>JAHHFK020003081.1:0-708578 GCA_024533555.2 Aedes koreicus
TCTAATTCTGACGAGCGAATAAATGATCCCAATGCATCAACTTTCGTCTGGTTCGAGATGTTGCAAATGTTGATCGTAGCCATTTCATAACTACACATATGCATCACCCTAATGTTTTTTGGAGTCCCACCATATATCGTTCTTTTGTACGTTCCCATTCTCTGACAGTCACATCATGCGGTATGACCAACAATCAATATGCAACTAGCGATTTGAAATTGGTTCACTGTTGTAGAACCCCTTGGTCCGAAGTACACCTTGAAGCCAGCACCTAACTCTACATATTTGCGCCTTTGTTTTGATTTGCTGTGTTATTTTGACAGAATATTTGAGAGTGTGTTCGTGTGAGTTCATTATTAGGGGCGTATTATTAAGCTTGGGACCGAGCTTGGGACCGATGTGCTAGTACTGACTGAGCCAAGAAAAAAATCGTATTTGTTTGGGACCTGCTGGTCTTAGAGTTAGTCTATGGTATGACCATAGACTAACTCTAAGACCAGTAGGTCCCGAACAAATACGATTTTTTTCTTGGCTCAGTCAGTACTAGCACATCGGTCCCAAGCTCGGTCCCAAGCTTAATAATACGCCCCTAATAATGAACTCACACGAACACACTCTCAAATATTCTGTCAAAATAACACAGCAAATCAAAACAAAGGCGCAAATATGTATAGATAGGTGCTGGCTTCAAGGTGTACTTCGGACCAAGGGGTTCTACAACAGTGAACCAATTTCAAATCGCTAGTTGCATATTGATTGTTGGTATGACGGCGAATGTCATGATAATGCCCGGATGAACGATTGTCGAACGTGTTGGTATGTTTTTGTTTTGGCTACAGTTTTCGCTCACCTGACTTCCATGAATGAATGGATCAGCTAGTTTGAATGCAGTAGTGTAGTGCGAATGAAGACGGTGTTTGAGCACGGACTAATTACGGACATCGGACGGACGATTTATTCATGTCGCACCTGGTTAAAATTTTCTGTGTATCCAGTTCCATGTATACTAGAATATTATTATCATAGCAGTACTAGAAAACACAGCAACACTGCTATTTCCAACTTCGGCAACACTGTTTTCTTGTCAAAAGAAAATCAACAAAGTTTATCGCGAGGTCATGACTTCATCGACTGGGCAGCCTTTTATAGGCGAGGATGACGAATCTAGTTCCAACAAATTCCAAATTTCTCGAAGTTCTGCTGGAATGTGCCGGAGGATCATCGGATTGTTCAATGCTCAACTGTACAGCATGAATCCTGCCGATTTCACGAGCTCGATCCCTGCTTTGGAAGCCATTTCATCAAGAAGATCCGAAAAAGTTTTTCGATAACACCTTAGCTGCTATTAAATAGGTCGATTCACCGTCGGAAGCAAGTTGTTGGAGGCAGTGAGTCCCACCATCAGGGCATCGTACAACGAGACCCAATATCAGTGGGACACGAAGCCGATACGTTTATCAGTTGTTAATCCAGGTACGTAGCGTTAATCAGTTTGTTAATACAGGTGCTGTTCCTTTTGCAGAGCACATAGTAAAGTATCTCCCTATCTTGGTTCCGTTTGCGTGCAACATCATGTACATAGCTCACATCAGACTGCTCTGCTCGCTGTACGCCTTTGAGAACAAGTGGTTCAACATGGACTGGCAGCTACACAAATGACCGACCTACATCGAAACGAAGCCACACCGAAAGTATCTGTTTGGTCGCTGCTGGAATCTCGAATGAGAATCGGAAAAATCTTGGTATGTTATTGTGGGTTTACTTATGTATTTGTTAGTTTTAGTGTAATTCCTGATTTTAGTGCACATGAGTCTGCTCGGCTTGTTGAACGCCTTCAATTACAAGTGGTTCAACATGGACTGAGAGCTACACAAACGACTGATCTACATCGAAACCAACTGGTTGTTCTTCATCGGCTTCGGACTACCGCTAACACTCCTCTCCGAACTGCCCAACTCACTCATAATCAGCGGTTGCGTGTTCTCTGTACTATTTGCACTGTTCATCCATAGTACAAACGAAGCCACACCAAAAATATCCGTTTGGTAAGTACTGCTACTAAATGTATGATTGAAATAGTTCTAATAATGTTACATTTCAGCGAAACTGTTTTCCCTGGTAGTGATTATTACTAATGACATACATTAATTGTTATGTTTGTGTTCTCCGTGCGTGGAGTAACGATTATGATGTAGAAGGAGATGTCTCGCTCATCGCCATGAGGCACCAAGAGTGGACAGCAATGTTTTTTTTTGCTAGAATGAAAGATATGAAGAGAAAGTTGAAAGTTCCGTCAGTGTACGGTAGGCTAGAAATAGAACAGAGGTATTGAAAATTGAGTGAAAGGGCATGGTAAAGTAGTATTCGAACCACAGGCGCTTCATTTGCCTAACATCCCACTATGGGGTAGCTCGAGGAGCAGATCACCCTGCCACCTCGACGATTCATTCTAGCAAATTTCATTCTAGCAAAAAAAAAACATTGCTGTCCACTCTTGGTGCCTCATGGCGATGAGCGAGACATCTCCTTCTACAACACTAATGACATGTTCAGCAGTCGAACCAAACTGGGCAAGGCTGCTCTCTCGACACTAATAAGTGGTAGCTAAGTGACCCCCGATGGTCCTACGATGCCTGGAATGATTCCACCGCTGACCGGTAGTTGAACACCATCGTTAAACTTCCAGCTGAACCAGCAGAAGAAAAAAACGCGACAACAGCAACATCATCATCATCATCATCATCATCACCATCGTCTGCATCGACATTCGTCACCTTCACTATCATTTATCATTGGTTCCGTTGTGGCTGCATCGACTATCGGTTCGGTCATGAGCCAACAACAGCACCAACAGGGATTGTTGAATTGCACGGTAGATTATCCGCCTTGACACCGCCACCGCCACTCATTACTGGAACCTCGAATGAGAATCGGCAACATATAGCTATGGTCCTCACAAGTTCGTATCTTATGCTTCCACGGGTCAAGAGATGACAAAAACCGCCAGCTAAGGGTTGCATACTTAGCTGGTAGTGTAGCCTGGACCATTCCTGGACCATTACCTTTTTTGTTGACGATCGTTTCCGTTATTGTTACGACATTTACCCTAATAGTTGACAACTATAAACTAACACTCTTCTACAATTTTACAATATGTCAGATGGTAAAAGGCCAAATAACAATATGCTGAATAGGCGGTTAAGTTAGGTTACCATAAAAAAATGGCAATTTTCACGAACAAAATTTTTGGTGTACTCTATGCCAAAAAATTGGTATATAATACAGACCGAGTGCAGACAATAAAAAACCTTTCAATGACAATATGGCATACATTAACAATATGTGTTTATGTAGAGGTTGTATAGTGAAAATGAAATTAAACTGTTTGAACATGTCACAATAGATCTAAAAATTGGTCGCAGTGACGAAAATACCCGACACGGAATAAAAAAAAAACTGTTTGATAACAACAAAATAAAATGTGATAATATATCTTACATTCAAAATATAGTTTTGACTACATAGCAAATTGTTTTTCGTTATGCAGGTATATACGACAAACTCTACAAAAAAAAAGCTTCGTCCAAAATAATTAATTCAACAACTAACATTGTTTATGATCCTCTATTTTACAGACATAAAGAATCATTTATGAGCCCAGTAGGAAAAAAGAGTTATCGAAGAATTTCCTGTCATTTATTTTTCATTTTGGATTTATTTATTTATCATATGAAATTTATTTCGCATAATTGTTTGCTTAAATTTTCTTTGCTATTTTGCTAGGCTGCCAGGTGATTAACTTTATTTCATTATATCACGTTGGAATTCTCGTTATTTTAGAGTTTCAATGATCGAACCTCACAGCGGAAGAGGCACATAGCGGCATTTAATTATTATATGTACATTATGTAGTATTTCTTTACAACATCGTATTATTTCCATCATATCATGACCTTCACATTTTCATACAACAAACCTGATTTAGGCGGTATCTGGCTTAAACACGAAATATACCTTCAATTTATTACATCTAGCATTCCATATATATGTCCAGTATGTAACGCAGAAAATTTCATTTTTGGTGGGGTTTTGGATATATTGTTTGATTTTTTTTTTTTTTACGGTTTGTAAATGGACTGTTTACCAATTCGGTGGTGATCTGATTCATGCAGCGCTGTGTGTCTTTTGGGTTGTTTTTTTTTTTTTTTTTTTTGTTTTGTTATTTTTTTTTTTTTTTTTTTTATATTTTTTTTTTTTTTTTTTTTTTTTTTTTTTTTTTTTTTTTTTATATTTTTTATATTTTTTTTTTTTTTTTTTTTTTTTTTTTTTTTCTTTTTTTTTTTTTTTTCTTTTTTTTTATTTTTTATTTTTTTTATCGTAGAATAATAATGAGCAGTTAGCGCTCAACTTCCGTGCCGAATAGATGCATTGTGTCACTATCGTCTGCGGAAGCCTTTTTGCCAGCTTTTTTTTTATTGATTCCGAAGAATAAAAGTAAAAGTCCGATTACTACAGGAGTGATCGATTGTAGTGAGTTTCGTGTCGCGTTTTTTTTTTTGCTACCGCGTACATATGTCCGCGATAAAACGCCGCGAAAACACATTTCGCATTGACTATGCGAATGTGCCGAAGAAGCCATCGTCCGAGGAGGTCCACCAGTTCGTTGGTGTGACACTGGGTATGAAGCGTGAGGAGGTACTGCGGATTCAATACAGCCGCAACACCGCCGTCGCGTTTATCAAAGCCTCTAGCCTCGAAGTGGCACAGAACGTCGTCGAGGTAAACGACAACAAACACGAGCTGACAGTCGACGGGACTTCGTACAAACTCCGTCTGGTGATGGAAGATGGAGCTGTAGTAGTGAGGCTTCATAATCTATCCGAAGATGTAACGAACGAGAGGATTACAAAATTCCTCAGCGCGCACGGCGAGACACTATCGATCCGAGAGGAGCTATCGGACGAAAACCACTACTTTCCAGGATTACCGACCGGTGTACGTATCGTACGGATGACGATCAAAAAAGGGATTGCATCCTACGTTACCATCGACGGAGAAACGACACTCGTGTCGTACAATGGCCAACAGCAAACCTGCCGGTACTGTGGCGAGTATATTCATAATGGTATCTCGTGTGTGCAGAACAAAAAGCTGCTGGTCCAAAAACTGGCGACTAACAGCTCATCGTACGCTGACGTCACCAAAAATCTTAACCCGTCACGACCAAATGCCATGCGTCCGAACGCTACTCGACCGATCGCTCCCAAAATCTCAGGCCAAAAACCATCAATACCGAAGCAACGTACATCTTCCGCCAACACATCGAAACCGGTTGCATCCAGTAATGTGCCGTCTTCTGTTGGTATGGAGACTATCGAGGTCGATCTAGATGGGTTTTTAAAACCTGCAGACGTACAGGATGTAGAGAGTAACAACAACACATGGACAAGAGTGACGCGAAAATCTTCCTCGCAACACAAAACCGACGGCAACGAAACCGATTCGTCAACGTCCAGCAGACGCTCACAAAGACCAACAGGCAAAAAAATGCGTTGTGATGATGGCAACGCACCACACAACAAAGACTCAAATATATAAACAGTCCTCTTCACCAGCTATAATATTGCGACCATCAATATAAACAACATTACGAACACGACCAAGCTTGACGCACTTCGCGCACTTATCCGAACGATGGAGCTAGACATCGTTTTTCTTCAGGAAGTGGAAAACGAGCAACTCACTCTCCCTGGCTTCAATGTCATCGCCAACGTTGACCATGCGAGAAGAGGAACTGCCATTGCCCTGAAAACCCACATACAATTTTCGAATGTGGAGAGGAGTCTAGATGGTCGCCTAATCGCCGTGCGAGTTCATGATACCACACTTTGTAGTATTTACGCCCCGTCTGGATCAGCATACCGCGCCCAGAGAGAGCGGTTCTTCAACAATACAATTGCCTACTACCTCCGACACCACACCGAGCACACAATTCTCGCAGGCGATTTTAACTGTGTGTTGCGGCAGTGCGATGCAACGGGGCACAATACAAGTCCGTCTCTGCAGGCCACCGTACAACAGCTACAGCTTGATGATGTGTGGCTAAAACTGCGTCCCAGAGACCCTGGTCATACGTTCATTACGGCCAGCTCTTCATCAAGACTGGATCGTATATATGTCAGCAGAGGACTGTGTGAGCAGTTACGAACTGTAAACACAAATGCATGCTCATTCTCCGATCACTTGGCTGTAACTTTGCGAGTTTGTTTACCTCACCTAGGTCAAGCTCATGGACGTGGGTTTTGGTCACTTCGTCCACATCTCCTTACCAACGAGAACATAGCAGAGCTCCAAACAAGATGGCAGTTTTGGACTCGCCAAAGACGCAACTACCGAAGTTGGATGGACTGGTGGCTGGCGTATGGCAAACCAAAAATCGCTAGTTTCTTCCGCTGGAAATCTAAAGAAGCATACGATGATTTCCGTCATGCGGAGCAATCTCTGTACAACCAATTGCGACGGGCCTACGATGGCTACTACTTGAATCCGTCGATGCTTACAACTATAAACCGCCTGAAGGGAGAGATGCTCGCTCTGCAGAGACGGTTCACGCAAGCCTTTGTACGCATTCACGAGCAAATTGTAGCAGGAGAACCAATATCCGTATTCCAGCTTGGGGAAAGAAGAAGGAAAAGGACAACGATAGCTCGTTTGGACGGCGACCAAGGGGAGATATTTGAAGATTCGCAAGCCATTCAAGACCACGTACACCAATATTTCTCTGAGTTATACTCGGATCCTGCTGATGAAGTAGCACAACACGTAGATTTTCAGTGCGACCAGCTAATCCCAGAAAACGATGTAGTAAACGCAGCATGCATGGACGAGATCAGCACGACGGATATTTGGATGGCGATCAAGACGAGCGCTTCCAAAAAATCACCGGGGCCAGACGGAATTCCGAAAGAATTTTACCTTCGCACTTTTGATGTCATACATCGGGAGCTCAACCTCCTGCTAAATGAAGCATTAGCATCTAATTTCCCATCGGAATTTGTAAATGGTATTATCGTGTTGGTGAAAAAGAAAGGAAATGGTAACACTGTAGGCTCGTATCGCCCAATCTCTCTTCTCAACTTCGATTATAAGCTGCTCTCCAGAATCCTGAAGACGCGCCTGGAAGCTCTCATGTCAACACATCACATCATCAGCAACTCTCAAAAATGCTCCAACGCACACAACAACATATTTCAGGCCACGCTGGCTCTGAAGGACAGGATCGCTCAACTGACGGCGCGTAAACAGGTTGGTAAGCTGGTCTCATTCGATCTAGACCATGCCTTCGATCGAGTAAGGCACTCATTTCTATTTGAGAACATGCGCTCCCTCGGTATAAACAGCCAGCTCGTGAATTTGCTCTCCCGGATTGCAACACTATCATCCTCTCGCCTATTGATAAATGGGCACCTGACAGCAGCGTTCCCTATCCAACGGTCGGTGAGACAAGGCGACCCAATATCAATGCACTTGTTTGTATTGTACCTACATCCACTGATACATTCCCTCGAGCAAGTGTGTGGCAGCGACCTAATCGTTGCATATGCAGACGATATCAGCGTCATCACTACATCGGCAAGAAAGATCGAAACAATGCGTGATCTGTTTCGTCGCTTTGGACATGTATCTGGAGCCGTACTCAACCTCAACAAAACGACGTCCATTGATGTCGGCTTCGTGAATGGGAACCCGATACAGGCTAATTGGATCAGAATCGAAAACCAGATAAAGATTCTTGGTGTGATATTTGCAAACTCGATTCGACGCATGATCACACTTAACTGGGATATGCTGGTTGGCAAAATAGCGCAACAGGTGTGGCTACATTCGCTGCGCACACTTACCCTACACCAAAAGGTAATTCTCCTTAACACCTTTATCACGGCCAAAGTATGGTACCTTTGTTCCATTTTACCGATGTACTGCGTTCATGCCGCCAAAATAACATCCACCATGGGGACATTTTTGTGGAGAAGGCATCCAGCGCGTGTTCCAATGCAGCAATTAGCAAGACCACGTGAGCAAGGAGGATTAAATCTACAGCTGCCAGCGCTAAAGGCAAAAGCGCTGCTGATGAATCGGCATTTACAAGAGATCGACTCTATTCCCTTTTATAATTCCTTTATTACTCAAACAAATCCCCTCACCCCCCCTGCAGATCTTCCCTGCCTAAAAACAATCCTGCAAACATACCCTCGCTTGCCTCCACAAATCCAACAAAATCCTTCCTCCAATCAAATCCATCGTTTTTTCCTCGACCAAACAGACCAACCCAGAGTGATGTTACGACACCCTACAGTGAACTGGAAGCGCGTGTGGCGCAACATCGGAAGCAAAAGCCTCTCTTCAAGCCAGCGTAGCTGCTGGTATCTACTCGTCAATGAAAAGTTAGAGCATAGAGTATTGTGGCACACAATTCGTCGAGCAGACAACGAACAGTGCGAACATTGCAACGGGGCAACAGAGACATTGAAACATAAATTGAGTGAGTGCACACGAGTGACGGCGGCGTGGACTCATCTGCAGAGAGAGATAACATCAATCCTTGGCGGCCAGAGGAGACTCTCATTCGACGACCTTATACACCCTGCATTATTCAACACGAGCAGAAGACAGAAAATTGAAATTCTAAAATATTTTATTAATTACGTCACCTTTATCATTGGTTGTGATAACGCTGTAGACGTAGATGAACTAGTTTTTCATTTACAAGTTGAAATTTAATTAATTATTATGTAATTAGTTTTTAAACAATATCAACAAATACAAAATTTATGGAATCAAAAAAAAACACTATTGTTTCAGAGTAGTCCCTACCACAGTTAGTCGATGCGCTGAGACGTCCCATGCATCGGAAAATGTCAACAGCCTCAGGACAACCGCCATCACTGACTATGGAGTTCAAGAGTCAAGTTACATTTAAGGGATTGACTTAACAGTGGGTATGCTATGTGACGCCAGTGAAAGGATTCAGCGTGTTTGGAAGTGGTCTTATGGATATTTTTATGACCGTCTTTATGTCGGCCCGATTGATTCATTCTCTTGTTCATCACAGAGGGTGGATTGGAAGCGCACGGCGATGCGCTAAAGGCGAGATTTCTAACAGTTTTCCAAGAAGAACTCACGATGCAAGAAGACGATGATTCAGCTTTTCCTACAACCAAGTGTAAATCCGGTATTCAAACCCAGAAGGCCGGTACCGCAGGCCAATCACAACGGCTAGTTGAAAAGGTGCTACAACCGGTGCCAAAACTAGACATAAAGTGTAGATGATTTCTGTATTCAAATTAAACATGAAGAAAACGCAGATTGGACGGACCTGCGATGAGCGGCAGTGTAGCTGACTGTATGCATCAAAAATAAAAATAGTAATAGAAATCTATTTGATAATCATCCTCCATTTATTTCATCTCAAACAAATTGGTTTTTACAATAAATTGAGTATATTTTCTCCTCTCGTTTCCTGTTTTGCAACAGCGTGTATGCGCTTCTTATTAGACTCATTTTAAAAATTGTAAAGGATTTTTTTTATTCCTATAAAACAATACTGTAGCCGTAAGTTCATAAAATTCTAAAATTTTTTCTACCATAATCAGCTTCAGTTCCTGGAAAAAATCGCATTGCAAACATTGCATTGGGACGATACACGATTTTCCATAGCTCGTATTGATTATATAATTAAATCTCTTTTTGATTTTCGATCCTACCTTATAAGCTAATCGAATGACTCAATATGTACATTATGGATGAAGTGTGTACCAGAATTGTTCGGTACTACTTTTTTTTAGCGCAATATCCTATCTATTTACAAAGAAGCAGACTTTTACGTAATAATTCATTCGTTCGGGTTTCTTTATAAATATGCAAGTCACAGTTAATCCATTAAATGGTAAGAAAAGGATAGTGTTCCGTATAAAAACCTAAGTTGTTTAATATGATGTAGATTATTATAAAGAAAAATGCCTCGTATTTTTTACATAAAAAGTTAATAAAAGATTGAAAATAAAAAGAAGTATTGCAGCTAGCTAGAGGTAAAATCTTACGACATAACAAAAATAAAACAACGGTTAAAATATGTATCCTAACTCAAAGGGCAGTTTGATCTACACACTTGTTCGAATGGCTTCCTATAAATTTGAACTTTTTTGTAAATTTTATTTCTTCTCCGCAAATGATTGCTATGGTAAATTGTTTTGGTGAGAAGACGACCGTTGGAGCGTTGGTAATTCTAATTTAGATCAAATCCTACAGTTCGGTAGTCGTTTCTGCATCCGATCGATCAAGATCGTTGAGATAGGAGAATGAAAGTTGGTTATAGTCTCGCTTTCCGAAGGTTACATTCTCGTTGGTGGGACTTGTGTGGTTGAGCTGGGATTGAGACTGCAGATCTCCGTTTTGCCTAAAATATAAAATGCCGTGATTAGTACTTTAGTTATAACGATAACTTTTGTTGTGTTGGAGGCTATTATCAATAATTCGGTTCTTTCAAAAGACTTGGAAATAGTTGTATTAATAAAAACCTCGTGATGTTCTATTTTTAACGCAACGTCTCTAATCTTATCACACAAGTAATAAGAAGAGATCTTTGTTCGGTTTCAACTGATGCTATCGTAGGAAAACCTAATAAGAAATAACGCCTAATAACCTAATAACCTAATTAGAAAGACGTTCGACTTCATCTCATTTACATGTGTAAAAACATGACTCCCCGCAAAATATCAAGTAGCAATAACTTAACAGATGGCGCCACAGATTTGTTTTCATGGTAAGGGAAAAATGGGTTGCCAGTCAAACTGCCAGGTTTAATGTAGCAATAAGTTGACTTGGTGGCGATACTGTGCAAAATGATTCCAATATAATTAGCTTTGAAATTTTACACAACAAATTTGAATTGTTTTGTTCGAGCTTGAATGTCTATCTGCGGAAATACTGTTTAATGTTCTACCACATGACATGTCCTTCCTTAGCTCAGTCGGTAAAGGCGCAGCAACAAAGCAACACCATGTTGGAGGTGGCTGGGTTCGATTCCCGGTCTGGTTCGTTACGGAAAATTTCTCGACTCCCTGGGCATAGGGTATAATTGTACTTGCCACACAATCATACTAATGCAAAAATGGTACCTGGCATCGAAAGCTTTTAATTAATAACTGTGGAAATACATTTGGAACACGCAACTTGAGAGCAAGTTATAAGCGAATTATGAAAGCTATAAGCTTGAAATGATAAAGAAAGAAGAAGAATCTACCACATGATGAACCATTCCCTACGGATGATTTCAAAAAGGTTATAGTGTACTGTGATACAAGATATCTTCCATTGATTAAAAGCCATGAAGAAATGCCCAACACCATCTGGGGAGTACTTGAGCAGAACAAATCTTGAAATTAGACATAATGCTTTGCATGAATCGAATCAGTCATGAGCTGGATAACTGATAAATCTAGAATACTAGAACACTTAAAAGTTACTTAACAGTTCTTGAAATTAATAAATCCCCGTTCAACAAACTGAGATCTCTATTCTGAAATACTAGCAACCAAATTCCATGGATATTCCCTTACTATAGAATCTCCAAATTATTTGGTTGTTCCGTTGATATTACAACGTGTAACAATAGCCTGGGACAAAATTTAAATTCCAGTTCCCTAATGATTTTCGGAAGCCTTTTGGACCCTGTAATAACTGTGCAAAATTTCAGCTCGTTTGGTGAAACTATATTTTAGCGCTTGTGGTTTTAATTTTACATAGGATTTTCCATGGGAAAACTTACGTTTACTGATAAAAATCTGGCAAGGTGATCCATTGTCCTTGAAAAATAAATGAATACAACCGCTTCCTGGGAAATCGTTCAAGGAAACTTTTCTTCGAAGACCGCAAAGCCATCCGACGCTTGTGGAAAAAGTTATTAAGCTGAAACTGATTGCTATCCAATCGAACGGTTCATTGAACTGTTTTCTCTTGCAGCACTGCCTCCTGCAACCTGCTGTTGGCTGCGCGAAGCAACCACTGTGTTTTGTTTATGTTCACTCAGCATGGAGGAACTGTGCTGCTAGAAAAGACAGTCCAATAAGCCGTTCGATTGTATAGCAATCAGTTTCCGCTTAATAACTTTTCCACAAGCGTCGGATCGCTTTGCGGTCTTCTAAGAAAAGTTTCTTTGAAAAATTTCACAGCAAGTTAAGGGATTGATTTATTTTTAATGTACAACGGGTCACCTCGCCAGATATTTCTTTGAAAAGGTAAGTTTTCCCATATAAAATACTATAGAAAATTAAAACTGCAAGCGCTAAAATATAGTTTCACCGATCGAGTTGAAATTTTGCGCAGTTATTATAGGAACCAAAAGGCTCCCAAAAATCAATAGGGAACGAAAATAATTTTGTTTCATATATCCGTGTCCCAGGCTAGTGTAACAAGATTGAATATTGTTTCGATCAGTTGAAACAATAAAAGGAACCTTGGTGGAATTCGGATTTAGCTAAGCTCAGGAAACAGTGTAGAATGTCTTGGAGCAGAGGGAAGTACTCGTATTAACAGAAGAGGTTCAGGGTAATAAGTCAAAAATGGGTTCTCCTTAAATGCATGGAACGTAACGTTGGTAGCGAATCCTTGTAAATCAACTTTCACACACACACACACACACACACACACACACACACACACACACACACACACACACACACACACACACACACACACACACACACACACACACACACACACACACACACACACACACACACACACACACACACACACCCATAGTTCCCGCAAGAATAATCTGTACTGAAAAACCCTTATGTCAACACAAATGTCAAATTTCTTAACATATAATCCATAACTAAGCCATCTTCCCTCATTCAGTCCATGTTTCCCATCCTAGATTTGTCATCAAGTATTGAAGCAAGAAACTAATGTAACACTTGAAAGAGTTACAACATATTAGTCATACCTACGAGCTATTCTTAAGCCCATAATTCAAAACAATAAACTCTAAGTGGTTCAACCGACTCAGAACCAAGCATATGTTAAAGGTATCCTATTACATAGAGTACAGTCATACTTGACTGGTAGAACACAAAGAGTAAGACTTGAGGGAAATTTGTCATCAGTAGTGAATGTGACATCTGCTGTACCACAGGGTTCCCATCTTGGTCCGTTACTGTTCATTTTGTTTGTTAACGATGTAGATCACGTTTTAAGTCGCCTGAACGTTTCAATATATGCAGACGATATGAAACTTTATCTAGAAATATGTAAATCATCTGATCTTGTTGTATATCAGAATGAAATTAATAATTTTCACAACTGGTGTTGAAAAAAATTGCTGAAGCTTAATGTGAAAAAAAGCAATCCTATATAATTTACAAGAAAACACGTTATAATGCAAGAAGCAATAACACTAGTTTACAAAATAAATCAAAAGTGATGAACTTTATAATTCTACTAATGTTTCTAATGTGAAATTTTATGCTGAATTCAAAAATGCCGTCAAAAAAAATTAAAGAAGCACAGTTTTCGAGCTATGGATAGAAGTTGATTTTTTAATAAATGAACAAAAACACATTTACTTAAAATGAAATATCTCCAACGCGTGTGATCCAATTTCAAATATTTTGTCATCAAATAAAGCAAAATTAAATTTAAAACTGATCTTTTGAGCATTGCGATATTCTAAGAGTAATAGTACCGACGCCCTTTATAAGTATATATAATTTTTTGCGTTTTTGTGGACATTTGTAACACACACACACACACACACACACACACACACACACACACACACACACACACACACACACACACACACACACACACACAAACGCCGTTTTTAATCATCATTGAGCAAATTTCTTTAAAATAACTCGTTTTGTCTGGCACTAGAACCAACAGTCGTCACCCAGCATTGATTCGTCCCAAAAGCCTTGATATCGTCGTTCTATTTGCTTCATTTGTTGGTGGAATCGTTCACCGTGCTCAACACTTTCGTCGCCAAGATTCGGTGGGAAGAAATCCAAATGTGAGTGGAGGAAATGGATTTTCAATGACATGTTCACACCTATAGTCATGAAGAGCAAGGAGTTATTAACTATGTACATGAAACATGGGTAACTTGATAAGTTATTTTAAGATTTAATATTACCTATTTTCTTATAGTTTTCCAGCAAATTCTCAATAAAATCAACATGATCCGCTCTTTTAGTGTTTCCTAGAAAATTCGTAACAACCAGTCGAAATGATTTCCACGCTTCTTGCTCATCAGGAGCGGTGGGAGAATAATTTGATCTCTATCCACGAGAGGAACACATTTCACGTTTTGATTCCCAAGAGTCAAAATTTGTCCTCTTTGGCCAGTCTTTTTGAACGTAATGCTCCTTACGTGCTCGGCTGTCCCATTTACAGAGAAAGCACATGTATGTTGTGTACCCCTTTTGTAACCCAGTCACCATGGCAACAACCTTATGATCGGAGCAAATCTTCCAAGAGTGTTGCTTATAATTTATCAAATTCGGCAGCAGCGCCATTGATTCATACGATTCCTTCATGTTAACAGCATGAGCCAGCGGTATCGAGGGTTTCCTGTTTCCTTGATGTAGTAAAACAGCCTTCAAACTCAGTTTACTTCTGTCGATAAACAAACGCCATTCACTTGGATTGTGATGCTCCCCAAACTCTTCGAACAAACCGTTTACATCTCGGCAAAAACTAGCTTTATTTTGTTTGGAGAAGTATTTAGCGAAATTGTTCATCACGATTTCTGTAGTATGGAGAACACCTAGGCTCTAATTTTTTTTTCTTTTAATCGTGATGCAAGCAGTTCAGATTTCTGTTTCGACAATTCCAAATCACGTACCAAATCATTGAGTGCTGCTTGGGAAAATAATGATGGTTTTGTTTCGCTTTGATCTGCGTCCTCGTTAACCAGCTGGGCAGTATTTTCAAATGAAGACTCCATTTTTCGTTTTGGGCAAATAGGGTACCGGTTTAAATTCGAATGTGGAGTTGGTTTTTCTACGGATTGCACATCAGCATACTGCACCGACTTATGGCGGCCATGTTGTTGAACTTCGGTGAGCGGAAATAACAATCCGTAGCATGGCAAAAAGGTTCATTCCAAATAACTGGCTTATCAAAGGACAAATAGCGGCTTAACAGTGACAGAAATGAGAGTATATACTCTCTACAAATTTGAATGGGACCAGTGGTAAGCCATACATACCGTTTACCTGCTATCCGCCTAGCCAGGCATGTTTTGCACGAATTAGACAGAACGTTGGGAACCCATGTTTATCCAGATTCTCCGGACACATTTCAAAATAAAAACGGAACGCAGATTGAAGAGAAGCAGTGAATTTAATCGGTGTTGTAAAAATGTAGACGCCACAGGCATAACAAAACTTTTGTGGATCATTTTTCTCACTCCGATAACTGAACAACGAACTGTTACAATTTGTTTTGTTTTGAAGGGTTACCAATAGCTATTAAAATTAGGTGCCAGAATATCTTACCAAAAAATAGAACAAAAAAAAACAAATCGTGTGTGTGTGTGTGTGTGTGTGTGTGTGTGTGTGTGTGTGTGTGTGTGTGTGTGTGTGTGTGTGTGTGTGTGTGTGTGTGTGTGTGTGTGTGTGTGTGACAGAGAGAGTGAGATGGGCGTATTTCTTTCGAATTTCTGTTTTCTTTGTGTGTGTGTGTGTGTGTGTGTGTGTGTGTGTGTGTGTGTGTGTGTGTGTGTGTGTGTGTGAGAGAGAGAGAGAGAGAGAGAGAGAGAGAGATGGGCGTATTTCTTTCGAATTTCTGTTTTTCCCGCATTTCTGCACTTTTTCCATAATCCAGCATAACTTCCACATTTTTCTACTGATTTTCACCATTGAGCCCTTATTTTCTTTCTCTTTTTGTTGTTTTTAAGCTACACATGCAATATTTTTGTTGTTGTGGTTATTTTGGTATTTATCTCATGTTTAGCACAATTTTTTTTACAAATCTCAAAAAAAAATCGTGAAAAATTATATATACTTATAAATAGCGCCGAAAGTAGTACTCCTAGAATACTGCAATGTTGAGAAGATCGGTGTTAAATTTAATTTTGCTTCATATGATGATAAATTATTTGAAATTAGATCACAGGCGTTGGAGATATTTTAGTTTAAGTAAATGTGTTTTTGTTTATTTATTAAAAAATCAACTATTATCCATATCTTGAAAACTGTTCCATTTTAATTTTTTTTGACGGCATTTTTGAATTTTGCATAAAATTTCACATTAAAAATGATGATCAGCTTACCGAGTTCATAAATGCTGTAAACTATAGGCCAGAACACAGTTCAAAGATGCAGTGAAGTTAGAGACTTAGGTATTATACTTGACGCAAAATTAACGTTTGTTGATCACTATAATAACATATATATTAGGCAAACAACATGCTAGGGTTTATTAAAAGATTTAGCTTTCACTTTAAAGATCCACACACAATCAAAACGTTGTACATAGCATATGTGAGACCACTTCTTGAATATTTTAGTATAGTTTGGGCTCCATATCAAGATACTCATGCAAACCGTATTGAATCAGTCCATTGAGTTTGCAATGATAATAATAAAACGACGTTATTGCACAAAGAGTGAATACTACAGATATATTAGAAAACCTAAATTTTTATACTCCTACTCTTATTCTTAGAAATAGACATTTGTTTTATATTAACAATCACAGAACTAATTAAGCCAAGAATGGGTCACTAAATAGAATGATGTCCTGTTATAACAAATATTGCGAAACAATTGATGTAACAATGAACAAAAACACATAACCTATTCATAGCCGATCGTAGCAACCCTGTTGTGGCCAAAAACAAAATTCACAGCGTTATCAGTTGTTCAACAGTATAGCAACTACTCTCGATGATTTGTTCATCCCCGAGAAAGGAGTTGGACATCGCGAGGCACATTCGTGTCCGTCGGATATAGCCGATCCGGCATTTACAATATCCTCTCCCATTCAGAGAAAGGCGAGAGCGCCAAACGGAAGCCTGGGGTGGCATTATATAGCTTGAAACGAACGACTTTTTGTACGAATGCTTGTGAGAAAAAGTTCTTCGTTTCGAGATTCGCAATACGGCCCCTGGTTTTGGTCACCCGACAGTGCTGCGCGACCGTAAAGTGTAGCAGAAGATGAAGATGAAGGCCGAGGGCATGGTGGCCAGATCGTTCCGCGCCTTGTACCAAGAGATTTGTGGAACCTGCCAAACGGCGAAGAAGTAGCTGGACAAGATTAAAATTGTTATGCGGAAGCGTCCGTCGAAACAGGCCGCATCTGAACAGCAGGCAATCACCCAGGAGGAGTGTCTGAAGATGGTGGCGAAAACATCTTTCAGGTGAAGTGCGACGTAGTGGTTATAATAAATGATGAGACTTACTCGACACTGGATGGCAACGACTGACAGGGAACCGTGTATTTTCCGGTTAAAAATATATAGAGTTAGAAGTGCCTATGTTATTGAGATGGTATCGGAATAAGAGCAGATCCGCAAAAAAAAAAAAAATGTGTGCTGTCGTGGAAAATCCGACTGTGTTCCACAGATGGAAAATCCGATTGTGTTCCACAGATGGATCGGAAAACACTTGGGATTCCAACATTCGAAAATGTTCCGGGTGTTGAAGTCATTCAAGGAGACCCAGACGACCCAGTGGCGGTCAGGCAGCAGCAGAAAACCGAAGACAGTAGATCCGGTGAAGGCAAAAAAGGTGTTGAATCTGTTTAAGCGTCGAGCAAACCTTTCGGTCTGCGATGTGGCGAAGGTTGGCGGAGGTTTTCATCTTGGTTTATGAGATGTATGTCCTGTGAATCGTAACTCCATTCACACTTTGTTGCTATCTCGTATGATTCTATGAGATAAGTTTGGCTCCAAGTGACTTAACGCCTCGAGAATGAGTGATACCCAACTTGAGTACATCTAGAAGAAGAAAACCCCTAAGGAGATCTGATATGCACTGCATCTGAAACGTCGGATGCTGAGTCTGCGTTTCGAGGGCGGCTCGCTTCACGAACATTTATGCTTCGACCGGCTCGTTTGGGAGTATCGTTCGACTGGAGCGGAGATGGAGGAGCTTGACATCATTTGTTATTTGCTGCTTGCGATGGGGCCATCATTTTCGACCATGGTAAAGGCCATCGTGACCATGCCGAAAGATAAACTGAGAATCGAGTTTGTGAAATACCGGCTGATCGAGGTAGAGGTGAAAAGGAATGGTAGGTGTAGGTGCTGAATCGTGAATCGGCCCCGTTTTCGACGAGGAAGCAATAAAAGAAGAAGAAAGTGCTTAAGTGTTTCGAATGTAAACAAGAAGGCCACTAGCTGGTGGACTGCCCCAACAATAGGGAAAGTGAAACAAAGAATGTGAAACAAAAATCCAGAGCGCATCTCGCTGAGGAAGGTGGAATTTGTATAAAGGGAGTTGGCAATGCCGTCTCGCCAGATGAGCCCAGCTTGTTGCATTGGTTCATCAAGTCCGGCTGCTCGGATCATTTGGTAACAAACTGGATCGAGCGTTTTTCAACAAACTGGAGCTGCTGGAATCCCCAGTGGAGGTCACCGTTGCGAAAAATGGAGAGATGATTTTGGCAAAGCATTCGCGAACGGTAAGCGTGTTGGCCCTTGTGCAAGGTAAATACACTGAATGTTTTGTATGCAATGTATTATATGTGCCTGAGATGAGGTGCAACGGGAAAGTGTGGATCCATCAGTGCTCGTCGCGTGTAGCTCGCGCTATAGAAAACTGTAACAATTGAATTTATTTACGGACATGCGTGACGCGAGTGAATCACTTATGTCCTGTGGGTGAATTTCGGCCACTTGAATACGAAGAGCATCGACAGACTGATTCGCGAGGAAATGGCCGTCGGACTGAACCCGACCAGCGGTAGTGTGCACAAGCAAATCATGTAATGTGTAATGTGTGTAATCGTGCGTGACCTGGAAACAGATTCGAAAACCGTTCGTGGTGCGTGACACGAAACGTTCGTCCGGAGTGCTGAAGTTGATAACTTCGATGTGTGCGGGTCAGTGACGCCGGTTGGACTCTAAGGGGTGAAATATTTCGTCACCTTTATTGATGACTGGAATCATTTTACCATGACATTCCTAATCACGACGAAGGACGAAGTTTTCGAAAGTTTTCGGCAGTACGAGGCTTACGTAACGACGAAGTTTGAGTAGCTGGTGTGTTGTCTTCGTTGTGATAACGACGGAGAATATAGGAGCAAATAGTTCGAGCGCTTCTGCCAAGGGAAGGGCATCCAGGTCGAGTGGACGGTTCCTCACACTCCGGAGCAGAACGGAGTGAGCGAGCGTATGAACCGCAGTCTGGTCGAGAAGGTGAGGATTCACAAATAGACAAGCGGTTAACCAGATGGCAGCTTACTTAGTTAACCGTAGTCCTTCGACTGCGCTAGATTCCAACGTGACACCGTTCAAGCTGTAAGATGGCCGGAATCCGAACGTCAGCAAACTACGAGTCGGTTGTCCTATGTTCATGCACATACTGAAGGTATGCACCGTAAAAAGATGGATGCAAAGGCGTGGAAGGGGACCTGTGGGGTACACACACAATGGCTACCGTGTGTGAGATCCACGTGATTGATCAGGAAGACGATCAGGATGAGGAGACCGAAGATCCCTCGGAAGATCCGGTGCCCTACGATTCGGGTGGTGAGATTGGAAGTTTTGGACACGAAACTGAACTACTGCGGCGTGGTACGATGACTTTGAAGTCTAAAACGCTGAGTACGCCCTCAAGCGATCATCCTGTGTAGGTAACCCGCTAACGACTGTTGCTGAAGCTAAGAAGCGGGACGATTGGAGTAAATGGGAAGCTGCCATGTGAGACGTAAGGACTCCCTGTCGAAGAACAAAACCTGGCACTTGGAGCTGTTGCCGCCGGGACGCTCGCACGTGACGAACTAGTTGGTTTTCGGATTAAATGTGGACTGAACGGTGAACCCATTCGCTATAAAGCTCGGATTTTGGCAAGGGATTTTAGCCAATAAATTCGGATTCGACTACACGGAAACTTACACACCCGTCGCCAAGTTCGATACGGTGCGGACAGTGCTTGCACTGGAAAACCACAGGAACACTAGTGGTCCACCGAATGGGCACATCTACAGCTATCCTGAATCATGTCTCCACTTCACTAGAAGTCTGGCTCAAGTAAGAGAAGGAGACGGAGGAAAGGTGAACAACCATTTAAGGAGTTGATGGGTTGCCTGATCTATGCGTTATTGACAACCAGACCAGATATGGCTACAGCGGTCAAATACTTCAGCCACAGATGACCATTGAGTACACTTGAAGAGGATAATTCGGTACATTAAGGGCACTCTTGATTTGTGTTTGGTGTACAAAACAGATGAAGCTGCAGTGATTCTCAAGGTGTATTCAGACGCAGATTGGGTGAATGATACGTTGGAATGCTGATCAATCAGCGGCTGTCTATTCAAGATGCTATTGGCTGGATAGCCCAGACGCATAATACGGTGTCGCTTTCGTCTACCGAGGCGGAGCTGAATGCGCTGTGTAACGCAGCATGTCATCAGATGTGGCTGATTTGTCTCCTGAAGGATCTCGGGTTTGACTCGAAAAAACCAACAACCTTTTTTGAGGACAATCAGTTCTTCTTTAGCATTTCAAGCTTATTGCTTTCATAATTAGCTAATTGCTTGCTCTCAACTTAGTGTTCTAAATGCACTGCCACAGTTATTAATTAAGAGCTTTCGATGCCAAGTACCATTTTTGCATTAGTATGATTGTGTGGCAAGTACAATCATACGCTATGCCCAGGGAGTCGAGACATTTTCCTTTACGAAAAATGTCTAGACCAGACCGGGAATCGAACCCATCCACCTCCAGCATGGTGTTGCTTTGTAGCTGCGCCTTTACCGACTGAGCTAAGGGAGGACAATCAGTCCACTATACGAATTGTGGAGAAATCGAAGGAGACTGAGCGCTTGAAACACGTGGATGTGAAGCTTCAGTTCCTTGTTCGAGAAGGGCAGATTCACCTTGAATATCTCCGCTCTGAGGATCAACCAGCGGACATTATGACGAAGGGTCTGTCAGTTGGTGCTTTCCGGCGTTATCGTATCGGCGGCGGCTTGATCGCGTTAAGAATGCGTTAAGTTTACAACACTGCTACTTATTGCTCTCGCATCCGACAGGCACCACTGAGCAACGTGGTCCATCTGAGCTGTCACATCTAATTATTTATTCCATCTCTGTAACTTAAAGGAATTAACACGTTTTTCTATTTTGTTTAATTAAATACGCTTTCTCGAGTAATTTGTCCTGCGGCTTTTCCATAACTCTGTTAGAAATTATTTTGATAAACATATATTCCCTGCCGAGATTTGAACGCGTTACCTTCCATTAAAGAGCCTTATCCATATCGATTGCACCACTTGAGCATACAAAATTAATGAGAAATCTTCAATATTATTTTGAACATCACGATATATATAAAGATATATATGAAAAGTTCCGTAAGATGACAAGCTTCACCAGTTTCGAACAAATTGTTGAATGATAGATCAAATTCATTGTAACCAAAAATAGTTATAAATAGTATAAATAAATATTTCTACTTAAAGAACGCACATCAATGACGTCACTCACACTTTTAAGAGGTGGGAGGAAGCGAGGTATTGAAAACTGTAACGATCTGTCCAAAAATATTCATGTCCATACAAAATCAGTGACAATAGAGGGAGCTAATGAAAATGTTTTTTTTTGCGTTACATATTTGCCTTTCTCTGCCCCACATAATTTGCTTATCCATTTGACAGTAGTTTGTAACGTTTAGTTTATATTCAATATATTGAGGTTAAAATGAATAAAAGAATTCAAACATAATCTAAAATAATTAAGAAAAGTACAATCAAAACGTTCGCATGATGCATATGATGCGTATTAAAGTCGTTGTTCAGTTAATTTTTAATGATGAATACTGACTCCTTTTACTTATAGAAAATGTTATCAACTTACTGGTGAAAATTGCATAGAGCTTGCTGAAAGTAAACACTTACCTTATATGGAAAAGGGGATTACTGATTGGCACGTCGGATGTGTAACGGTTGTTCCTTCCTAGCGTATTAGTAACAATTTCCGTCCCATTGGCAGTGCCATTGTGATTGTGATGGTGGTGGTTTATGTTATTGATGTTATTAGTGTTACTGTTATTGTTCCGGTGGTTTCGGCCCAATGTGTTAAATGTATTGTTTTGAGCCATCGATAGGTTGTTTCTATTTAGGGTATCCCCGTAACTGAAATTAGAAAGATTTCATTAGTTATAACCATAATGGAACATTGGAAAGCAATCTTTCTTACCCATTGATGTAATTGTTTCTCTCGGATTTTATCCGTCCTAAAGTCAGAGTCCCTGGCAGTGTTCCGTTGCTGACCGAACCTAGTGGATTCAAATAGTTGTTGCGATTCATCTCAAGAGTTCGGTTGAGAGTGTTTTGTCGATTGTTTATGTTGAGATTGTTATTGTTTTTGGTGTTGTTATTATTGTTCCGATGTAAAGTACCCACAACAGCTGTCGTTGCGTCGGAGTTCGTAGGACTGTGTTGACCTAGAGCGAAAGCGAGACAATAGCGTCTAGAGAATATAGAAAGCACTTGGGTTAGGATCGGGGTTACATACCGTTTTCCTTGTGGGTGATGTAGCTTACATTGTCCAGACTGAATGCATGGTTCTTGGCACTAAAATCTAGCTGAAGGTCATCGCCTTCGTCTACAGGGACAGCCATTGCAAGTACCTGTGTTTCGTATTCCTTCAGGCTAGTTTGGTTTTCTGCTGCTGGGGCTTGAGAGTTGATTATAACGGGATCATAGCGTACAGGGCTAGCAGGGGCATTATATTGGCGCATGCGCTGTTTAAAATTTTTATATCTACGGAAAAAGATGAATAATACTCTAGCCTACCAATGTCAATCAGGAGTTGAGGTACTTACTTCGACCATGATATACAAATATAGACGATTCCAATCGATCCAAGAATGAGTATCACTACCGCAACAGCTATGAGTGCATAAGGAAAGACATCATTATTGACGACTACTGCCGCTTTCACTTTTTGAATTTGTTGTTTTGGTTCGACAGGACCAAAGATTCCTTGAGCTGTCGCTCGTGCTATGCTAGATGCTTCGAAATTGATTTGCGACAGAACGGGTTGAGTGAAGATAGTATTCAGCACTGTCGTAGAATTGCGGGCCAAGATTCGCTCTGACTTAGGGTCCACAGCGTAGAACCTACATAAAAGTTTGAGTTAGTATCTGTTCGTAGAACACGCAATCAACAAAACTTACCAAACATCAGTTGCTCCGTTGATTTCCTCAACCGTGCCATTTTCATTCAAAATCTTTCGAACACTGAACCGCTCTATTCCTGTTATTAGTCCTGTAGATTTTTCATGTAGTAATTCTTCTAAAGCTCTAACATGTCTTCTAACATCCTTGGGACTGGAATCGGAAAACACCAACGCCATACGGTTAATGTCTGAGATCAAATTCACTACAACTCTGGCTTTTGCTTTGTGTACTACACCAGCCAATGGATCACCGTTGTTATCACGTGCTTCTACGATAAATACCAGCGGAGTTTGCTTCACACCTTGGAAGTTCTTTTGGGTCTTCAACATCCCGTTGTCATCTCCAATAGAAAAGAACGAGCTCGGCGAATCATCGTTTGGTATTTCGTTGACTTTTTCGTCGAAAATATTATACTTTATTTGTCCAAAAACTCCCGCATCTTTGTCTACTGCTTTTACTGTAATCAGTGGCGTGTCCATATCGGCGTCAGCACTGATGACTGTATAATAGGTATCGTTTCGAACTCCCTGTTGGTAGCTTACAGGGAACTGGAACATAGGGATGTTGTCATTGTCGTCTTGAACAATAACTTTGAGCTGAGCAAAGTTCCTATGCTGGTTTACAAAATACTTGTTGGAAACCAAGCGAACTTCAAGGCTGTGACTAGATGCTTTTTCGTAGTCTAATGGACCATTTAATACCAATGCGCATGCATGATCCTCAATACTTATCCGGAACAGATTGAAGTCATTTCCTTTAATTATTTCACACCGGAATCCTCCATTGTGCTTGGTAGCTTTCTTAGAATTGATTATTTGAATGAGTTTAATAGTGGCATTGATTCCCGTAGATTCTGGAACACTTGTACTGTAGCTATCGTCACTAAAAGCAAGTCCCTGTACTTCAAGGTTGATGATTCCTCCGGCATCAACTCTTGACTCTGCAGAGTCGTTTGGATTGGCCGGAATGTGACTGACGTAGATCGGTAGGGTTGCAACTGAACTTAGCTGGGGCTCCCCCATATCATAAGCCCGTACATCAATCAAGTACTCGGTATCATCCTCTTTGTTGAGCTCGTCACGAATGCGAATTATGCCCGAGTCTGCATCTACTTGGAAGTATTTCAGAGCCTTTCCTCGGCCAACCATTTCGTAGCGAACAACATTTCCAGGCGAACTGCCATCGCCATCTACAGCTGGCATTGAACCTACTATTGTACCAATAGGTAGATCGTCGTTGATGTTGATTGGTTCCGGAATCGATACAAAGACAGGAGGTATGTCATTACGATCTTCTACTTCGACTAATATTTTGATATAATCTCCTGGGTTGGTACCATTGTTTTCTATCGTACCAATAATTAGTTCGTGAATTTTATCTTTCTCGTAGTCTAGTCCACGAATTGTTTTGATCAATCCTGTCCTAGCATCAATTTTGAACAAATCGGCTGGACCCCGTTTTAACACATAGGTAATTTCTGGTTTCGTGTCGGGATCAAATGCTCGTACAGTTGTGACAACCATATCTGGTACATTTTCCGGAATTTTAACTTCGATCATTGACTCCATAAACCTAGGAACCTCATCAGGAATGTCCCGTACTTTGACGGTTACACTAGCTGTACCGAGTCGTGGTTCTGGTGCGCCGTCCTGCGCAGTTACTACAAACTTGTACTCGATCTGTTTTTCGTAATCTAGTTGTGATTTTGTTCTAATCTCCCCAGTTCGAGAGTTGATTTTGAATGGTATATCGGATGGAATAGTGTAGGTTATTTCAGCATTCATACCTTCATCAGCGTCCGTGGCATGGACAGTTCCAATTACGGCGTTCTCTCTTCCTTCTTCTACGGTAAATACGTATGGCAGCAAGTTTTCATCGAACTCTGGATTCTTATCATTAATATCAGTAACTTTGATGTTGACAGTAGCACTGCTAGCTAGACCTCCGCTGTCTTCAGCTCTGATGATCAGTTGATACCTCGTTAGGTCTTCTCTGTCCAGTTTCCGAATTACGCTGATAACACCGCTTTCTTTTCCGATTGAAAACTGCCGTAAATCATTGCCTGTGGTTATTGCGTATTTTACTGGGTCATTCTCTGGATCTTCAGCCTTCACAACTATGACAGTTGAATTGATTTCAGCTCCCTCGCTAACCTGTACGTCGTACACGGGTTTCACGAATCTTGGTGGTTTTGTATTTGGTCCCGGAGTCACAGAGACTTCAACAATAGCTTGCGAAGATAAAGAACCAATATCGGAAGCCTGGACTGTGATGCTGTACTGTTCACCAGCGTTTAATCTAGCTCTAGTTTCGATCTCCCCACTCTTTGAATCGATGGCAAATTTGTTAGCCCCATTATTTGAAACATGAAATATGGAATATGTAATAACAGCATTTTCACCGGAATCATTGTCAGTTGCTGTCACCTTAGTCACCAACCGCCGACCATCCCCTGCAGTCAAGCTTACTGGAGGTACCATAGCCAATTTCGGTGCATTGTCATTCACATCATTCAAGTAAACCGTCAAACTCATGGGTGCACTGGCAGCGTTTCCATTTGCTTCACGGGCTACCACTTGGAATCGATACTTTCCTTGACTTGGTGGATCCCGATCTAAACCTTCTTCATTCACTTGAAGAATTCCATTAGCGGACACGACAAATGAGGGAGTCGTGACTTCATAGATGTATTCAACTTGTTCGTCATTGGAAGAAGCATCTGCATCGGTCGTGGTTAGCTTTATTGGGATTCCTTTCGAGTCAGTTATGGTTGTTCCGATCGGAGAATTTTCATCAACATATCCCTCCGTTGATGTTATGCTGATAACCGGAGGGTATGCATCCACTGGTTTCACATGAATGGTAAGCTTCGCCGTTGCGAATCGTTTCGTCTCTGAAACCTCCTCTGCTTTTACGATTATGTCAAACTTTTTCGCCGTTACAGACGAGTCCACCAGTTTGGTTTGCTTCAACACTCCTGTTTGAGCGTCTATTTCGAAGAAGTCATCGTAATTATTTGGTATTCCACTAAGGAATGAATAACGAATTGGTGCACTGATCGTGTCCAAGTCGATGGCTTGTATTCGTTCCGGTGTAACGGTAAGGACGCCTTGGAGAGTTCCAGCTGGAACGGAAGCAGTATATTCCGGATTGAGGCAGGCACCGTCCAGCAGTACACAACCTCGATAGATGAAGGATGGATCCTGATCATCCGAATCGGCAACATCAATGGTGAGGGTTGATGTAGCCGATAAACGTTCCGAGGCATTGCGGGACCGATCCTGTGGGACGAGAAAACAAAACAAAACCAATTATTATAATGTTGTTCATTAGCGATTGTAGTGTTTTAAAATGGCTTTGAATGATATGAGAAGAAAATTATCATAAGGAGAACGAACACGTAAGTCGCCGGAGCCAAACAAAATTCTAGAATCTTACCCATTACTCCCACGGGTAATATTTTACCACGATCAAATCTGTTTATAAATTAAGCGTGCGGTCACGCGGAGGCTCATTGAAATCAAACAATGCATATAAAGGTTTCCGCAGACGACTTATGGACCTATGTGGCAACTATTCCACTTGAGCATCGTAGAACGGTCAATTCTGAATGGTACATAACTATTTGTTTGCTGGAAGTATTTGATGAAATTAGGAGAACAAACAGCCATCAAGACAATGCGAACTATCAAACATCTCGTCCAACAAGTGAAATTTTGAGCACTCAAAACATCGAATTGATGGGTCATCCGCCGTACAGTCCAGATTTGGCGAACATCAAGGATAAACTGCGTTGGCAACGATTGACAAGCGCCGAAGAAGCTGTTGATGCTTTCAAAAACTATGTTTTGGAGGTGTCTCCCGCCGAATGGAAAAAATGGTTTGATCGAATGCAAGTGTATAAATCATAAAGGAGACTATTTTGAAAATCAATAAAGCCATTTCCGATGTGAAAAAGAACGTTCTTGATATTTATTCCCGAAATATATATAGCAGCCCTTGTATAAATGGCGTCCATTTGACCCCTTTCCGCTAAGTTTTCCGCAATATGTGCGGTAAAGCACAGCAGTTGTTATGGTTGATCTTCCTGAGAAGCAACTATGCTGATTGTCACTGAAGAACCGTTTGCAGTGTGACAGAAGCGGATCCATAATAACAAGTTCAAACAGCTTAGAAATTGCTCACAAAGATGAAATTCCTCGGTAGTTATTAACATTCTCCCGGTCACCATTCTTATGGACCGGAAACATTATGGCAGTTTTCTTAACTGACATAAACTCTCCGCTTGAAATGTACAGTCCAAATAAGTACCGAAATTAAATAAGCAGATCTTCAATAAGTGGGTTTACAAAAACGTATTTTAACAGTAATGGGGCTTTAGAGATCTTTGCTTTTCATCAATGGAACATTGGAAGCGGCCTGGTTAACTTGGTCGTCGGATATAACGGCAACACAAAAAGTGTTTGCAACCTTGTAGATTCGTCGTTGAGAGTCATGGTAGTAGGGAGGCCAGATTCTTTACGCTGGTCATTGACGCACTTCCATAACGATTTGCTTTAGGTTTTTAAATTTCGCTGAGTGTTCCATGCTGGATACTGGATCGTTTCATCATTAAAACTTATTCAGCTTTCCGAAACTTCTAAATATATTTTAGAAACGTGCAATTTGAGTTGATTAAAAATGGAATGGTTGGAAATTACACAGAAAAAATAATGAATTTTAACAGGCGCGTAAAATTTCCCCTTGTTTAATTTTAAGCCAAAGGAAGCGTAGACAACGAAATTGTTTGCAATCATTCATGCGCCATACAATAATGTTGACAATCTTTCATACAACAGACTAGATTCAGGCGTTATCTGGCTTAAATGTACATGAAATATCTCATTAATTTCTGACAAATCTAGCGTTCCTTTTATGTGCATTAGAAACGCAGAAAATTACATGTTTTTTAAAAACAGTGTAGAGGAAGTGATAGCTGCAGTCTTTAAGAAAAATAATAGCATTACGTGAGTAGTATGTGGGAAAATGAACAGAGAGCAGCTTGTCAACATACAATTTAAATAGATTTTCCCGAAACCAAGGATGTTCAGCATGTATAAACAACTAGTGTGTTTAGTCACATCAAATTTGATAGCAATCAATATTTTACTGTTAATCTATTTGTAATAAATAAGTTAATAATCATCAGCATTATAGCTGTCAGTCACGATGAAAACCTTCGGGTGTTGGTGAATGACTTGATCGGTTTTTGGGAAGGTTTCATTTTCATCCATGAGCAGAACACCGTACAGCTTGAATGTTAATAGTCATTATTATTAGTTCAAAAGTTCAAAGTTTTTACCTGGGCACCTGGCACCGGGAACCAAGTTAATCATCTTCATATGTAAAACAATGCATGCTCCAATGTTTGACAAAGTATGTACATGTTATTGATCTGAGAAAGCGATTTCGCACAACCGTGCCAAGCGCCATTATGGGAAAACATGAGTTCATTATTTGCATCTTTCGTTACTTGTTTTCGGGATCAGATTCGCTCTACCCTGTCGTTCGTTACTTAATGCATTCGAGCCAGTAAAAAGTTGGTGTAGATTTTCACAATAATTTATTCTTCATCAGCATCCGGACGATGACACGATCAACGGGTTTGATATTTCATGGAACGGTTCCACTAATGAAGTTATAAAAAAAGAAACCATGCTTTGCAAGAACCCTTGTACCGAGATTGTATGATATTAAGAAAAAGTGTTATGCATTATTCTCTGCACTTTCTTTGAGGTATGATATGATAACGGTTTATTTTATGTAGGGTATGTGTTCCATAAATCAGCCTAATGTGCTAAGGTTGATTAAATTTTTTTATTGTACAAACGACATTCAACTGGCTACACTCTTCCTTACTAATTCTTAATAAGATGTTGGTCATTGTGCACCGCCAAAATGTTGAAAAACTTCCTTTTTCAGCGCAAATTGGTTATTGCAGGGTTATGGATGTAATGTCGGTTTGTAAGCTTCGTGTTGGGTTTATCCGTGAATGCAATTTTATCTCAACCTCTAAATTTTGCATTAAGAACAATTGTCGTACGTTTTATATTGTTATGTTGTTACTGAACTCTAAATTTACAAATCATATTTGAAGAAAAAACTTCTTTAAAATACTGAAATGACTTTTGCTTGTTTTCTATCGACCACACAACATTAAAAATATTAGAAGCTACATAATACAGGTTTGTTTGGTTAGATACTAATTAAAATATTCTATTCGGTAATTTACAACCACATACTCATAAACCCGTATTGTATATTTACCAATGCCAATATTAAACTGACTAATTAATTTAATAAGCCAAAGCTAGGAACACATAAAATAATTTATCTCTGAAACAGGGCCTACAATTTTTTTGCAAAATTACAATTTGTTTTTCTGTATGCACGTTTAATTTAAAATTTGTGACTATTTTGTGCAGATCTAGGATGTATCAAAATTTATGTCAATCAAATTTAGTCAGATTTAGGACATTTGAAGATGTGAAGACTGCAAATTTGTCAGCTTAACTTACTAAATGGCGGCTATAAATCTTTTATTTCGAACAGTTACCTCAGAATAAAGTGATGAAAAAGTTCGCAATTGCTTAAGAACAAGTTGATCGCAATGTTGTCATCATTTATTTGTCGATTATCGCTGAAATAATGACATATTTGGTACGTAGCTCGAATGAAGGGCCTAGGCTAACATTACATCCCCTAACCCTGTATGGTTTAAAATGTGCCTCATTAAAGAACATATCTATCAGTTTTAACAAATGCATTTGGCTTCATTCTTGACTCTGTTGCAGTTCTGAATCAAAATTACCTCTTTTTCTACCTAAACAATATTAAAATATTTAAGTTTATTATAGCTTAAACTTTTTATTCTTAGATTGGAAGCTTGATGCTCGACTGAGTATGCTAAGTATTGCTTTATAATCTTCAATTTTAAATGTTCGATTTTTGATACAAATCGTAATATTTATAAAGGAGTGTAAATTGCGTAGAGGTGGTAAATGTACATTTTCTTGCAAAACAGTCACTTGCTGCGGAATTTGAGGCCCGCACACCAGCAACAGTTTATGTGTACAGTTCTAGCGAACGCGGGGGATAGAAAATAGAAAGAGAAAAAAATCGCCCTATTTCTTCCGACAGTTTCAAACAGTCTAGAAATAAACATCTGTTCTTACACAGAAAGAATATCTGAATTTTCATTTTGATGTAAATATCAGAGCATGTAAAATTGTATTTTTCTCAACACGAAACAACGAAAGCAGCAACTTGAATGAAATAGTTGAAATACAGGCGAGCTTTTGTATACAACATTATTCGCAATGAATGGAATGTCACAGAACTTTGAAAGATTTACAATATTAATTTGTAAGTTTTGTGACGCTCCATTTATGTGCATGATATTGAACAGAAATTCACACTACTTTTTCCAGCGGTGTAGGAGTTGATTTCATATAATAACCATCAACGAAATTCTGAGCAACATAAATCTATGTCGCATCATGTCGGCTAGTGGCAGGAGCAACGTTTCGTCGCCTGTAAAAAAACGGTACAGGAGTGTCATGAGATTTATTCCCACGACGGTTCACTTTTGCTTGTGTTCTATTTGGTCGTAATGAAAAATGCAAAATGTTAAAATGCAAACATCAAAATACAGTACATTTTATTTAATCAATTTACCCATTTCTTAATAAGACTGGAATTTAGAAGAACTTCAACGCAATACAAACGACAAACCCTACTTTGGTATACTAAAATAGCTGTACTTTATTAGATCTCCATCATCTTTTGCCTTTCTTCAATTTACGGTTGATTTCAGCCTCAGGCTAGTTTACCATGGGATAGAGGTACCTTCATTCTAGATATCGCACTCGTCAACACTTGAGCGGGGGCCAACCTTTGCTTCCCTTCCGAAGAAACTCGCGACCAAAGATTTGTGCGCCTCAGAAAAATCTTACCGTCCTCGGTGGGGATTGAACCCAAATTGAACCACCAGCACCTGCCGATCGATTTCCATTTGAACACGAAAGTTGAATTTGGTCCAATCAAAATATTATTGCTTTGTCAGGTTAGAGTATTTGTTTTGATCCAATTAAGAAACATCGTTGTTTCAATACTTGTAGTTCGAGCCCGATTGTATGGTAACACAACATCGTTTATTTTCTGTTTTGCTTTGGAGCTATTGGTTTAAAATGATGGAATACGATTGAGCGACCCATGAATGAAAAAATGAAACATGTTAGCCAGAGAACGAATGCAATGGAGCACTAGTCTGGAATGTAAAAATGTTGTACTGGTTGATATTGAGACTTTTTTCTCTGACCTAAAATGCTATAAAGCGTATTTTTCTTCAAGCGTTAAATGCTGTTCCGTTATAGCGACATCAACTTTGATCTATTGGTTGTATTCACAATGAAGTCACACCTGTGGAAATTCACACCCGCACCCACAACACCTCAGTTGTTTTGACTTCTCTTCCGAAAGAAGATGTGACCATCAGTTTTCCACTTTAAAAGAAGCCCAAAAGGTCTATGCTTTGTATCCCATTAGTATCTGCCGAATCTTGCACTCCCTTTATGTGCATTAGATAACGCAGAAAATTAAATATTTCTTTCAAACTGTGTAGGAAAAAATTGAAACCTCGGGGTCTTCTGACTCGTTCTAAGAGACTGAATTTTGAACCAAAGAAGTCCTTATTTATCAGTTTATGTTATAAAACTATACGAGGGCGGTCCGATAAGTACTTAGGCTCAACCTTTTAGGCTCAGGCCCGATGGCGGATACTATCGTGTACGACTACTGTCAGAATTGCGGCCGATTTGGACTCGTAGTTTTGTTTTGACCGCGTGCGGAAGTGGACTTGTCCTCGGATTTTAGAAAAAGGAAAAAGAGCAATATCGGTCGGTGATTCGATTCTTGTTTTTGAAAAGGAATCGCACAGCAAAATCAACTACCGCTTGGATGCTGTGTACGGTGACTCTGCTCCTTTCAAAAAAAGGTTTAACGAGTTTCAACGTGTTCGCAAGTCGGATTAAAATGAACCACGCCCAGGTGTCCTGACAATGGCTACCACGGAGGATAACGTGACAAAACTCCACGATCTCGTATTGGCAGACCGCCGATTTTAAGTGCACGGGATGGTTGAGACAGTAGGCATCGCAAAAGACCGCCTGGGTTATATTCTGCATGAAATTTTTGGCACGATGAGTGCCGGGTTTGCTCACACCAGACAAGAGCGTAACCGTGAGACTATTTCAAAGTAGTGTTTGTCGATGATTAAGTGCAATCTGAAAGAGTTTCTGCGCCGTTTCGTGACTGTCTACGAAAATTCACTGGTACACACTAGAGACCAAGGAACACTCGAAACAGTGGACTCCACCCGGCGAAAGAGCTCCGAAGAAAACGAAGACTGTCCTATCAACCGAAAACCTATGGCCACAATTTTCTGGTGTGATTTGCATTGACTACCTGGAGAAGGGCTCTTCTATGCTTATTAGTTTCAATTGCCTACATCGTTGAAACTATTATGTTTGAAACAAAACTCTGGCTGCCTCTTGAAGGAAATCGTATAATATATCTTGAAGAAATACAATTTATCGGCGGCAGTGTTTCCAACGATGTTTTTTCATTTGAAAAATAAACTGAATTTTATTTTTCAAATGAGTGTAGTTTGAATTGAATAATTTCAATTTCATCGTGTTCCTCGAACTTTTTTACATAGAAAACACTTAAATCTCAAAGTTTTCTGAATCGTTACGAAGAAACAGCATTTTGATGGAAACAAGAATTTAATAATCACTAGCTTTTCGTCACAATCCTAGTCAGAAACACTTATTTTCTTTGGAAAAAGTATGCCCCAAATCAATGTTTTTTGAAGAATATCGTCGATTATGGGACAGAAGTGTTGCCATATATTCTTTTTCTTCAATTAAAAAATAAAATTCCACACATTGTCCAATGGGTGAGCAACTGAAACAACAGAAGAAACTCCTGATTGATAGTGAATTGACCTTTCGTAGCTTTTTCGTCGTATAAATATTCCCTTGCATGACTTGACGAAAAGAAATAAACAAGGATGCCTTCTCATATTTCCTTACAGCACGCTGATATAACAAATAATTAGCTGACATCTCACAAACTATACACAACAGGATTGATAAATAAAGAACGTTTCATTATAAAATGCTGTATTTTGAGAATACACAAAATATGAATTCCAACACACCCGTGAAATTTCCCCTCGTTCAATTGCAAGCCAGAACAAGTGTTAACAACAAAATTGTTTGGAATCTTACATGCAATTGAGCTGATTCAAACGATATCTGGGTTTGATTTACATGAAATATCCCATGAAATTAAATATGCATTAGATAACGCATAAAATTGCATGTTTCTTTCAAATTGTGTGGCTCTGAATGTTTTTAATTTTAAAATCTCTACTACGTTTTCAAAAGGACGAGTCCCTTTTTTATACAAAGATTCAGAAGTAAAAATGACTACTATTTGAGCACTTCCAGGCAAACAAACACCGCTTCTTGTTATTTTTTATTGAATGATCATTAGTTTTCCTGATGACATTTTTAGATTGCATTGATGAGCTAAGAGTTTCGGGATATTGACGTTTGAAACTTTTCTTTTCAAGCAACTCGTCGAAAACATACTGGAAAAATGTTTTTATTTTCTATTGAAAAAAGTCTGCGGAATACGATATTACTAAAATTTATCTATTCAAATTTAACACATTTGACAAAAATTGAAATATTATTTGAAATAGAAAAAAATATGTTGTTCAACAATGGTGTTATTTCTTCGATCAATTTCTTCAAAAAGCTCCCAACAGATTTTTTTCATGCATAGTTGATCCAATGTAAAATAAGGCAGTAGAAAACTGATAAATAAGCATTAGCTTAAGCAAATAAGCATCAAAGGTTCAGAATATCCGGAGATTTAAGAGTTTTCTATGTAAAATAGTCTGGGGAATACAATGGAATTGAAATTCTACAAATTCAGTAATACATTTGATGAAAACTAATTTTTTTTATGGTCTTTTTGTTCCACAATGGTGTATCTTAAAAACAGCTCAAAAGACCTCTAGGTTCCAAGTGTTATCTATGCAAAAAAGTAATGTATGCAAGAAAATGATCTAAATACTGTAAACGGAACGGCGATACTTGCAATAGAAAAAAAAGGTTTTTTTCAGAAACGTCAAAAAAGGGGGTGGTCCCTAGGACCTAGTAATTTCGACACAAAAATTATAATTTTTACAAATAGTTGCTTGATGAAAAATTCGTTTAAGTATAGTCCAAATCCGTAAAGGTCGATTACAAGTTTACACTTTTTCTTGGTTACTTTGGTAGCAATGCCCCTTTTAACCTTGTGTTTTCTAACGGATTGTTACTGTTATTTTAATTGAAGAGTAGGGTTTTTTTTAAATATAGTTTGGCAACGAGCCCTGCAATAATAATATTGGGATGCCAGAAACATATATATCTTGATAAGAATCTTAAGGCAGACCATTAGCCTGAGTCTCTAGCTCGCTGGTATAAGGCAATATTCATATTTAAAATTACAAGGTACATCCCCATTGGATTGTTCGAAATGATGACATAGAACTACACTACTAAATGTTAGCCATTTTGATTGTACAATTCAGTATTTTTAGAATAAATATAGCTTTTAAGACAAGGCTTAACCTCTTCAAAGAGGTTAAGCCTTGTTTAAAAGTATATTTTTTAAAAATAGGAATTGAAAAAAAAGTTTTGAACTTATTGAGAGTATGTAGCCAAAAATCAACAATTTCTCTTTACTATAATTGTTATGTTTGTATTCTCCGTTCGTGGAGTAACGATTATGATGTAGAAGGAGATGTTCGCTCATCACCATGAGGCCCCAAGAGTGGACAATAATGTTTGCTAAAAATGAAAGATATGAAGAGAGAGTGTTGATAGTTCCGTCAGTGTACGGCAAGTTGTGAAAATTGAATAGAAGTATTGTAAAATTGAGCGAAGAGCTTGGACATAGTAGTACTCGAACCAAGGACTGTGGAGGTAGTGGATTCGTCCGTGCCTTGACCTACCCCGCATTGGGAATGTGAGGCAAAGAATGCGTCGTTGGTTCGATTACTACTATATCCAAGCCCAATACTTCAATTATATGTTCACAACCTGCCGTACACTGACGGAACTATCAACACTTTATCTTCATATCTTTCATTTCTAGCAGACATTACTGTCCACTGGTTGGGCCCTCATGGTGATGAACGAACTTCTTTTTCTACATCAAAATTTACTGTTTTTGAATAAATGCGTAGAAATATTTCCGATCTATTGGTGCAAATCTTTAGAGAAACGACTGAGATATTAACCCTCAAAACCTGACCATTTTTCGTGACGGTCGAAATTCGATTTTTTGAAATTGTTCCCCAGTATAGAAAACACAGACGTAGTCCTACGTCAAAACAAAATTTACATTGCAGATTGGAGACTGCGTACCCGGCGTACTTCGAATACCTGCAGGTATGAGATAAATCCCACTGTGGTCCTTAGCTCCTTGTCCAGTAACTCTTATCCCTACCTCTCCGTGGTGCAGACTGGAGTACAAGTAACTATCGGTTAATTAGCTCCGAGGGGATCTTATTCGTATAATGACTGGGATTCTCAGCGATTTTCATGTCAGGCGCGGACCTTACGGCATCTGTTCTCCATGTTAAGAGTAGTTGATCATCGTCCTCGCGCCAGCGTGGGACTCTAACAGGGGGTTGGGAAGGCTTTGCAAACCAGTCGTAAAAATGTCTAGTAATGACAGTAAATAGTGTGAGTGAGGACCGGAAAAATTGGTACAGGCCCAGGCAACGAAAACGGACTAACTAATGACAATTAGAAACATGGAACTGTAAGAATCGAAGGCCATTTCTTTAATGAAGCTACCAAACAGCTGTCTATCTATTCGATGCATAGAATAAATCATGATTTTTAAGAGGCGTCTACCATGTTTCTTTCCGTATGTTTCTTACACTTCTGTAAGAAAGTTTTGTCCTCTTTCTTGTTGGTGAACTTATTGCACTCCCAAAGTTATCTTGAGAGGTTTTGATTGTACCTCTATTGTCTAACTTTATTAAATCTCTAATCTAAACTAAACTATAGAGTTTTTCGGCAGCTTGCATACAACATAGCAGATTCATGCAATATCGTTTTCAAATTTATATTAAAAATCACGTAAATTCAAATTGACGTCATTGCAAAGCAGGATATTAAAAATGCGTGCGCTAGATATCGAAAAGTTCGAATAGTAGAGATTTAGCAGGAACATTTTTTACGTTCAGCACACTTTTTTTTTAAATATTTTATCATTATCAGCTCATATGATGTGGAACAGGCTTGAAGAGCTTATGTTGCATTATTCGTATTCATGTCATTTCTATTCACTTGAGAATTACAGTGAGGCGACAGCACAAGGCATAACTGCATGGTTGAAATTGGAAAATATACGGATTTTGGTTGATTTATTAATTCTAAACATAAATTCTTTGTAATCATTCGGTGACCCTGAACAGAACCGTTTGTTTGTATTGCAGAGCAAATAAGTTAATGGTCTAGCTTGGTTGAACGTTAGCAATGGAATGAAAATTTATTCGTATCTTAACAACTAATAACAATGGCATAGCGACGCGAATTACTGAGCTCCTATGATCGCAATACTCCTCCCTAATCCGCGACGCCTATTAGCTTCCGAAACTTCTGATGCTTCTGAACGGTCATTGGCTTGGTGAACCCATCGGCGGGTTGTTCCGTTGTGAATATATAGCTCAGCCTCACGACACAGTCCTGCAGACAATCATGCACGAAATGGTACCGTATGCTGACGTGTTTGGTCCGAGGGTTGTAGGATCCGTTATTTGCTATGCTGATTGCCGATTGATTATCGCAACGTACGGAAATCGGTCTGGCTTCCGAAAACTCCGACTCTAGGTTGCTCCACCACATAGCTTCCTGAATGGTACGAGACATAGCCATGTACTCCGCTTCGCAGGACAAGAGAGCTACGGTAGGCTGCTTCACGTTCCATGAGATAGCTCCTCCCTGCATCAAGAACACGTAACCGGTTGTCGATTTTCGGTCGTCCGTATCTCCTCCCCAATCGGCATCGCTGTATCCAACTATTTCCGCTGGACCGTTTGCCGAATATTCCAACTTCTTGGTGATTGTGCCTTTTAGGTACCGGATTATCCTCTTCACCGCTTCCCAATGAGGATGGCCAGGATTGGCACTGTACTGGCTCACAACATTTACGGCAAATGTTATATCCGGTCGGGTGACTTGAGCTGCAAACGACAAACACCCGATTGCCTCTTTATATGGAACTGATTTCATTTCTTCTGTTTCAGATTTCGTCTTCGGTGCCATCGATTTATCCAACTTGATGCTAGGATCTGCTGGTGTTGCAACTGGGTGGGCATCGGCCATACCGAATTGATGAATGATGTCTTCGATGTAGGTTTGTTGATCCAACCACAGCTTGCCTTCTTCACGATTCCTCGTGATTCTGATGCCGAGACAATGTTTCGCCTCCCCGAGGTCTTTCATTTTGAATCGCTTCTGCAGATGGGCTTTCAGCTTCTTCTTCTGCTTCCGATCGTTTGTGAAAATCAGAAGGTCATCAACGTAGATGGTCACAAACATTATTTTCTCCCCACGGATAGACCAATACATACAAGGATCTACGCTCGATCGTTTCAGCCCGAATTCTCGAAGCACCTCATCCAACTGCGCATTCCATACGCGACTGGATTGCTTGAGACCGTAGAGTGCCTTCTGCAGTCTGCACACTTTTCCGTTTGACGCAGCAAACCCCCGGTTGGAGCATATAGATTTTCTCGTCCTTCAGCTCGCCCTGCAGGAATGCTGTAACCGCGTCCATTTGGTCGATATCCAAGTTGTAACGCACCGCCAGAGCCATCAAATATCGGACGGTCGCGTACCGCACGACCGGGGAATACACTTCGTTGTAATCCAAGCCGGGACGTTGAGAGCAGTTCTTCACTACGAGGCCTGGCAGCACCAGGCACGACGTTGCCAACCGGTTGTTCGACCTTAGGAAGCTCATCTGCACCGAACACAGGACGATTCATGGAATTCGTCCCAGCAAAGCTCCAAGAACTCCACCGGTTCCATTCGTTGTTCTGCCGCGCGGATAGCGACACCTTCTTCTAGTACCACGACATATCGGCTGACGTGGAAACGGTCATTCACTGGATCATACACCCGATATCCTTTCGTGTCTTCGCAATAACCAACGAAAATACCCTTTTCGGATTTAGGATCGAACTTCTTCCTTTTCGCTTTCGGTATCAAGGTCATAATACTCGAGCCAAAGACCTTGAGATGCCCTAGATTCGGCTTCTTTCCAGTTCACGCCTCTTCCGGCGTTTTCTCTTCCAGGGAACGTGTTGGACAGCGATTCACCACATGAGCAGCGGTCGAAATGGCTTCTGCCCAAAACACCTTACCTAGCCTCGCATCGTTCAGCATACACCTCGCCTTTTCCACTAACGTGCGGTTCATCCTCTCTGCAGCCCCGTTCTGTTCAGGCGTATACGGGCACGTGGTCTGATGTCGGATTCCATCCAATTCCAGCACCTTCCTGAAATCTGCATTCACATATTCCGTTCCGTTGTCTGAACGCAAGATTCTTAGCTTCCTTCCCGTTTGTCTTTCCGCTTTGGCTTTGAACGATTTGAACGCCTCGAGTGCTTGGGTTTTGTTCTTCAAGAAGTAGACCACGACGCGCTTGCTTGCGTCGTCCAGGAACGTCATAAAATAGCGGCTTCCACCTAATGACGGAACCTCTACTGGTCCGCAGAGGTCGGAGTGCACCAACGCCAACAATACTTCAGCTCTCGATTCGCTACGTGGGAACGAACGCCTTGCATGCTTCCCTTCCAGACAAGCAACACAATTCGATAACGAACCATCTTGAAAATCGTATCGTTGGCGATTCGCTTCAGTTTTTTTAGACCATCTTCATGAAGATGTCCCAAACGACGATGCCAGAGCTCTATGCCACTTGCCAAAAAATGACTTCTCCGGCCGGTAAAGACCACCTTCCTCGACTCCGGTGACAACCAGCTCTCCGTCCTCGTCCCAAACTTCGCATTTGTCCTTCGTGAAAATAACGGTTTTTTCTTTCTGGCAGATGGTACTTACGGATAACAAGTTGGTGGCCAGATCTGGGATCTTCAGTACTCCACTGACATCGATTCGTCCTTCGTTGCTATCTAGTTCAACGGAACCCTTCGCTACGGCCTTCATGCTGGAATTGTTCGCCGTTCCGACGTTGTGGTTCATCCTCACTTCATCGACAAATCTCTGATCCGGCCGTGCCATGTGACAAGTGGCACCCGAATCAAAGTACCATTCACTGGTACTTACGTCTCCCATCGCAAAAATGGAGCACAAACCCTTGTGCTTGCTCGCCTTTGATTGTTGTTGCTTCTCCGGACACGCAAAAAAAAAAATGACCTGGCTTCTTGCAGTTGAAGCAGATCTTTTCGTCGATCTGTGGTTTCACTGTCGTTGACTTGCATCTCCTAGAACCGTGCTTGCTGTACAAAGCCCCTGCGTCACTGCAACTGGTTGCACCCCATTCGATCTTCACATCTTGCAGAATTTTTGATTTTACAGCATACACCGTCAACGCAATACCAGAGGCTTCAAGACCCATTATCATGGGCTCATACTGTTCTGGCAAGCCCATCAGCAACATAGCAGCCAACCAAGAATCATCTACTTTGAATCCCACCGATGCTAGCTTGTGACTTGTGCTCATCAGTTCATCAACGTAGGCTTCGACACTTGGACTGTTGACAAGACGTATCGAAGTGAACTTCCTTAGCAACCCAATTTTCCGGTTCAAACCGCTGTCTTGAAATGCCGACTCAAGTTTCTTCCAGGCAACTCGCGCATCGACTGCATCCAGAACCAAACTATAGTTGTAGGTCTCCAGACTTAAGCAGATTGTAGCCAACGCCCGTTGCTTCAAATCCTCCGATACCGCTGCCTGCGCTTCCTCGGTTTCAGCATTTACAGCTTCCCAACATCCTTCACGAATCAAAATCATCCGCATCGCGAACGCCCATGTCGTGTAGTTCTCCCTTCCGCGTAACCTTTCGATGACCGGCAATGCCACGGAACCTCCGCCAACTCGTACTCTTCCTGTTTCAGCTGCGGCTCTTCCGTTCTCCCCGCCTCCGTTATCAACGCTACTGGAACTTCTCACCGACATCTCTGCTTCGGACTAAGGATGTTTCTTCAAATAAAATAACTTCCGGACTACTTCCGGTCAAATTCCACTGTCTGGGCCCATAACCTATTGCAGAGCAAATAAGTTAATGGTCTAGCTTGGTTGAACGTTAGCAATGGAATGAAAATTTATTCGTATCTTAACAACTAATAACAATGGCATAGCAACGCGAATTACAGTTTGGCTTGTAAATGCGTTCACTTCGGAAGATTTTCTGAATGTATCCGATTCAACGATTTCATTGATACATGGTTATTAAAATTAAAGAACTGCAAGGAAAATCTCCAGTTTGAGTTGCAATTAAAATATGTAATAATTTACAGAACCCCATGGAACATCAATTATAGAAGATACGGGCACGGTAGACTGAACAAAGCACCAAAATTATGTGCTTTCTTTGCTAAAGATCAGGAACATTTATATGCAATTCTCTGGCAAACAAACAATATAGGTACCATTTATCGACTAAATGCCTCAAACAATCCAAAATAGCAATGATGCTTCAAGTTCGAAAAAAAAACAGACACCAGTGCTTATTTTTACATACTTTTTTAAATCTTATCGTACAAAATCCGAAAAATGACAATAAATATTTCGTTTGAACTGTTTGAATCCTTACATGCTGTAAACAAGCTCCCTGAACTGTCAAAAAAGTAAGGTTAACACGTTCCGTACAATGATCTATTATTTATAAGTTTATTTACACAGAGAAAAATTTGATAGTCAATTTCAGCATATTTAGGAGTTAAGATGACTATGGCAGTATAGTGATTTTCAACCGACTTTGATTATGGTGAAAATGACCATTAAAAATAATTGATTCAAAATTTACTATAATGTCTGAATAGTCGTTGTTACCATGACCATAGTCAAGAATGCCATGAACGTGGTGAATTCGACCATTTTATTGGTTATTGTAACAATTATATGCAATAGTCACCTTGACCATAATTTAATTGCCGGTACAACCATAGAACTATTATCAGTGTACTTGTCTAAACACGATAAGTACTTAATAGCCAAGTTTGTGTTAGTTACCACACACACACACACACACACACACACACACACACACACACACACACACACACACACACACACACACACACACACACACACACACACACACACACACACACACACACGCGAAAAATCGAAAAAATGGAATCATCGATTTGGCTAGTTATTAGACATGACGAATGTGTAAGTATTGAATACATGACTTAAATGTAAGTATTGAATAATTAAATTTTTTTCCTAATTGTCAGAAATAATGATAATCGGTTGATGCAAATATTTGGACAATTTAACAAGAAATAAATGAGTTGTCAACGTTCAAAAGTTTACTATTTTCATAAATCTACAATAAGAAAGTAGATTTTACAATTTTTCCCCCGATATGTTGACGAAGGATGTTATTCAACTTACAAAACATGCATGTGTTCGAACGTTAGATTAAGCATAAATTTTATATTTCATTTAAAAATGAAAAAAAAAATGCAAAATTGTAAACAAATTACGTGTCTGTTTATTTGTTATTAAGAACAAAAGATTTACTGATATTATCAATAAAGGATGAGTCGATAATTATTTCGGTTTCTCATACTTGACCGAAATTAACCAATCATTGCTCAGTTTGTTTTTAGTGTGCATTGCTTACATCTGCTAAGTTGTGCAGTTGTCAGTGAGGTTCCAGTCAGTGAGCCGAGATGGAAGAAAAACAGCAAACCGTACGTGAAAGAATGTTGTTCACCCACATGAAAAATCCTGATTTCTTGCATCAGAACCTTGGGAATACTGAATATACATCATTTGACCTTCTCAAAGGTCTTTCAAAGGCTCCTGGAACGGATGACAGTGCACTTGGCAAAAAAACTTGATGTTTCGCAAAGTTTCGTCCAGAGGGCCAAGAAACGATCCGGATTGACATCGTACAAGGTGCAGAACTTCCCTAATCGGGACCAACGCCAGCAGAGTGTTGCCAGAACGAAGCTGCTAACAAAAGTACTAACAAAATTCCGATTCTGCGTTATGAATGAGACTTACATCAAAGAGGATTTTAAGCAGTTGCCGGGACAGGAATATTTTACGGGTAAGGACAAGTTTGCTGTGTATGACCGTTTCAAACGGAAGAAGCTGTCGATATTCACATCGAAGTATCTGATTTGGCAGACCAAATGCACTTATGTCAAACGAAGTGAACCATTCGTGACCAATCGCACCATAAACGGTGAGATTTACAAAACTGAGTGCCTTCAAAAACTGAGCGCCTTCAAAAAAAGGAGTGGGATGCGCCTTCAAAAAAAGGAGTGGAAAATAAAACTGAGCAAACTGTATCGGAAACGACAAGCTTAAATGCCGAGTATTTTACTCAAACAGATCTTAAAATTTACCCTACCAATTTAACCAATTTAACTAAGCTGAAACAAATAACTTTAGTGAACTTTTGTACAACTTTCATTTCGATAACTATAGCCGATTTACCAATTAATCGATAGTGTCGCAATAATTATCAGCTCAATTATTATGCAAGCATAATGCCTTACAACATCGTCTTTCAAAACACAATGTGAATTATGTCTACTTTTTTTTTTTAAATAAGAGCACGTCTGACTTTAATTCGTGCTAGTTGCGGACCACCTATGATTTACTATTATGAGACTCGATATACTTAATACTGTTTGAAGAATACCGCTCTTCAGTCGGGCATGCTCAGAGAAGAAAAAGAGAACTAATTACTGTAGCAATCCCCGTTTTGAGTGGCACGCCCTTGTAGACTGAAGTTATTTACATTTTGACCAAGCTTTGCAATTTTAATCAAAGTAAACCGATATTCAAATTATTTGAGAAAATTTCTACTTGGGCACACATCGAAGAAGTAAAGTGCAACTTTTCCCCTGGAATCATGAATAACATCACAGAAAAGCTTATGTTGAGCTACATATTTAGCATATACACAAAAGCAGAGCAACATTGTTATTAATCCAAGGCTTCAGGAGCTCGTTTTTGCCGGTGTGTCGAGCGGTCTAAAATTAGTCTTCTCTGTTAATTATAGATTCACTGCCTTAACGGATATCGCGGCAGAGTCTTTGACCCAATGCACACACAATCATCGATGTTTCAGGGTCCAGTTATGCATATTAGGGAGAAAGTGTGATCAGACTAGCGCCTCTGTCGATGTGAATTAATGATCTCAAGAAAGTACATTTAATTATGTAAATATGGAAAATGAGGTTAATGTGTTTGAAAAGTTATTTAAAGGACACATTTAAATTTCAATGTGGGCTGGTTGTTATATTTAGCTTTTGAATGAAATTTGCAAGATTTGGTTGCATTTTATTTAATTTGAATTCATAAATTTACATATCAAATATAGATGTTTGCAACTAGGTATGTAGGTATGTAGGTTTGGTTCAGTAGGCTCCGAAGACGGTTCAACACAGAACAAACAAGCTGTTTGTTGTCAACGAGCATTGTTTTGAATTCAGAAAATGCCAAAGGACGATCAATAATCTGTTAGTTTCGAGCTATTAATACTTTTTCTGGTAGAAGTTTCAGTTTGTGAAAATGAGGTAAGAGTTCCACCTTTTTGAACCTTTAATTAAAGAAAGTTTGTCGTCTCAGTTAACAGCTGAAACCAAACAGGTCAGTGGTCAAAAAATCATTCTAGTATTTAGAGGGTAGGAAAATTGTTCAAGAAACCCAACAGACAGTTTGAAATGGCCTATGGCTCTTTTATTCATTGTTTTGATAATGTACATAAGTAAAAAATAAATAGATTTTTTTTCAACATTTCACACCTTGTGTGCTTTTTGTCAGTAGTAACGTTTAAATTGTGATCTGTTTTTCATCTCAAAGGTAATAATTTTTTCATAATATATGTAAAATTAAACAGCCAATTGTTTTCATACCCCACAAATATTCAATCTTCTTGCACGGACTATAAAAAAAGACGTTTTCTGCATTTTCAATGGTCTGATCGGTAATTAAGTAGTAGCTACGACATCCAAAATTCTCTCAAACACATAGTGATACTCATTTTCAACGATCAGCTCAAATTCGGAATCCGCTAATCTTTCAACGATCAATGTCGAGTCGAGTCGACGTTAATTTGTTGTTGCATAAAACAACATATTTCATTTTATTTTTCCCTGTTTTAGCTTTCTTCTCGTTCATCAGCACGAAACATTTTTCTTTTCGAACCCTTTTTTTTAGTATTTCAAGCTTATTGCTTTCACAAGCATTATTTTGGACCCTGCGGTACCAACGACAATGCATGAAATTGTATATTGCATGGCCAGCAAAATGATACTCTATGCCCAGGGAAGTCGAGATAATTTCCATCCTGAAAGATTCCTTCGATCGGACCGTGCCGTTATTAACTAGGCTATCGAAGACCCTGAAAATCAACCCCAATGTAAATTAATTAAATCTGCCTTGTTATTTTAATCAAACAATTGATCAACATGGTGTAGCAGTTGATCGGAGGACAATTCAACGTACTATGAACAATCGAGCATAAACGATCAATATGTCTAACGGAAGATCCACAAACACACTTCGATCGATCGAACTCCCACGAGATCCGACACCGATAGGTTGAATAGCTAAAACCATTCACCAAACACCTTGCCTTTTGAGGTAGCTCCCATATGTGTAACCAAGCTAAAGCTATGAACATACCAATATTCGAAAGACTAAAACAAACTAAAGCCCGTTCAGAGATGGTGTCAAGGATTTCCTACACACAGATTGTCCATCTACCTTCACTAATTAACCATTTTTTTACAACTGTGAAGATGCGCCACCTATAGAGTGTTGTCGGCCAGTACTGTGGGGAACTGATATAAGCTCAATCCTCACTACGGCAATCAAGCAATAAGTGGGAGCTAATCGAATTAATTTAATGCCACTGTAGGTTTGACTAAGAGCACGCAAGATTACATCTTTCCTCCCACTGTAACAGCGATCGTTCATTGCCAGTGGCAATCCTGATGCAAGACTTGGTCCTACTGACTATGAGTTAACACACACTTCTCGCCTAACACGAGAAAATGGCTTATCATTGTCGATTGATTCTATTCAATCCGGTAAAAAAACCTTTCCTTATTATTTTTGTACTGGATGGTGGGTTTTAGTTTCTTTCATCGAATGGAGTGTTTTAAGGGCTGCCAGAAGTTAAAATATAATGTCGATAGATGGGATGAATTTAAAAGTTGAGCGTTAATTTCGATAGGGAATAGACAATAAGGAACAGTCATAGGCCGTTTTCTCAATTTACGCGAAAATTTACCAAGCGTAGGAGAATGAGGTGATCATTGATATTACTATTTTCATTGCGTTGTGATTGCTTTCAATTCCATTGGTGCTATCTCTCACAGATACTTTAAAAGTCCAAATAAGGCTTCCTTTCCTAAGCAAAAATAAGCTTTTAACAGATAAGATGAAGATTGCATCCTATTACAACTGAATGTCACCCAAATGCGAGCATGTCGGGCACAGATCGCTTGCAACTTTAAAACGACGGAGGTAAGGGCTTTGCAAAGGAAATATTCAGCCACTGTTGTCATCGTAAATGGCTTTAAGAAACTCACGTGCCAATTTTCAAACCACCTGTATGTGGGTGGTTGAGAGTAACAAAACTTAATTTATTTTCTCCAGCAGTCTATGTCATAGCTTGTAGGTTGCTGGTTGGAATATTTGCTTTAAAGAATGAATATGTATTCAGGAACTGCTATTTATTGAATGGCGTTTCATCTAGTTAAGGTAGGATTAGAAATCTTTTGTGATTACCAATTATCTCTAGACAAATAAATTAACGATGGTAGTTAATAACAATCATAGAGAATGCATTGGTGTGTGCCGGAAAATTTTGGAAAAAAGTATGTCAATCATTGCAACATCAGCACAACTACGGCAATACTATTTTTGGGGCTTCTGGAATCGCATTTATTGCTCAAATGCTTAAAGTTTGGGTGGAAAGATCTTCCTTTTAATTCATCACAGTCTCTTATTTTTGTGAAACACTAAAATTTTTGGCTTAAAATTCTATTACATCTACCAGAAAAAATATTTCTCAAATGACATTTCCTTAAAAATGAAGACAATTTGAGTACATTGAGTTATTGCCGTTTAATTCTGTAATAATTGCTTATCCTTTGACAGATACGCATATTTCGTCTACTACTTTCAGAGTTTCTCAGTGCCTCATACGCAGACATCAATGAAGAATCCATTGCACACCCTCTAACTTATCAATAACTAACCTCTACGTAGATGCCACATCCAACGACTTCTAAAGACTGTACTCGAAAAAAAAAATGAGACACAATGATTAGCTTGTAACTTTTTAGCGTGCGGGTGAAATTTTGACTGAAACTAGCTAAGAGTGTAATGTATACATTATCACAATCTGTCTGTTGATTATTGAGATGGCATCGGAACAGGAGTAGATCCGCCAAAAAATTACGTGTGCCGTCGTGGAAAATCCGACAGCGTCCCACAGATGGATCAGGAAACACCTGGGATTCCATCATTCGACGGTGTTCCGGGTGGTGAAGCCATTCAAGGAGACCCAGACTGCCTATCAGCGGTCAGGTAGTGGCAGAAATTCGAAGACAGCTGTTCCGACCGAATGGGGGGGAGAGGGGGGGGGTTTTTTTGGGTTGTGGTGAAAAAAGAAAAAAAAAGGGGTGGTTGTGTGTAAAATAAGGGGGGAAGAAAAAAAGAAGGAAAAAAAAAAAAAAACAAAAAAAAAAACAGGGACGGGGGGGGGGTGGGGGGGGGGGAAGAAGGGGGGGGGGGTGGGAAAGAGAGAAGAATTAAATAGAGGGGGAGAAAAAACAATTGAGGGGGTATGTTATAAAATATATAAAATAATTATAAAAATTTTTTTTTTTTTTATTTTTTTTTTTTTTTTTATAGGTGCGCAACTATGTTCCCGCTGTTTAGCAATAGATGGCGCCAGTAGTAAGTGCTGGTCGAATGTTGTACATCTCAAGCGTCATAAACCAAGCTCAGACATGGTAAACAAACCGCTTTGCCAAATCAGTGATTTTGGATTAGTGTTATATATTTTGGTTGTTTGAAGATGTCTGATTTCGTGCCAAACAATCGTCATTTGCGAGAAGTGTTGATTTTCTTCTTTCATTTGAAGAAAACGGCGGCTGAAGCACATCGAGAGCTCCAAAAAGTTTACGGTGATGCTGCTCTGAGTGAAACAACGTGTCGTGATTGGTTTCGTCGCTTCAAAAACGGTGATTTCAGTGTTGATGATCGTCCGCGTGAAGGAAGGCCAAAAAACTTCGAAGACTCTGAATTGGAGGCATTGCTCGATGAGGATCCGTGTCAAACGCAAGAAGAGCTTGGTTCAGGATTAGGAATTTCCCGCCAAGCCGTTTCTAAGCGATTGCATGCGTTGGGAATGATTCAAAAGCAAGGAGCTTGGGTTCCTTACGATTTGAAGCCAAGAGATGTTGAGCGTCGTTTTTTCGTCTGTGAACAACTGCTCCAGCGGCAAAAAAGGAAGAGTTTTCTACATCGCATTGTGACGGGTGACGAAAAATGGATTCATTACAGTAACCCAAAACGGAAACATTCATGGGGACTGCCGGGCATTCTTCAACATCGTCGCCTAGGCCGAATATTCACGCTACGAAGGTTATGCTGTGTATTTGGTGGGGCCAAGTTGGTGTTATTTATTATGAGCTGTTGAAACCAAACGAAACCATTACCGGGGAACGGTATCGAACTCAATTGATGCGATTGAGCCGAGCACTGCACGAAAAACGGCCACAATACGAGCACAGACACAAAAAAGTGATTCTTCAGCAAGACAACGCTCGACCTCACGTTGCGAAACCCGTGAAAACCTACTTGGAAACGCTCAAATGGGAAGTCCTACCCCACCCGCCATATTCTCCTGATATTGCACCGTCCGATTATTACTTGTTCCGTCCGATGGCACATGGTCTCACTGGTCAGCAATTCCACTTATATGATGACATCTCAAAATGGCTTGATTCTTGGATAGCATCAAAAGACGAACAGTTCTATCGAAATGGTATTCACGTTCTACCAGAAAGATGGGAAAAAGTTGTAGCTAGTGATGGGCAATACTTTGAATAATTCGTTTGTAACCTTTGTTTTCAAAATAAAGCTCCTTTTTCACCAAAAAACAGCGAGAACTTAGTTGCGCACCTAATACATAATCATTTATGGGCCCGGTAGGAAACAAGAGTTATCGGAGAATTCAAATTTCCTTTTTTTTTACTATGGATCTATTAAGCTTCCGTTTTTGTGGGCAGTAATCTTTGTTTAAATTTTCGTTGCTATTTTGCTAGGCTGCCAGGTGATTAACTTTCTTTCATTATATCACTTTGTAAATTTTCGCCATTTCAGAGTTCATCATCTAACATTAAAATGCTTCATTGAATTGCGAAATAACCTTCACATTCCAGAGTTACATTCATCTGCCAATGATTGAACTGTAAAGAGACACCAAGCTGTATATTATTATCATATGCCTATCATTATTAATTATTTCAACATATTGTTTTATTTACAACCATATTGCAATATTGTATATATATAACCATTCCACTAATAAAATTTTGAAACTCACCAATTTTTTATCTCTTGAACGTCTATGAAGGTTGTTTGAGTTCCCAGCACTTTCGGCAATAGATGTCAAGACAATTATAAATTTTTCAAATAGTTGTAAGGACGTGGCCAGGTGCGCAGAGAGAAGCGCGTCTACGACACTTTATATTTTTGGCGAAATGTTGAGTGGAAGTGGATAGGCTTATCTCGGTCACTCCCCCACGCTTTGTGCAAATGTTCTATGCTATGCTATGCTATGCTAAAAGACTTCAACCCATCGCTCGCCGGAACTTCGGCCGGATGAGCCAAATTTTGTAAAATACCTAAAATATTCTAGAACGAGCTGGTTTTGAAGAAACAGTGGGTAAAAGTATAAAAAGAAGCCGGTTCCACTATTGCCCAAAACATTATAAGTGGTGTCAACGCCAACGGGTGGGCATTCGATCATGGAGAGGAGATCCAATTAACCAATGATGCGAAAACCTAACCATAATGGTGTAGTTAATTATATGAAATTTTAAAGGAAAACCATCTAAAAATTAATTTTTGGCGATCATTTTTGTGTGTCACATTTTTTTGGACAACAGTCTACTGGACTACTTCTTCTTCTTGTCACGATACTTAAGTTAGCGTTTGCCGGTACTTCATTCAAGGTCAATTACTGTATTTTCACAATTATTAATTAAGAGCTTGCTATGCCAGTCCATTTGATTTGTATACCTTGGTAAAAGATAGGCGAGGAAATATCCAACCCGGAAGATCCCTTCGTCCGGACAGGGATTCGATCCCCATCAGATCTTTGTACCTTATCATAATCGACAGTGTGGCTTATAAATATCTCAAAAGATAGTTCTAGTGCCACATAAATGTGTAACAGATGGGCATTAAATTTCATAACTCTCGCGTCGTACGGTTAAAATTTCAATCCTTTAATCGTCGAATTCTTGCTCAGCTTAGCCTAATCACCTATTGGAACTGTCAATGTGCCACAATTACCGCTGATCGTGAAAATTCCTGCACCCATGCTAGACGTCCCCCGTGCTACCCGCCAAAGACCTCAATAAATAGACCCATTTCGCAACATTCCACATTTCCGAAGCCGCAAATCGTTCCAGTTGGCGTTGTTTTGGCTTTTACAGGTCACTTCGGCGGAATGCTTCAGCAAGCACAGGGTGATCGTGACGAAGTTTAAGTGAAAAAAAAAAGACAGCAAAACGATAAAAACACAAGTGGGGCGCGCGCAACAAGTGCCAAAAGTGGTACCCACCACCAATCGATCGAACCTTTTAACAGCGCGCTTTGGAAGCATTCTTCGACGTCTATGCCTTGGTTGTTCTCGTGCAGTCAGTTGGCTGGCCGTAGGAGCCCACAAATCAGCTGCGCGAGAGATTGAAGTTTGCGATTAATTTAATTTCATTCAACCATTTGCTGCCACGGCGAATAGAGGCTAGTGTTGAAGTAGCCTAAAGTTCGCGCGCACTTCAGCTCAATTAATGAGTTATTTAATCATTAGCGAGAGTAGTATTAATGATTAATCACATATCTACCCCGTGGCTTTTTCGCAAGACTATACAGATGATTACGACAGTTTCACACATGTAAGAGCCAAACGTGTTGCTCTTTGAGCATCATGTTTTTTTTTTAGATTTCTACACTAGATGAAAGATACCTTCCTCTTCTAGATCTCGCGAAGTTAGCCAGTGTGGTCGAATCAAGAACAAGTAATCAAAAATTCAAATTTCTTTCTTATCCATATGAATGGCTTCGTGGAGCCGTGCGAGATGATTTTCAAACATGGATAGGCGGATACCAACGATGTCATAATATTTAGTTGTTTTGCATACACAAAAACACGAAACGAACAGTTAGAGAGTGTTTTTAGATAAGCGCAAGTTTCACCTTTGCAATCGAGCCATGTTCGGATTCCTTTTTTTTTTCGTTCGGCCAGCTTTATTTTTGTAATTCAATCTCCTTCTTCGAAGCTTCATGAATAATTCATAAGCGTGTGTAACAACCGGGTACCATCAAGTCCTCGGGCTGACAATAGTCATCGTGGTGTAGATCGTGGTAGTCGTTCAAATGAATTGCTCAGATTAGCATAATGATCTCGGAGAAAGGGGACATGCTGACAACAGCGATAGCGATATCCACGAGGCGTCTTCAACCTATCCAACCAGATCAGCATCACCGTGTGTCCTCGAAGCCCACTCGTTAGCCGAGATGCAAATGTTGAACGCTTGCACTTTCCGAATCCCCATAGACCATTCGTAAGTCGTAGGCCAGTTAGATGGTGGCAAGATCGTAAAATATAGGATTATCAGTTGAAAACGGGTTCGATCGCCATATGAACTCATAGCGAAAGCAATCGTAGGTTGCTGGCAAGTGAAAGATATGTGTGCCATCTTCACTTACACGGGTAAAAATCCACACATATTTATTGGCAAAAATCCATGTAAAATTCCACATAATATAAAACATATATTATGACTGTTTTAACATATATATCAGAACCCTCTGAGAAACACATATTAAGTTTATGTGGCAAATTAAAAGTATGTTTGGCCACACATAGTGGTTATTTGTACACATAGGAAGTTAGTGTGGTTACAAATAGATATCATTTGTTGATCAAATTGCAGAAAATCATGTTTGGGACATATAGATATTACTATTGCTTTTTTATCAGTGTACATATAACGTTCTACAGTGATGCACTTTAAATGCTTTATATAAGTGAACACATATCGCTAGAAAATCAGTAGATTTTATCTCTTGACAGAAGCGTTTGATTGTTTAATTTTCATTGATAACTAATTTTTAATGGGCTTAGTTGTATTTTCTAGCAAAGCTATTAGAGATCTAATAGAGATTTCATTAAAATCAAAATTTGCTGGCGTGCTTTAGCTGTATTTGAATGTTTTTGTTGATTTCGCTGTCATAATTGCAGCATAGTATCCTATTCAATCGAAGGGTAAATTAATTCTGCCATAAATATTTCTTTATAAATTGGGTTTTTACTAATTATGTAATTTAGATAATAAGTTACAGATCATTACAGAGGTTTAAATTGATCAAATAGTGGTAGTAAAATGGCAGTACAAATCAAGCTATGCAAGGTTTTGCCATGCTTACCATGCAGAATAAGCAAGGGGCAGAAGGATATCCCACCAGGACTGGCAGAATCGTCAATAGCTCATGAATCACGGTTTTCCTGGCTGCGCTTTAACCCTTATTGATCTGTGCCTCAACGTCAGATTCTATATTAAACTTTAATATCTTTAAAACCAGCCAAATAGATTCATAAAACGTAACTATTGCGCACTAAAATTTGTTACTGATTAGTTTGTTTCAAATTAATTTCTCAATCTTTATGAATCAAAGTTCACAAGAAATACCCTAAGCTATGGGTCATACTCATATTTTTAGAGCGTTATTTTGACTTGAAATAGTTTTATCTAAGTTTAATTTGGCTAAGTTTAATTCATGTTTATTCCGATGAATAAAGCTTGTCCACGTTAAATTTCGGACACTAATATAAGGTATGTATGTATGTATGTAGGAAGCTATCATCCTAGCGTGGGCCTTGCCTTGCATGCGGTTTCACTTAACAGAAAGATCATTCTTTGTTACCGTTCTAAATTCAATACATCGCTGTATGAAGGGCCAAAAAGGGTTGGGCAGGCCCGTAAGGTGACACACTTACGCGAAACCTGCGGGAATAAGAGAATCTCCTTCCAGCAATATGATCCGATAAAACGAATAACAAAATATGCAATTCAGTTAAGCTTTCCACTAGATGGTTTGTTTGAAAAAGTCGCGTCAAATTCATTACAACTGTTGGAGTGGAATGTAACAATCATAAATGATAGACACATCCCTCCTAAACTCCGGTTGGCTGTCCACTCCATTGTTCAATTGCAACTTCAATGATGCCCTGATGCACCCTCTAATCCCAGTATGTAATGGTTTTAAAACAATGAAATTTAGTAGGGTTCATGCAATATACATCAAATATAGAACATAATAAGGATATAAGTATACATCGACAAAGATCCCTCATCAGGGTCCAACCGACAAACGGAAACAATGGCCTCCTCCGTGAACTTCCCGTCACCGAAAACTAGCCCAATCAATCCACCATGGTCATTTCGAAGAGGAAGAGTTCACCTATCCGATATAACTGGAGGACTACATGGGTAGCCCCTGTACCACGAGAAATCTACGGTAGAAGCCATTGTCCACGCCTGTCAGTCAGGCCCCAATGAAAAATCCTTGTCGATATATCTATATAGTGAATGTAATTTGATAAGGTAAAACTGGTACCCTGGATGTTTAATGTACACCTTGCATGTCGAGATTTCCAAAATGGTGATTTCCTTTCTGCTGGTTCTAGGGAGCAATAACATGTGACAGTTGATCGCAGGACCTCTTAACAAAATAAGAATTAATCAGACGCACTCTGTGTTAACGGGAAATATAAAAAAAAACTGGTAAATACTTCACTTCGATTGTTGTTTTGTTGTATTCTCCCAATGCGCGGAGTAACGATATCTAATGATGAAATTTGTCAGAAGCAGACAAAAGTTGAAACAAGTTATATACTACCTATTAGTTGAAACAAGTTATATACTACCTATATATGCCCTCCGCTCAACTCACACAACCCGCCGCCAATCCAAACGGAACCATCAACGCCCACTCCTCAACCCTCCCAGCTCCAGCAACAAACCACCGTCCACTCCCAGAGCCCCCCATGCCGACGGGAAACCACCCGCCTCTGACAAATTTCATCATGGGTAAATACTTGTTAATATTGTTAAAATTAGTAATTGCCACTGTCGAGCCTGTAAATAAGAATAATACACCAACAAGGAAACCTAAACGGACTTTAGGTAATAAGTACGACTGTCTGCCGCAAATTCAGTAGCAGCTTCTTGTATTCAAGGCACTAGATACTTCTCAATCATATAACGCTGGACATTGGACTTAGAAGACATAATAATTAATAGTATGTATATAACCTTTTAAGTAGAATTAATAAAATTATGTTTATGTTTATATACAAATCACGACAACACAAGTAATGGTTGGATAAAAATGGTAATGGAAGTGACAAACAAAATAAATTCCATATTCAATGTCTTATAAAATAATAAATATGAATAATATAGTGAAGGGATATTATAATATGAATTGATAACAATAATTCCACCGGTAACTTCACGTCTGCAGACTGCTGTCCTGCCGCAATTGCAGAAAAACCTGCGAACCGGTCATGAATCTGAAAATCTAGATAATGCATCACAGCGATGAGAAAAATATATGAATTTAAAATTATTCTACAATGCTTGGTAGTTCCATGGATCACCCGAAACTACATATCGTACAAAGACTAGAATATCCTCAACCTCAATGTCCTGCTCCGCTTCCCTGCATCGCAACAATCATCTATAGTGGATTCCACAGGTACTACAGTGATTTTAAATAATGAAATTAATTTATATGCAATAATATACTTTCATATCGTGACCTTAAAAAAATTATACCATCAAAAAATATAAAACGATTGAAAAGTTGATTGCACACACGTGAAAAACAAAAACAAAACCTTAGCCTCTGCGAGCAAACGCTGTACAAAAAAATACCTCAACATTATGATATTTTTATAGGATTTCTCACTGGATCGGTAAAGAAAGGAATATTATTTTTTTTTTTTTAATCTTTATTTTACGTCGGTCTATTTCCTCACATGGTGACAATCACCGACGCCAGGAAGACGACTCCACCACCTGGACCCTACCTAACGACTCATGAATATGAACCGGGACCAACGGCTTTACTTCCCTTCCGAAGGAAGACGTGACCAGATTTTTTCGCCTCAGAAAAACCATCGACGTCGACTGGGATTGAACCCAGACCCACTGGGGTGCCAAGTAGCAGTCACGCTTTACCACTACGCCACCGACGCCGGCAAAGGAATATTATGTTTCCACCTTTTCTCACACACCACAGTTCGGCAAAAACAAAACAAATTATAACTTGAAATATTTCACGTAACCTGAAAAAAAACTGCTTAACCATGACAACAACGGAAAAACATCAATACAATACAAAACATTGAATGTAGGTTAACTTATCTTGTGGATGTGTGGTTGGTCTTCATCTCAATTCGAATCTGTACGATATCCAACCCAACAGAATCCTCCAACACTTTGACTCCATGTCAGAAAAGCTGATTTTCGGTTTTGCTGAAATGCTTCCTCAAGCCTTGTCAGTGGAAATCTTTTGTGCTGAAGCACAATTTCTCATTTTTTTCACATTGCTAAACAAAATTTGCTACACTAAACAAAAATGCCACATGACAACTCAAAAACAAAACGTATCTGGATATTTTATAAAATCACATCAATAATAAATCACAACTGATCACTCGCTCGAGAAAACGGACGAGGGAGGAAAACGCAAAAAAATCTTCCTCACGAGAAAGCGAAAAACACGACCGTACGTGCCGCTTGATCGAACTGAACTCAATTTCGGACACTAATATAAGGTCAGCAAAAATAGACGATCTAGACATAATTCAACAAAACCGACTATTTATTTCAGTATAATAGAATTAGATATACAGTAAAATAGTTGATAGAGGTGTTAATTCTTCTTTCTGTAAAATTCTCAAACTCTCTGTGGTACACCCGCCATTAGATTCCGTTCAGTATCATCAGATACGCTAGCGGTGGCGGTTCTTCATATTCTCTTTAAATCGTCGGTACCATTTGCTTTCTTCTTGGTTTGAAAGATTTTCCGCTTAACCCGAGCTCAGCATTTTTCTATCGGGCGAAGTTCTGTACATTTTGGCGGATTCGCTATGTTTGGCACGTTTTTGACCTATTGTGCCTTATACTATTCCAGGACAAATTTTGCATAGTGACAAGAGGCCAAATCAAGCCAAAACATACGAAACATACACTTAGTAGCAAAAAAAAAGCCGAGCAAAATTTTGCTTTCAAAAAACGCCATATTCAACCTTCTGTAACTTTGTCAAGTATCACTATTTTTGACTGAAAAGTTGACAACATTATAACCAATGTATAGACCTTATTTGACCAAAATTTCATGTTGATAGAGTGTATAAAGTTTTCATAACATATGTGAAAAAAGTCGTTTTTGGACATATCAATTTCAAAAATCCGTATTTCTGTGAAAAATTTAGGTACCATATTAAAAATGTCACCATAGCCTAAAAAACATAGGAAATAATGTGGACAATATTTGAACTGTTTCCATTAAGTGCTTTGGACTACAGCTGGCGTCAAAGTTGACGCACCAACATGAGTATTTCCCCTTTTTCACCCGATATTGACCATGCTGAAATATCGGTGCAAAAAAAAGCACAAAAAAGCAACACAAGTTTCGCACATATGTTATGAAAACTTTAAATTTATAATTTCTATCAACTTGAAATTTTGGACAAATAAGGCCTATACATTGTTTATAATGTTGTCAACTTTTCAGTCAAAAATATTGATACTTGACAAAGTTCCGGAAGGTTGAATATGGCGTTTTTTGGAAGCAAAATTTTACTCGGTTTTTTTTTGCTACTGAGTGTATGTGCCCGAAGACTTTTAACAGTTTCCGGGTCTGACTTTTTATACCGCAATGCAATGAAACGCCATTGCCAAGTTTTGCGACCAAAGGAATCTTTATTCCCCAATAATTATTTGGTTTGGCCGGCCATAAGTACATGTGGTCAAAAATCCAAAAAAAAAAGTTTCGTCTCTATTGCCACGATCAACAAGGATGTGTACGAGAAAGAATGTCTACCGTGCTACCGTTTATAAAAAGTCACGAGTCTTCAGCACCATCATAGTACCAGCACCATCATGGTACAAGTTTTAGTTTTTTGCGAAAACTTGGTGTAAAGCTCCTTAGAACGACTTTTTGCAGTGAAATTTTGTTTGTCATCACGGCTGGACACCTTGTTCACTTTGCACGCCTTTATTACCTGCCTCTGCTTTACTTTTGGCATACATGATTTTGATTTTCGAACTTTGAGAGCCACATTTCACACAGAAAGGTTGGGTTTTTTTTTCTCAATACTGGCTACCACCTTCTTTCTTATTTGGCGGGAGCATACTTTCAGTTTGTTCTGCTTCCAACCTTTCGATCTACAGTCAAGCGGTGGTTAAACCATTTGCAAATTCTATACACGATTCTTTTTGGTAGTTTTAGTTTCTTGACAAGATCACGTACCGACAACGAATTGAAACGTTTCAACGATCCGTTAAATAATTCAAAAACTACACTGAAAGAAATTTTACGTTGACAAGCTTTATGTTGTTTGACATGGATTTTCTATAAGTTTTTTCTATTGTTTGTGAAATCTGTGCCAAATAGAGCCAAGAATCGGACAATATTAGACCAATTTGTTTTCCACTTTTCAAAACCAATCGGAATCCTTAATAATAATAATAATTCTACTTTTTATTCAGAATTTTCTTCTTCTGCTTGGGTTTGCACAGGGCTTTTGTACTTCCACAGTTAATGGGTTTCTTTGCCATTCCAAACCATCCAATCGTATGTGTTTGGCAAGCTCAAAAAACGCTTATGCTCTATGGTAGTCGAACAAATTTCATACCCGAAGAGGAATTCGACTGTATCGAGAATCGAACTCTTGACCTCCGAATTGGGGTCTCAAATAGCTCAGTCGATAAGAAGTTTTCCAAACCTCTAATTGGAAATTGATTTCCATCACAAGTGGTCTTTAGGGTGTGTAAAAACAGAGATTTCACATCGCTAGAACCATTCTGTGCCATTGACGGTGTTTGAGCGCGATCAAATGCAGACATTTTTGCCAGTCAAGGTGGTGGATCCGTCCCTGCATTGACCTACCCCGCAGTGGGATGTTTGGCAAAAGTGTCTGTGTTTGCTTTGAAATACTGCCAAAACAAAAACCCTACGCTCAATTTCAAACTACTTCTATTCAATTTCATAACCTGCCGAGCTCTATCGGACCTATCGATACTTTGGCTCCACATCTTTGGTTCTAGCAGAAATTGCTATTTCCAATTTCAAAACATTATAATTTAAATTTGGCGCACTGTATGCAATAAAAACAAAATTAATCAGAAATGAAGAGAATTATTATTCGTTACATATTCCGATTAGTTTTGAAATGTGGAAAACAAATTGGTCTCATGTTGTCCGATTCTTGGCTCTATTTGGCATAGATTTCTAAAACATAAAAAATACCTATGGATAATTTATGTCGAACAGCATAAAGTCTGTCCACGTTAAATTTGTTTCAGTGTAAATTTTGAATTATTTCACGGATCGTTGAAACGTTTCGATTATATGACAGCTGAAACAACATTCTTGTTGCATTTAGTAAAATGGCGTCGAATTAAAAAAATCATCATTAAAAAAATCATTTGGCTCGCTAGCTTTCTAGATGATGATAGGATTTTTAGGATAATATAAGAACCGTTTAATTTTCCCGTGTTTGCAGTTGTACACAAGGTTTGAACTATCTGACGAATGAAGACAAAACTGAAACTATTTCTTAGCCACTGCTTGCTGCCAACTGAGACGAGATCAAGAGATTCCAATCAAACAAACTCTTCAGCTGGGAAAATCAAATTGGTCATTCTGAAAAGTACGGAGTTTAGATGGTGGGCTTAAATATGTGACTGGTGACTGGTGTGAAGCAGTTTAATTAATTCTTTATAGTTTCACCGGACCAGCTGGCTCTGCTTGCTGTTCAACACCTCGTCGTTGCTATGCTACAGCTGGCTGCCAATTGATGAGAACATGCAACGGCAAGATAGAGAAATTCCAATACTGCAATCTTCAAAGCTGGAAAAATTTAATTGGTCATCCTGAAAAGGACCCTGGCCACCGGCTGCTCTGCCATCGCTCCAAGAGTAACGAACTAATGGAGCTGGTGTCTACTACTAGTTAGGGAGCAAATGTCGTTAGCAAATTTGTGTTTTGTTTTCATTGAAGAATTTCTACTATCTTCATTAGTTTACGCTTGTAGAATGATAATTACTGATAATTGTCAGGCATGTTTCCAACTGATTGATGTAAACATCTTGAAAATCTATCGAGGAATGTTGCTATTTTTCAAATTATTTTTTGACACCGTACCCTTACCGTAAGACGTAGACTGCGTCGAAGAAAATTCTTCAAAAGAATGGCTATGTATTATTTATTTGAATCGATCAATTAAATCTGCAGATGTATTGGAAGATGTTCTGGAAAACATAGATTCCGGGAACTTGGTCGTGTTTCTGAACAGTCAGTTAGCCAAACTAGCCAAATGACAAGTATCATAGTCTCAAAAGTGTCTTAATAAGTCTACTGGTTTCACATATATGGCTGGGAGATGTTTCGAAAAACATTGATTCCATGAACATAGGTCGTATTTTTCGAAAAACGCACCGAAATACACGTTAATCTGCAAAATAAAAGGTACTATCCCTCCAACCCTTAAATATAACATTCTTATTAAGTTCCTTGTTATTTTTTACTCCAAGCGTTTTTGTTATTAACTACCCAACGATGATGAAATCCATCAACATTTCTATTTGTGTTGGTTTGGATCAGTACGCAACACTTTATTCATGTTCCGAAATCGAAATTTTTTTTTGATGCAAATGTCTTAGAAATGCATGAAACGTTGAGATCTGGTGTAATATAGAAAAAAAATTGAGAATAAACTGCTTTCTGGGGCCAATTTTCGAATTGCAGGAGTGAATTGAAATTGAAATGAAGGATTTGGATCCAATTGATAAGATATTCATGCCAGTAGTATTGAAGCATATCCTATATCATCGTTGGCAACTGCAAGCATATTATATTTGTTGAAATATTTTTGTTGAAAAAAAAAAAACGAATTCAATTTTATTATTGATAATTTATAAAAACATTTTTGAAGGGTTATGTAATTGTTTACAACAATTTGAAGTGTTGAGATATTATTTAAATTGTCAATTTTTAAATTGAAGCTCCTGTTGCTTTCCTTAGTGCAAGAAGGATGGCAAAAATGATTTATTCCTTTAAAATTTTAGGAAATAGGTTTTTTTTTAAATTTCTAACTTAAAGGACCTCCCTAATAAAAAATCAGGGAATCGTCCTAATGAAATATCACATATAATATGTTAACAGTTTCCTACGATGATATAGGAGTGTGCCAACCTGATGAAATATCACAAATCAAATGTCAACAATTTTGATTTGTTTTGAAGTTTAAATAGAAATAATAAAAATAAATGAAATATCACTCATCAAATGTTAACAAAACACAAAAAAATGAAACGTTATGTTTCATAGACTTGAATATTACAAATAAACCTTCATCGGACATAATGGGAAATTACATGACATTGTGTATAAATTTATGTGTTACATCACTTAAAGCTTTAATATTGCATAAAAGCTTGCAAAACATATCGCTTTTTTTCCTCTTTTCGAGGCATAAACCATACTGACCAGTACCATACTGCGACCAGTAATTTGATCTATTGTAGTATATCCCGTATCCTTTGTATAGTGCATATCAAGTTACTTTATCGCTATTGAGAAATGATGAAGTATTCTGTGTTGTTACAGTTGTCATTGTTTGTTTTGTTGGCAATGAATCGACTTTTATTGAAAGTTTCCGGTGTTTAAACCCTTTCAGGAGTGAGGGCGCTCTTCACAGGCGCGCCCCTTCATCAGTCAAAATCAGATTCATTGCAAAGAAAACAAACTATGACTCCGATACTGACCATGCATCAGATACATATCCCGTATGTCAGAGACTAATTTAAAACCTCTTTAATAAAATAATAATAATAATAATAATATGGCTGGATCTGTAAAGGTTCAAAATAAAAAGTCTATATTTTTGATGTAATGTGTTTAATTCAGCATTTTTATTTGTGCATTGCTTATGATAATATAGGAGATATTAAAATACACACAGCTCGAAAAAGTAGTGTGAATTTCTGTTCAATATCATGCACATAAATGGAGCGTCACAAAACATTCACATTTAGATTATAAATCGTGTAAAGTTCTGGGACATTCGATATGTATTCGAAAATGTTGTATGCAAAAGCTCGTCTTTCTTGAAACTGTTTCATGCAAGTAGCTATCTCTGGGAGTAAAAATATCATGGTTGTTTTTCAAGAATTTGTTTTTTTTGTGTGGGTTGGTTCTTTGATAATTTTTTTTTTTTGTGTTTTGAAAAACCCTGGGAAAAAGAAAGCTATAAAATATTATATATTTTTGTGTCACATGATTAAAAATGTGTGTGTATGTGTGTATATGCAATCAATCTCACACTGACCGGCAGTGCTGTTATGGAAGAAACTTGTCTGCATTTCTTCGTTGATTTATATGTTACCACGACGTGCAAACATTTTTAGCCCTGGAGATTGAAGGTGATAGCTCTATTGAAAATCCAACGACCCATTTCAAGAATGCCTGTTCATACACGTACATTCTGAGGTCATCATCATATACAATAAGCCGCGCATGAAAATCTTCACATATCAAATGGATATGTGAAGAATTTTCACATTCTTCCAGAATCAAAAATAGACATTCTTGATCCTGGCGTGTATATAGCTAAGGTATATTTTCTATATTTTCTATAATACAAAACGACCTCATCAAGTTCCTTATCCAATGCATAAAAGCTCGTCGCACTAATAAACAAGAAATGGGAAAAAAAAACTACCGATGCACAATTTATCTGATGAAACACGGTCGCAACACACTTTGAGTGGGAATCGATTAAATTAACAACTTCTCACGCATAACACTTGGATATTTATAATTTAACTTTTTATTCTGGTTGAATAATTTTTTCTTTTTTCGCGAAAACAACGCAGCAAAAGCAAAACACGTCAGCTTCAAAGCACGGCTTGCTGCGATCGGCCTGCTTAAGATTATATAAGAGATGATTCAATACTATTCTCTTCAATATTACATTCCAATTAATTTTTTGTTTGTTTTTTTTTTTTTTTTAAAAAAAAAAACACCACCAAAAGAAAAAATAAAACCCAACCAAAAAAAATAACAAATTATAATGGAGGGGGTTGATGTAGGATATGTTTCAATACTATTGGCATCTTAGCAATTGAATTGACATCCTTCATTTCAAATTCAATTCACTCTCCCTACTCAAAAATTGATAAAGTTCCACAAGGTCAATTTTTTTCAAATTTTTTTTTTCGGGATAACACCAGATCTCGACGTTTTATGCATTTATAAGATATTTAGCATCTAAAAAAAGTTCGGAATTCGGAAATTTCAAAACCGCCCCCCTCCCCCCTCTTCGGAATTTTTTTATGGGTAAAAAAAGTCTAAATTTGACAGCTTTGGTCCGATTGAGCTCAAATTTAGCAAGGGGTCTTTTTTCGAGGAAAAGAAACTTTTGAGCACTATCCTTTTCGGAAATTTGAAGAGTCGATTTTCATTGGCACCCTAGCGAACAGTTGAAAAAATATGAAAACGATCACTTTTTCTAATGCTTTTATTTGCATTGGTTTAAGGTTTAATTCGTGGAAGCTTTTTTTTGAATCGAGATCTTCTCAGGCCGACCCATCTCCCGTCGTAGTCACTCAAACACTTCCTAGTGTATTTTAGTAACTTGTCCGGGGGTGAGAGTTGAACTCGTGACTTCGGCGTGAAATGGATGCTAACCAGTACACCAGGTCGACCCACATTATTCGTGGATGGTATTCACCTAATGATGCTCAGCTCAAGCGTTAATTTAGCTCGAATTACACGCTTCATTTTCCGATATTTAACCTGTTCAAACTAACCAAAGGCACATATTGGATGATCTCCACAGCATGCAACAAGTGTACTTAAGATTTCCTTACATTCACAATAAAGAATATAAACTTTTCAAGTCAACGCTTAGTTCACACACAAAGCGACTGACGGCACTGAACAAATTTCGAGCATAGCTGGATATCAAATTCAAAAAATCAAAATTTATTTGCTCACTCGTTTCAGCTGTTTTGATAACTTCTGTTGTGTTTTGTTTAAAAATTTGATCTGAAAAGATATACCGCTTTCACTGAAATCAATTTTAATAATGATTTTGAATTCATAATATTAGATTTATTATAATATGCTTTTGCATATCAACTAATGAACTTTTCAAAAATAATTTTAAAATGTTTGATAAAAAACGCACACGATGATCTGTAAAACACTGCAGAAGTCCCCCAATAAATGAAAATGTTCCATGTACAGTTTAGCAATAAAAAAAATAAAAGTTATGCTCTATATCTAAGGAATGATCAATTGAATCGCCCGTCATTGCAAATTTTATTGCAAATAAAAGAAGCAATAGATTACCAGCTAGAACGAAAAATCAAAATTATTACAACTTGTAACATGTCTGTCTGCTTAAAACACATGTACAATAAGTACCTAGTATAACAAAAAAAAAATCTTCAATGAACTATCAAGAATATAAAAGCTCTTTGAGGATAATATCATGTTTCTAACACACGATGTTACAAAATGACCCTTTAGGGTCAATACGAAAATGGCAAAAAAGACCGGCAAGTTTCACATTCCGAGTCAATATTTTCTGAGAGTTTCCTGGCTAATGATTGCCGTAAATATATTTAAAAACAATCCTTCAAGTCTGCATCTGTATGACAATTATAAATAGTGTCCTTCATTGCAGCCGTTGGGCCCCAGACGGATATGCTGAGAGTGTTGAGATTTAAATGACTTTGCCATCTAAGCCATCTTATGCCAAATCACTTCTGCCACTACCATCTCTCGCTAATGATGTTGAATGTTTAAATTAGGGATGGTTTGAATGATGATCGTTTGGATTTTAAGGAGCAATTTTGCCCATTTGTTCCTATTCCGAAGCCAGTCTAATCACTCGATCGACTGGCAAACGATATCGGGCAATATTCGAGCAAGTTATGCCCACACGCTAAAAAGTTACAATCAAATTAGTTTGTCTCACTTTTATTTTTCGAATACAGTCTTTAGTTCAAAAGTTTCGACAGTTTGAAAACAATGGAGCATAGAGATAATTCTGTTTATCTATTTTCTCCAACTACACACAGAAAAAAAAGATGAATTTTAACAGACGCGTAAAATTTCCCCTCGTTCAATTGCAAGCCAAAGCAAGCGTAAACTTCAAAATAAAATTTACCCTATTTCAACTCTCACAAATACAAATAAATAGTTCACAAGTCTGCAAAATATGATTGAAATTTAAATTTGCAAGCCATGTTCTTCATAGCGCTGTTCCGAAATGTTCCCCACATTCGTTTGTAGTAGGCAATCAAGATTCCTTTCAATTCTCCTTGACGTTCGAAACCACGCGCAGACTCTGCTGCACCGACCACATTTTTCCCATCCACCCTCTGACCTTCAAATCACGGCGGTAGTTCTTTTCAAATGCTTGAACAGAGGAAACCAGGTCACATAACAAAAGTCCCACAAAAAGCTAAACAATCAATTTGTGCTGAGCGTTGAGAATAGTGCTCAACCGCACAGAGCGGAATTATCTCAAAAGACGAAAAAACACCTCCCCGTTATAATAAGACATGTAGCGTGCGCGGTATTAGATTTGTATGCAAGAGAAACGCTTAGGAGTGGAGTTGCTGAAGCTGCCGCCGATTATCATCAACGGCTTATCCCCTCTCGCGCTTGATCGCCTCTGTTCTGCTAAAATCTCCACTCACTCGCATCTCACACTTCGTGATGGTGCTAAATCGTGTGCGCTAATATCAAATATCAACCTCCACTGGGCTGAATCCAGTACCGACCGTCCATCCGCCAGCAATGGGATTCCTACAACCAGTGGGTCTCGCTAGCAATTACACATTTAGGTCGTGTTAGACATGATCTTCTCTGATTATATTGAGCTTCTTTCGCCTTTTCCTGCTACATAGGTCGAGTGAGATTGTAGATAATCCCGCTTCTAGGTGATGCTTTCTATTAGGAACTCGAGACAAAAAATAATGAGTCTCAGGAAATAATAGCCTGAGCTAGGAACGGTAGCAAATGCTAAATTTTTTTCCAACCCTGAGTTTCAGACCATGTGCGGTGCTTGTCGTGTTGATCGATCCTCTCATTATGCAATATCAGGCCTCAATACTAGAACTCCTCCTATCTTGGAGGAGGCGAATAAAGATGATGCGATGGATCAATCTATTCCAGTTCGACTAGTAGACACAAACTATGAAGGCATTTTTGCAGGCGAAAGTTAGTGCCACAGGATGATTGGAATTACTCGGGAGTTGTCGGTTGGTCAGCACAACCATAATTTTAAAGAAAGCTCGAATGCTTCTAGACAAGAAGTTAGATTGCTCATCTTTTGTTAAACTTCTGGAATCGTCCAACAATTTACAGACTGGGAGGTGGGCTATTTGGGCTTTGGTGCTTATTGATTTCATTTTAGGGCTAGCCTGTTATGCGAGATGAATAAGCGATGGGTAGATCTGACTTGTGTGCAGAAGAATACCCTGTACGTCGGTCATGGGAACTGAGTTAAGGTCAGTTCATGTTTTCTATATTTTTCCTGAGTGTTCATCTGTGACATAAAAGTAGTTAAGAAACCTATTCACTGTTTTGCCATTTGCGTCATTCTGATTTTCAACGTGTATGCATTTTAGTTCTGTTGCAAAAAGTAGTTGTAACCATATCAATTCAGTTGTTCCACTATAGTTATTGAAATTATACATGCTGATAATAGCTTGAGTAGTTTCACAGTCAATTTTACTTGAGGATCACTTAGTTTTATAAAGAAATTACTCGAAGAAAGAAGCTGCAGAGAGCATATTTTTACCGTCAGTATATGATGAAGGATTGGATAATATTACTAGTGCTATTGGTTCTCATTTGTAATCATACATTTTGCAAAATAGTTGAAAAATCTACCACTCAAAGACCAGCATTCACCCCCAAATTCTCATATGACGAGTTTTCAGGCGATCGCCTGGTTCCATTTGTGCTATTAGAAGATAATGATTAAACCTTCATCCGTGTTTTCTTATTTTCCAATCACAGAACTCAAATCGTCATGTCATTTTGCGAAACCAATTCAGTCAGCCAGCGGCGGTTTGCTTTCGACGTCTGAGCAATTGATTGCTGTGCTCCGTTGTTGGTTGTTTGAAGTTGATTTGAATTTATATGCAGCCGCTCAGCTCTCGACAAATCTTGGTCGTAGTTTTTGTGTGTGGGCCGATATCGTGTGGATTAACAGTTCTACTCCTCAGGACCAACGGGCGTTCGATACAGAAAAGTAGTCTACCAATCCAGCCTGTCCCGACAATTTGAAGCTGTTTGACAAGAGAACCAGTTTGGTGTACAGAGCGAGACTATGTGGTGACACCGGACCGTTGTCGCAGTTGTCGTCATCGTCGTCCGTCTGCCGGTTGTAATCGCGAGCAACCAACCTGGTGATTTCCGGGTTTAATGAGACTTTTCTCTTTGCTCGTGCTCTTGCGCTTGATCCGGAGGAAAGAAAGAGGGTGAAAGAACTGCACATAAGCACGATCGAACATACTCCGAGGAAAAACGTAGACGCAAGAGAGGTTCCAGTTGATTAGGGTGACGCTAATTAAGTTGTTTCATACTTGGTTTAACTGCAGGCTACAAAATAGCAAGCCACGGTGCATGTTCGTCGTTGATTCGGCGCATACGCTGATTGCACAGACGCCTTTATCTGGGGCTGTCGATGGTGTGGCTAATTGCTGGTTTCGTGGAAAGATGGAGTAATTTGAGGGCCGTGGCTCGACAGTTTCTATTAGCGCATGATATATTGATCGAATCGTAAAGCTTCTCATGATAATTAATGATGATTTTACGAGCATTGATTTTTGCGTAATAATCAGGTTCGGAAAGTTCAGACGTTGACCAATGTCGGGGAGCATGTCGCTTTTTTAGTAGGTTCGAATATAAAATGCTCGTTATAAAAGAAACGATTTATGGATCGTAGCGTTAGATGTCAGACAGTTCCTGATAGTAAATGCGACAAATTCAGTCGCAGCTAATAGGTAAGACAGTGCTAGATATGCTTGATTTCCGGTCCGGTCTGACAATTTAGATGGTGGTAAAAGTTCCTAAAATTAATTCGGTAAAATTTTCAGTCAATCGCGGAAAGTATTTCTCGACAGCACATTCCTGAATTTCATACATGTTATTCAACATAACGGGGTATTTCGGGGTGATCTATACATCCTAAAAGTATAATATTTTGCTTTCGGATAGCGAGCTTTTCGGAGGGCCATAGTGCACAGTGGAATTTGGAGTCCCACGCTGGTACATTGACGGCGTTTCAGCCGCCCTGGACATGGGGAACATTGGTGTTTTAAGCCACTCCTGACTTAGAGAACACATGCTCGGGTATTGTGTTGGCGTTTCCTCCAAATAAAGTGCTTAATAACTTGATTTTAGTGCCGATGCTCGGCACTAAATTTATAAGCGCTAAAGGGCTTATAGACCACTTATTGTACGACAATCCGATTCTTGTTCAACCATCTCAAATTTACGTCACATGCTATGTACACAGTTCAAAAGAAACATGTAATTTTCTGCGTTATCTAATGTACATATATGGAATGCTACATTTGGCATACATTTATGGGATGTTTCATGTTAATTTGAGCCAGATGTCGCCTAAATTAGGTCTGTTGTATGAAAGATTGCAAACAATTTCGTTGTTTTCGCTTGATTTAGTTAAACAATTAAACGAAGGGAAATTAAACGCATCTATTAAAATTCATCTTTTTTTTTCCTGTGTATGCAATAAAACGCTTGCTTGTATAGGTAAACGAGGAGACAAAATACGTTGTAAAAAAACAAAAAAAAAGTCTCTTAAACGTCTCGCTGACTAATTTATTTTTTTCGCTGCAGAATTCTCTAACTTTGACTTTGAGTGAACATTATATCCAATGATAGACATCTTTTGTTTGTGTGTACACAGTTTGAAAGAAACATGTAATTTTCTGCTTCATCTAATGCACATAAATGGAATGCTAGATTTGGCATAAGTTTATGGGATAATTCTCCTAAATTTAAGCCGGATAACTCCTGAATCTAGTCTGTTATATGGAAGAATACAAGCGATTTCGTTGTTAAAGCTTGCTTTAGCTTACAAGTGAACGAGGAGAAATTTTACGCGTCCGTTTTCTTTTTATGTGTGTGTAGAACTCACTGAGTTGGGAGCAAGTGAGAAGCTTATTGTATAATCAAAGCACTATTCGGATGCTGAAATGGAATTTTTAACTAGATTAGTTAATGATAGTTGAATGTTCTGTACATACGGCGGGGATGATTAAACACTGGATGGAAATACTTTATATGAATGAATCTTCATTGCTTACCTGAAATAAAATAAATGATAAAAGACGTTCGATTAATATTATCATTAAATTATAGGAATAGAAAAACGATAGTGGAAAATGTTTTATTTTAAAAGCAGTTCAATCAGACCCAAAATTCAAATAAAAATATGCAGGCTCACACTTAAATCGAATACGTTGTTGCTATAGTTCGCTTAATAAAACGCCAATAATGACCAATGAATCCCGTAATAGCAAGAACGTGGGCTCTTGAATTGCCGAGAGATGAGAAGTAAAGGGTGAGTCGATAATTATTGCGACACTTTCAAACATGCGAACTTTTTTCAAACTTGATCGAAATTGACTAAATTTTTCCCAGTTTCTCTTTAGAGTGTCTTGTTTACATCCGCTCAGTTGTGCAGTTGAGAGAGAGAATCCAGTCAAGACAGAAGATAATTAGCAAACCGTTTGGTTTACCAACATGCCAAATCCTGGGTTTTCGCATCGAACCTTGGGAAAACTGATGATCATTCGACCGTCTCAAGGGTCCTCCAAAGGTTCCAGAAACGGATGAAAGTGGACCACAAGCCAGGAGCTGGACGAAAACTAGGAACAACGCACATAAAAACAAGGGAGCGCTGATTGCTCATATCAAGCGGAATACGAATATTTCGACGCGGGACTTGGCCATGAACCTTTTTGTTGCGCAAAGTTTCATCTAGAAGGCCAAGAAACGATCCCAAATCGGAACGAATGCCAGCAGAGTTTTGTCAGAATACTTGCCCAGAAACTTTACACGAAGCTACTAACGAAATACCGGTGCTGCGTTATTGATGATGAAACCTGCATCAAAGTGAACTTTTAGCAGTTGCCGGGACAGGAATTTTACCAAATTGAATGACAGGAGATTTACCAAATTGAATGCCTCCAAAAACGGTTTTTACTTTGGCCTTTCGTTGTTTTCGCCCGATTTGACTTCATGCCACCACTCCAAAGTCGTGCAGGAATGGAATGCAGCTAATTCTGTGGATTTTATACAGATTGACATAGCCCACTAAACTGTCTTGAACTCTTGAAATCTATTGGACCATGATGAAGCCCGAACTTTGGATGGCCAAAGGTGAGGCGAAGAACGAAAAGGAAATAATGAGACATTGAAAAAAAAACTCTGAAAAATGTACCGGAAACAACTGTACAGGCTCCGATGGAGGGCGGCAATCGCAAAAGTTGATCATTTCACTCAACTCAATCTTAAAATTTAATTGACGTATTTTAGCTGCAATAAATACATATGCTGAACTACTGTAAAAATTTGCATTAATTATAACCGGCTTACAAATCAATTTAAAGTGTTGCAATAATTATCGACGCATCTTTTAGCTTAATACCTCTCTACTTATAATTTTGATTTCGCTTTGGATTTGTAAAAATGACAAGTATATCAACGGAAAAGAAAGAAAAAATTCTAGTGATTTCTTTCAATATGTCGAATTTAAAAATGATATTATCTCTTTTCTCTTCTTTGATTCTCTTCAATCAATTACAGGGCCATTATAATATTTTCGAGAGGTTTCTTAGCAGAGACTTTATTCTTATTAGTGACACGCAGAGTGTGATGCTAAAAATAGCAATTGAACCGTCAGGTGGGGTGCCAAACGAGCAAATAAACAATTTTGTTCTGCTCAGTAGTAAATGGGAAGTATTGCTATCAATGTACTAAATTATTTTTCCAAAAAAATAGCCAAAGCCAGGCGAAAATATCGCAAAAACATCCAGGATGCCAAAAATGTATCACAAAATATTCCTGGAAGCCACGATACTAGCTTGAACAACATTGCAGTTTCTTAGTACAGCTGGAAAAAAAGGTCTGGCTAGCGTATTTTGCAAATAGTGGTACAGAGAAATCGAAAGAGAAAGTAAACAAATATATTTTCACATCGGTACATTTGCCCTATCGATAAAAGGAAACCAATTTTTTTTTTGAATTCATGTATAAAGACACATATTGCGATATTCATGATAAAAACGTAGATTATACTTATTTTTCATGATTTTCATAGCCTCGGGACCTCAGAGCTCCCTCGTTTTTATATTTTTTTTTTTTTCTGAAAAGTATAGACATTTTTACATAACACATAAAAAAAATTGACGATGTTTTTATTTTAGTTTTTGAGCTACATTTTTAAAAAAATGCAGTGTTTTTAGTTTTTGCTGACGAGGTTCAAAGTAACTTGCCAACCAAGCGTCCCCATGAATCTAAAGTGATTATTAAAGGTTTATTAAGCTTATTGAGAGCTAAGGATGGGCCATAAATCACGTGTTCTCATATTTGGAATGTTCAGACCCCTCCCCCTGTTGTGGTTCTTTGTCCTTACTTTTTTTTTAAATTCATACGGAGCATGTGGTCTGTCCAACTTCCTCCCTGGTCTACAATGGTTAGGCTCAATAAATAATTTTAGGTTAGTCAACAATTTTACAAATATAGGAACTGCTGTCATCCAACTTTATCCTTTTCTTTGTGGCGTTTTTACATAGGCTTTCTTTAATTTTCCTTGTAGACATCCTACACACCCCCGTAGCACACATGGCATAAGTGAACTTAACCGGAATGAATGATGTATGCCTTACCGGAGCCGGTCACCTCCTAGCGCAAAACGATGTTTGTGACAACTAGATTACTAGAACCATACCAAGTATCGTGCCGTTGGCCATTCACAGTGACGAGGAGTTTATTAAACTACTATACGGATTGAATACAGCACATTAGGTGTCCAGCTGGCCAAATAAACCGAAAGTATAAATTAATTTCTAAAGCGTATCATAACCATCGTCCTTTTCGGAACGATCAATTAAATTTTACAATAAAAGAGTTTGTGTTATAGTGAAATGTTCATGATTTATCCTGAACAACCTTTGCATATTATCAAAAATATTACATTTTGAATTGTTTGAGGCATTTAGTCAAGAGTGGTAAATCCGACAGAGATTTGGTCAAAGAACACAATAAGCGTAGGTACAATATATATCTGACATCCACTGGTTTGTTACTGACATTAAAAATATGTACTAATAGATATGTATTAATATCCTAATAGTCTTAGAAAAGCCGAAAAATCTAACAATAAGGCAAACACTTAATAAAACTACAAACAAAATTGAATTTTCCGATAGCTCTTGTTGGTCTGGACCAATAAATGATTCTTTATGTCTGTAAAATAGGAAATGAGTGATTATAAATTATATATTTTGGTGAAGAAGGAAAAAGCTTTTTTGAGTAGAATTTGTCGTACATGATCCTTTCTCAAAAAACGTCAAAAACCTTCTTATCTTTTCAAATACATAACGTGGGTTAGGTGGGCTATAATTGACATGGACGAATATATGTGAAGCTAAAAATGACAAATAAAATAGCATAGATAATATAGTGAAGGGCTCTTATAAAATAAAATGGTAATAACAATTTAAATTGTATTTACATGTCTTCAGATTGTGGTCCTGCTGCAATGTATCATAACCACGAGAAAAAAAATGTTTAAAATTATTTTACCATACTTGAGAATTCCATGGATGATCTGAAATTATATACCGTACAAAGAATAGTATATCTACAATTTCAATGTGCTGCTGCTACAGTGGGAAAACGAATTGATGTGATATAACCACAATGGAACTGATTCTTAGCTTCGGGTCTTGTCAAAAAATCCCTACTGAGCCCTTGCGGCACGTCAAGCCGAGAAGTTCAGGGCAAGGGTGAACTTAATCGGAATGATTGATTTGAATTAAAACAATAATAGTTTTAGTTCACAACTGATTTTTGCCTTCATATATTTCTTATTATATACGAAAGTAAATCATTTCCATAAAAAAAAACACACCTATTTAGGTATACGTTTGCAAAATCAAATGTCCACGTACCATTTGAGGCCGTACTGCTATTCCAGAACGCGTTGAATAGTTAGATATAATTCTTCAACACCATGTTCGGTATAATTCTGTTAAAAAAAAACCTGGAGTAGTTGAATGGAAAGATAAATCAGTTTAGCATAAACATCCCGAAACGTTCAAAAATCACGTTGTATTTTTCGAAGAGGAAGAGAGGGAGGGAGTTGATCGGAACACATGCTCTATATTAATTTAAAAAAGGAAAGGACAAACAACCACAAGGTGGGAAGGGGTCTGAAAATTTTATGTAAAAATGTCTAGCTTTTAAGAAAAAATATAAAAACGATGGAGCTTTGAGGTCCCGAGACCATGAAAACCATGGAAAATAAGTATTATTATTGTTTTCATAGCGAATATCGCAATTCAGGTGTTCATTTTTTTCAAAAAATTATTTGATTACCTTTTATTTGTGTATTTAGTTGTTAAAATCGTCGAACCAGTTATGAAGAAGTTTTGATTTTTTTTAAAGAAAATGCACATTTAAAAGAAGTCAAATTTTCGGACTACTCTTATGCATATATGGTTATTCTAATAATAAAATTAAAAAAAATACGGGTTTAATAATTTTGGATAACAAACAAAACTACCAATTTTTATGAAATTCTAAGAGATCGTATATCTTTTTTCTATGGAATTGCTGTATATTTATGAAAATCATTTGCATTTTTATAAACCAAGGGTTTTGTGGGTTCTTTTCCAGCCATCAGTTGCGGAGATTCTTTCTATCAAACACCTGTCATACATTAGTGTTTCCTAAGTTGAATATCATCACTTATGAAACGGTGATGGATTCCATTGGCGTTAGTAAATTGCAAAGAGGTACCAAGGCGGATAGCTGAAATATTCAATTGCCCAGCAGCACAGCGGTGCTCTTTAAAGAATGCCGACAAGATGTACCGCGTCAGCCTGTTCATCTTCTGTAGTGCCAGGACACGAGAATGAAAGGTTAATTAAATCAACTGTCAGCAGCGGGATTGAGGTTCTCCTACAACTCTACGACATATCTGAATTGTACCATTACTGATGTGTGTAGGTGACCACAGCAGTTTTTATTTATGTTATGTGAAATTTTCTTACGAGTTTCATAACACTGTGGCTTGTACCACTCACGATATTTCTTAAAAGGCTTAGTATCTGTGACAAACTGTTGAACAAAATTCAAAATTTAATCTTGAACAAAATACTATAACTAATCCATCTGGCTTGACGTCGACGGAACCATTGAGTACTTAGCTATCTCTAAATTTGATCTCGTTCTACATCGATGGAGCTACGCAGAACGCGTGCGGCTATAAAAGGGTTTAGCCATTCACGTTCTCAGGGGGGCCCTAGTGTGTTTACGCTAGCAGCGGCATAAGACAAAAAGTTAAAAGCTGCTCCCTTCCAAATTGGGAGCGCCAAAGTAGACGTGGTGGTTAACCTTCAACACGCTCCTTGAACGCTGTGAGAACAAGAACTCGATTCGCGCACCATGATTTGATTTAGACCAGTTGATGCGTCAGTGTTCTCTGCACTGGAATATTGCTTAATTAATATGCAAATCAGATTCATCATGCCCAATTCGGCACACTGATTTTATGGACGATTAGCGCTAGGCGGATAGTAATCGATTGCAGAACAACGAGTAAGTGGATGGGCTGGGTATTGGCGCGTGATGGAGAGTTTGTTTTCTTGCACGTACACATACCCAATTTGAGTTGTGAATTTGCTTAAGACTTCAATGCGCGAATACGCGAGGAGCTGCAATATTACCAAACTGTTTTGGATGACTCATCCAGTGTCAGGTGCCTCTTGACCCTAATTTACTAAAAATCCAGGCTCAATCATTCAAGTTTGGAGATTTCTATATAAATATTTATTTTTCCGTTTAGTGCGGCTGATGGACAAACAATTAGTTTCTGTGTCAACGGTGGTCAACCCATGACGAAACTGAACCAATGAGCGAAAGAAATCAACGGAAATCTTGCTCTACACCTTCCAACTCCCACATAAATTTGGCATTGAGTAATCCAGCCATCGAGGGACCAATCAGTGACTGACGCGTTTATTCATTGTTGACAGTACAGGTTTTTGGAAGAACGATCCGAAGCGGTTTTGCCAATTTGTGGTAGGGAAAGAATTCATGTGAGGCCGTAGCTAACTGTGTGTGGTTTTTTTTCTCATCTAAATAACAAACAATCTTAATCGATACACGCTTATTCGATTTGAAAAGTTATTTAAAATATTATAATATTTATTTTTAGTTCACTTTCACAGTCTCCAGGAATGAGGGAATGCACTAAATCTAACTCTCATCGACTTGCAAGTTATTCGAAATATTTTGAAATAGTACGATAATACGTTGAATTCTTTCCTTGCCTTTCAAAAAATAGACGAATAGCTGCACGTGACAGCCATGGTACAAAAAAGCTACTTTTGCTTCATGCACAAACATTAATCTAAAATTCCCAAGAAGCGACAAACTCTCAATATAATCAATTTATTGGCCCCTCCACGGTGGAAAACGCAGTTTGGCACACAAGTGCAGTTTACATGCAAATGGATGAAGCTTGAATGTGAATAAATCTACCATTCAATGCTGGAATTATCGGTGTTCAGCAGGGAGTCTCAACACAGTCAACTCATTGCCCAGGTACCTACTTCTTGAAATAATAAATCACCCTAACCAGCCAACTCCCCCACTCTCGAACCTTGTCCAAAAATGTACCCTGATTCGTTATGCACCGACATAGAAATCCTTTTATGGGAAGATATTTGCGCTATGTGGGGACCTAGAAGTCAAATTGAAAAATAAAAGCGCTGGCGTTCGTTACACGGAGCCCCACAAGAGACCGTAGCCTGATTGAAATCTTTTAGCGGAGCTGAAGGAATATAAACTCCAAACATGTGTGTATGCGCTTCAAGGTCTACTCTGGCCATGTGGCTCGAACAACAGGTAGAACTTTTCAACGGTGTTTAAGAGTACTAGTTGTGTACTGGCATATCGATGAGATTTTTCGTTTTGTTGATTTATTAGTCCTGTTCGTTCCTCTTCCCGGCAAATCAGCAAGCACATAGAAATGGGATGGTTTCTGTAAATTTAGAATCCAAATCATGCTCCGGCGAAACGTTGTTGACATTTGAACCTAGCGGTTAAAAACGATTATTTTCAATTGCCTTGGAGTTCATTACAATTTACTTACTACTGTAGGCTGCAGGAATCTGACGTGTCTGCAAGCATACAGGAAGGGCTTGAAATTGGCACACAATCCCCCTCCGGCACGGTAGGTTCAGCCCAATTGATCACCTTGTCTCGTTTTATGCGCAAATGGTGCACATATGAAAATTAAATTTGATACGGAATTTAACTTACGAGATTCTTGCAATCATGGTAGTGACTAGTGAGTGCGAAGCAGGGTATTTAATAAATTCTCCCACCGCGAAGTAGCAAGGAAAGAGAAGTCGGCATTTCTAATACTCTGGACACCTTCAGGTTTAACCTGTGGCAATCAGACTGGAGCCAAATCGATTTGTTTATTTTCTCTCCATCGCGTCTTTTTTATTGCTCTCCGGGCTAACGAACAGTAGGATCAAGCAGCAGTGGTAGGACTTGAGCGCACCCGCAAGTGCGGGTGATAAATGGCGTTGTTTGAGCTAAATGACTGCAATAAATTAATATAAGGTTCTTTCTCTGTCTCACCAGCCCATGTATACACAACAATTAGATCTCTCCAATGCCGTTAGTGTGGCAGCAAGAAGCAGTTGACAAAAATATAAAGCATTGAGCCGTTGTTTAATTGCAGCTTTGATAAGTGTGGCAGTTTGAAATAAAGCAATTTGCTTGGTTGTTAGTTTATGGTGTGGTTAAGATTTGTGCACCTAAGGCTATTCAAAGTAAGCTTGTTTTACTAGTATCAGCTAAAATTTTGAAGATTTATGACACATTGACATATTATTGCGATGTACGAGTACCACGCTTACAATATTTTTACTGAGCGCTTGTAGCCGACTAGCATTTAGTGATAGTAAAATCACTAATTGCGACTCTAAAAAATTTGCAAAAAACACAAACTTTTCAATTCGTCTTATTATCTAACAAATACACATTATCGTCATGATCTTGCAAAATAGTATTTCAGCTGGAATGAGCTTTTGCAGTAGGAAATCAAATTTTATAGTAATGACACCAGTATCTGGTTTCCAGACAAACATGAGGGACCAGATAAATACAGCTGTGTTTTACCCTGGGGGGTTCTCGTTGAGCAGTGCAAACAAACTTGCATTGGGGAATTTGATACACTTTAGGAGACCGATCGGTGTTCAATAAATAAGTTGCGATGAAGTGATCATAAATACTGGAGTGAAAAATGAATCTTGCTTGTGAGGAGGAAATAAATTGAAACGGAACTCCACAGTGCGGAAAATTAATGGTTCTTCATTGAATAACTTATTTTAAGACACCAAAATCGAAACCACAGGGGTCAAGACCAGCAGACTGTATTTCCAGGAAATTTGAATGATACCGGGGTATCAAATTAACAAGTGATCGATTTATTTTCTGAAAGTGATAGTGGAAACCGTGGTGGTGTTTTCAATAATAATATAACGTGTTAATGATTCATATCAAACCACTCGCTGCAGGGATGAGAAGACGATGTTTACGAGAATGCAATAAACCGTGAGATTGGAGATAAAATGGTTAATGATTGCTGTCATTTCATATTTCACACTCAATAATAGCTCAGTACTGCTCTTTTTATGGCCACTGATTATTTGAAATAAGGACAAGAATTTACAAAAAAAAAAACCCTCCATCGGTAGTATAAAGCTAACAATCTGGACATGCTCTCTACAAATTGAAGTTTGCCAAATTGAGTGATGGTTCAGAAAAGCCTTTCAAATGCCAACGTTCAGTTAATTCATTATTTGTCGGGTTAATCAATTATTAGCTAGTTAGAGCTGCATACAAGATTATCATATTTCTTCAATATGAGGACCTGGTGGCAGAAGAGTAATGTCTCCATTAGAAAAAAATAGACAGTTTTTATCGCTATTTTATGAGTAAGTCGTAGTGAATACAATCGATTCCCTCTCGAAATGTGTGAGTGTCGGTAGTATTCCCCCGTTTTGTTTTTGTTTTTGTGCTTCGTTCCCGCACCCGGAAGAAGAGTTACATCAGCTTAGTTTTGGTTATTAGTGGTAATATTGTGACACTCGGGCATAAATTATTAGTTAAGAGTGTTTTTCCGCTTTGTCGCGAGTGAATCGATAATTATTAGCAGTTTTGAAGCTCGATATAGAGTTGCCTCATAGCGGGGATTTGCATTATTGGCAGATTGTGGAGTGACAAAAAAAAGAAGACTAGTGCAATGTATAGAACGGCCATTTGCTGTTCAGAAGCAAACGAAAACAACGCGCATGGGCGAGTGAAAAGCTTGTACATAATTTTAGGTGCATTCACCAGGGGGTGTACAGAGTTTTGTTATGCAAGTTACATATCTCTCGGGCTGTTTAGCAACATTAATTTTTGCGCTTATATAATCACGAGTGCATGAAATCAATTACGAATCAACGTCGAAATTTTTTATTTTTACGAATGAACAAGATAGTGTGATTGAGGAGTGGGCCATGGGTGAGATCTATCTGATGATGACTATATGAAAATAATCTTATTTTCAAATAATACTAAATACGTGTCTGGTTTGGAAATTTAAAATTTCCTAATCTGGAAGTATGTTGCAGTTGCAGTGGTAATGTTTACATGCGGGGCTTATTGTATGTGAAAGTAACCTCGGAATGGGCGTGACTCTCCAGACATTCTGAAATGGGTTGCTGGATCTGCAGTAGAGCTATCACTTTCTAGCTCCCGGATTAAAGCTGCTTCCAATGGTCACTTGAATGATTGTTGTAAACAGATTTCTTCCATAATACCATTGCCGGCCGATGGGTGTTAGATTGGACACACACATACACTGGTAGCTAACTGCCAAGAGGCCGCTCGACATATTTTTGTATATTTGCATTTTTGTAAAATGATCAATAAATGTTAGATTTAAGGAAAATTTGTTGCAGAGATTTCCTTTTCGTAGTTTTTGTCCAGCTTTTCCAAAAGTTGTCTTGTTTATAAAGCAGACGTTTTTTTCTTTCTTATGAGGGTTTACTCGCGGGACTCTGAATAGAGTAGAAACCTCTACGCCAGGCCTTTGATGATATCGTTGCGTAAATCCTTTTGAATCATTTTGCCAGCCGTACACGGAACATGTCGTCCAAGAAGACGCTGTTGCAAATGACTCGGAAGGAGCCACGTTTGGGAATTTTGAGTTCTTTCGTCTGTGTTTTTGAATTGTCTTTTTGTTAGTCAGTGTTACGTTTGCAAGTTTAATACGGCGTTTTATAATTTTCTCAGTGTTTTGTAGTTCAGTCCGTGAAGTGTATCATTTATGAGCTATGATAGTCTCCGGAAGCAGTTTTCTCGAACCAAAAGTAATAAGCTATTGTATTGTTTCTTGTGCGTTAGAACGATATAACTTAATACCTTTTTGAAGCATTTCACCAGCCGAGCAAGGATCATGTCGTCCATAGAGACGCTGTTGACACTGCCTCAAAAGGTGTTACATTTTCAAGTAAGCTTCCCCTTTCTCTCAGCGATGTTCATGTCCACTGTTTTGTATGGTGTCGTTTCCTCTTTTTGTTATTTAGTTTGTCATTGTGTTTTCTTCAGTATTGTGTGTGTGTGTGTGTGTGTGTTTGTGTGTGTGTGTGTGTGTGTGTGTGTGTGTGTGGAAGGAAAAAAATGAACGATCTCACCGATGTTTTGTTTCTTCATTCTTTCGTTCGGTTTGTTCCCTTGCCTCTGTGTTGGTTGTTATCTTCAGATTGGTCTGCCTTGACGTATGCTAATTGCTAGGATCTTCAGATAGTTACAATTCCAATTCGGTCATATTTTCCATTACCGGTGCGTACTCTAAAACTGCATTTTTCTTCAAAACTTCGTTGCTAGAATAATATAAGCAAAATCGCTTCACCTTAAAGGACCTCGATACAAGTATAGTATCTAGGGTTAACAATCCCATTTTTATCTCATCACCCTTCGATTCTTGCTACTCGAAAAAAAAGGCATAGCCATCTGATTTCTTACTATTTATTTCTTGTTAATTTTATTTATTTTTATTTGTTGTTGATACCAAGCCAACTCAGTGACAAAAGGAATCGATTGATTCATACATCAAACCCACATTTCCGATCAGTATGAATAATGGATCATGACATGAATAATGGAACAGCACCACTATGTAGTAATGCCTTCCAAAAGTTTGCTGATTTGTGATAATAAACTATTTCAGCTTTTTAACTGAGTTTATATGATGAAATTTGTCAAAAGCAGACAACTTCCATCAACATGAGAGGCTCCAGGAGTAGACAGCAATCTATTGCTAGAACTAAGAGAATTGAAGAGAAAGCATTGATAACTCCGCACAGAGTAACGGCAGGTTATGAAAATTGAAAGATACTACCCAGTAAACACCGAGTCGCATATGATATCGCATATGAGTACATCGTGGAGGTGATATACGTACATGCGTCCATTTAGCTCTACGTAAACTGTGCGTATATCGCCTCCACGTTGGACTCATTATTTTTTTTGAATTCATTTATTTGTACAGGCTCAATCGAATCAACTTTACAGAGCCAAGTTTTCATGTTTATATACATCAGTTATCTTAGAACTAAGGTTAAGGGGGTGGAACCGATCACTCGCGGCCGTCTCGAGGTTAATAGGAATTACAATTTTATGGATGGGAAAATTGCGGTGGAAATTTTAAACAAAGCATGAGGAACAATGGTTTTCTTATATCTAGAATATCAAATTACATTTTTTTAATTGAACGTTTTCAATTACAAAAAAAAACTCACACAACAACACTCACACACACAACCACAATCACACACCGATGCACACAATCCTCAAAAATTTAACCTAAACAAGTAAGTTAATCAAACTACAATCTAAGGCTAATGTTAGTCAAAAACACATAAATGAGTTTCATAAACTCCAGATCGCGTGCAGCCAAAATGTCTCGAATCGGTACATTGGGTTGTCTACCTCGAGCCCGAAGGGAATCATAAAGCTCCGATCTGACTCCACGATGCTCAGCACAAAACCAAATAACGTGATCTGCGTCCTGGTAACCTTGTCCACATTCACAGAGATTGCTGTCTCCCAGCCCAACACGGAACAAATGAGCGTTTAAAGAATAATGATTGGACATGAGGCGAGACATCACACGAATGAAGTCTCGACCCACATCCAATCCCCTGAACCAAAATTTCTTAGACACCTTAGGAGTGATAGAATGTAGCCATCGCCCTAAATCTCCTTTACTCCACTTATACTGCCAGCTATCGAGTGATATCTGACGAAAAAAAAAAAATCGTTGAAGGCGATTTGTCGGTCATAAATATCGCCTTCCATAACGCCCACCCTTGCAAGCGAGTCCGCCTTCTCATTGTCAGGAATCGAACAATGAGAAGGGGCCCACACAAAGGTGATAATAAAAGAACGTGAAGATAAAGCACTTAGAAGACCTCGTATTTTCATAAGAAAATAAGAGGTGTGCTTTACCGACCTCAAGGAGCGAATAGCCTCTATAGAACTAAGACTATCCGTGAAAATGAAGTATTGATCCGGTGTTAGTGAGGCAATAGTTTCTAAAGAAAAATTAATTGCTGCCAATTCCGCGACAAAAACAGAACAAGGTGTGGGGGCGACCCCGCCCAAGTAACAATTTCAGTTCTATTCCAGCCGTATAGCACTCCTCCCGGCTTTGTTAATGACACTACATTCAAAACTGTTTTGTCCACTAACACCTCCTCTATGCATCTTTAAAGCCAAAATGTGTACAAAGTGGCCCACTCTATAGACGGTTGTGAAAATAAATTAATAAAACCTTTCTAAGACCATAAAGATTTTGAAAATGTTCTAGTGAAAGATGTTATGACCACTTGAGAACCATCATAAAACCTATTGGCCGCCATCAAAACCAGCATAGGGCTGAATGGCCAAAGCTGTCAAACTTCACGGCGATATCGTGGTTGGTTTTTGTTGTTTTGCTTTGTTGCTCTTCTGATTCATTCAACAGTAAATAATGGCTAAGAAAAAAGTTCTACTGTTGCGGGAAATTATGATTGATAGCAAAATATATTTGTTTTATGTATATTGAGTTTTTTTTAAAGCGTATCATGCTCCAAATCATATGCGCATTTAATTTTATGGTGAATATTGGCACGATAAGAGCTGAAAATTAATGCGCCTTGGAAATTATGCGAGTTTACAACAACAAAAACAAAATTGAAAAAATATATTCCGTAAATTAATCATGAAACTCCTGAAAATTGATGGAATTCAATAAGGTTATCTAAACGAATACCGAAGTTTGTCTCAGAGCTACAGTTCAATTGTATTACATTTAAAATTTGGTGTATTTATTTTTCCACATTTCAATTATCTCATATATTTCAATATGGCGATTGCAAGAAATCACAGTTTTGCCAAAAAGCCAATTTATCTTAGCAATGGCTACTATAAAACTATCTGGTCGCTTGGTAGCTTTCCTCAATGTCAGTTAGTTGTTTAATGCATTTACTGGAGGCAAAATGGCTTTAAAATGCTTTTTCAACTGGCCATAATAAGATAATATGAATGAGTCCTAAAACGGCATTTCAAAACAGTATTTTATGAGTTAATAAAGTCAAAATAAAACCTTTGATAGGAGTAAAAGGAATTTTAGAAGTCAAGGTTTTGAGATCGTTGTAAAGAAGCTGTGTAGGTTCTTATAAACCTGACAACAATTTGAAACCTATTGGCATCTCTTGCTGCCATAATAAAGCCGAATTGATTTCTAGTGGCTTTCATAAAACTTTAATAAAACTTAATAAAGCTGGATGGTTTTGGCAATGTTACTTGGGCGGCGTAGTGGTTAGCATCCATACCTCTCACGCCAAAGTCACGAGTTCGAATCTCACCTCCGAACAAGTTACGAAAATACCCAAAATGGGAATTTGAGTAACTTCGACGGGAGATGAACCAGCCCAAGGCTGAAAATCTCGATAATCAAGACAAAAAAAAAAAAAAAAAAAAAAGAACAAGGTGCTTGAAGTTTACGAGCGGCGCTATAATTTTCATTGTATACACCAAAGCCAGCGGAGTCCTCTATCAAAGACCCGTCAGTAAAAAACGTTTTGGTGGAATCAACTAGGCCGAACTTGGCAGCAAATATCACCGGAGCAATCATAGGACGATGATGCTCTGGGATTCCACGAAGCTCCTGTTTCATGGATAAATCAAAATGAACCGAATTTCCGAAGTCGGAGAAGCAAATACGATTGGGAATATTCAGCGAAGGGCTGACATCCTGTGTTATGTACAAATGGTACAAAGTCATGAAGCGGGTTTGAGAATTCAACTCAAGGAGCTTCTCAAAATTTTCGATCACCTGGGGGTTCATAACTTCACACCTGGTGAGGAGCTGGAGAGATAATTCTGAAAACCGATCCGAGAGTGGCAACATGCCAGCCAGCACTTCAAGACTCATGGTATGAGTCGAGTGCATACAACCTAACGCGATACGAAGACACCGATACTGAATACGTTCCAGTTTAATGAAGTGCGACCGAGCCGCTGACTGAAAACAAAAACTACCGTATTCTATAATCGACAAAATCGTTGTACGACGTTGGACTCATATCCACTATCATATGCGATGTTGTATTTACTGGGAAGTTGAAAACGAGCGGAGGGCATTTGAAGGTAATCGGGCGCATAGTCCTTTACCAGGCTACCGCAGATCTGGGGTAGCTTGGCAAAAGACTACGCGCCCGATTATATACTACCTTCACACGCCCTCCGCTCGTTTTCAACTTGTACACGGCCAGCCATGTCGACTCAATTTTGATACTCCGCGCATTGGGAGAATACAAAAAAAAAAAAACAATCAAAGTGAGTTTATATGATCAAATACAACATTTCAACTATTTCCAAATACTGTACTTAACCACTGATTACCATCTCCAAATAATAATGTTCATCAATAAGAACAACACTAAGGTATTTTTTTACACGGGGGATACGTTCCACTTTTACTATGGAGCCGCGTAAAAAAAGTCTAAATAGAGTTGATCAAATCACATGCATAAACATTTTAAGTTGTATCGATTTTGTTTGCATGAGTTACCTTTTCATGCAATGGTCAAAATACAGTATTAAAAATTTTGAGTATTTGCACCAAAAATTGTGAATTTTTTGAAAATCTGCCATATGATTACCGTGAATAACCCTAATTCTGCGCATTTTGCCAAAATTTTGCAGTTAATTGCAAGTTTGTCAAACTTTATATTTTATCCCATACACAAGAGGACATCAATTATTTACATGTAGAACTAAATTCAAATAATATTCAACTAAACATTAGTTAGGAATGTTTTAAAATGCGCAAAGTTAGGGCAATAGGTGCGCAGAATATGGGTTCTTCACGGTACTTTTTGCCGAAAACGAAAAATGTGATTCGAATTAGGTTGATAAGTTGTTCCGTTCTGGATTTATCGCCGAAAACAAACCGCGTAAAAAAACAGTGTATAAAAAGACCATAGTGTATTGGAGAAATTTCAGAAGCACTTTTGGGCTGCATTACCACTGATCTGGCAACACTAGTGTGTTTCTTTCCAAAATGGTAAAGAACCAGACCAGCCCTGGGACCTGGCAGTTGAAGTTAAACTACCTCAATTTTTTGACAGTGCCCAGGGTCTTTTTTATAAAGCAGACTTTATTTGTTTATATTATTGAATCAACCTATAAATAAGAAAATATGAATCAATAGTGTGCCACAGGTGGCTGAATTCAACGCAGGGCTTGTTCTAGGTTTAATATGATGTTTGACTTTCGTATAAGAACTGTATCAAAAATAAACTGACAATTTTTTTTTCTCATATCATAAAAAAAATGTATCATGTCATTCAAGTCTTGCTTCAAGTTTCAAAAAAAAAAACAAATATTAAAAAAACTTTGTTTCCAAAATTTTCTGATTTTGGATTTGACTCCAATCATGAGGGTTTGGACAGTAGATTTGTTGCGTTTTCTGGAAGCCGCAGATCAATTCTTTTTCTTCCATGATTTTGCACTCCATACCACGCTTCTTGAAGTTGCGCTTGACGATATCCCAGTAGCGTTCAATTGGACGAAGTTGTGAACATCTGGGAGGATTGATGTCTTTCTCAACAAAATTCACTCCATTTTCATGCATCCATTGTACTGTGGTTTTGGCATTATGGGAGATGCCAAATCAGGCCAAAAAAGGAGGGACCTTGTGCTGCATGTATAATGGAAGCATCCTTTTCTGCAAACGCTCAGTATTGTAAACTTCGGCGTTGATCATACCTTTAATGTCGAAAATTGATGAATTGAGGCCGGAGGAACAAACTGCCTGCCATACGAGAACCTCCTGGCCAAATTTTTTTCCACCTTGAACGACTTTTCGGAGATACTAACATCTTCGCCGATGACTTTGAAAGCGTTCTGTAGTCCTCTTTCAAATATGTTTCTTCATCGATCAAAATGCTGGCAGACGGTCGTTGCAAAAGTCGGCTGTATAACTTTCTGGCTTTGGTTTTTGCCCTGGATTTTTGTTCAGCACTTTGTTTTGCTATTTTGTGCTTCTTATAAGTCATCAGGTTGTTGCGCTGCTTGATTAATTGCACCATTCCAAGGGATGTACCAGCCTTTTTGGCCAAATCACCAATCTACATCGATATGTTCCGAAGGATGAGGTTGACTACCTTCCGATCCAATTTTGGGTCAGCTGGACCAAGTTTTTTTTTCCTCTTCTTGGTAGCTCATTGAACGAGTAGTATTCCCCGAATTTGTTGATGATAGATTTTATGCTGTCGTGATGAATTCCGAAACGTTTCGCTATTCTGTTCATCGAGACATCCTTGTCACGAAACCACGTGTCCACCACTAGAATTTTAACACTATTTTCTATTGTTACATCTCGAACACGATCACTGTTTACCGAATGTTCAGGAGCTGATCAAGTTGTTGATAGATGAATGCGTCGAATGTAGGTAGGATCGGAAAGCGTAGCCAGTTCAGTCCCATAAAGTTGAATTTCAACAAGTAATATAGGCCTCACAAGCTGTGAATGTAGATACTCTCAAAAAATATAGCTGACCCCGATAACATAGGGGAAATTTTGGTTTCAAAAATTTTCAAACCTCTAGTTCTTTAAATGCTTCCATCAAAGCACTTCACTGAATTGAATTCATTTGAGTACTTGATTACTAAGCTTCTATTTTATTTCGTTTCCAATAGTGGGAATGACTCATAAAGCCATATTTTGCTTCAAATAAACCACATGCTCTTGAAAATGCTGCTGTTTTTGTTGCCATTAGGGAACGTTTTTTTTCACAAGTAGCTCATATGGAACGATAGCCGAATAAAAGAGAAGCTGCCAATAATAGTTATTCTCACTTGAAAAGTTCGGCGCATAAGAAAAACACTTTCCAGCCGTTCTGGATAACTTTGTTGATTTTAATAGATAGAGGAATCCGGAGCATATGTATGCAGTCAAACAAAAACGTCAGATGTGTGCACAACGCTGTATGCTTCAATACTCATAAAAAGATGCTTAGCTTATCTAGAAAGGGTAAATCTCCTTATGTCGAATTTACCAGATTCCATTGTTTAAAGAAGATTGAATGTATATTCAAATTCATTTTGAACCTAATGAATTCCAAGTTTTAACTTGTTTTTCTAGTTGTTTAAAATACGACAAAAAAGTTTCCGTGCGTATGGAAATTTTATATTTATATCAGCAATGAAATTATTCTGCTGCAATCTACTTTTATAATAGTTTATCAAGGATTTCATTTGAGAATACTAAAGAAAACCTTTCTGCTGCTGAAAGCTTGATTAAAATAAATGCAGCATTCTGCTGAAAATTAAAACTGACGAGTGCTGAGCTGATTTTCTGTCAAGTTCTTCCCTGTGAATCATCTGGAAAATATCCCGAGCTACCTTTGTCATCAACCACTATCCGTTACAACCGGGAAAAGTTCTTATGATGATTCGAGACCCCTCCAGGACCCCTTTTTGAGGGCAGGATTTTTTATGGTGGTTTGAGACCTCTCTTGCTTCTAAAAGAGGGGGCTCTCATACAAGTGAAACACAAATTTCTGCATAACTAGAAAAATAATCAAGCAAATGGAACTAAACTTGGCATGTGGGGATTTTGGAGGCAAAAAATGTTTCTATGGTAGTTCAAGACCCCTCTCTCTGGAAGGGGGGACTGTCAAACAAATGAAACAGAAGTTTCTGCATAACTCGAGAACTAATCAAGCAAATGGAACCAAATTTGGCATGTGGGGGTTTTTTGGAGGCAGAACTTTTTTTCATGGTTGTTTGAGACCCCTCCTCCCCCTTTAAGAGGGGACTGTCATACAAATGAAATACAAATTTCTGCATAAATCGAGAACTAATCAAGCAGATGGAACCAAATTTGGCATGTAGGGGTTTTGAAGGCAATGATAGTATATTGGTTTGAGACCCCTCCCCCTCAGGAAGGGTGGGGTCTCGTACAAATTAAACACAATTTTCAACCACAAAATGTGGTTGAACACAACACAATTTTAAAACACAAAATGTGTATTTCTCGAGTAAGAAGCACGTCCTGATAGAAGTTTGAACCCCTTCTTAGTCAAGAAAGGGGGATGCTTGAGCTACTCTCAGTGCTACATTATGCACAAAAAGTTAATCTAAGGTTATGAAAGAGAACATTTTGTTCAAACTGACAGGATACGGTGTAGTTTGAAGGTAATTTTTTTTCTATGAAATGAATCTACAAAAAAAGAAAAACCATGGTAGAAACTACCGATCCGAGGGTTTTTTTTAAAACACAAACAAAAATAAAATAAAAAAATAAAAATCTGTAATCGAAGTCACACATTAGCAAACGAAAACAATTTAAAAAACTCATTCCAAACAAACGAACATAAAAGCACCAGTATTATAAAATTTTCATTAATTTAGTTGCAAGCGTAGCAACGCTCGCACAGGGTTCATCTAGTCATTTTATAAAAAATTAAATATAAAAAAAAACTGAAAGACTTTTTCAAACTATCACGCATGCCAATTCCTTTTAATTCCACTAGAGAAAGCTAATCCTTTGACTTCTGAAAAAATCAAGAACCGTATGGCTAAAACACGCGCTCGGAAGTTGTATCACGATATACCTAGGATACATACTGATGGACGGTGAAACTTATGTTAAGATGGACTTTGAGCAGCTTCCCAGGCAAAAGTGTAATGTGGCCATGGTTCGAAGAAATGCTACCATAACAAATAAATTCGTTTTTGTTGATAGTTCCCTAGAAAATTTCTGATTTGGCATGTTCACACACATCAGTATATTTCCTTTTTTATCTATCAAAATTGATGAGTGAAATTTATGATTTCGTACACATCGCTGTCAAAAGAACGAAAAAATTTCATATTCAAAAAGAACATTCGTGCGTCGTATGAAAACAGTACAAAGAACTACAACAGTTTTGTTGAAAAAAAAAAAAAAAGAACTGATTTGCTGTTGCTTACCGTTATATGCAAGTATGACAGTTCTGCCTTATCGACTCAAAATAAAACTCGAAAGACAGCGGAATATTGGGAAGGGATAGGTTTCACCGTGATTAAAAAAAAACTTTTTGATTTAGGAATTGATTCTGTCCAAATTGGTAGGGCTGCTCTTGGTTCATCTCTCTAGGCTATGGTGACCCGTAAGAAGTAGAGAGATTATTTAAGATTAAGTCAAAATTTTCGGCTAGTGACGCTTTTAATTATATTTCGAGGTAAACAAATGACACAAATAAAGAACCAATATGTACGGGAACGTGAGAAGAAGAGCAGAGGTTGGCTGGTCTGCACAAAATTCATTTCGTGCATTGTACGAATAAGGGAAATGCAAGCAGTACGAATGTTGCTAACAATCAATGTATGTGGTCAAAGTACGAGAACTGTATTTTCAGAACGAACGATAGTGGAAATATTTTAAGTGCAGCTGCATACTTAAATATTCAAGTTTCCGTTACGAATGAGCTATATGAACTCAAAGATCTGCATTCAAAGCACACAAAGGCCCAGTAAAGTTTTGTCCAAATTTGGTCAGCTGCCTTTACAGTCGCGAGACACTTCAGTGGCACAGTGACAACACGGTGGATATTGTCGAGAATTTCTATCAATTTCGAGGTGGAATAAATGGCCGCTTAAGTTGACGAACGGAGTGTCCTAATTTCATCAAATCCAAAACGGAATAAGACTGTTGATATTTAAAGTCTTATTTTGAATGCTCAGCTGTATTATTTCATCGAAACAATGCCAAGATAGAGCTGATTCCAGATATTAAGTGAATCGAGCTTTATCAGTTAATTGTGTGAAATCTGACGGTAGCAATTGGAATGATACATTTGACAAATCTTTGTGAGGTCTGTTAGGATTAAAATAATTCAAATCAAATTGTTAAACGGCTTTTTTTTTAATTTTCAATTGATTTAATCGTTTGAAGCATTACTTTTACAAAATTTGGCTTTGATTCAAATATCAATATCAAATGAGAAAGAGGAATCTTTGTGCGATTTTATGACAGCGACCGGAAATTTTCTGCCATTTCAATTCACACCTGCTTATATCGCACAGATGCCAAATTTGGCAAGCCGACCGGTTCACAGGATCTTGTTCCTTTTGCACTCGTGCCGACAGTCTGAATCCTCCATAAATATTCGCCTCTGCACGGCAGGAAACATCATACCCTCGGAATACGCACCCGTGCGAGGTCTGTTGGTCGTGTGTACAAAAATATGCAAATGTACCTACCGCCCAGAGTTTGCGGATCGATAATCGCAATAAATTAATCAGCGAATTTATGATCTTCCGGTGCTACTGAACCGACAGAGAGAAGCATGCCGTTGCCGATAGTAGCTTGTTTTCTACATTTTCAAGATTTCTGGAGTAACTAGTTTGGCAGAAACCACGACAAGATGGTAATTTATACCTAGCTTACTAACGACTCGTTTCGCACAGGGGGACCCAGCAGATGCGTCGAACTTTGAATCCTATGAACAACAAATCAATTATACGTCAGTTAGCGGTTGTGGAATTAGCATAAAGTTTGATAGAGTTCGTTTAAACTTCGCGGAGTGTTAGAAGAACGGGCGATATCGATGGAGTCATCACTAAAAATACACACGAATAACGAAACCATTCATGCTGATTTAAACTTAAACTTTCATTCGAAAAGTGGGGCTCTAGAAGCTTTGCATTACTAATTTAATTAACATTTAAATGGAAGTAATCTCGAACCAGATACATGGCGTAAGAACGTGAGTGAATGGTTCTGAATTGCGGTTCACTTCTCCCATTGCAAAAAAAAGCGTTGTGTCATTTTTATATTTACTCTCCACATTCAGGGTAGGGGAACTGGTTTATTTTTGGCCTCTGCTCTGATTCGTAGCTTCTCAGCAATTTCGATATCGTGTTTATGATATCCAAAGCTGACCCATACCTCTTAAATAACGAACAGAATTTGACGCATCGCAGTCGTCGTGTGTATTTGTCAGAGGAACAAGTTATTTTGAGCACCCCGGCGTGAAAATTGTATGCTTGAAAATCTTAATTCTGGTTAGCGACAATGATAAATTAATTCATTTGATATTATTGGTCAAACGGTCAAGCTATCGAGAGAGAAAAGTATTGGTCAATACATTGCTTTTTTATTATAATCATTTAAACAGCGTAGGACCATCCATGACTAGTTCTATATGTATGTTAATTTTCACACGCACAGGGATCTTCCTTTAATCACTCATATTAATAATGCTTTGTAGGTCAAAATTAGACCAGCTTTCAAAACCATTAAGTTTTAACGATTGTTGAATTCTCTTTTCATCTCATATTAATTCGATCCAGAATAGAAAACCGTTTCCCTCATAAATATATCTAAAGCGTTCAGATTAGATTAGGAACTCTGAACTGGGGTGAGATAATGTTTCTTTGGACCACCACCGGAGAGCAAAGTCATCATCCGGCGGCAGTAGCACGCGTATTGAGGAATTCGATACCGACGTTCGTGCGCACGATCAGAGTGACAGAGAGAAAAATGCAGCGTGAAATCACCTTCCTGCCATCGGGTTACATTAATTCACTCGAAAGCACATGAAACGAACCTTCATTAGCGCTATTCGTCGTACGTACAGAGTGCCGTATATCGCAATCGCTGAAAGCCTACGCGTATGCTTTTTTTTAAGGTACACATACAAAAATAATCATATCATGATCTTCGGTAGCACCATTGCAAACAAATGACACCGAGGGCTTACGTCTAGGTTCATAAAAAATGCTTCATTTACGCTGTAATATCGAGTCATTTAAATTAGTCCAACGGCTACTGAACACCACTGAAGTGAAAAACGAGAAGAATGAGACCCATGGCTTTGAATAGAACCGTAATTATGAAACGTTAAGAAGCATCATTATTTAAAAAAAAACTACCAGATCTATCGGACACGAGGACCGATAATAGGAAAAATAAACTAATCAAAATGAATGGACGTTACGTGCAGAACCAACTGGTAATACTAACGTGTTAACATTTCTTATAGTTACACATAAGAAACCCCTCCTTAAAAAAATAGTTGTTAATCAAACCAGTTATGTATAAACCATGCTTTTTTTTTAATACTTCGATGGAAACATATGATTCATCCATACGCATTGATTTTCATCATGTCTCCAAAACGACTATGTTTAAAATAATAATTAAGAATTATGATACGGCGAATAGCACCTACCCATAGTACTGTGGCATAAATAATCGGTTTAGCTCAATTAACAGCGTCTTAACGATTAAATATGGGGGTATAATATCGTTTCAAATAACCCCAGACGTACTGGGGTGCCAGGTAGCAGTCACGCTTGCCACTATATCATCAACACCGATTTAGTGCGCTTTTGTGCTTTTCATGCCATGTATACTTTACTTATCAATTCTTTTTTTAGTTTTAAAAGTAAAAGGTGATGACTTTCCATATTTTGCATAAAATTGTTTAAAACTCTCTTGAATCTGATATTAGGTGCTTATATCTTTCTTAATTTTTAAAGTTTTAAATTATTCATGAAGACTACTCTCTAGAGTGTGTTTGTATAAAACATTTGTCCTTCAACTAGTTCCGCTTTGACATACCTAAACAATTCCATAGAAAAAATACATACAATCTCTCAGAATTTCATAACAAATGGTGGTTCTGCTCCCTATTTAAAATATTAGATCCATATTTTATTGTTTTGTCATTAAGGTGGCCATTTCTGCGTTAGGGTGGTCCAATAAATTTACTTTTTTGAAAATGGCATTTTTCAAACATTCATAACTTTTGATCCACAAAACCGTTCCATACAACTAAATATGCAAATGAAAGGTAAGCGAATTAAAGTTTTCAAAAATTATATGAAAATATACCTAAATTGCAGTATTCATTCTGAAAACATCGATTATATTTGTTTTTCATGGTTTTCATAACTCGAGGCCAAAGAGAGTTTTTTTTTAAACTTTAGACAACATACATATTAAAAACTTAGCGATGGTTTAACACATAGGTCACCAAGTTTCGGGCCTAAGTAGGAAAACAATTTTTTTTCTCCAAAATTCATTTTTATTCATCAATAGGAGATTACTTTTAGAGTGATACAATCATTCCAACGTTTCTCTAGCTTTTCGATACCACCGGTGTAGAACGATTTATCGAGACCTTCAAAATATGATTCAGTTTCAGCAATCACTTCCTCATCTGAGCCAAATCTCTTTCCACGGAGCATCTTTTTGAGTTCTGCACAGAGCCAGTAGTCGCTGGGGTCCAGATCTGGAGAATACGGTGTGTGCGGTAGCAATTCGAAACCCAATTCGACCATTTTTGCGGCTGTTTTTATTGACTTGTGACACGGTGCATTGTCTTGATGCTTTTTCTGGGTGATTTCGGTCTTCAAACGATCCAACAAACCGATATAATAGTAGCTGTTGATTGTTTTTCCATGTTCCAAGTAGTCAATGAATAGAATTCCATGCGCATCCCAAAATATAGAGACCATTACCTTCCCAGCCGATGTTCTAGTCTTTGGACGCTTTGGACGGCTTTCTCCGTCTGCACGCCACTCAGCAGACTGTCGATTTGATTCCGGAGTCTGCGATGATCAATGCGTTGTTTACGTCCCTTCTCATTCGCAAAGTTTGCAGGTTGATCAGATGGCAACGGTTTTCGTAGCTGGACAATCGGAACCGATCCCTCCAAGGTAGTCTTCGGAGAGCGAAACGAAGAAAGCGACGTTGAACCGATTCAATTCGTTCCGCACCTTTGTTGTGATAAGGGCTCAAAACGGCAGAACAGTACTCCAGCGTGGACCTCACAAAAGAGCTGTAGAGCGATTTTAAACAATAAACGTCGGAAAATGTTTTGGCTATTCTAAAGACGAATACCAGCACTCTTGATGCTTTAGCAACGACGTATGAGACATGCTGCTTATAATTTAGTTATGTATCCAAAATCACCCCGAGATCCTTCACATGACTCACTCGGCCTATTGACGATCCAAGAAGTTCATAATTGAAGGTTATCGGCTGCTTCTTCCGCGAAATCGTTATGACGTAACACTTGGCAGGAGCGATCACCATCCGATTAATCGTGCACCAATTGGCCACTGCATCAGGTTGTTGTTGAAGATGAATACAATCATTAACTGAACGAATCCTCAGATCGATTTTGAGATCGTTTGCATAAGATAAACACGGACTTTTGATGATAAGATGCACGTCGTTGAAGTAAAGTAGGAAAATTAGCGGGCCCAGATGGCTGCCTTGTGCAATGCCAGATGAGGCACAGAAACTTGCAGAATGACAATCTCCTATAGCAACTTTAAGTAGCCTATCAGTAAGATATGATCGAAACCAATCTAGTAGATTACCGTTGATTCCGAGCCTGTCAAGTTTGGCTATCACTATAGCGTGGTCACTATCACCTCTGCCATACTTGCCGGGCCACAATATCTTAGAACAAGTAAATCACTGTCCCATTTAGTGATTGGATCCAACAGCATCCTTACTGTTGGTATAAATCGATTCAAAATGGAGATCGGTACTAATATTGAAATATTTGATTAGGCAGCTTATCTTTTACCAAAATGAACCCTGCTGTCACCCAATCCTGCAATCCGACGTCCCAGGGATTTCTTGTGGAAGTGCAGAGGTCTTCTCGGCTTCCAATTTCTTTTCCATAATGGCAGTACTTCTTTCTCGCTGACCTGCTTGATAATTTTCAATCGATATTTATACTGATTTTTTTGAAAACAACAGCAGTTTCTTACCGTGATTAAAGAATTATGTCTATTAAGGTATATCATCCGGATTTTTATTTGAAATGAATAAAAATCTAGTATCTGCGCTGAGAGTTTGGCTCACTTTGTTTGCTGATGAATGACAGCCATCGAAAGAGATGAAAAAAGAAGCGGACGCTATGGTTAATTGGCTTTAGTGAAGAAACATATAAATTAATACGTTCATGTAAACTTCAATTTCTATAATTTGAAAAAAAAACGACAGCTTCATTTTTTTTACAATGCGATTTAAACAAATATTGTAGCACATATTCGACTGAAAATGCTTGCATTTCTAAAACCTTCTTACTGCTCGGTCTATGTGTACAAATGTTAATTGAAAGTTCAATCTGATTTTGGAAGTAAATTGCTGTATTTTTCAAAAGAGCCCAAAATCACGTGTAATTTTCATTTTTTTTTTTCTATGTAGTATCTAGGAACTAAAAAATATTTTTTTCAAGAGAGATTGTCTTAGCCTTGACACTTTGTGAATCCAAATTTACATCATTTGCTTCAAGTTTTACGTACATTTAATATTTATCTGTCAACAGAGTAAAATCTCAAACAGATTAAAAAGTTTCTAACAGAACAGTGAAGAATTAACATTTCTTTCAGCCCAATTCACAAATGTATTCGAATGCATTGATATGTCAACCTAGAGCTGTGTTTACCTAGTGGTGCATTCTGAAACAGCCCACTCTAAAACAATTGTTTTTTTTTTATTATTTCATCTGAAGCATTCACAGTACATCATAACGGCCCGATACAATAACAATTTGATTTTCATGATCTAGTATAAAATAAAATGGAAAGCTTTCGCACCAGGTGCCATCATTCTGCTATGGAACGGAAAGGACAGGTGGAGGGGAGAGTTGCTGCATCCACAAAACTGCACTGACAATGCACACGAGTCACACATCATGCCAGCCAGATCCGTTGACTGGAGGTCTAGAGCGTGTGTAAATTAGTTTCAACGAGATTGTAAACTATGTTGTTGCGTGTACATAAATTCTTTACTCCCCCATCCTGGCCGCTTGATTCAGTGCTTCACATTCAGCTTGTGCCCATATTAGCATCAGCTAGCGAGCGAAGGCAAGCATGAAGTCGATACGTTTTCATTGTGTGGTTGAATGCGGTTGCACCTTATGGATAATCACTTGTGGAGGGCGGGAGCTCGGCGAACTTCAATGAACAACACGGTATGAGCAGCGCTGAAAAAAAAACTCAGAACAACGAAAAACAATAACGTTAAAGGTAAAGTTCATATCGTGTATCTTCCTCGTTTTCCATGTGGTATGTCTGCATCCAATCGGCGAGGACTATGTGAACCAACATTCAACGTTGGAACGCGACAACGTGTTGTTGTTAATGTAAAACAACCAATTAATTTCTATTTTCTTAAGCAAGTGCTAGACCTTTAAAAGCAGAGCTAAAAGAAGATCACAAGTCGTGAAAGATAACCCAATTGCATAAGCATAGCTTAGATTGTTCGTTTGTATTTCATGAGAAGGAAACATTGTTTCTTACTATTGTTTTTCAGAATGACAATTTGAAGTTCAAGGTTTTTCAAAATTTATGAAAAGCCTCTAAACTACGAAGCAAGTTATTAATTAATCAATGGCGATCACCAGCTCTTCAGCCGACCAATCCTTCAATTTATGGTTTCCCACGTGCTATTCACCGACCTAAACTTGGATTTCCAAATCCGGTGCTTTAATCGTGAAATGTTAAGATGATTCGCGATTTTCAACGCTCGATTGAATTGAAACGACTCCCGTATGCTTGTGGCACGAGATCATAACGATCATCATGTGAATTTGTATAAATCCAATTGATCGTTTCTTCGAATCAGCACCGCTACTTCGTAGTTATTGGGAGGCATGGAACTCGAGGCCTTGTTTCTGGGATCGTTTGTGGAATCTGAAACTTTTACTTTTTTTTTTAATTTTATTTTCAGCGGCACCCAATTATCCGTAAAGAACGTCGAATTTCGCAAAAATTCGTGATAATGTTTCCTCGATCTGCTTGAGCATTGAATCACCGAAGAAACTGAGCTAGCACCTTACCGACGAAGCTCGGTGAGCATGATTATCGTGACAGGTGCTGAAAGAGATACTTTGTAGCGGAGCAAGCGAACACCAAGCTCACGGAATGTCGTGGTAATTATGAATGTTTATGATTCTTTTCAGCCTCCACTGGGTTCCATGTCCAGAGGAGTGAGGCATCGTTAGCTGATGCATTAAGTTGATAGTTGAGCGATTAACAAGAACGATGTAGGTATTATTCATACTCACAAGAGCATAGAAGATGGAGAAAAAATGACATGGTAGAATGAAGTGACTGTGACTGGGATTAGTGCAAGTCAATTTCGAGTGGTCCACGGGTTTGCTATTTGGATCTTGCACAGCTTTAAGCAACCGAGAAACTATGAAATGTTCATCAATTTCGGTATAGGTAAATTGGTATTCATCTTCGACGATGACTTTAAGCTGCTTGGTGATATACCTGACCTTCGGTTCAGAAAGAGGTATGGGCGGGTTCTATGGACGCATGTCAGAAACTGCAGCCATTTTGCAATAATTGATAACTAGTTCGTTTTTATGGCTGCATTATGTTGTTTATTTTTATCTCTCAGCACTTGTGTAGCGGTTTAATCTTTTACAACTGAGTCACTGATAAAGTTGGCAAAAATGGAAGGTGTTAGTTAGAAAGCCGTGCGAACAGTGTTCAGTGAGGATCACAAGTTTGATGATAAACCGAAATTGGGTCGAAAAAGTACCAATAATGTTGGTACTTCGAAGTCCAATGTTCTTCGTGTTTAAGAACGTTTGAATCTTCGAACCTATAAGAAGCAGAAGCAGCCGTATTGATGCGAAAGGTGTACGATACGATGCTTGCTGGGAATTCGAACTGTACAATCATGGATGACGGAATCTACGTGAAATTCGACTACAATTTCTTGCCGGTGACACGATATTATACGGTGCGTGAAGAAGAAGTATTGAACCAGTCTGAGACGTCCATTCAATTCGAAAAGTTTGGTAAGAAAGATATGTCTGGCAAGCAATTTGTGACTGTGGTAAGATTTCGCAATCCTTCATCACAACTGTTTCGATGAACAGTGCAATATACATCAAAGAGTGCTTAAACAAAACGACGTTGTTCCAGATTATTCGGAAGTCCCATCTGGTGACCTTGAGCAGCATTTTCTACATCGCCAGTTAGTGTATTTAAATAACGATTTTAGTCTACCAATGTTCCGAAACATCCGGAAGGCACCACATGGGCTTGATGGTAAGTTGTCAGATCACAAATGTAAATGTGTACAAATTCTGCTGCCCACGATAAATTTCGGACACTAAGATAATGTCAGCAAAAAATAATAATTTAGACATAATTCAAGAAAACAGATTGTTTATTTCAGTATAATAGAGTTATATGTACAGTAAAATCAGTTGATTGAGATTTCAATGCTTCTTTCTGTAACATTCTCGAACTTTCTGAGATACCCTCGCCATCAGATTCCGTACAGTATCCTCAGATACGCTAGTTGTGGAAGTTCTCCATCTTCTCTTGAAATCATCGACCCCATTTGCTTCCTTCTTAGTTTCAAAGAGTTTCCGCTTAACCAGAGCCCAGTATTTTTCTATCGGGTGAAGTTCTGGACAGTTTATCAGATTTGATATTTTTTGAACGTATTTGACTTATTGTGCCTTATTCCATTTCAGAACGGATTTCGCATAATGACAAGAGGCCAAATCAGGCCAAAACAGTGTTGAAGAGTTGTGGTTTCATATAAATGGTAGCAACCGATTTTGCAGATATTTTTTCTCGTACACATCCTTGCTGATAGTGCCGACAGAGGCGACATTTTTGAATTTTCAACTTCAACTGCAATGGTCTGCAATACCAAATACTCCTTGTGGAATTTAGACACCTTGGTCTTTGTCCTTTGCCCGTAAATACTCGGCAACGGAGTTTCTTTGCATTGCGGTACCCGGAAGCTCCCGAAAGTTCTCGAGTACATATGTAGCGTCGTCCGTTAAGGTACAATTTTTTTTTGCAAACATTTGGTGTAAAGCTTAAGGAGCTTTCACGATTGGGCACCTTTTTCACTTTGCACGCCTTCATTTCCTCCCTCTGCTTCACTTTTTGTACATATGACTTTGAATTTCCAACTTTTCGAACCACATTTTGCACAGAAAGGTTGATAATTTTCATAACAATGGCTACCACCTATTTCTTTATGTGGCGGGAGCATACTTTCGATTTGTTCTGCATCACCTTCCGCTCTACAGTCAAGCACTAGTGAAACAATTTGCAAACACTATACTCGGTGCTTTATGGCAGTTTTAGTTTCATGGCAAGATCACGTACCGAGAACGTCGGATTTAGCTGCCATTCGGGGCTGCAAAATGGTGAGTAGACAACTGGGATGGAGCGTGCGTCCCCGCAACATAGCACTGGTCCTCACAAGTTCCTACCTCATGCTTCCACGGGTCAAGAGATGACAAAGACCGCCAGCTAAGGGTTGCGTACTTAGCTGGTAGTGCAGCCTGGGCACTGTTGTCCTTCTGACTTCAGCTAGATTGAGGAGGTGCGTTCCGAGCGTTGTTCACCAAGGAGATGCAGCTCAAACAGCGTCTGTCCTGGCATCCAGCGGCTGAGTAATAAAAGTTGTATCGCGTCAGCTATACCTTAGGAAGCAGTCCCACCAACGCGATGTAGGAGGGTAGGATGCTGAAATCTTACCCTACCACAAAAATGGAAGTATTCTTTATACGGTGTATAATTTCAGATCATCTATGGAATTCCCAAGTGTTGTTTAATAATTTTAAATTTTTTGTTTCCTTCGTGGCAATGATAATGCAAGTGCGTCTACAATTGCAGCTGGACATCAGTCTACAGACATGCAGACAGTACAAATATAATTGTTACTATCATTTTATATTATAACATCCCTTCACAATATTTTTAAAGCTATTTTCAGGTTCGCATTTATGCATCGTCGTAAGTTTTAGCCCACCTAACCCACGATATGTATTTGAAAAGATAGGATGGTTTTAGACGTTTTTTTTTAGAAAGAAACATACGACAAATTCTACTAAATAAAATTTCCTAAGAAGTTTAATAATTCAAAAACTAAAATTGTTTATGATCTCTCATTTTCTATTGCACAGATATAAAGAATTATTTATGGGCCCAGTAGAAAGCAAGAGTTATCGGAGAATTCAAATTTCATTTTTCTTTTTCTCTTTCTGTTTTTTTTTTCTTTTTTGTGGATTTATTAAGCTTCCGTTTTTGGGCAGTAATCATAGTCATATGAAATTTATTTCGGCTAATTGTTTGCTTGAATTTTCTTTGCTATTCTGCTTGGCTGCCCGGTGATCAACTTTCTTTCATTATATCACTTTGGAAATTTTCGCCATTTCAGAGTTTCAATCATCTAACATCACAGCAGAAGAGACAAATAGTTGCATTTAATTTTTATGTGTATACTATTACAACATCGTATTATTTTCATCATATCATCATTATATATATATATTAGTATAATCATATTAAAAATATTTACTAAAAGATTAATAATAATAATTAAATTTCAATTGCTTCAAGGTTACAAGGAAATAGATTCCAGATAGTACAGATATTTTATTTCATTGTATCTAAAGGTGTTTTTCTATGAATTTAAATCATTGAATATTATTAAAATTTATAAATGCTCTTCAATTCTGCTGATTATGTATATCTATATGTCATGAATACATACAATTTTTTTTTGATTTATGTATAATTAAATGGTTTATGTTTTATTTAATTGCAATAAGACCTTCACATTCCAGAGTTATATTCATCTGCCACTGATTGAGCTGTAAAGATGCACCATCATATGATTATCATATGCCTATTATTACTATTTTAACTATTTCATCATATTATTTTATTTATAACCATATTTAAATTACAGGATGACGAATTCCAACCATGGCATATTTTAATTAAATATTATAGTATATTTCATTGCTCTTTTACATACTGCATATATTGCATATTATGACATATTATGTACATTATATATAATAAATACTGGGTTGGGAGGGAGCATCAGGGTATCATTCAAGCTGAAACTGGACGATGGTTTGATTGACTGCCTGAGTCTAGGAGGGAACGAGCATTATCATTATCTTTATCCTACCGATTCGATTGTGATGCTGCGAATTCTACTCCAACAGTTTCAGTGAGAGTGACGCGCCCTTCTTAACAAGCCATCCTGTAGAAAGCTTAATAAGTATTGCGAATTGGGTTATTCGAATTGTTGGATCGTATCGTTGGAAGGAGATTCTTAATTTCCCGTGGATTTCGCGTGAGTGTCTCTGCTTACGGGTCCACCCCTCCGTTTTTGGCCCTTCATACAGCGATATTGTGAATTCAGATTGGTGGCTCAATTTGATCTTGCTATTAAGTGGAGCTGCATCCAAGCCAAGGGCATGAAGGGATGGTGGCTACCATACATACATACATAATGATTCACTTACCCACACTGTTGTTATTATTATTAGCTTTTGATTTGTTGGGAACATACCGCCTTAGATGATACTTGCATGCATGTGATTCTTCCACGTAGGTCTTTCTTGGGCGGCTACTTGGTCTTGTTCCAACCAGAGACCGAGATGTCTGACTATCCAGGTTGCGTCGCCATGAGACTCGGATTTGCTTCCACTGTGACCCTACCAGGCTTCAAGCCTAGCCTTCCTGATTCTTGTATTGTTTCTTTTTTTGTTCTAGAAGTATATAAAAATATTCGCTCCTCTGCCAAAAACAGCCAAACCAAACGTAGAATCTGTGTAGTGATGCTTTCCAGAAAATTGCAGAACCATAATAAAACTCAGTTATAATAAAAATATTGAAATTAATAGACGATTCTTTGAATAGCAGTAATATAATTGAAATTATGCAAATTCTAGTTTCTATGGAAATAATGAAAGGTGTCGAATTAAGTTAATATGCTACTAATAGTGGGTTCAAATGCACTTCTGGTCCACATCACCCCTGGCAACACTGGTTTGCATCTTTCCCGTTTGAGTAAAGATCCAGATAAGCCCTGGAACCTGGTAGTTATCAAGCTACCTCAAGGTTTTGCCAATGCCCAGGGAATTTGAAACAATTTTAATGAATTTGCTAACAAAACAGGATTTGTTATCAAGATGTTCGCAGTGATAGTAAAATACGCTATTATTATGATATTTAAACTGCCTCAATGATAACCTATCTAGTGATCAAATGATGATAACCTGGTATTAGAATTTGTTACCAATTTGCTATAATCCTTTGCTCGGGAATGTTGCCACATAGAAAAATATCCAGATTCGTAACCAATAAAATCCTCCAGAAACTGAGCTTTTTGTCACTTGACTTTTGAGCAACTTGACTTTCGGTTCACACGTATTCACTCTTCCAAGTACTCTACTTAAAAATCTATACTTTAGGTTAATGCTGTTGATGAATGCTAAATTAATTGAAAAACTAAGATAGCACTGAACCCAGCATTACAACCGTTCAAAGAAAAACTGCTGATCACATTCCTTTGAGGTCAATAAACCAGTAACTCGCCACCGATGGCAAAAGGTCGCCTGGATCAGAAAACAAAACATTTGAACAAACAAAAATAAAATGAATCCCCTTTTGTTTCCTATCTTAGCATTTTATTTACCTATTGCTAGCAAACACTGTATTCCGATATTTTAAATTAGCTCAATCGATTTATACGCCGCCAACAACGTGCATGAATACAAATTGAGTTGGCGCTGCCGGTTTTTCTTCTTTTTCGCTTTGCTCAGAACCAAACTGAATTGTTAGCGAAAACGGTGCAAAAATTGAAAGACAGAAACCTATTCAGATGAAGATGAGAAATGGATACAATCGGTGCAAAAGCCTCCATTCATGGAAGAGGAAAAAAAAAACTAAAACCGCTCGAAGAAGGAAACAATAATCAGCAGACCGAAAGTAAAAGCGAATCAAGAAGGAAATAATATTAATAAACGTGCCAAACTGAGCGCGAATTTCCTAAGGTCGGTAGAAGCAGTCCAATGATCGGATTTCCATAGAAAGGGCTGAAGCCATGGCATACGTTGTAATAGGCCATTTCGCATACTTCGCGTGAGATGTGACCCTTTAGTAATCCTTCCAAATGCATGAACTGAACAATGGAAAGAACAGATTTATCCAACAATTACATCATGGGAATCGAAAGGATGAGTTCTTCCACCTTGTTCCGGGCGGGTGCCTTCCAGCTTTATCATCTATGTAAAGCCAACATAATCTAAATGGAATTCTGGCCCCGAGGGCCATCGGGACCGAATCAATGCACGAATGGTTTCACTATTGAACTGGCTGGCCATTAAGCAAACTTGATCGGATATAAAATATCAATTCTTATGCAATGTGCGCCCAGCTTAACCGAAAGTTATGCAACTTTGTTTGCAGATTTATGGAAATGAATTCTGCAGGGGATACGTTTCGAGTTTGCTAGAGTAAAAGTAGTGGGCAGTGGTCTTGCAATGCTTAATTATAGTAATGCTAATAAATGTGCTACTTACCGATGCGACAATTGTAAGGTAGTATCGCTGAATGCGCTCATAATCCAACGTTTTAATGACGGTGACCTGTTGGATGGGAAAGAGAAAAGAATTTGTTATAAATGTGGTTGATAAGAGGGTATCAAAGTATCATCTGTCATACTAGCATCAGTGGTGCGATTTTGACATTGTGTAGGATTGAATAAGTCATCTGTGAGTAACGGATAAAGTGATGTGACCGTTAGCTACTATACTTTTCAATTTCAGCTTCTCTGGCTTAGATATACAATTAATTTATCTGAAATGCTAATGATGAACAATTTGATGTTATCTTCTGTAAACGATTAAAAACTTGGAAAAATTTCATTAATTTTAGAAGATGACTAGAAAACAAGAAAAAAGATGAGTAATTTCCATTTATTTCCAACTACTTATTGCTTATCTTGACAGACCTGGTGACTGTGAGCTTTTAAGTGTCAAAATAAGCAATAAAGGTAGATAGAATTAAACGGAAATTACCAATCTTTCTTCTCATTTTCTAGTTGCAGGTATTCCACTAAAAAACTCACACTAACCAAGATTTAGAAAGTACTTTCGTCACCTAAGAGATGCATTAAGATCTGCTATAATCTAACCATGATACCTCTATAAGTTACGGCAAACCGTGGGCCACACAAACTACGACCAGTGTTGGTATTTTAATGATATTAATTGAATGCAAATCGCATATCTTGTTAACTATTTTGTGTCAATTTAAATTTGCATTGAGACACATCGTAAAAACTCAAGTTGAATGTGATTTCAAAATGACGTACAAGCCATAAGAATCCATACGATGAACATTCCAAACGCTGCAGGCACCCTAGGCAAAGTATTTTTTTTTTATTGGGGTGCATTTCAAACGCATCAGCCTATGACATTTATTGTTCAAAGTCAGTGTGTGGTCAAATGGTATACCCAGATTGCGTATTATTTTGCACACAGTACACGCTTCTATTGCATCAAATGTCTGATCTCTGGTACGCCTCCAACGTACGACTGGTACTCGAATTCAACGATGACAGACTGCAATTAGATCTCTACAATTCGATAAGTGAATTTAAGATTTGCCACTTTCCATTTCAACATCGGCCTCCTCCGATCATTTGTTTACGTTAATATTTTACGTTTGGAATGAAATCGTAAAATCGCGCCGGGAGACTGTGTTAATTGAAAATTTATTAAGAACCGATAGCCTCGATTATGACACATGCCAGATTTTATCTTAATCTTTCCGGGATGGCAAGCAGAGATATCATGGCAGGTAGTCTACCAATTGCACATTCAAGTGTTTCCATCCACCCACTTGTTCGATTGGCGGGAGTCGTTTCTAACTTGATTTGCACGAAGCCGTACAAGTCGTGTTAAATGCTGATTGTGAAATGGTATGTACCTCAGTCTTAACGCAAACGTGGGGAATTGTCCCGGTCACCCTCTGTCATCGTCATCACCGATGCAATGGGTTTAGTTTAGTTTACTAGAGCTGCTGTTTCTGGTGGTTGTCAACAGTTGGTGAATCGAGTGCACCGTTCAAGCCACGGGATCAATTAGTTTTATGGATACAACTGCTGGCTGGCCGACACAGCCAAGGTACGGACATTCTCACGTTTCACGACCTTAAAAAACTGCAGTGTTTGAAAGGATGCCTGGTTTGATTTTAGCTAAATATGATTGATATTTATGAGAGGTGACCATTTGATTTGTAGGTATAAAAATACTGATTTTTTTTTAGCTGCTCTGATTCTTTTCTGATTAGAATGCAAACAGTAATTACACTGAAAAAACTAACACTGATTCTTAAACGTGTCTTGATTCTGTTCCTTATCAGAAAATTCTGAGCTTGAATTTGAACCTGCCATTACTTACGACTGGAAAATTCAGCTTTTGGTTCAAGCTATGAAGTGCTGTTAGCTCAGAAAACGGTCAGGTTATACACGCACGCTCAATTGCTCTCAATTTTGATTTGTTTTTAACTCAATTTCGTCAAAAGTGAAGTTTTGTTCAAATTTGGGTAAATCTGGTTGGGATTAACAAGTCGGCAAATCAAAAACATCCATCTGATCTAAGTCGAGTTTGAAATTTATCGACTATAACATATACTCAAATTTGAGTCACTCAAAATTCAGCAAAAGTGAGTAGAAAACAACTCAGAATAGAGTTAAATGGGTGGTCATGTGTGTAGTGACTTGATTATGATTTAGTAAGTCATATTTTTGTTATCTCAACCGAATGGCAACAAGTTTGCTACTAGGGTAAGTTAGACAAAATAAACATGGAAACATTCTCAGGGTTGGTACAACATCATTTATAATAAATCAACAAATCATTTTCTTTATTCGCGGACAAAGTTTTATGATAAAGCATACTGGAGTACAAAGATATTCAAGTGCATTTGCAGGCTTTAAAAACTTTTGATGCCTCTAAAGGCCTGGACCAAACGGATTTCCTTCAGTATTTATGAAAAGTCTAGCAATTGAGGTTCCTTGTCCATTAATTTGGCTTTTTAATATGTCTCTGGAGTCTAGAAACTTCCCTAAAATATGGAAAAGCTTATTTTTAGTGACTATCTTTAAATCTGGCTGAAAACTTAACGGCCTTGATTATCGTGGAATAGCCATTATTTTCGATAAAAATATCAACGAAAACTTTTTTTCCCAATTCAAAAATAGAATAACTGACATGCAAAACGGCCTCTTCAAGGGCCTTTCGACCTTATCAAATTTAGTGGAATTTATAGATTATTGATAACGGAAACCATGTACAAGTTCTTAAGACACACTTCAGCAAGGGATTAGATCATATTGACATTCCAACGCTGCTGTTTAATTTTCAAAAATTTGGAATTGAGCCAGGCCTTCTGAAGTGGATTCATATTTAATCATATTTAACAAACCGCCAGCAAATGGTTAAAATCAATGGAAAGAAATCGAATACATTTCATGTCACTTAAGGTGTCCCTCAAGGCTCTCATTTAAGACATCTTCTCTTCATCCTATGTGACACAACTTTAATTCTTAAAAAAAGTCAAAATTATAATTTATGCCGACGGCATTGAGCTCTTTTTGGAAATAAGAAAAGAAGAATATATCCTTATAATCCAGAATTAAGTACACACATTATTTGATCTGGTCCATACTGATTTTGTAGTTGCTAAACTCCAAATAACTTTTTAATGATTTTGTAAACAAATTCTAAACATCATATGATAGCCTTATATAAGCACGAAATTCATAAATAAGGCATGTATGCTGTGAACATGTTAAATGCTTTTATACACCGTGTCCAATATATTCTCATAGAAAAAAAACTCTATTTATTTCAAATCAATAATCCAGATTTTATTGATAATTTTACCCATTATATTGCAATATAATACTGATCAACTACAGCATATGTTTTGGAATAACACCGCCTTTAACCTTCGTGACCAGCTCCAGACGTTTTTCGAAACCGTCACAGGCGGCACGCACAACTTCCATCGGCATTTCGTCCCAAATTCGTTTGATTACGGTTTTGAATTGGCTTATATTAGACGCCCTTTGGTCATTTACCTTTGCCAGCATGTATGACCATACGAAATAATCCAAGGGACAAGGCAAATTGCTTGCCAAATCATATATTTTTTGGCCAACTTTGACATCTTCTGCTTTCTACCGTCCTCAAGGACATCAAATTTATGATGAGCAGTGAACAACTGGAGCCCCGGAAGCTGCCGGAAGTCTGCTCTTACATACGTCTCATCATCCATAACGAGGCAATGTGGTTTCGTCAACATCTGGGCGTAGAGCTTCCGTGCACGTGTTTTACCTACCGTATTCTGCCGTTAATCGCGATTAGGCGCCCTTTGGACTTTGTACGTGTGTAGTCCTTCACGTTTTTTCGCATCTTGCACGAAAATTAGATTCAGTTTCTTCGCCACATCTCGAACTGAACTGTTGGGATTCCTCTTGAAAGCTTGAACTACCCGCTTGTGATCCTTAACACTATACGGAGATCCATTTTTGCCACTATTTTCTCTCCGATCGATGGTCAAATGTTCGTGGTACCGATTTAAAATACGAGACACCGTAGAATGTACCATTCTCAGCTTCCTGCTGATGGCACGATGAGAAAGATCCGGATTTTCGAGGTACGTGCGCAAAATTTCTTTGGGCCGCTGCTGTTCTTCCGACTCCATCTCCTCAACGATTGCCTATCTGCTAAAGAATCTTATGCAACGTTAAAAAATACACATTGAACTAATTCCATCCAATTCTCATTTTCCCAATTTCAATTGAAAAAACTTAACGGGTAAAAAGTTACAGCCAGTTAATAGTGGTGCAATGTTGATGCATGAGTATCTCCGATTTGGACCGGTTTGAAACAATAGTACAAATAGTCACTTTGTACCGATCCAAACCAACAGTAAGCTGTTGGGGCCAATCGCAAAGGGTGATAATGGTTTTTCATTGGAAAAATAATAATTGAATAACGATTGAGACCTGTTTTGGACCGATTTAAACCATCAGCTAGCGTCCTTACTGTTGATTGAAATCTGTTCAAAAAGGCTCTCAAAGGTAATTAAAAATTATTATTTTTTCCCAATGAAAAACCATTATCTCAATTGGGGCCAATCACAAAGTGTGATGGTCAATTTTCATTAAGAAAACAAGGTATGGGTTGAGAACTAATTTATTTCCATTTAGGTCAAGAGCAAGCATACTTTAGGGGACACTCACAAAGTGTGATAGTGGTTTTTCATTGGTAAAAGTAGCATTTTTTATAACACTTGAGAGACGATTTTGATCGATTTAATCCAACAGTCTTTACTGAGTTGGAGCCATTCACGAAGTTTGATGATGGTTGGTTGCAATGATGGATGTGCATCAATCAAAGTGCAAGAATTTAAATTAGAAAAAACTTTTTTTGCAGCATATTAAAAACACAAAGATATACCCCTCTGGAATTTAACATTTTTTTCATCTAGTATTATATAATTTTACCTGGAATTGTCAAGCAAAGATTTTTTACGATTTGAATGATCTTCAATTTGCAAACTTGTATTATATTTTCATGTTTATTTTCTGCAAATTCAGTGTCTCAATAATGATAATTTTGAAACCACAGTATGCATTTAAGGCATTTGATAAAATAATAGGATCTCACATGATGAAAAGAATTTTTAAACAAACCGAATAATTCTAAGCAATAGGCTATTTACGTCAAGGACAGCGTTGTTTATTTTGTCAAGATACACAACTTCGCTGAAGTCATCAAGTTACTAAAACATAATTGTAAAAAGTTCCATTTCGGCACTGCCTATACAGATGTGTTCTGAAGAAGTTATCTGTTAATAGGAACTGATGTAGCTTGTTATATGACGAAACTTTGCTGAAGACATGAACTTCCGGAAATGCTTCGTTTTTGAGTTGTTAATTTTGCCTATCCTGATTGAGTTTCTGGTCCATAGTGCAGTGGTAGTAAATATTTACAGTGACGGACTGTACAATAAGACCAAAGCCCGATTTACATACAAAATGATCATGTTTGTGGGCTTGTCTATCATTTGTCCATGAACCATGCTAAAATATAGTTGGAATGTATTTAATGTATACTTTTTCATTCACCACTTCAAAAGTTACAGCCACCGCTTACGACAAAACAATAAGACCACCTTTTGATTTCCATAAATCGAAACGGTCATTTTACCATCAGTATACTATAGATCACAATCCATATTCATCAACATGGCCTTTACTATAGAAATCAGAAGGTGGTCTTATGGTTTTGTCGTATGTGGTGACTGTAACTTTTAAGGCGAAGAATGAAATATTATAAATTGGTAACAGATAAAAATTCAAGTTATTTCTAGGTTAAAGTAAAATCCCTGCTAAAATACTTTCCGAGAAAATGAAGAACAAGCCTCCAAATATGAAATTTTTTATGAGAAATCGGACTTATCTCTTATTGTATTATCTGTCACTGTATATCCTAGTTGAGGATCATCAGAAATTCGCGAAACGCTTCACGCAACGGTTTTACGTATTTTTTTGTTCAAGTTTCAGTAACTTAAGTTTGCTCGTTTCGGAGAAATTGAATTTAATTCTGAAACTCCAATACATTTTAATTTTTTTTCTCCCAGCCTCATATAAACAGTAGGTGCTTGTCACCTGGTGGTGAGTGCAGGCAGAAGCTTGACTCAATGATCACGGCCGCAAATTGAACTCAATGTGAGAATCCACTTTACTCAGTCGTATGAGAACTACGTCTCAGTTTCGTGAAAGAAGGAGTCACTCATAGACTGAGCAGAAGCTTGCCTACAATAAGTACGTTGGCGTTCCGTTGACGTAAATTTGACAGAAAACCTATGGAAAAACTGTCAAATACACATTTCGATTGTGAACAAGCCATAACTCCACTTTTCACGAAACTGCAATCAGTGTATGAGTGACTCTACTTTTTACGATACTGTGTCGTAGTTCACATACGACTGAGTAGAGTAGACTCTCACATTTAGTACAAGTTACGGCCGTGTGCTTTCTTATCGTTCAGTAGTCACTCATAAAAGTTTTTTAGAATATTTCGTTCGCTTCGCTCGAGAATTTTTGCTTTGATTGTATTACTACGTATACAAAATAAAAAGTGTGCATATGAGTCGTACGAGTCGAACATCAGTAACCATGCTTCCAATCACACGAGAATGCAGCATCCAGTTGAATGATGGATTGTACAGGAGTGTTTCTGTTTGGAAAAACTATACAACTATTCCAAAGATTCTTGAAAACCATTCATGATGGATACTGTGCGTTTCCGATTGTAAAAAAAATACGTTTTCTTAAACGATATAAAAGAATTAAGAGGAAGATAAAGATATGATTGAAATTCGATTGAAATTCACTCGATAAGTTTTTTGTCAATCTTACGATAACGGATTGTAAAGGTATCTATTGTTCGTGGCAATCTACTATTGATCTAGTAGACCAAGCAGATCAAGCTTATCTACTAAAAATCAATTCCTAAACGTTATTAGGTGAACCGCTCTCGTGAGCGTTTCAAATGTGTAGAAATTGTCTTTCATCTGTTCAAAGTAAACCTACCCATGTCCCTTATGTTGTTGTTTTTTTTTTACCTGAAAGCAATTTCAACTGGAATAGAAACTTGTAGGATCCTAAATTCTCAATTTTGCATCTCTTCAGGGTTGCCTCTAACCCCAGTCGGTCGTGGAAAACTTTCGGAAATTTAGAAAAATTAACTATCATGTCTATTAACTATGATGTCTATGATGTCAAAAAATCTAATTTGGTCTAGAACTAGCTTTTAGAGAGAAAATCTGGCTGTTTTTGAGTCACATGTGTACTGTTTTGCCAACTGCATTTTAGGCAGATTTCAAAGTAGATACTAAATAATGATTGGTAATGTCTTATGAGGTACCGTAACACATCTAGCTGCCATTTATTTTTTATACAAGCGGTCAGCATGATTTTTTCCTCTCTATTGATGTTATCTGCTATATTCAGAAACCGAGGCCGAGGTATGGTTTCAACATAAGGTGTAGTGACAAGTCATCAAAGTTTGCAGATTTTCATACACAATCATCAAAGCAGATACCAATGTTCCCGAATTAAGCAGTCCATATGGTGATCCTATCCTATCATCACAATTTTGCATTTTTGTAGGCACAAATATCAGAAACCATAAAAAAATTCGTTCAAAAAATATTAATGATTTGTATGCTGTAGTGCAGCAAAAATGTGATCAAATTTAATTGAACAACTTGAAATAGTGATATGATGTCAGCCAATTCTGAATTCTAGTAACCTTCACCCTAATAGAAAAAAGAAGAAGAAGTAAATCAAATTTTAATAAGTGATATGGCTGGTTTCTATATTATAAACCCAAGTTCAATCACAACCTGCATTGATTCAACAAAACAAGGGGTCGGGTCAGGGTGGTAGACATTTGCTTTGATGAATTGTCGATGAAGTTCTGTAAATTTTGATATGTATATTGTCGGAAACCAAAAATAGGCCATTTTCACTAAGCCTATGGAATCTGTTATGGTTTAATCGATGAACTCAAGGCATGTTGATGGCACATTCATGAATGAAAAGTCAACCTACCGCACCGTTTATCAGCGACTGCAATCCAAGATTTATAATTTGAACAAATTTCATGCTTCTACGATTATTTTGGGTATTTAAATACCAACATTGGTGGCTAGAACATTGATATTTGATTTTAGAATGATCAATAAAAAAAAATTACTCATAACTCGGAAGCCTTTCGCAAAGCATTCGTTTGAGAACAAAACTGACAAGGATTCGAAAAACCACACAAAATAACTCGTCAGCTTTGTGCCCAAATTGAAATGTTCAAGTCCATTCAACAACAACACGGATTGATAAATACCTGTCCTTGATGTGGGTAGGCGATTGCGAACGTTCCAAAACCGTCGGCTGCTGTAAGCGTGTTCGGTGAGATATCCGAAATGTTCTGCTGGGAGCCTTCTATCACAAAGTACTCGACCAGACCGTTGATACCAGCGTCCTTGTCCTGGGCTAGAACGTTCTTGAAGATGGTCGTACCGACCGGAGTGGACTGCAAAGAAAACGATTGAGAAACAAATATTAAATAAATACAATAAATCAAATCGGGTTCTTATAATAGCGCACGTGAAGAAATGTTTAAGAAACCATCTCTGTGCTTATGGATCTCTAAATAGTCTTGTACAGTGAATCGCAAAATTAAGCGCACACGTGAATCGATAATTTTTTGAAGCTTAGCAAACATGTCTATGTCCAGACACAGACAATTTCAAAAACATTTCTAAGTCGAATGTGACCAAGAACCCACACTCAGATGAGAACTAATCGTTAAATTGGTCTCATAAAGCATTCCAAATTCAAACGATATCTGTATAATTTTACTTTAAGATTCACTGTATATGGGAAAAATAGACAAGCGTTCTTGCTGGAAGATATATATTGCACAAAAGCGGATTCCATAAGGTTGTTCCAGGTAAGAGGAACATCCCTCTTGAAGGGAAGAATCATTATCATCATCATCATCGTGGTGGCGTCGGTCGTGCCAGCTGGAAGCCCTTTTCACTCAACACGTTGTGATTTTCTCTTGCATACCTGTTCTCGTACGAGGCATCTTTCTCAATTAATCATTTCTCGCTGCATAATTTCTTTAGGGGTTATGCAAACAATTTTACTCTTCTAGGATAATGCAGTCGTGTGCAGGAGGGTTCATCGTTTGTTTCTGTTCTCAAGGTGAGGACTTGATTGGAATGTTGGAAGCTGGTGCCTCATTTAGTGAAACATGAGTGATTAGTTTGACTGGAGTACAAAAGGGAGTGACAAGCTAAATAGGTTGTATCAGCCAGGAAGGATTTTGTTGATGAGCTATTCCGCAATAGATTTGGGTCACTCATTTATCTTCGTCAGACTGCGTTTTCTTGGGCACAGAAAAGTTTACTGGCCATAAATGCTGTTCAAGGTCCAATAAAAAAAAGTGCATAAGTCATCAGCCAAGCCGAGACTTTTCTTATTGCGCCTTCTTTGTGTATGATTTCATATAAAAATGTTCTGCTTCGTAATGTTTACAGCGTTGATTGAACGAGATTCCAATCAACTCGTTACAGCAGTATTAAAACATGACCATAAAAATGCACGGAATTTCCTTTGCTATTCTGACGCATCACTTGAGAGAACTGCACATTTACTTCCAGGGCGTACGGTCGTCTTTCTTATTCTCGCCATCCTCATCCTCATCATCATCATCATCATCGTCAGTTGAAGATCAATGCACTGAATAGAATTGCTATCTTTTCTTTCGAAAACTGACATCGTATGATGAGATGTCAGTCTTCTTTCCGCCACTCATCTGCGTCTTTTCGTTTGTGAACCGTTGAAGTTGTGTTGTTGTTGTTGTTGTTGTTGTTTCTGGCAGATTTGCAATCAACTGGAGCTTTCATCATTTATCACGCGCTCTTTTAAAAAGCATCCTAATGAGGTTGTGAACTCAAGCTATATCTGGATCCAGGACTGACAGATGATTAGAAATGATTCGAAAAAAAGTGGCTGGAAGGAATATGAAATTTTCGCAAGACGAGTTAAGATCAGAAACATAGAGAGTTGATTGAAATTAGATAGATGCGAACGACGAATCTGATGGCGGTTTCTTATTAGTCTGAGTTTAAAAGGGATATTTTTTTTATATAAACCACTATTTTTATTCGTCAATTTGTGGATGCTTAGTGTACGAAACAGACCATTACTATTATAAGTGAGTGCAAATAGTCAACGAGGCAATGAAGAACTTACAATTACTACTTAGTAAAATGAAAAGTATGAAATGCCCCAGAGCAAAAAACAGAATCAGTTCAAAGTTCAAACACGAACACCGGTCAACTAGGTTGGGTTTGTCTATTTGCCTTCCATGCAAACGAAAATGTCAACCAGATTGCTGTGATTGCTCGAGAATGTGTCAGACTGTGTTACAAGGGTGTGCTTGAAGTTATTGAGGAACTTATGTTGAGCATCGTTAAACATCGTAGCTACTTAAAATTGAAATTGATAACTTTCTGGTTATCTTTTAAATTGTTTGGAGTTTTTCAGTACTAGTACTAATGATTGCATTAAAAAATCGACTATTTTCGGATGGACGGTAAAAAAGAACGGAAAAAGATATGTTAACAAACCAAATAGCATTTTATTTATTAAGAAATTAAAAACTTCACAAACATACTTCTACTCCCTGCCGCGCTGCCTTGCGGCAGTAGTCGGAACCTTGGCCATAGGTGGACAAAAGAAGTTTGTAGGTATATTCTTCACTTCCTTGGTCGGCTTTTTGACCATGAAATTATTTGAATATACTCTCCTCTTCAAATTGGCTCAAAACTTCTCGATTAGGCGGAGCTGGGACCCGTTGGGAGGGTTGGCATGTTTCCACAAGTTCCGCTTCGCCGGGAAGATCTCTTTGACCAGAATCTTCAGCTATTATTCCGCTTGGTTCTAGGTTTCCGCTTGGTTCTCCGATACGGCTGGCTTGGACTGATGCTCCGCATGTGGATATCCATTTTGACCTAATACATTTTGAACGTTTGGCCGGTCAACGCACGGAAAGAAGTGGCCATCTTGCCTTCAGTCTTCCGTTTGAGCTTCTTGGAATCCTCCGTACGCTTAAAACGGTCGGACGGCCGGAACTAGACTTCTGCTCGTTGGACTCTCCCTTCTTCCGAAGTGCCAGAATCTTGTAGATGTTTTCGCGACCGTATCCGGCCGACACGAAGTGGGCTACGATGGCCGATTTTTTAGGCCCGGATGTAGGCTATAGCTGCCGTAAACAAGCTGATGGAGCTCTAAAATTTTCGCAGTATATAGGCACCTAGTATACATTGACTACTGACCGATTGATCGACCACCAGGTGGCAGGGTAATCGCATGAAAATTCAGAACATTTTGTCGGTTATTTTTAATGCACGCATTATTTGAGTTTTCCTGCACTTTTTATCATCAATTACTTTGCTTGGGCAGATCCCAAAACCACTTTTAACGAGCGCCATCTACGATTTTTATTCTCAATTTTGCTTCACCTGGATTTTTAAAGTCTATTCTGCCAAAAAAAAAAAAAATAGTTGTCAGCACTATGAGCTTCGTCCTCGGCTTTGCGGCCTATGTTTCATTTAAGGAATCCTCTATTCGCGTTTAAAAAAATGCCCAATGCTGTGAATTCAGTGGGAAACTAATCCAACAAATCTGTTTTGGATCCCTCACAAATAGTTACTAATCCTACCATACGATCTTTAATGAATGCCAACTCCTAAAGTCAGCAATTTAATCTGCTTTTCTTTCTCATGACTGGATACCGGGATGCATACTTATGGGTAACTTTAAGGGAGGCATCCATTGAGTATTTCACACAGAATATGCCCATCTTCAACCCCCTCACCCTCTTCTTCAAGTATTATGTATGGATATAAAATAATGTTTGTATGGATCGTCGCAGTTTTGTGTTCTTAAAACGTAACGTAATTTATGGATGTTTCCCACGTACACTTCAATTCTCAAGGTACCAGACACTCCAACTATATGAGCTTGTGAATTGGGTTATTTTTTCGTAAGTATCATAACGCATTGACGCCAAAACTCTCTAAAGCACACTCTGCTTCCAGTTCCTGCCTCTGCAAAGTCTCTGAACTAATCCTCAGCAATTTCCGGTGGCATCTTCGGGCATCAGAAATCAGTATGCACTGTCTGTTCTTGCAAAAAAAAAAAAAAACCCTTGACCCACTTGGGCTTCAAATGGTGAGTTGACAACTTCGAAGGAGGGTGCAACCGACCTCTGGTCCTCACAAGTTCCTACCTCACGCCTCCACGAGTCATATGATCTCAAAAGACTGCCAGCTGAAACATGGAGACGCTGGTTGGCGTAGCCTGGGCAATGTTGTCATTTTGACAATAGCGAAGTCAGTAGGTGCGGCCTGTAAATCATATCATATAATTTTCCATTCTCTTATCAATTATTCATTTCAGCACGCTTTGGAATCATCTTTGCGTGGCAAAACCATTTATCTCAAGAGACTGAGCAACATGACATGGATGAAAGCCTCAATTTGTTTTTCAGCATTTTAGCATAACATTTACTTTAAAATTGCACTTCTGAATTTCAACTACTACATTCATAAAAGACTGGCATGCGCTTATAAGCAGTATAGGATTATATTAAAATATTTTATTTAGTAGTATTATGATAAGATAAGCCATTTATTTCAGAAATCATCAAACAGGGCTCTTCGATCGCTTCAATTTCTATCTTTGAAATGTAACTAGGGCAGTATAAAGAAAATTTTCAACAACATGTCTTATAAAAAATAAATTTTCATTTATATTTGGAATGATCTATCTGTTTTCAGCTTTTCCAGGACTAGTAGGATATTAATACTTATCTAATTTTGATTTTTTCAGTAACTATCCAGTGGACGTTAGATATTTTTTGTACATACGCATATTATGTTTTCTATTGACTTACTGTAGCCACTTTTTACATTGTCAAGTAATTTGATTTGCTCTAAAAACTGCATTCAAGTTTGCAATTTGTATAAATAAAAATTCTGTCTTTAAGGATATCTTAATTGTTTTATGTGAGAAAAGAAAGATGATATAAAAAAAGAGGGAGATAAAAGTCAACAAACGAGCCTGCTTCGAGGAGTTGGACCCATTGGGTGACGCCTATATTGCAATAATGGCCAAGACCAAGAGTGCGTCGGCATCAACCGAGCAATCTCCAGAGTTGCTAAAGATGATGATAGGGGGACTCTTTCCGCGCTATGGCCTCCCTGGCCTCCCGTTGCTAAAAAAAATATCCCACAACCAGCGTTTCAGTATCCCAGATCATAACTATAATATGGCAATAGAATAATGGTCGGCAAACATGCCGAAAATTCACAATCACGTGGGAGATGATCACAGCATCCCGGAGGACCGGAGTGAGGCGATGGTTACGAATGATACACGCAAAGCCCCTCAAGGCAAACAAGGCGCCAGGACCCGATGGTATTCCGAACATGGTCATCAAGGCGCCTATGCTGCTGGGTTCCAAACTGTTCAGGGTGATAATGCAAAGAGGGCGTCTTTCCAGATATCTGGAAGCGACAGAATCTTGTACTACTCCCAAAGACAGGGTAGCCACCTGGTGATCTGTCGGCGTTTATACCGATGGGTTTGTTGAATACAATGGGTAAGGTGCTTGAGAGGATAATCTTGAGAGGCAACAGGCACGAAGTGCATGGAAGGTATAGATGGTCTGTCAAGTAACCAGTGACTTCCAAGAAGGCAAGTCTATGATGAATGCCATCTTTTCAGTCACCAAGACAGCCGAGACGACATTCCCGCGTAAGAGGCGGGGGTCCGATTTTGTGTAGTGGTGACCCTTGACCTGAGGAACGCATTCAATAACGCTAGTTGGGAGGCCATTGCAAACTCGCTCCAGTGCCTCCGGATTCCTGGGTACGTGTCCAGGATTCTAGAAAATTACTTCCAGAATCCTGTACTCAGCTAGCACCGATGGTGTAGTGCTAAGCGTGACTGCTACTTGGCACGCCAGTGGGTCTGGGTTCAATCCCATCCGACGTCGGTGGTTTTTCTGAGGCGGAAAAATCTGGTCACGTCTTCCTTCGGAAGGGAAGTAAAGCCGTTGGTCCCGGCTCATGTGTTGATCAGTGTGATATGTAGGGTCCAGGTGGTGGAGACGTCTTCCTGGCATCGGGGGTTGTCACAACGTTGTGAAGAAATAAACCGACGGAAAATAAACGAATAAAAAAAATCATATACTGGTCCACAACACGGAAGCTGACCAAAACTGTGCCCAAATCACCTCAGGAGCTCAACAAGGTTCTACTCTGGGCACGGTCCTCTGGAGCCCAATGTACCGCGAAATGTTGAGACTAAAGCTCGCTGTGGGGGTTAAGATTGTCTGAATTGCGGACGACAACACGCTCGAGGTATATGGCAAATCTATCGAAAAGGTTGAGTTGACGGCTATCGGCATAGTTGAGTGATAGATGAGGTCCATAAAACTGGAGTTAGCTCATCACAAGACGGAGGTGATTGTGGTCAACAATCGGAAATTGGAGCAACAGGCAACACTTAGTGCGGATAACCGCACTACCGTTTTAAAGCGTTCCTTGATGTTCTTGAGGGTCATGATCGACAAATCTATCCATTGGTAGCCTCGACGATTATGCCTGCAAGAAGGCTTCCACGGCACTACCTTGTATGATGTCCAATAGCTCGTCGGTACAAGAAAATAAGCGGAGGCTCTTGGATAGTGTGCCCATATCTATACTCAAGTAGGGTGGGCTTGCGTGGGGCACTGCGTTAAGTGGTTCAGTGCATAACAGCATCCAAGGTAAGCTGGATAGTACACACTGTGTAATGTTCCTGAGAGTGGCAAGCGCGTATTGCACTGTGTCACGCGACGCATTCTGCATCATATCGGGTATGATGCCTGTGCTTCGACCAACGTGGCACAAGAGACTTACAAAGGGCCACTAGAGTAACATATATGATCAAATGGCAGCGCGAATGGTACAACTCCCAGTGACTGATTTTGGAGCTATCCGGACGGGTCGATCAGTGACAAGGGGAAGTTAACTTCCATTTGATGCAGGTCCTGCCAGGCCATGGTTCCTTTAAACAGTACCTGCAGAAGTACGAGCATGCAGAGGTATCTGTAGAACATGTGCTCTTCGAATGTTCTCGCGTCAATGGTGCGAGAAACAGCATGATAGCCGTGAGCGGTTGGAACTGAATTCCGAATAATCTTGTCCAGAAGATGTGCCAGGACCGGGACATCTGAAACGCTGTAAGTGCAGTTGCCTCCTAGGTCGTCCTAGAGTGCCAAAGAAGATGGCCCAATGACCTGCGGAAGGTCAGAAGTGACTAGCTAACTATTAAAGTCCTAAGTAGTTAGACACCGTGGGTGCTCAAAGCACAAAAGGCCTTTCCTGGGATAATACCGAAAGACTAGAGGCTAGTGGCACGGGAAGGTTTTTAGTGAGGTCTAGTTACCCTCATAAAAAAAATACTTCAGAGCGTCGAGTAAGCAGTGGTCTCATTTTTCGAAGAAAAAAAAACTACTGAATGTTTTGTCATTTCTAGTATAATTAATCAAAGACAATTAAGTACTTTTTCAAGTTCTAACCATCAAAACTATAATTCATTCAAATATGGAAAAGTACGGGAGATATAATATTGACTACCTCATCAACCTGAATTCACCTGTGATTTGGAACCGGCTGCTCAAAATTATCAAAATTATATAATAATCCGCCGTACTGCTCATCTCATTGTTGATCAAGGACCCGCCTTCACATTTTTAGCGATTAAAGATCGCCACTCGCATTGTTCATATGTATAATCTTAAATTCCTTGGCAGTAGATGGGTGCTTCCTCCAACTGCAAACCACGCATATTTGATTGACCTGTATTTTGTTCGAACCTTGGTCGTGACTACCTTTAGCAGATACAACGCTGACCGGTAAGACGTGGCTACCTTATCGACCGTCCATAAATTGCGCAGCGCTACCTTAGCCGTATATTGTGTATCTTATCCTCATTTATGCAACAAAGTACTCTCAATTACCGTAAATCGTCATAAATGGGCTCGTTGTAAGTGAAAAGTGAGCGCTAAGGAAAAAACAAAACACCGTTTTAAGACACTGTTGAAAGGAAAGAGGTTGGCGAGCGCGTCAATAAGTGCTAAATTTATGGAAAAAGATTAGCTTCCCTGACTTTTGTACCAACTTGCGCTGCCATAGATAAATGCTTTCAGCGGGATGACGGAGAAGAATTTCTGATGGCCGTTCCTTTAGAAGGGAGTTGGTAGCGGCAAAAGGCGTTGATTGAATCAATTAAACGAGAAATTATTGAGGCTTTCTTTGCATCCTTCGCACCACTCGTCCGAACAGGGTCGAGCTGATGTCAGAGTTTATTTTGCACAACAATGTAACCGCGAGAATGTGTAATAGCTCAAAGACAAGCTTCGAATGGTTCCTGCTCTTGCAACAGTCAAGCATGAGGTGAATCGGATGATTCTTCGAGTTTTGATTTGTCTTTAAAGTATGATCGTTACGTCGAATAAAAGGAAGCGTGATTAATAAATAATAACAAGCACAGTTTCGATCATCAACTATTCGCATTTCAGTCGAAAACCGGAACAAGTCACACTTGAAAACGTTAGATGCGCTATGTTTCGCTCTATTGTCGCGTGTAACATATTCCGGGTTTCAGACACGACGCTAATATAATTGGAAAATTAATCTCGCTGTAAACAAGTCACTGCTTTGCAAGAGGTTTACTTTTATTGCTTCATTAATGCTCAACAAGCACGTGAAGATCCACCATTGCATCATTTCTGTTCTCTGGTTGTATATGTCATGGTTAATGCCAACCTGAGTAGACTGAATCAGAACTGACGTTGCCACAGTACAGCGCACTCAAGTGAAATCCCTATGCGAAAATGTGAAGGTGTGACCTATGCAGGTTTCTCATTCTTGAAAGTGCATGTTTCGAATAAGGAGGAACCGGTGGGCAAATGAAGTCGTAGATCTTTTTTTTTAAATAATTTCCCATATTTTTTTTCATCGCTAAACAGCAACCTTAGAATCACATTCAGAGTGTTTTAAATTGTCCACATGTTGAATTACCATTTCATGTTTTCAACTTTTCCAAGTATCATAGGTAAGCCAACATCACCTTCTGAAATGGTAGTTCAATTTTTCAACCATCCGATCGTGAGTAATGGCACACTGATTTATCTCTAAAAATAGAAATGCCTCAGCTCTATGCAGCCATCCTACCATAAGTCACCTGTTATCGGAGTGAATCGACGTTAACTGGGACGGTTTTCTAATGTTCAGTGTCCCCGTTTGTCTCGGTTCTCAGCCCTGTGCAAAAGAAGTGCTTTTACAAACAGGTTTCTTTTGGCAGTTCGTGCCAGATGGGAAAATGTAAACATTTAGCTAGCTACTACCATCACAGTTGTGGTGGATTTACATAGAGGCTACATCAACCGATACAACTTGTGGATTCGGCATAAAATTGAGAAACATGATTGACTTCTAGCACGCGGTTTCCATCGAAGCCAAAAGTTGATGTTGCTCCTTTGTAAAGGTACCTTAAAACAACTCAACGTGGGCAACCTGTGGCAATGAATGGAAGAAATTAGAAGCCTAGAGAGATTGTGAGTGAGCATGCTGCATAGTCTGTATAATTGGAAAATTGCTGGATGCACTGCATATGTACATGTATAGCTGGCCCACAAATAGTTCGAAGGTAAATGAAACATACGATGAATTATTTATGACGGATTCCACGGTGAGGGTTGCGAAAACCAGGGAAAAGCATGTTCCTTGTGCTGCAAGCTAGTGTTGCATTCAAAAATGGGAAGGGACTGACCTGTCATAGTGCTGCCGAACTCAGGCTCATGAATCGGACTTTCTATTTAGTTCATACATCTGGTTAGTCAGAAGGAGAAATGAGGTTACAGTGAAAGGTTCTGTACGGAAAACTTGGAAATGGAAAAAAATACTATGCCGAAAAAAAGATATGGATGGATGTGGATGGAAAATGTGTGCTTCCTGGTGGGATAAAGGGATATTCCGAATATTATTCATGTGCAACACTAAGCAGAATTACTGAGTGTTAACTATAGTTTAAATTCAAGATATCATAGACAAAAACAACTGTGAAGTTTTGAGTATATTCTGGTCCTTCTAAACATGAATGATTTAAACATCACTTCGAAATGTATTTAAATGTAAAATTCCAAAACCGTCAATTTGAAAGAAATCGCCAAATAACAATAAGCAACTAGCGGTTGTCATCACGCCAGTTAATCTGACAGTTTTGTTCCAGCGATAAAGCGAGGCGCCCATTGAAGTGACGCCATGTGGCATCTCTTTGCACGTGTCGTATGGCGAACGTGGGCATGATATTTTGACATTTTAGCAGATTCCGCAAGGTCGCCACATCATTAGACACCTCGACTAAGTGAACGACGCGGCGCTAGTGAGCAAGCGATTACTAACTTTTTAAAATTTGAAAATTTACACAAAGTTATAGATTAGTTTTGTTCTTGCTTAAACGTCTGTCAGCGGATTAAGTTTACACTCTTCAAAATAATAAAAATTGCATGAGCTATAAATGACAAAAAAAAAAAAAAAAATCGTGTCATGTAAATCCACAAATGGCCTAATTTTTTGTGCAAATAGAAGCCATGGAAATAGATGAAAGGGGTTCAAATGATGAGTTGCCAACCTGGATGGAAGGTGCGACTGACCTCCGGTCCTCACTAGTTCCTACCTCACGCCTCAACGAGTCATATGATCACAAAATACTGAAGATATTGTACCTGTAAATCACATTGCATATTTTTCATCCTCATTCAATCAATTATGCTTATCCATTTGTTAATTTATTTTGTATTCCATTTATTTTAAGAGCATGGAAAAACACAACAAGCATGAAAACATTTACCTTAAAATTTTAATTCTGAACTACTATTTTCTGAATGGCTACGATTTCCATAAAAGACTGGCATGCACTTTTTTTTTATAAATTCATTTATTTGTACAGGCTCAATCGAATCAACTTTACAGAGCCAAGTTTTCGTGTTTATATACATCAGTTATCTTAGAACTAAGGTTAAGGGGATAGAACCGATTACTCGCGGCCGTCTCGAGGTTAATAGGAATTATAACTTTATGGATGGGAAAATTGCGGTGGAAATCTTGAACAAAGCATAAGGAACAATAGTTTTCGTATATCTAGAACTTCAAATTACAATTTTTGAATTGAACGTTTTCAATTTAAAAAAAAAACAAAATCAGTCACTCACACAGTGACGCAGACATTCCTCAAAAATTTAACCTAAACAAGTTAGTTAATCAAACTACAATTTATAATTAATGTTAGTAAAAAACACATAAATAAGTTTCATAAACTCCAGATCGCGGGCAGTCAAAATGTCTAGAATCAGAATGCACTTTTCAGCAGCAAAGTTTTGTTTAGTGGCATTAATCTAAATCCATTTATTTTAGAAATCATCAAACCGGCTCTTCAATCACTCAAATTGCCTTGAAATGTTACTAGAATGTTATCTAGAAAACTTTTGAAAACACGTCCTGTAGAATCAAATGTTTTTTTTTTCAAAAAAAAAAAACATATATCTTTTTATTTCAATTTATCTTGAATGATCTTCTCTGTTTTTTAGAATTTCCAGGACTATAAGGATAGTTATATATACGTCATTGATCTTTTTAATAAAAAACAGTGATATTTCAGATATATTTTTGACATACATATATTATATTCTCTTACATATAAATTCATATAATCAGGATATAGAAGAAACCATAAGAGCAACAAATTGAAGAAATAGGTGGGGTAGGGGGAACCTCTTGTTGAAAAAGTGGTGGAAGAGGATAAGAGCTGGTAAATCTCACAACCATCATGTGACGATGAAAAAACAGGCCATCTCACTGTCACGAGAAGAAATGAACTATCGTGAGCTTTCTTGTCAATCTCACACCATCATGCCGTCATGAGATTTTTTCTCATACGATTTTTTTTCACAAATTTCTAATTAATTTACTTGAAATTAGCCAAGCTATATAATATGTTATCGATACTGTTGAAATTTTATTTGAAGTTTTGTGATGAAACTTACAATTATATCAATAAATGCGTTGCTAATTGCGATGACCAAAACACTATCACGTGCTGTCATGACGAAAAAATCGATGAGATTTAGAAGAAAATCTTCGTCATCGTTTTCTCGCCCGATGAGATTTTCAGACGTAATTCGGTAAAAATCGTTGGTCATTTTTATTGAAAATGACATTTGCCAGCCCTGGAACATCATATTCAATTATTTAAACGTAAGTCAAGTTGTAACGGCTTCAAAAACTTCTCAATTTGCTCATTATTGTTCCACATTTATTTTATTTATCTACCACGGTCTACACAGGGTTTCTTTTTTGGGGGGGGGACAGAGAAAAAATTTTTGGGGGGAAAAAAGAAAAAAAAAAAAAAAAAAAAAAGAAAAAAAAAAAAATTTTTTTTTATATTTGTTTGTTTTGTTGTTTTTTTATAAAAAAAAATATCGGTGGGGGGGGGGGCTTATTTTGAGTGGGGGGGCGAGAGGAAGGAAGGGGGTTATTGTTTTTTTTTTGTGGTTGTTTTTTTTTGTGGGTTAATTTTTTAAGGGGGGGGGGGAGGGGGGGGGGGGGGGGGGGGGGGGGGGGGGGGGGGGGGGGGGTGGGGGTGGGGGGGGATCTTCAAACGCTCCTCCAGCAACTACTTCGCGTAATGTGGCGAGGCCAGATCCGACCAGAACACGACATCGTTCTTTGGGTGGTGTTTCTTAGAGAAGGCTGCAACTTGTGGTATGCACTTCGTGCTGAACCCCTTCCCGATGACTGCAAGACTCGAAGAAATGAAAAGTTGCTTTGACGAGGCCAGATCTGAGGCCAGATTCAGCCAGAACACGACATCGTCCTTGAGGTGGTGTTGGTTAAAGAAGGCTGCAACTTGCGGTAAGCACAGGTGCTGTACTCCTCCACGTTGACCGCAAGACCCGAAGATAAGAAAAGCGAATAGGAAATCCGAAAAGCGATAGGACATCTACCGGTCGCACCAACTTCTCGGCCCAAGGCGTGGAAGGATTTCGTCAGCTTGCCTTCCGTCTTCCGCTTCACGCTTGCTGCACCTTCCGATCACGCAAAACCGTCAGACGATCGGCTGTATCCGGCCAACACAAAGTGCAGCACAATGACGGATTTCTTCTCTGTGGAGTGAAGCCGGCGGTAATAACAAACCATCGGACGTAGTTGCTTCACTGCTTTCGCCATGGCTACCATACGCGAACTGATATAACTGTAATTTTTTTCTCCTGTATATAGCCTACTTATATTTACTGACTCTTCACCGGTGGACTCACCAGCAAGTGGCAGTATAATCGCATGAAAATAATTTGAACTTTGTCTCTTGTTTTCAAAGTTAGCGTTAGCGTTAATTGCATATGATGATTTTATTAAAATATATAATAATCGTATTTTTCCATAACAAATATGATTGGGTTGTAAGGGAGCAACAGCTGAAATTGAACGATGAAGTGGTATGCCAACCGGAGTCTAGTCGGGAATGAACAGTATCATTTACTTTATCCTGCCGATTCGACTACGATCTTGTGGATTCCACTCCAACAATTTCACTGAGAGTGATTCGCCCTTCTTAACAAACCATCATGTAGAAAGCTTAATAAGTATTGCTAATTGAGATATTTGATTTGTTGGATCGTATCGTTGGAAGAAAATTCTTATGTTTCCGCTGCTTTTGCATAAGAATAACTTCTTAAATGCAGTTCTTAAATACAGGCCTTTCCGTTTTTGACTATACATACAGCTTTCCTATGAATTCAGACCAGTTATTCAAATAGATCTTACTATAAAGTGGTTCTGAATACAAGACAAAGTCTTAGGTATGGTAGCTATCTTACATACATACTTACACAGTGTTGTTACTGGGTATCTGTGTTACAAAATTGTTTTGTTGCTTTGTATCTTTGTTTTTATGTGTTTGTTTATGAGTTTATTATACGTGTATCATAGTTTGTTACATTTTTGCCATCTCTAGTAAAATTTTCTGGATCATTTTTTTTTAATTATTTTAACTACTGAGCGATCTAAAAGGTAACAGCTCTAGTCATAAAAAAGATGTAATAAAATAATAGAATGTGAAAAAGCCTTTGAAAATAATTAATTGAAATTTGTAAACGGTAGCAAATGGAAGCAAAGCTGAAAACACTATCAAAAAAAACTTATAATTACCTCACATTTTCGTCATAGAAACTATTTCTTTATATTCAAGGGTGAGACAATAATTATTGCGACATTTTCAAACACGCGTAATTTTTTTCATACTTCACCGAAATTAAATAAATTTGGCCCAGTTTATCTTTAGAGTGTATTGTTTACATCCGCTTGATTGTGTAGTTGTCAGTGAGATTCCGGTATAGATGGTAAAAAATCAGCAAACCGTTCGCGATAGGGTTTTGTTCACCCACATGCGAAATCCTGCGTTGTCGCATCGCGCCTTGCGAAAGCTGATGAATAATACATCATTCGTCTAACTCAAAGATCCTTCGAAGGTTCCATGGACAGATAACAGTTGACCACAAGCCAGGAGCTGAACGAAAACCGGAAAAACCGAGAAAGGAACACACGAAGCTGCCGATGCTGTGTTCTTAATACTCCACTCTTAATCTAAACAGACAAAAAACAAATCATGTCTCGGGCTGTGCTTCTATGTAGATTTATGAGAAGCGTTGTATCTTTGATATCACAACGTGTTGTTGGAAAGATAAATAATCAACGGCTACTTCATTTTGAGAATATGAATTCGTGTCGAGGTTCATGAAATAAATAATCCATTCGTTTCATGACTTTTTGTTCATGGAAACGATAACGGCTTCGTTTCCGTGTAACATGACACTGGCAACTCTTATCACAGAGTTTGACAGTGCTCACTATCTCACCCTAGCAGCACACTTGTTGCAAATCAGTAAAGTTAACTTTAATGTGACACAAAAAAGTCACAATCAACTAGCTGCAACTAATTATGACAGTTTTGAATTGCTTTGGCAGCCTTTGCTGGCGTTGCTAATTTCCAGAGAGAATAGTGAGACATGCGGAATATCTTCGGTTATGATTTCATTGAATCGTTTTTGGCAACTGCTTCTGAATAACTCATTTAAATATAAACAACTTTTCTGTTGAATATGATACCAGCAATTGCGATATTTCAGTCCATCAAATGAGCAATAGTAAATGTTTGCTTATTTTGCTTGATAGGTTAATAGCTTGACAGTTCGATAAGGTGTTTTGGCTTCACTTTTTTTGCCTTTCTTACTATTCTCTCTGCTAGATCCTTACTCATCTTATCATATTCAGTTCAAAGGGTGAGCGCGAAATTAAAAATTTCCATCCGTCTATGCGAGCATTTCGAAGGTTTTTTTTTTTTTTTTTTCAAAGTTTTAGTTTGTGTAAAATGTAATATCAATTGCATTCAATATATCAACCATACGTCAGAACTCTAACCAGAACCACTAACTAGAGAATAACGAGCATTTTATCTTTTCCATATTATTTTCGGTGCTATAGTAGATCACAGCTCTACAAACAATACAATCTCTCCGTGCTTTGTACATGTTTTGATTTCTACTTTCCGTACAACGACCTTTCAGTATATCAGCACGCATCAGGACACGTTCTCGTTCAATTTCAGTGCAATCATTATTAATATGCTACGCCGCTATCTGTCAGTTGTAGATGGGCTTCTTGCCTTTCCATTCTGTGCCAAGCGTCATGAACTTAGGATCCTCATTCTGAATCGCACGCCTATACACCTCTTCTCCGTTCCAATGGATGTTGAACAGCAGACCTTCGAATGGAGAAAGCAAAGAAAAAAAAACGAGAGCTTTCAAAAGCAAGCGATCTGATCGTCTGTTAGGTTTTGTAATTCATTATTTGAGTGGTTGAATCCGTACCAAAATCGTGACTTATTTATTACAATTTGGTGCAATGATAAACCATTCTAAGGTAAATAAGTTCACTAGGGGGGAAATTTCCATTCAGTTCCCTAATGGCTCTTAAGGAAGATCCAATGCAGAAGGAAGCAACAATAGTGAAGTAATAGCCACTTCTCGTCGCGCAGAGCAATACATAATTACCGGAATCAGAAGGCTTCATACGACCTACGCCCTGGAGCTGTTCGGTTGCCGAGTTGATTGTGGGATCTGACCGTGCTGATGCACGGTCGCCCAGAGAAGTCTTAGAAGATGCTACCATTCGTTGGTCGCAATTCAAGAAAATGGAGTTCCCGTTCTCGTTGCCATTTTTTTATGTGTACACTAATAACCCAATTTTGTTACCCCATGCCTTAGCATATTATTTAAAAAAAAAAGTCTTGTTTACCTTTATACCAAATTGCTTTCATCTTCGAAAAGGCTATTTGAAGCATTTTTGGGACAACAAAACCACTGGTTTTTTGTGAAGAAATCGGGTCATCTATGTAATGGTAACGAAAAAGAAGAAGGTAAGTGAAATTTTTCACGACTCATGTTTGCAAGGAAGCAGCTTCCTATTCACTTGCTGGAGTTTTTCCTATGAGCTGATTTAATCTAAATCGTATTTTAATTAATTCCATGCTGATTCCGCCCAGAGAACTTAATGGTGGTAGCACGAGCCTGACCGCCACAAAAAGAAGGATTTTGATGTGCATGCTAGGAACACGGTCATTTGCAACAAAGAAACACAATGATTCATTGATCGCGAATGTAATGAATGCAGAACTCGTGCAAATATTGAACCCGTTCCGATACATCTATTTTAAACCGTTCCGTATGAACAAAACGAAAGGAAGACCTTAGAAACTGACCTCGCACAGAAAATGATATTGTGACGCCTTTAATTTCTTAATTTACCTTGATACAATCTAACGAAGAGACCCTTTTCAAAATCTATTGACTAAAGTTGTCGTTTATTACTTTCATTATTTCCCGATCAAAGTTTCTAATCAAAAGATAATTCAAGAAACGACCGTCCCCAAACGTGAAACAAGACCTCTCCCATATCACTTTCGATGAGTTATGACACAAAAGTTCAAACAAAACGACCTCGCATTCGTTCATTGCATGTGACGTGTTGCCTTTAGGTGGCGGTGAATGCTACACACTCGTTGAATTATATAGATGTTTCTTGAGAAAACACCTTCCTGGCGGTGAATGTTCCCATGTCATTAAAAAAAATCACCGTAGGCAAGGATTACTGAGCGCATCATCTTACCGAATCTACCTCTTTTGCGAAAGCTTTGACTGCATAGCGCTCATCGATTAGTGGTTGCTTTTTCCTGTTGCATTTTAGGTATCGTTGGTTGTTAATTTACAGCCCGATTATTACTCAGGGTGCTGCCCTCTTCACACGGGATTCGGAGACTGCTATGGACTCAAGCCAAAATTTACCAAAGAAGGAAACAAATTTAAGTTCGTTAAATTCGTTCGAGGTGTTCGTTGAATAAAATGTTTATGCTCAAATAGTTTTCCTTTGCTAAAAGCATCATGAACATTTATTAATTATTCAATTCTATGAGCTGGAATCAATAGAAAGATACAAATTTCGTGTTATGGAATTCAATACCCGACTAAACTAAGTGTGCTAACAGATGTATATCAAAAACTAATTGTTGTCACTTATTCAATGTCATTACAATGTTCTGAGATTCAATATCACATTTTTAGCAGTAAAATATGTCATGTCATGTTAATTCATGTGACTAAACGCCTACAATTACATGACTTTAAACTGAAAAGTAAACGTTTGACGAATTTTTATTGTGTTCAAAATACACACCGTGGACAGCATTTCACAGCAGCATATCCATCCTTCGACCATATATTCGACAAAAGACCCAATGGTGTGTTGTTCTATTCCTCGGTTTTAATTTTCTGCCATTCTATTCTTCTAACATAACAAAACTATATTACGCATGATTCTTAAGGTGGTTATGGTAGAAAATTAGTGTGGATATAATTTTAATAAAAAGTCAAAAATAACTAATTAGAGCATATCTCAACACGGGTAATAAAATTCAATTGTTTGGTTCATGATTTGGATTCAAACAATTAGCGATACAGTACAAAAGTACTTGTTCTTTCTTTGTTATCTCAACAAATTATTAATCAAGAATCTAGAAAAATCTTTTTACGTCACGTCTTTACGTGCTTAATGGTTGGTACTTGCAAACCTACAAAAGGACGTAAATTTGAGTCTTAAGTAGAGTAGATTAAGGAATTAGGGTTGTGAGTAAAATATCAAAATTTCAATGATCATAATAGGAAACAGCGGCAACAAGTGGTTACAAATATCAAATATTGTGTGACTGAAGCATACCACGTTGGTTTCTCATTTTTTAGAATTCTTCACTGACGTAATTAAATATTAAATTTTTTGAATACCACATTAATGTATTTGGCAACACTGCTTGTTGTGCTTTTTTATGCATGTTTCATTATATCAACCATTAAATAAAACTAGAATTTATTTAATTTTTAATTTTTTTTGTAGGTTTGTTTCTTTTCAGGAAATATTTGACCCGTATCTTTTTATTTCATCACTAGGGAGGTACAAAAAATAAAACGAATGTTTTGAAAAGTAATTGTTTTATTTTCTTCAATTTTTTATCCGCTACACAAATTTGTTTTTTTTTTCAAAATGAAAGATTAGTACTTTCTAGAATATGATTTATCATGATTTTTGTGGAGTTGAATGACCGTATTTATTATACATTTTTCTAAAAAACGGAGACATTTTGACGTTTTATAAAAACAAAACGTCAAAATATCTCCGTTTTCTACAAAAATTTTATACGGTCATTCAACACCACAAAAATCATGATAAATCATATTCTAGAAAGTACTAATCTTTCATTTAGAAAAAAAAGGCATCTAATGTAACAAATGTTCATGCTGATTTAAGGTTCGTTTCAAAAACAAATTTTTATTTAATTACTTGCTCACTTAACATGGAAAAGTCATGCTTTGTCATAGCTCTAATTATTCAAATTTGAAATTTCTTATATAACTTCATACAAAAAGGATTGATGTTTTCCTCTTTACATTTTTTCTTCGTAATTTTCTTTCATTCAAAATGTTTAATTGAAAATATAAGTCCTTTTTTTCAAGAAGGATTTAACTAACCAAATATTACCGGAATCTGAGAGATGGTACCCAGTTTGAAAGAATCATGTATTTTTAGATAACGCATCCTAATGCTCATTTATGGAATGGTAGATTTGGCATGTATTCAGGCGATATTTCTTGAAAATTTATGCCAGACATCGGCTAAATAAAGCCTGTTTTATGAAGATGCAAGATATCTTCCTGCTTAGGATTGCTTTGGAACGAGGGGAACCTTTACGTTTCTGTAAAATTCATCATTATTTTTATCTTCTTCTTTAGCATTTCAAGCTTATTGCTTTCACAGTTCGCTTATTGCTTGCTCTCAACTTAGTGTTCTAAATGTACTTCTATTTCGATGCCAAGTATCATTTTTGCATAAGTATGATTGTGTGGCAAGCACAATCATACCCTATGCCCAGGACCGAAACCTTAACGAAAAATCCCTAGTCCAGACCGGGAATCGAACCCAGCCACCTCCAGCATGGTATTGCTTTGTAGCTGCGCCTTTTCTGACTGAGCTAAGGGAGGACCCCATTATCATTATTTTTATATGTAGGGTAAGTGTACTTGTTTTGGCCATAGTTGCCTCCGTTGGCCGCATATCTTAAAAACGATACTATAATAACCTTTGAGAGTTTTGCGAGTGAAATGTAGGCTACCCCAATAAGTAGAATGCTTTGCCTTAAACCAACAGAATAGCTTCCGTTCTTCGCGTAATGTTTTTTACTTGCTATAATATTCTTCGGCTAACATTTTTTTATTGTTTTTTATTTGTTTCTTGATTATCGAGATTTTCAGCCTTGGGTTGGTTCATCTCCCGTCGTAGTCACTCAAACATCGCTTTTGGGCATTTTCGTAACTTGTCGGGGGGTGAGATTCGAACTCGTCACTTTGGCGTGAGAGGAATGGATGGCTAACCACTACGCCGGGGTCACCTCCCTTACAACAATAAACTATAAATAAAAATATTAAAATCTTTCCTTAAAAAACGCATTCATAACCCATAAAACTCTGATCAATATCTATAATAAAATGGATATGATCCATAAAATTTATCAATGTGATCCATAATTTATATAAAATTTAGTAATAAAATGCCAAAAATATACCGTTGTATATCTAGAGAATGATCAATAAAATTAATCGGATTACCCATAAACATATTACAAATGAACCAAGAATGGTTTAAAGGTGTTCCCTAAACTTGCAAAATTGATCCACAGAATGTAACCTTTGTGCACTTAAATACACACACATGATTCATAAATTATTGAAAATGTTCCATAAATAAATTGACAATGATCCATAAAACAATGAATAATGAACTATAAACGTTAGAAATTATCTGTAGAAAATCAACTTTGTGCACTTAAAGATATGGGTATGATCCATAAATTATACCTGCATTTTTGAGTTTTGGTCACTAAAAATCCATAAAAATTAGAAAATTGATCTTTAACATTCCCGTTAGACTGATGAAAATTTTGAAATGTTCTCTCCCTTACGCTTAAACAAATTCAAATCGTGTCCTGAACAACATCTTGAAATTTGAGCACATTCATTAAGAAACTAACACTAGTTAGAGTTTCTTATTACGAAATTGTGAGTACTATGGAGAAAGCAAACCTTTTGTTCAATACTTATTCTTACTTATTCTTGGCTATATATATATAGCCAATTTTCTCAACTACAGTTTTGCCAAACGTTGGTTTTCAGGACAACGTCCAGTTAGAATGTTCTAATCAATTCATAATAGATTGATATTCTTTTGGCATGATGCTCAGTCAGACATACTATATTGTACAATGTGAGATAGTTGCCCTGATTTGTTGTATTCCACTACAAGTGCTAGAAATACTTATGTTGTCTGCAGTTGCAGTTGAGGATTGAAGAACTAGAAAGTGGTTGATGTTTCCGATATTGTCTACAAGCAAACGAATGATTCCAGCATTTTCCAGGTATAATACAAACGCAGGATATTTTTTGTAGTTAGGTCCAACGAGCGATACCGAGTTGGACGGCAAGCGTTTGCTCGGCATAATTTTATAAACAAATATGAACTTGTTTTCGAGTCTTGTTGATGACATGGATGGCAAGGTGTGCCCTAGCTGAATTCTGTCATGTCATGCTCTGATATGCAGTTCTTTAATTGAAACAACCAAATTTAGTCTCTTTCGTTAATGAAAACATTCCGAAACAGTCGATCAACAATCGATCCAGTAGTCGATGCGACCGGCTAAACGGTCAAGAAGTATTTACCAAAATGGATATCCACTTGCGGAAACGTCAGTGCAAGCCAGCCGTGTCGGAGAACCAAGCGGAAACCCAGAAGCAACGGATTCTGGTCAAATAGATCTTTCCAGCGAAGCGGAACGTGGTGGTCGTTATGAACGACGAGACGTACCTCACGTTGGACGGCAACGACTGGCAAGGCAAAGGCTACTTCACCTCTCCTACAAAAGAAATTAGCAGCGATGTGAAGTACAGAGAGTACACGAAGTTCCCAAAGAAGGTGTTGTTGTGGCTCACAATCAGTAAAAAGGGGATGTCAGGTCGGGGCTGGCAGTGAACGGCGAGATTTACAGTACAAGGTGCCTCCCAGAAGTTACCGCCTTCATTCAAAAGTACCACAAGGATGACGACGTGGTGTTTTGGCTGGAGATAGCGTCGGCCCACTACTCGAAGCGGGCGCTGGAGGAAATAGTGGTGCCCAAGCATGCCAACCCTAATTCCGCCCAATTGAAAGTTCTGGGCCAATTTGAAGAGGAGAGTATATTCAAATAATTTCGTGGTCAAAACGACGGATGATTTGATCAAAAAAAGCGAGCAAGGAACTCAAGAATATGCCTACTAGCTTCTTTTTTCACCTATAGCCAAAGTTCCGGCTAACTACCGCAAGGCTGGGAGTAGAAGTATTTGTGTGAAGTTTTTGATTTCTTAATGAATAAAATGCAATTTGGTTTGTTAAAATATCTTTTTCCGTTCTTTTTACCATCCATCCGAAAATAGTCGCCTTTTTTTAAATGCGCCTATTATCTATCTAATCAAAACTCCGTCTGTCTCCTTCTATCTGTGCCTTATCTAAACTTATGTCCTTTGGTATTTTTTAATGTTATTCAAAAATGAAAGCTACACATTAAAAAATATCAACAAATTATTTCAAAGTTTCACAAATTTTCCATACATACCCAACAGAGAGGACAATGGATAAAGACCCAATGTTTGGTCGGCCATGCTATGTTATGTGAAATTTTATGTTTTCGATCGAGGACTACGGCTAAGTTTATACTATATTGTGGTGCAAATTGCAAAAAAAATACGGAAGTTTAACGATAGTCGTTTTGCATACTAAATTCACTAAATGCACCATATCAAAGACTGAGTTGTGAGCAACCCAAGTCTTATATGCAGCATCGAACGAAATATGAAACAAGTGTGCCCCTTCGCCAATTGCATCATTCGTTCAACTGGTATGGAGCTGATTGGCCAGGCATCCAGTTGTGTATTGGTGGGCAATCGGTGCCCAGGCAGCCGGTTGCTTAGCAGTCGGTTTATAGGAAACCGATAGTTTAGAATGCTAGCAATCGATGACAGCCAATAAAGTGCAACGATGAGGAGCTTAATGAATTGCTGTCCGGTGAGAGCCAGCGTTGGACTTCCAGCTAACCGCAACAATGAGTGAAATCAATTGCTATCCGGTGTAAGCCAGCCGGTTGTTCATGTTTATTTTACATAATCGCTAATATTCCCGCAGTAGTTGATAATGCTTACCGCCACATTAGCATGAATGCTCATGAAACAGTTTGATATAAATTATCTGCTAATAACTGTTTCTAACGTGACAGTTGTATTGTATTCTAATGCATTGTCACTCAATATTAGCATATATGTAGCAGGTTGTCATAAGTAGCAGGTTGCTATCCAGCCTAGCAACTGCAGTGCATTTGCATCCAACAGGTAAGGCGCAACAATGAGAAGATAAATGTCCGGTGTGAGTCAGTTGACAGCCAAAAGAGACGATGGCTTAAATTCAGTCCTTTTTAAGACGACCAATTCGATTTTATCAGCAAAAGAGTTTGCTTGATTGGAATTTCACTTGATCGCATCTAACTTATCGTTGCATATTCTGGCCAGTTGGCATCTAGCGGTGGCTGATAATTAGTTTCTTTCCATTCGCTCCATTCGTCGCAAAAATATACCATGTGTACAATTTCAGAAACGGTTGGAAATATACACGGCCCTATTATTATTCAATATAGCAACGATTCTCCTCAAAATTTGTTGCCATCAGGCGCAGTTTACCCAGGTAACCGTGATATTCATAACGCGGATGATATTAGAACACCATATTTGTTGTACGGAGCTTCACAAAATTCGTTGTTTTTTTTAAAGGTACACTTTTAAGAAATTATGAATTTTACACGAAACGTAATTCATGTTTGTAAAAAGTCGGGGAACGTAAAGAAAGATTTCGTGTAAAATTATGTCTCCGGAAACTGAAACATACGCAAGTCGACAAAAGATGTGTCTGATTGAATTTACATGACATTTTGGTAGAGTGACAATGTATTTCACACGTCAATGCTGCCTTCTGAACAGCTATTTTGCACAGAAAAAAATAATTAATTTTACCAAGCGCGTAAAATTTCCCCCCGTTTAATTGCAAACCAAAGAAGGCGAAAACAACGAAATTGTTTGCAATCTTTCATGCGCCATACAACAATGTTCGCAATCTTTCGTACAACTGGCTAGATTCAGGCGTTATCTGGCTAATATTTACATGAAATATCCCATAATTTTCAACCAAATCTAGAGTTCCCTTTATGTGCATTAGAAAACGCGTAAAATTCAATGTTTCTTTTCATCTGTGTGTTGACTTTTTACTCTTGACTAATATAGTATCTTGACGATGTTATTACAACAGATATTTTTATGTTTTATTGTTAAATGTTTGATATTTGTCATGGGGCACAAACAAACTAAACTTTTCGCCTCGATGATGATGATAGATTTATAGTTTTTATTTTTTTATTGAAATTGAAGTAGTATTTATCTTTTTTGAGTAGTCTACAAAAGTTCGAGCCTAGCGCGCGTGTTAGGGGGATAAGAGGCTGTTTTGTATTTTCAAACCAAATGAAAAGCTTATGCTGTTTAAAGATTTCTTTGTACCAGATGTGAGCTATCTAGTTGAGTGTCAGAATTGTTTTGAAAATGTGGTAGTTGCCCATAGTTTTTGTACTCAGCGAGATTTTAATTTGTGGCAATGTCCTGGATTTTGTCGGATCACTGGGCTATGCTCACGAAAATTTGAAGTTGAAATCAAAGGCGATTATTAATCTGCTGTATAGCGATGAAGAATTATTCAGGAGTTTATATCTTTAGATGTAATCAGGTCGGTTTTGTTTTTGTTTGTAAGTCTGATTAAATTGTTGTTCAATATTAAATTATCTTAAAGATAAATCGTCCAGCTCAAATCTTTGTGGGGATATGTGGCGAGACCATCATCATCATCATCATAATCATCATCATCATCATCATCATCATCATCATCATCATCATTATCATCATCATCATCAAGTTAATTCAAGGAGCATCAGACAAGCACGTGGAATGATGGAAGCGGGGAGCAGTTCCGATAAATGTCAGTAAGACCTCTCCAAGCATTAACCCAATGTTTTTGTTCGGGATGCAGCAAAGATGGCAAATGTTTCAGTTTTTTTTTATAAAAAAGAACATACTGAACGACATGTAAACAAAGTTCGGAAAACATCAAACCGGAGTGTAAAGCAGAGCACGGTGCTCTATATTGCTATAGTGCTCTATCTATGTGTGCGACACATGAATTTATGCAATGCGATCAACAAATGATAGCTATTTGTAACCAGACATACTTCCAATGTGTACACATAACCACTATGTGTGGCCACACATACTTTTTATTTGACACATTAACTTCAAGTGTGTTTCTCAAAGGGTTCTGTTTATGTGTGAACACATCAGTATTATGTGAAATTTCCTATGGATTTTTGCCAATAAATATGTGTGGATTATTTCCCGTGTACACCCGTGCAAGACAGTTTTACCGTAGGGGCATACCAAACCAAGATGCGTTGTTATCGATGACAAGACGTATATCAAGGCCAACACCGTACAGATGCCTAGACAGGAGTTCTACGTCGCCAAATCCATGCTGTTCCTGAAACCATGCGGAAGAAGAAACTGTCCAAATTCGCCGAGAAGTTTCTTGTATGATCGGCGATCTGTGGATGTAGCAAAAGAAGTCAGCACGATCAATGGGAAAATTTACTAGGATGAATGCCTCCAGAAGCGCCTTCTGTCCTTCTTAAAGTTTCATGGAGGACATACGCCGGCCGTATTTGGCATCCTACCATTACACTCTCCGATCAGTTTACTACTAGTACAAATACAATAATGTTGTTTTAGTACCTTAATAGTACGTTTTGAACACGTCGAAACACCGCCCAAAGGATAAATATTAGACGATGAGGAAGGCGATACATCGCAAAAACCCTGAATGAGGTGACGGAAAATGAACTGGATTTGAAGAAAGAACGGTTACAACTCTCAAAACAAGATAGCCACACTATTGCCCAAAATTTAATGAGCAGTATCAAGGACAAGATGTGGAAATTTATACATGTAGACGAGGTTTCATAAAGAAATTATGTTAAGATGTTAGCATAATGTTGTACTTTATTTTCTGACAGTTTAAAGAAAAACGAACTTGAATAGAATTGTTGCCGACCATTTATTTGTCTCTCATTTTTTTCTAATACAGTCGTAACTGTAAAGAGAGTGACGCCATGTTCTAGCTTTAACAGGAGTCTTGCTCGTTTGGAACGAGGATGAAACTGACAGATGGTTGCTATTTTTATTTTTTGCTCATTCGCTCTTAGCATATTTCTCCATAGTCTTCACCAGGCGAGTCAAACCTAATTGGGACAAAGTTAAATATCAATTTACTAGAAGGCGAATAAGTTACTGCTCTGTAAGCCAATCTCTCCCTATTTTGATAGTTCATGCAGTATTGAGAATGCCATCATGACGGTTTAATCTTTATTTTCAATGTTTAGTAAATCATTTCCGTTCTTACCTAATTTTGATATCATATCGATATCAGATTCTATAAAAATTTAACTAAAAACAACAAAATAATTCTCAAAATTGTTAAATTTATGATTTTACAATTTTTTAAATTAATTACATTGCCGCTGAATCTATTTCCAATTAAATCATTGCTCCGGAATGCTTCATCACACGGCACACCGAGTCCAAACTCAAAACACGATCCAACAATGCCAGCAGCACGTGCCCTATTATGGTCATTTGTGCCAAAGAGCACAGCCGACTTAGTGCTGGACATACTGCGCTCACATTACTCGGCCGGACTCAACAATGTGGTTCACCATCACGATCCGCGAGTGCGACAGTTAAAAATAATTACGAACTAGAAAATTTCTCTTTCCACTAAACAACACACACATCTCACATAAAACGTAGACAGCATTGCATTTGGCTAGCACTCCATCAAACAAAAAGTAGTTCGTTCCATTTCTCTGTCCTCGTGTTTTATAGCTAGGTGAAGCAAAAAAAAAAAAATAAATAAAATGCCTCAATGTTTATTCGCTTACTGCTAAGGAAGATCGAATCTTAGAAATTTCCTCATTTCTGCAGCAAGTTTTTACTTTTTGGTCTGCTTTTTCTTCGCTCCTGTTGTCCAATGCCCAGTGCCATTTAAAGTCGGTATCGTTTATCCGCTGGGGAGAGAGCAATGGGGTCTTCTGAAATCACTCATTTTACGTTAATTATATCACCGCCTGGAACGCCACCAATGGGACCAGAGCACAGACGAGATGAATCGTTAGTGAGAAAAACTGGTTCTAGAGCTAGTCAACTAGGCGACATATTGGAAAGCACGCGGATCACTTTTCCTTCCCTCTGGGTGCTCCACACAGGCTCATTTCCATCATTACTTTTATTGAATTTTAATCATCTTGTATGACAGTTTGTTTCGATTAATTAACAACCTATAAATCATCGTGGTTTTTTTATTCAGCTCCGAACACATTTGGCGCAAGTGGAGATCCGTGTTACCTAATCAAGAGCATGAGAGACTCGGTGACATGTAGCTATGACTACAACAAGAGTTGTTAATTTTATAATTCATCATCTCTGATCATTGATTATTTGATTCGGAAAGAAGAACAGCTGAGCTTTCAAAATAGGTCGACGAGGTTGAGGTCCATGAGGATTATGATGATTATCCAAACCAGCTCTCAGTAACACAGCATAAACTTGCTCAATGCTCAACTTCCTTATTGCGAGACTCTATTGGCCCACTTGTTGATCGCATTCCCTGTGGTTTCCTATCTGTATGCTTGCGTTGGTACAGCATAAAACGATGAAATAAGGTTAAACGAAAATGGAAAAATGGCTTACGGGCACAACAACTGGTGTAGATTTTATTGATTCTGATCATGCTGTGTGGAATAGTAAGTAACGCAAAAAAGCTTATCGCGCTTATAAATAGGAAAACACGAATAGTGATAAAACACTGGCGATCGCAATTGCAGCAATTATTTAATAAAAATGTAATTATATCATTTCTGGATTGTGCCTTCGCAGATCGGAAGCCTTTTCTTATTTTTATTTCATTTAGAGAAGAGAGATCTTCATTAGTAAGTAATAATTTGCCTTAGTTATTTCCGAAGAAATGAACAGTTATGTTCAGCAAAAGTATCGTGCATACAATGTCGGCTACGTGAACCGAATACAAGAACCTATCTCAACAGAACAGGTTACGGTTGATTGCATTACTACCACCGTAGCACCGGCACAGGTTTAAACAAACATAGGACGATCTTTGCTGCTGTTGCTACATGAAGTGCCATTCTAACACGATTTCCCCGGTTCGAATTCCTCACACCCGAGCACTGCAATTCGAAAGACACATGAACCACTTGTGAAGGGAAGCAATAACAAACACTCGGCGAAAAATGTGGGTCTGGTAGTTAGAAAAAAAAAAAAAGACAAACATGACCACCGACCGACCGAGATACAGTTATGCGCGGAGGCTGGGCTCTTTGGCATGACACACGACTTTTTGCTTCATGGGTACCCACTAAATCCTACAGGTTTCTTCAAGCATCCAACCAAGTGTAAAGCGAGAAGCATGACCTCCGGTTGACGGGAGGAATCCAAGCTGCAGCCAATAGAACTAGGAAGTAAGGCGGTACATAACATTTTCATTCACTCGATTGTGATGTCGATTTGATATTGCTTTTAGATCTTTTCTTGCCTCCCTTTACGGAATGGCTGCCTTTTTTTTTTTTTCAGATTCAGTGATCTTGAATTTATCATTTTTATTTTTGGAATCCTCGTATTCTACATTGGGCAAGATTGAAGTTATAGCAATCAAATGGTAGAACAATGAATCGATCTGCAAGGAAATGATGAGAACTACAATAGTTGAGTTCTTTTCCGGGTTCCAATGTTTTAAGTGGGTAACGTTTCCACCTAGAGGTATTTGTCGAATATATTTTAGCTCAGTAGGAGTTTTCATTTTAGGCATTTGTAACGAATTCGATGCACAATATTGGTATGCAATGCTGTTACTTACTCAGACAACTGAATTTTAAGGTTCAAATGCCATGTTTACGCAGATTGAGTTCTGATCTAGTCTTATCTCACACTAACGCAGCCAATTCTTGAAAACATCTGAACTTCTTGAATACATAATTTTGCTTGTCACTGGCTAGGCCAACTGCGTAGCATGTGCCGCAAAGAGGATTCCAAGAAATAGAGCGCTTCCAGAAAGAGTGTCTGAAATAGCTCTACAGCTTCGAATCGATGGAAGAAAAAAAGCGTCGATCTCTCGTAACAAACGCTTCCATAGAGAGTAAAATAATGTGATATTTTGTATTTTATCGTTGGGAGCATATATGCTAGAAAGATTAGTTTATGCTCCTTTTGCCTGTGGGTGGACTTTTGGCCTTTTAACCAAAAGTCTGGCAATAATATGCCAAGGTTATAGTGCCTCATCTCGCTTAATTTATGCAGATTGAGCTCTAAGATGAATTAATCAAACGAACGATAAGAGATTCTGAGTATAAGTATGAATTTTAATAATTTTAAGCTATAGTCGTTTAATATCAGGACGCAAAAAATTGATCAGTCTCGGGATCATGTTAATGGAAAAAAAATGTGGAGTACTCATAATGAAGGTTATTTATTACACTTTAAAAAAAAAAATAGTGAAAACAAATGTTCGAATTCCGGTTTTGATGAAATCGCTAACTTTTACGACCCGTCATATTTTGAACACTCTGTTGGCTAACCTGAGCGGCCATTTTGTTCCACGATCCTTTTTTTCCTCTGTTCAGGGCATTAACCACTGCGACCAGTAATTTGATCTATTGTTGTACATCCCGTATACTTTGTTTGATGCATGTCGAGTTACTTAATCACTATCGAGAAATGATGAAGTATTCGGTGTTGTTACTGTTGTAATCGTTTGTTTTGTTGAACTGTTCAACTTTTATTGAAAGTTTCCGCTATTTAAGAGTTTAAAGCACTCTTCAAATGCGCGTCCCTTTATCAGTCAAAACCGGATTCATTGCAAAGAAAACAAATAATGACTCCGATACTGACCATGCATCAGATTCCTCGTCATAGCCAATTCAAACTATAGAACATCAAATAGAAAATGAAAATTCACATAAATGAAGACTGTTTTCCTTATTCCAAGCTCATCCTCGGTGGGTCAATCCGAGTATTATCACTTTTCACAAGACACAAAATGTAATAAGATATGTTCCTTTGACTACAAAAAAAACATGTTCCCTAGTTTGAATTAATTCGGACTAGGGTTCGGTGGTAGATCTGATTCCCCGTTTACGCAACTGCCCAATATTTCTAAATTGGCGAAATTGAAGGCAGTCCTCTTCGAAGGAGGCGTAAATATGCCAATTAGATTTTAATCGTTTTTTTTTTTTAAATATGCTTGATCGTTCAGTTCTTCTGGCTTGCAGTTAGTAAAGATGGTAGCTTCGTCCAGTTAAGGAATGGACATTGTAAAGTAATTTGCAAATTAGCAACACGCATTCGAGTAGAAATGAGAAACACATACAGTAAAAAAGCGACTGAATGTTCCGATTTTTCGAAGCAATTATCCTGCCACCTGGTGGTCGATCAACCGGTCGAATTTGACAGCTCCATCAGTTTGTTCACGGCAACTATGGCAAGAGCAGCGAAACAACTTCGATCTATGATTTGTTCGTACCACCTGCTCCATCAGGGCCTAAAAAAGTTGGCCATCGTGGCCCACTTTGTGTCGGCCGGATACGATCGCGGAAAAATCTACAAGATTCTGGTACTTCTGGAGAAGGGAGAGTCCTTCGAGCGGAAGCCTGGTTCCGGCCGTCCAAGCGTTTTAAGCCAGCGGAGGATTCAACAGAAGCTCAAACGGAAGACGGGACGGTAGGCAAGGTGGCCACTTCTTTCCGTGCGTTGGGCCGGGAGGCGGTGCGACTGGCAAAACGGTCAAGAAGTATTTGACCAAAATGGATATCCACTTGCGGAAGCGTCAGTCCAAGCCAGTCATGTCGGAAAACCAAGCGGAAATCCAGAAACAACGGCTGAAGATTCTGGTCAAAGAGATCTTTCCGGCGAAGCGGAACGTGGTGGTCGTTATGGACGACGAGACGTACCTCACGTTGGATGGCAACGATTGGCAAGGCACAATTTGGTTTGTTAACATATTTTTTTTATTTCGTTCTTATTCACCATCCATCCGGAAATAGTCGATTTTTTATAATGCAAGCATTACTCAGCAGCAAATTTCACAAAACAAATAAGAATAATATTACTTAATCACACCTAAATAATTTTCACATATGATCAATCGGCCATACCATGTCAAAACATTAAAACTCTTACCATGTACATTTTCTTAGTAAGATTTGGATTGTTTTGGATAAACCCCTTCAAGAAATTTACAACGACATTCTCATAAATTTCCATTGAAAACTATATCAATATAAAAAATTTTCTGTGTAATAACTACATCAGACCATAGTTGGGAACATAGGTAATAATTTGTCCGTAAAATTGGGTCTACGGTATTCTTGCGAAATCATTGTTCATGTTTCTCTATGATATAGTTAATTTAAAATCGAAAATATAACTCAAGTATACACAGATAAAAAGAAACATTGAATTTTCTGCATTATCTAATGCACATAAAGGGAATGCTAGATTTGGCAGAAAATATTGGGATATTTCATGTAAATTTAAGCCAGATAACGCCTGAATCTAGCCTGTTGTATGAAAGATTGCAAACATTGTTGTATGGCGCATGAAAGATTGCAAACAATTTCGTTGTTTACGCCTCCATTGGCTTGAAATTAAACGTGGGAAAGTTTTACGCGCTTGTTAAAATTAACTATTTTTTTTCTGTGTATAACTATTATTTGATGAATAATTTTTAAACTGCTTCAAAATGAATCGATCATCATGGTGCCATGAATGAGACGGAAGCGTCAGTTGAGGTTGGCCATGTCTGAACAGCAGGCAATCACCCAGAAGGAGTGGCTGAAGGTGGTCATTCTAGCAAACCGTGACGTCGTAGTCATAACGGACGACCACAACAGGTAGGGGACGGGGTCTTAACGCCCCCCATCTAGAAGCATTTTTGTAAAAGGTTTAATAAACTTAGGATTTAAAGAAAATTTGTTCTATTTATTTTTGTTTTCATCAGTCCATTTATTTTAATACATGGAAAACGAGCTAGAAGACTTCTATTTCATTTTCTCAATGCCCATTATGAAGAGGTGGGACTGTTTTATAATTCACGGCCGAATTGGTGAAGTAAATAGAACAAGTTAAATAAAGAGCTCCCATCAATAGCTTCTCCACCTGAGAATGCCAACGTTCCAGCATGAATGATGCCTTAGACAATAAGAAACAATCATGCTCCCGAACGAACGAAGGCGGACTAGGAGATGACGGTCTACAAAACGCACCCCCTTTTCGATTGATCACGATTGCGATTATTGCTCTTGATTTCTTACCGTTTCTATTATTGTCGAATGATTGAAACGCGGTTGGCCGGGGCGGCACTGTTTTGGCACTTGCAAAAGAATAGTCTACAATGTTGTTTAGTTGCCTTCTGGCTGCCAGGTTAATAGAGAGGTTAATAAATCAAATCCAGCATACAAACCACTAACTGTGAACGGTTGAGAGTTGAGTGTAGGAACCAAACTTTGGTTGAACAACGGCTGTCAGCTAGATCATTTCATGAATTGCCATAAATCATATTTGTCTCGATACCATTTGGATCAGTAGTCACTGCAATGGAATTGCTAATGGAGTTAACAGAATGGGCCGTATGTCACACATACTGGTTATATTTTTTTTTTTATCAAATAGAAGGTGGTCACCTGAACAGTAAAGCAATTAATTGACAGTTGCCGTTGTTAAAAGTTACTGATGAATACCAATGTATCTTGCCTAGGTAAGTCTAGACTTAATTCTACACATGAATTATGAGGTGATAATTTATATCAGTCACGAGCTGTTTGATGAGCGGGTGTCCTTCTTAAGTCCTTAGCAATCAGCTCAACTCTGTTAGTTTGGTCAGTATCTGGATATCGTTAGCGCATTTTCCATCAATTTTTATGACCACTGATGATTATGATTATGGATGGAATCTGCAAGTCGTTGAGATCGTGGAAAAATGTTAAGTATCGTCGATCCTCATAAAATAAACATGGCCATTAAAATCGATTTTATCGCCACAGAATTATCGTTCGTTCCATGATATAAACGCTTATCTTTGTTTTAGCCGCTATTTGGGGCAAAGGGTCTACTTTATACTGGACAATTGGTTGGTTCGGTAGGTTTCGCAACTTCTGGGAGGCATCATAGCGTAAACGGGCGACATAATAAACGCAGCTCCAGATTTATAAATATTTTATGAGCACGATGAAAATTTGTCGGTCCAAAGCAAACTGATAAGCGATCGTTAAAAATTGATCGCCACTTAGGGTGAGTGAGTCAACCACTCTGCATGATTCTCAGCCGTGCGGACGAATCATTAAATATTTGGACAAGACGAGCTTCCATCCCTCCAGGGGGTAAAGACATATCACCTGCAACAAGATGCTTGCGTGAATTTATGGGAACCCTAATATTTTTCAACGTGTTCGCATCATCAGCGGCATAATATAGTTTCATAATATCCGTATCGCATATTTTAATTAAAAAAGTGTCGAAAAAGAGTTCCAGCCGTAAGTGTCCTGGAAGCACTCAAATTATAATCAAGAATTTTGATTTTGGATGTTTCCATTAATGTTACATGCTACTGACCTTCATTACCCTCCTGTTGCATCTGATAGATTCATGTTTAATTCACGATCGAGACATAAATGATTTTCAGAGCCACTGGAGGTGACATTTCGTCCATACTCGGTGGGATATATCAGAAAAGGAACCAAACAAAAGCGAAAACTACTTGTAAGCTAAAGGTTAATGCAGTCGTGCATAAATTTCATTGCCATTAATCTCTTCAACGATCGTCACGGATATACGAGAAATAAGACGAAAAACTGAAAGCAGGACCGTTGGCTGGTCAATTAACCACCAGCTCCGGTTTTTTTTTTCTTATTCACAACATGAAAAATGTCCTGGTCTTGCACCGTGCCTACATTTTTCTTGGATTGATTCGTTAATGCATCATACAATCAGAAAATTAAGTTGCATTAACTGGTGCTGCACCTTAGCACCGTGACAGTAAAAACGACGCGTGGCCAATACGTTTCCCAATTGCTTCTGTTTTTTTTTCTTCATACACATACAATTATCATTGAAGGTTACAGCCATTCATGTGAATGCAAAACAGCGGGAATTGCGAATGTCGCGTGGATGTTAGAACTCATGTGTTGAGAAAAAAAACCGAACCGTAGATTTACTCAACGCTACATCACGACGCCGTGTGAGTTTAGACAATTTAAGGCTCATGGATTTTTCTGCTGTTTACTTGTTGATACCCAGTGGCAAAAAACCTGCAATTTGCTTTGAACAAGGATTTAGCAAATTAACAGCACCTAGCAATTACTTTCAATTATATAATTTTTTTTAGGTGTTTCACTTATTAATATTCGCTTCAACTTTGAGGAAAAATTCCCATTGTGTTTATGAAAATCAAATTTCCCAAGCGTGGATCAACTCGTGCCATACTTCCAGAGTAGAAACCTCACATCAACCGGCAAACGATTTGTCAGCTTAGTGGTTGCGACTGGGCCAAATCGGTCATCCAATCCAACAATGTAGTCGGATTACAAATCACCTTGATCCAGTACACACATCAGGCACACCACCTTTGGCACCGAGACTGGGTATTAGGTTTCTTTCGAATGCAATTTTGCCGTAATGTGCAACTGCGGTCGACCGAAAGTAGAGCAGTGGCCCTCCCGACAAGTACTTTAATCTGACATTTAATCTCCCCAACGGTGGCTTTTCATAATAATAGCCTTTCGCACCGCTACTGCTGCTGGCCAATGCTTCGATCCGATTGGGTCTGCGTTGTATTTTCTAAACCTGATCTCTACGACTCACACACAATGCATTTTTGAGAGAAAATGTAATCTCAATTTTTGCATCGATTGGCAGTCGCATTATAAGTGCAGCAGCATTTATAACGATTATTGCATTAAAACTGTGTGGTTTTCATAAAAATTACATCTTTCTGCAGTTGATTTAGTCCACACATCGTTGATCTTGCATAATATACACTTTAAATTTGCCGTTCGATAGAGAATCCTATCTTACGTTTCTCGAAGCCTTGTGATCTATTTCGATAGGTTTTTCGGAATGACGGAAAACATACAGATGCTTGAATGAAATGTTGAAGGCTTGGGGAAGGCAAGAAATTGATTGACGATCAATAATTAGAGTACGAACCTAAAACGTACAATCATTCTGAAAATGTTTAGAGAACATTTTGTAGAAGCGATTGACTTGACGAAGGAAGAAGGTAGTGCGAATAATAGTTATTTATTTATGTGTGCTTCGACAGTCGCGAGAAGCAGCATGAGAAAAAAAATCAGTGATCGGCGCTAAAATGAAGAGAAACCTTCAATTTCACGTTAGTCCGTGGGCACTTTTTTCAGATCGTAGTTTAGATCAAACTGCGCGATCATGTATGAGAGAAATATCGATTGGATGGAAGTAGAAGCCTAGAACTGTTGCTTTAAATTGGAATCACGTGACGTTGCAATTTGTGGAAGGTTGTGGGCATGTGAGGGTGAATTGGAACAAGTGTACAGTGGACATGAAATTTGAGAATGTTTTTTTTTAATAAATTTAAAAAATGAATCTAGTATGTAGTAAAGCACTTCCGAATGAATGACTGTTTTACTTATTAAAATTCTACACACAAACAAATGATGTATTTTAATAGACGCCTCTAAGATGCTATAAGAACACATGCGCCCTTTTGAAAAATTACTCTTTAGTCAAATTATTTTTTGACCAAGTAGAAACACATGATTTTCTATACCGAAACCATGTGAAAACGTTCATCTCAATCGGAGTGGGTCATGAAAGATTGTGATTTTTTTGGCTGACTTCACCGAAAAACGTATTGCTCGAAATTCCTAAGGTATACTCGAGAGACGCGAAGCGAGACAAGACACAACACTTATTGTTCTTACAAAACGTAAAAAGGGGTTTAAATTTACCTTTTTAGTCGACCGGTTTCGGGCTAGATGTTGCCCATCTACAGGACGATGTCCGACTGGTTACGAAGTACAATACTACAACAAATATTCGTATTGTTTTACAATACATGTCGAGCGAAGTGAAACAATATTCTACTGGGATTCCAATTTCGTCAAATGAAACAGAGAAGAAATTATTGAAGCGTCGTCTTCATTCATCAAAGGGTGGCTGGAAGTGGCGATGTACATTGATTCCCACGCGTTCAATTGTGAGGTTTTCCTTACATTTTTTTTTATTAATTTGGCGTTCTTCCAATCTACACAGTGGGCAAAGTTAACAGCGTGTGCTGCCACACTTGAATCATTGACTCGTCGATTCTCCACCGCATTTTTATGTTCTCTTAGGCGAACTTTTAATTTGCGACGAGTTTGACCAATATAAACAGCGTTACAGTTTTTGCAGGGAATTTGGTAAATTCCCGACTTTTTAGATGATGCGGGTTTATCTTTAACGTTGCACAGAATATCTTTCAAAGTGTTGTTACTTTTGTAAACCGATTGAAATTCATGTTTTCTTAGTGTAGATTGAACGGTCTTGGTAAGTGTGGGATAGAACGGAAGGCTAATTCTTTCTCCGGTTTCAGAGTTGTGGCATTTTGTCTGTGCTTCTTCCTTTCGTGTTTGCGGAGGATTTTATTTATAAATTCTGTATCATACCCGTTCACTTCCGCAGCTTGGTGAATTTTGTTGCGTTCAGTTACAAAATCTGCTCTTTCCATGGGGATATTGAAAAGACGGTGCGCCATAGAATGGAAAGCTGCTTGTTTCTGGGCACCGAAATGGTTTGAATCGGATGTGATGTATCGGAAGTTGGTTTCCGGTAGATCCCGAATTTTAATTTGTTGTCGATATTTCTGCTGATCATCAGATCAAGAAAGGGAAGCTTTCCATCAGTCTCTTTCTCTAATGTAAACTTTATTGTTTTATGTTTCATCTGACGAAACTGGAATCCCAGTAGAATGTTGTTTCACTTCGCTCGACATGTATTGTAAAACAATACGAATATTTGTTGTAGTATTGTACTTCGTAACCAGTCGGACATCGTCCTGTAGATGGGCAACATCTAGCCCGAAACCGGTCGACTAAAAAGGTAAATTTAAACCCCTTTTTACGTTTTGTAAGAACAATAAGTTTTGTGTCCTGTCTCGAGTCGCGTCTCTCGAGTGTAATAAGTTCTTACGTTAGCACAAGCCACACACAAATTATAGTCCTAAGGTATAGTATTTCAGACAAAAAAAAACAAATAAAAATATATCTGAATGAATTCCTTAACCACAAACGAATAATAATTTATCCTAGCCGAATAGATGGGGATAGTCTGCTTTCGAATGCTGGCAAGTAACACATAAAGCTTGCAAGTTTTGGAATCAAATGTTGAAGATTGATTCATCTTTAGTGTTTTTTTTGCATTGATTGTAGAATTTGATCATTTGCAATCACAAGAAGCATATAAAGCACTTAAAATAACATTTACTATGAAGCAATTTGAAATGTATTATTGTGATTTATGACAAAATTTTAAACCATGACGTAATTTAACGGCAAACATACTTTTGCCTTTAAATAGTAATAAACGATCCATAAAAAGTTGAAAACCGTGCTACGAAAAACGCGTTCTTTACCCATAAGACTCTGGTGAATATTCATAAAAAAATAAAAAAGATCCATAAAATTTTATATTAAATTTAGCAATAAAATGTCAAAAATGTACCGTTTTATATCTAGGGCTTGATCGTTAAAATTGTATGGATTACTCATAAACATATTGCAAATGATCCACAAAAGGTTCAATAACTTTTCTTAAACTTGTAAAATTGATCCATAAAATGTAACCTTTGTGCAATAAAATATATTCGCATGTTCTATAAAGTATTTAAAATTTTCCATGAATAAATTGCCAATGATCCATAGAAAGATGAAAAATGAACCATAAGCTTATGAAAATGATGCGTAGTAAATCAGCTTTGTTCGCTTAATCATATGGTTTGATCTATAAATTATGCCTGCATTTTGCCAGGTTGGGGCACTATTTTTTTTTTTTAATTTTGATCCATAAATATTGTTAAATTGATCCCTAACTGAGTTACTACTCAGATTTAGTGACATGTTCGTTCTTTCAGGTATCCGGATAAAATATTGCTGCTAAAGAAGGATTGCGTAGTTTTTGTGGAGCCGTGTTGAGGATTGAAGAACTAAGGCGGCAGAAAGCGGTCGATGTTTCCGACATCCGAAGTGTTAACATAGCGTAGATGAAATTCCTGGCAAACGACTGATTCAAGCATTTGCCCGGTATAAGGCAAACGGAGGATGTTTTTTGTAGTTAGGTCCGACTAGCGATAGCGAGAAAATTTTTTGAATCAACAGTTTAATCAAGTCATAAATTTGACCTGTAGGTCTTTATGTGCAGGAGAGCTCATTGTCAAATTTCTTCACAAACATGTGTCGCAGTTGTGGGGAGATCAAATAATGTTGAGTGCACAAAGTTGGTTTGTTATGAATCATTTTTTGAAGATTATGATTTGTTAGACAAACTATTAGGGATCATTTGTAATTTATTTATGGAACATTTTCAATAGTTTTATGGATCATATGCACATATGTTAGTGCAGAAATGTTACATTCTATGGATCAATTTTGTAAGTTTAAGAAAAGTTATTGAATGTTTTAAGTATCATTTGCAATATGTTAATGGGAAATCCGGACAATTGTATACATCATTCCTTTGATATATAATAACATTTTTTGATATTTTATTGCTAAAGTTTCTTAAAAGTATGGATCAAATTGATGAATTTTTGGGATCATCTCTATTTTTTTTTTTGTCGATTTTCACCAGAGTCTTATGGGTCAAGAATGCGTTTTTTATAGAACGATTTTCAACTTTCCATGGATTATTTTTTTCAGTTTTAAAGTTTTAAACTTAGGGCTGCCATTGTTCTTTACGTCACGAGTGCTCTTTGACTAATTTATTGGGAAACATGTGTCGCTGTTCCGGTCGTAAAAGAACGTGAGATCGCAAAAGTAAGTCAGCTTTCTGAAAATTGAAATTTTTCTCCAAAGTAATCCTTCTTCTACATCGATATTCAAGCCCCATAGCTAAAGGAACGCACATGTTAATAAATCTGAGTAGTAGTGATGTCAAGAATCGATTTCCTCGCAGCCAAAATTGAAAAAAAAAATTAAACCCAAAATTGGAATAATTTCGGCATACTTTATGAATCAAACATATTATTTTAGATGCACAAAATTGATTTGCTATGGATCATATTAAGAAGTTTATGGTTCATTTTTTAAACCTATTACGGATCATTGGTGATTTCTTTTTGGAATATTTTTAATAATTTATTCATCGTGTGCGTATATTTTAATTCACAAACGTTACATTCTAAGGATCAATTTAACAAGTTAAATTGATCCTTAGAATGTAACATTCAATTTAACAAGTTAAAGGAATGATATTGAACCTTTTATGAAACATTTGCAATATGTTTATAGGTAATCCGTACAATTTTATCGATCATACCCTAGATATATAACGGTACATTTTTGAAATTTTATTTCTAAAATTTATATAAAGTTTGGATCACATTGCTGTATTTTATGGATCATGTTCATTTTTTTTATAGATTTTCATCAGAACCTTATGGGTCATAAATACGTTTTTCAAGAACGAATTTAAATTTTTTAAGGATCATTTCTTCAGTGTAAAGGTGCAATGTTAGGGCTGCCTTTCAGCACTCGCGCCAACTTTTGCAACACGAGCACTCGCGTACTTTGAACAACATATTCCTTCCCGGAATATCTCGTGGTACGGATCACATAGAATGCTTCTACCTTCAGCAAAGTTATTCAGTGGGTCAAGGCCTTTTCCTTGACGAACAGTTTAGGACTCTCTCACTACGCGACGCTGGTGTGCTAATTATTTTCAGAAATATTCTATTTCTTGGTATCTTGACCCGATAGAATGTTTCTGTCTTCGACAATGTTCTTCAGTGGGTTCTGAAAGGTGACTAGCAGTTCAAAATGTCCTTGCTACGTGGCGCTAGTGTGCCATTCAAAATTGTAATAGCTCTAAGTGTTTTGTAGCATTTCAATTACTGGACCCTGTAAATTAAAACTTGGTGCATATTAACTAACAAATTTTGTTTCACATCATGAGGATCGAGTGCCCATCTGATTATGTCAGGTCAGGTAACGACAATGGCTCAGACGGCAGGTAGAAATGTGGTTGCTAAATAACGCCGCTTGCTTGTCAAAGTACAGAGTATATACAATTATATAAATTAAAAAAAAAAAACAATTCTTCTCCGAAGGAAGGGTTATAGGATATTGAATGACGATTGTAAATTTTGGAAGTTTATTTAAAAAATGTGTCCAAAACTGCCTGCACCCTCAAGTTAGGGATAGTTTACTGCCATTTATTTTTGAATTTGATATTTTACAGGATTGAGATACTTCCCCGACTCCGATTTTTGGGATTTTTATATTTTTATTATATCGCCATGCTTTTCAATCAACTGTAAAATGCATTTCAAATGCTTTACTTCGTTTCCGCATTTCAAGCTTATTGCTTTCACAATTAGCTTATTGTTTGCTCTCAACTTAGTGTTCTAAATGCACTTCCACAGTTATTTATTGGGAGCTTTCGATGCCAGGTACCATTTTTGCATTAGTATGAGATTGTGTGACAAGCACAATCATACCCTATGCCCAGGGAGTCGTGAAAAATTCCTACACCAGACCGGGAATCAAACCCAGCCACCTCCAGCATGGTGTTGCCGACTGAGCTAAGGGAGGCCCCAATTTCAAATGCATGAAAGTCAATTGTGTGAAAACAAAGTACAAGGGACAGCTCAATTGGGTTGTTCGCGTAGGACTACGTAGCAATGTGTAATGAATGTTATTATTTTTAAAAAGCCTGTATGATAAAAAAGGCGACATTGATCGATTGGAATCAGCGGTAATCTGTCAAAGTCTTTCAAAAAGCAGATTCGCCCATTTCGGAAATTTCTCTGAGGAAGCCGAAGCACAGCCCCTAGCACTTCCAAAGAGATGTCAACTCTCTTTTCCATAACCACCGCCGGCACCTCACTTCGTCATGAAGATGGTTTATTTGGTCACGGCTTTGCTTCGCTTGAAAATAGCGTGTCTGGTCTCCCGGAAGCAACAGTCGAATGGTGGTTTGAATTTCCAGTGACGTTAGGGTCACCCGCTGATTGATTTGGGTCAATCGGAAACCTGCTTCAGTACCCGGTAGATGTAGGTGCTGGACGTTTTCTTCTTCCGAACGCTTCCGCCAACGAACCGCTTCTGCTTCTTGCGGTTATCTTTGGCAATGGCATTCTGGGGTTTGTCAACCTTCTTCGACGTTTCTGCTGTTGCCTTCTCGCTGGTGGAACTGCTTGGTTTTAAGCTTTTTACGTAGGACACAAACGAAAATTGAACTGATATTTCCGGCAGAAACAAGAAGACACTCGACAAGAGCGCACAGTGGCAGACGTAATATGATGACGAGTGAGTGTCGCTCTTCTAATTTTAGCCATATACGACGACAATGCGCAGGCGTTAAATATACACACAAAATGTCATGACATTCTTGTAACGAACTTTGACAGCTATGGACCCTAATGTAAAAAGTTCACCCGAATTGTAAAACACAGCCGTTGAAAACAATATCAAAAATTACCCTCCGACGAATAATTTCAGAGTCCAGATGGACGCCAATGCATCACCTACTTTGATTTCCTAAGGTGCAATGTCATCGTCACAATTAGTTTCAAATCAAGTTCAGTTCCAATACAGCTTCTTAACGTTGTTTCGTTATCCAATCAAAATGCACGGTGACATTGTCAAAAATGCAGCTGTACAGCTTTCAGGTTTTGCACGAGACTTTGTTCGGAGTTTGTTTGGGACTTTGTTTTTTAGTCTTCAAGTCATTCTGGCTTGATTCGTTGAATCATTGATGCTGGTCAACTTTGGCTAGATGGATAGAGGCAGATTTGTTCCTTGATATATCACAATCAATCGGTTGCTGGAGCGGGCCGATCGAAATCGAGAAATGTGATTTACTTTGCATGTTAAGAATCTACCAAGTGTGAGATTTATATTCATTCACTTTTATACTTTATCACGGAAATGAATGAACCGAATAATCATTTTTGACATGTAAACAAGCAAATGGCGCTTACACGCTAAAAATATATCAGTAGTATGCGTAATAACGCATCGAATTTTATAACTACTTTTCGTACACTCCTAGTGTAGACATTCGCTCAGCCGAATGGTAAAATTTTACTTTGAAAATGACTTATAATTTTGAGGGCTTATATTTGGTATGGCCGCCATTATTTCAGATTACTTAAAAAATACGGTTTGGCATCGAATAAGAGAGCTATTCCAGTGATGCCATGTTGATTTTGGTCCAACACTCTAAAATTACAGTTTTAAGACTATAAATGCATAAAACATTGCAGCCAAGATTCCCCAGAGGTTTTCAATTGGATAGCAATTCTGACCGCCAGTCCAGTAGCGGAATGTTTTTCTCAACAATCTACGATTTGGATTGCTTGGAGACGTGAATAAATGCATTGTCCTGCTGAAAAACGATATCATCATCAGCGTCGTACTCAATATGACCGATCAAAACATCTTCCAAAAGCTGCAAGTACATGTTAGATTTCATCCGGGTTGATATTCAACAAATCTTAAGCTTTTCGTTGCAGGGAAAGGCTCCCAAAACCACCAAATTCCCCCAAATTTTCGCTTTGATCTCACGACACCAGTTTGCTTCAAATCATGCCAGCTGTTTCTTGCAATTTCTTCCATTTGATGTTCAGGGATTCATTCAAAATCCGAGTAATTTGTCGGAGAGTCTCCGGAACATCTAGTTTTTGCTTTAGTTGCGAGCAGAACAGCCGATTATGTGTGGCTTCATGCCTTCTTTTGTCCTTTAAGCTTCAAAGTAACTTTGGTGCGCCCTGTGGCAGGCGGTTTAGTGCCATAGTTTGAACTTTTTTTGGTGACTTTCCGTTGCGTCTTTTCGCTTCGAACAATTTTTCGTGCGATTGAGACATTAGAGCTACCTTGCTTCTTTAACAACCTTATAGTTCGCCGTTCTTTCTCCGTCAGGCGAGTACCTTTTGCCTTTCCTGATATTATAACATTTATCATCAATCAACAAAAAATAAATATGCCATACGATTGAAGTAACCTTATTGATTGTAAATTGTTTAACCGATACGTGTTAAAATCTGCTTGAAAACCGCGATATTTAAACGAAAAAACAACAAACGGTTTATTTTACAACTCGGCTTAACGAATGTCTTGGGTTAAAACGTTGTTTGAATGTTTACATCCACCGTTTTCTTCTCATAAAAGTGGTTCAAGTACAGTACCACAACAATCAAAAGTATTCTAATGCCTATCACTGTATTCCACGCAATTTTTACGATGCGCGACAGAGTGATATAAGCGGTGATAAAATTTGAAGTTTACCAGAAGAATGCAATAAGAAAAAATTCAACAATTCTAAATAACTTATTTTAAGTTTCATTAATCTTCTTAACATTCCAGTTGAAAATATTCTTATTAAGTTAGCAAAAAAAAAAACACCATTTAGTTTCAAAACCGTAGCCATAATTAGCTATGTTTTATCTTTACTTCATCTGACAACCACTAATCCTGCGTCGTTCAAACATTTTAATACATTTGTCATCTACCACACACGATTCCTGTCACGTTGATGTTGATTGAAATAGTAGTGGCACGTAAACGGAACATGTGTCTCCGAGCGCTGCGAAGACATGATCGTTAACCTTTTGACAGACCGCTCAGTATAATCCCACAGTTGGCCGGGGTGCGTTCATTCGTTGGCTGGTTACGTACCTGTTCTGATTAAGCGGCTGATTACAGCAAATCTGAAAACCAGAAAACTGTCGCGAAAGTCTTCAAAATAACAGAGCAAGCATCGATTTATGTACAAGCCTTTTCATTAATTTGGAGCTACCGTGCGATGCAGCGGCTGAGGTTTATTCTCAATTTTCTCACGCTATTCTCGATTCCGCTGCAGTTTTGGAAAGGACATTATTACGGGTAGATAAAAATATTCAAATAAATCGAACTAATTGACTTGAAGTCTGGTTACCCGATTGCGTTGGTTGTATTTTATTAGCTTTTTTTTCTGCTCTCCTATTCATCGAGAAATCAGCCCGCACCAATAATGCTAACCAATCAAGGAAGGTTGAAGTTTGTTGCCGTTGACAGTTTTATACTTCAGCAGACAGGTTTACGGTCACAACAGATGGGGGGAAATATTTATATGGATTATTGCCTCAGTTTTTGGTGCGGCTTAATTATAATAAATTGGAATGATCCAAACGAACGCTTTTTTTTCGGAGTTTCGGGGTAGTCCGGTGAAAGGTGAGCTAAATAGTAAATAATTAGAGTTGTGATTGTGATTTGTGATTTTAAACACATATAAACTGCCCAAATTCCTCGTTGTCATTGTCTGGAATCAACAACCACAACAATCTGTGAAATCGGACTCCCATGAGAGAGCGAGGCCAACATGTATAGAAATGATTCGCTAACCTTAAATCTGCTATGATTTCGAGAGTTGATACCTTTTCAACATATCTGCTCCGTTCCTAGTTTCGGTCCAAAAACATACAACCGTGTAATTGAACTCCGTAAGCTGACCAATTGTTAGACAGTCGAATCTTATGCTATTAGATGTTAAACACGTTATTAACGTACGCTCCGTTCCCCTCGGCTGATTGTCCGGGGATGATTTTTTGGCGTCCGTGAAGACCGCATTAGCTTTTCATAACTAGCGGGGTTATGCCGATCGAAAGGGAAATCGGAAAGGTCAGTTTTGTTTCGTTCAAAAAGTGTTTGCCATATTTATGATTCAAATTTTTCAAATCATGACAAAAACATGGCTGAGGTGGAAAATAACCAGAATAGTTATTACCATGTGCGAATGATACATATACATGCTGCATAACAGAATTAGAGTTTTAAATAATTTAACGGTGGAATTTTCTGCGATAATTTATCATCCAACCAGCATTATATCTTGTGCATCCATGAGTTGGGTGCTCCGAGTTGTTAATCCATTACACGTATACCGTAGCGTCTAGCTGATATAGATGGAAATAAATAAAATCGATACACAGCGATCGATAACGATCATGTCTTGATGCAAGCCAAGACGAAGTTAACATCACAACACATTATTTGTCCATATAGACAAACAATGCCAGACGTCACACACTGTATATGGATGAGTGCCGATTTTACACAAGCTGCACAATTATCTACATACTCTTACGTACCTGCCTAGGACTTTTGCCACTCAACTGACAAATTGATAGACTTTATATATGGGATTGTGACTAGCTTGAGGAACGTATAAATCGTGAAGGAATTTTCAGATGACATTGTTTTGTTCGTAAAAGATGTGGATGGAATCGATGCACTGTAATTTATTTCATATGAAGAAATGGAACTTCAGCGAGGTATGAGAAGTATCCAGAGCAGAATTTTAACGAACGCAATTAATGTATGCCTGCAAAACCTAATATCGGATGTACTGTCGATTGACAATATGATAAAACTCGAGCAAAGAGTAGCTTGCACCTGTTTTCATATAATATTCCTTGTATCTTTCTGCATTCCTGTCGAGTTTTCTCTTGCTTTTCCTGATTTGATGTTCATGAGCCATAAAATAGGAAATTTTCGTTTTTACAACTTATGTATTTTAATCTTCGCGGATGTTTGGACTATATGACGGCGCCGGTGGTTGCCTCGCACCCCAGTCGGTCTGGCATAAATTTCAGTCGGCACCGTTGGGATTTTCTGAGAACAAACATCTCTGATCATGTTCCTTCGAAAGGGAAGCAAAGCCGTAGCGTCATCTCCCTGACGTGGTCTCAGGCTGAAAATCACCTTAATACATACAACAACAATTTGTTTTGACCATTTACTGCAACAATATTTCACAATATTATACGAAAATTAAACAAAAATATAAGGGGTGGGTTGCATTCAAGCCTGTTTCATTTATAATGTCGCCATACAAAAAAAGGTGTATTTCTCCGAGAGAAAATGACGTAAAAAGAATCTAAGAGTATCGTTTTGTAGGTTTTTAATTAAACTTTAAGCAAAAAATACAAGATATTAATCAGCTTTTCGAATGAATTTTTGAACTTTTCGCTGAATTCCAACCATCATTTAAGCTTATTTCTTACACAACTAGCTTATTGCGTGCTCTCAACTTAATGTTGAACTTCCACAGTTTTAATAACTTGGGAGCTTTCGATTCCAGGTACCATTTTTGCATTAGTATGGTTGTGTGGCAAGTGCATTTATACCCTATGCCCAGGGAGTCGAGACATTTTCCTTAACGAAAAAATCCTCTACTCCCTCCTCCCCCTTTACCAAAGGTGGTCATCTTGAATTTAATCGTTGATTTTACAAACAGTGAACTATTTCAAGTGAATTGGTGTAAATTTGAAATAAAATACATGTTGTCTTCAGTGTAACACTCCAATTGCCGGACCTTGTAAATTTATTTTCTGGTTTCAAATTTATAATCTGGTTCATTTTCTTCGTAAGATTTGGTTTTGTTAAACATCATATCTAATTTCTTCTTAATTCTAGAATAATTTTGCTCCACCTTTATCAATGCACCTCGATTGTCGCAATTCTGATATATTTGTTCTTTTAGCATTTCAGGTTTATTGCTTTCACAATTCGCTTATTGCTTGCTCTCAAATTAGTGTTCTAAATGCACTTCCACTGTTATTCGTTCAGAGCTTTCGATGCCAGGTACCATTTTTGCATTAGTATGATTGTGTGGCAAGTACAATCATACACTATGCCCAGGGAGTCGAAAAATTTCTAGACCAGACCGGGAATCGAACTCAGTCACCTCCAGCATGCTATTGCTATGTAGCTGCGCCTTTACCGACTCAGCTAAGGGAGAACCCCATGTACATTGTATTTGCTCTAATGTATTTGGAGGATTCAGATTATTGGGCATGACATTTTATATATTTCTGGCGCAACATGATGAAATCTTTCGAACAGCGGCAAAATGTGTGATTTTAGAAATAGAAGAAGTTATCTGCGGAGGCATTCAATCTCGTAGAGTTGCCTTGTTTTTAGTTGCAATCAAATAAACTACGCTTTCTGGACGATCAGCAAGCATTTCAAGATGTGTGCACACAACGTGAATAAAAATATTTTTTTTTACGCAGCTCGGGATGCTTTCATGATCTATGGTGAACATTTTTCTGAGAGGTTCTATGATATGGGAAATAGTGCGATTTATTATTCCAATTTTCTTTTAAATGATACGATGTGACTGATTCGTGTATTCAAGAAGCATATCGTGAGTCCACTTGACCTGATTTTGTTATAGCATAGCATAGTTTAGCCTTGAATTTTGCACACCTCGTGGGTGTAGCTACGGTGAAGAATAATTCGTTGAAGACATTGTATGTCACCATGAAACGAAATCAGATACTGATACGTTTCTCCACGCAATAATCACTTCTCAATCGCTCATCTAATCACGTCTATGCAACCGTGGGAGATAAAAAGGATTCAATACTTACCTTACGAAGAGGTAGGGAACCCACGCAGCCTTCAGTAGGTTTGAAAAGAGCGAAAAATGAAATTGGATTGTCGGAGAAACTAGTTAGACATGGTTGGTTTACAGAAAAAGTTTAATTTAAAAATCGATGGTTGGTCGCTGGAAGCATCTAGTTTAAGATGATTCAATGATGCTCCATTATCTTCAAATGGTTGGGACTTATATAACCATTAACTTTAAACCTTACCCTACATGGATTATGGTTATAGCGCCTTTACTTGCTCTCTAAAAAAGGGAACAACTTATATTGTGAAGCTCCTACAAAAGTTTTGGATGACAAAACCAGAGGTTAATACACATTTACAATAAATCCCTTACTTATGCAATTTTTCAGTACCATTTAATGATCAACCAAACATAAGTTCACGATGCATTTAAAAAACGCACCAACTTATACAGCTGTTCCAATAAAAAGAGATATACAATCTCTCAGAATTTCATAATACTTGGTAGTTTTGTTCCTTGTCAAAATTTATTTTTATTTTGTCATAAACTCTCAATCGATGTTATCAACCAATTAGGGCCTATTCATAAACCATGTAGACTCATTTTTGAAAATCTCGGACACCCTGCTTCCCTCTCGTAGACTTTTCTCCATACAATTTTTTGAAATTTTGTATGAAGCGTAGACCTTGGTCGGCCTCCTCCCCACAGAAAAGTCTACGTGGTTTATGAATAGCCCTTTACGCAAATGACAGGTAATTATATGTCCTTTTTTGAAATACTCCTTTATGGCGCAAATAATTATGAAATCATATATATTCTATTCGTTTTCCATGGTTTTCATGGTCGAGCCTCCGTTTTTTATAATTTTTTCAGAAAGTTTAGACCTTTCTACATAGCATATCAAGAAATTGGCGATGTTTGTATTTTAGTTTTTGAACAATATTTTTTTCAAAAATGCTATGTTTATAGTTTATGCTGACTATCCTACCACGCGTTTCCATTATTTAAAGTAACTTGCCAACCATGCTACACAGAAAAAAATAATGAATTTTAACAAGCACGTAAAATTTCCCCTCGTTTAATTCTAAGCCAAAGGAGGCGTATTCGATGAAATTGTTTGCAATCTTTCATGTGCCATACAACAATGTTCGCAGTCTTTCATACAACAGGCTAGATTCAGGCGTTATCCGACTTAACTTTACATGAAATATCCCATTATTTTCTGACAAATCTAGCATTCCCTTTATGTGCATTAGATATCGCAGAAAATTCAATGTTTCTTTTTATCTGTGTAACCAACCAAAATAAGATGATATTTAAAAGTTCATTAGACATTTTGAGAGCTGAGAGATGGTGCATAAATCACATGTTCTCATATTTGGGATTTTCCGACTCTGTCCCCATTTGTGGTTCTTAGTCCATTATTTTTTTAAATAAATAAATCCCGTGGTCTTTTTGAGAGGAGAAGAAGGGCAGAGGATTTGGCCAGAACACATGCTCCATATAAGTTAAAAAAATATGAACATTTAACCACAACCCGAATATGAGAACACGTGATATAAGCACCATGCCTTAGCTCTGAAAAAACCAAATGAACTATTAACATCAGATTGATGGTGACGCATGGTTTGCAAGTTACTTTAAATAATGGAAACGCGTGGTACACACTAACAAAATGTCATGTAAATCTCAGTGCCTTGAGTGAGTTGAAAAAGATGAGAAAATGAAATCTATATACACATCTTCAGTCGTCTTTTTTCGTATTTGTCAGTTTCAGGTGACATAATTTTACACGAAATCTTTGTTGACGTTCCCCGACTTTTAACAATTATGGATTACGTCTCGTGTAAAATTCAATATTTCTTAGTGTGTAGAATAGTCAGCAAAAACTAAAAACATTGCATTTTTTTTAAATGTAGCTAAAATCTAAAAGTCTAAAATACATACATCGCCAATTTCTTGATATGTTACGTAATAAGGTTCAAACTTTCAGGAGAAAATATGAAAACGAGGAGACTTTTTGGTCTCGAGACCATGAAAAACCAATGTAATCAATATTTTCATACTTATTTTCGCAATTTAGGTTTCTTTAATATCTTTTCAAAAAAGAATGTTTAATAACATTTCATTTGCGTATTTAGTTGATCAAATTGGTCCAGTGGTTCAAATTGGTCTAGTGGTTATGAATTTTTGAAATTATATCCTTTATATATCGTATAACAGTTTTTTATGGAATTGCTGTATATAGATGCATTTTAAAATCCAGATAAGCAACATAAGTTGTTTTTCCTGTATTTATTGTAATTCTCTCATCCAACCAATCCACAGTTTGAGGTTTAAGGGGGGGAAACAATTAAAATAATTAAAAAAAACAATAATTTAAAACAAAACGTTTTCACTAAGTAAACCATCAGCAAACTACCGCACAATGTTTGTTTTTGTACTCCAGTATAGTTTGCTTGGGGCGGGCTAGCATCTAATCAGTCTTTTTTTTGGCATGTTCAGCACTTCATATAGGGTACGCGACGGGTTTTAAGCAGTTTATTCAGCACCTGGGACATTTTATAAAGCTGTATGTAATCTATAATTAGCACTGCCAATATTTGGACGTTAATTCCTCTGCTTACTTCTGATCTATCGGAACATACCTTCAGCAACGAAATTCATACACATTCCAACTGCAGGAACTTATTAAAAGCATGCGGATTGCTTTCCGATCGAGAAAATGTTTTCTTCGGCTCCGCAATCTGTACATAAACTAACAATATTGTATGAGTGCGATTCCGTGTCATGGAATAAAGTTCCCAATTGCAGGGACTTATTAAAAGCATTCGGATTGCTTTCCGATCCAGAAAATGTTTTCTTCAGATCTGCAATCTGTACATCAATATTGTATGAGTGCGATTCCGTGCATGTGTGCGAAGGCGAAATGAAATAGGCCAGTTCACGATTGGCTGCAAACGTCAATTTCTTCAACCCGCTCCTTCGTTTTACCCATCCACTCTCGAAAACAATCAAACAGAACATGTCGATTGCTACGATCACAAACTCGTCTACTAGCAGGTTATTGAGACAGACGTACGCGACCAAACTTTTAGTTTGTCATTGATCTTTAGATTGGCAATGTGTATTTCTTATTTCATTCACTCTCATGCAAATGTTATCCAAAGCGACTGTGACGTGAAACGGGATGCTTCGTTTAAAAACAAACAAATGTAAGAGACAGCAGGCTTCACGTTACAATACCGGTGTGCTTTATTCATGGTTAATTAAGAAGAGAGGAAACATGGGCTCTCACAAAAGCAACAGAGATGCCATAGCTGCCGCTCAACAGCGAAGCATTATTTATCGTTGAGTACTATTGGACAGCTCCGAAACATACTTTTTTATTGCATATGATAGTGCCCCAGATGATGGACAATATAATCATAAGCATAGATCAACCTCAAATGACTGGAAGCAACATGAAATAAATAGTGATTTCAGACAATCTAAATATGTAATAAATTTAACTCAATATTCAACATCACAATCTGGCAACAAGCCTAGATGTGAGAAGGAGCTGATGAAGACATCCCCACCGATACACGTGATCAAATGCAAAATACACAAAGGCCAAATTTGAGCGAACTTCTTCAGCAGGTAGGAAACGGATGGTTTTCTAGATGATGTATTTTAAATCTTCAAAATGACAGTAATAAATTAGTAATCAATCATGATTTATGCATTGAATCATTAGTCCGATAGATAGAGCTTATGCTTGTATAATTAAAAGTGTAATAATTTGGAAAATGTAGGACTTTTAGACCTATTCCCGAACAACTGATTAAAACAGTGACCCCTGATTAAGCCGTTCCCTACCTTATCAACTCTATAATTCAAAGGACCATTTGAGTCCAAGGACGGTTTTGCTTCTGGAAGCTCTGCTTCAATAAAGGTAGGATTTTAATTTCCACTATCAATTTCACTACACAACTTAAATGATTCCGTTTTAAAATAATCTGATTGATTGGATAGTTAAAATAGTTTTCTTGTTTCAATTGACTCAGAATCTATTATGTTTATTTTTATTTATTATGTATTTATTTTAAGGACTGTTCATTAAATAATGTGGACACCGTTTGGGCAATGGTTTAAGATAAAACTCAACGAAAAATTTTGAATTTTCGCTCAGTGTGCGAAAACATTGTTTACTTTGGCCATTCACATTAAAAAAAAGTAAGAAATTTCGAGCGATGGGTCGGAGCAGCTTACTTATTCGCAGATTAATTCTGCACAAATGGTTTTCCAAAAAGTTGTCGTTTCGAGAATTAGCAAAAAGCGTGAAGTGCATTAAATCTGCAGTGTTCAAGGTTGTTTAGAAGTTTGAAGAAACGTGTTCTCTTGAAGATTCACCGAAATCTGGCTGCAAAAAGGGGCCAGAAAAAGGAGCTGGCAGCGGCACGCCTTTTGAAATCGCATAAACCGTGTTCCGTACGTGAAATTGCCAAAAAAAAAAGTGGACATTAGCGTCGGAACTCTGCAGAAAATTGGATACATGTACACTTCCGAGGCCGCAATTTTTCAACGCTTAGCAGAAGACAGATGTGCCTGATGATGTGCGATACATCCGAACCGCCAAATTTGGGAATAAGGTTTTGGTGTGGCAAGGCGTTTGCTCCTGTGGCTTAAAGAGTTCTTCATATTTTGCAACGGGCAACAATCAACGGTGAGAATTACAGAAAATAACGCATCAAAAAACGGCTTCTACCCATCTACCTAGATGCTCAGGAAAAAGTCGATTTTGTCGAAAAATTTCAAAATCCCCGAAACTGCCCCTGAACTGCGGCCTATCGAAAGATACTGGGCAGTAATTAAGCGGCATCTTAAGAAAGATGGAAGAGAAACAAGCTCTGTTGTCTGCTTCAAGAAAATTTGGTCTGCAGCATAACGAAAAGTAACAGGAAAAGTTGTGCTGAATCGTATGGGAGGTATCAAGAGAAAGGTCCGAGCGTTCTTATGAAATTAGAAGTAAATATTTAAACCCACGTTAATTCGGTTACATGTATGTTGATTTTCATTTCTACAAAGCAAACTTATGAATTTGTTCGAAAATAAATATTTTTCTTTGAGAAACAGGTGTCCACTTTCTTCGACGAAATCCTTATATCATGAAATCAGTGCACATGAGATATCTAATTTTCCCTTCTTCATTACTGAATACATAAAAATTATGACATACGCTGGTAATGTCAAGATCTTTTCATAAATAAAAAAGAAAACAATATGGTTACCACTATTTCATAAAGCAGCAAACACATTCAATAAGTTTTCAAAGCTGAATATTGGAGATTGTTATGCAAATGCTATCAATCGTAAGCGAAACCTGTATAAAATTAATCTGCTCTGTAAAATCATCCAGTTGAAAAGCGAGAAAGAATTAGGGATTAAAGAGAATATCAAACTACCATAATTCTACCAGCACAATTAATACACAACGTTTTCTTTTCAATTTTTATGAATCCATCAGACATATTTCAACATAAGAAGTAGTGTAGTGAATTATTTGATCTTCATCGGGTTTGGTTTATTAACAGAACATATGGAAATGTAAAAAAAATCATAAGCGACAAATCAAAACAGGAGGCTGAAAAAGTTACAAAATAGCTTCTCTGTTTATAATTGAACAAGATGCTACCGTAAAACTTGAAATTTGTTTCAAATAAGGAGGAGACAAATTGTCCTAAAAAACATTCATATCAATTAGAACGATAAAACGACCATGCATTGATGATTCAAATCAATAGTTTAAAGAACCCTATTAAACCATTAATTGAAACGAAACACCATCGGGTACTAGCCAACTGAGTTCAATGAAACCATAAATTTTGCCGAATTTGATGACGCCAACACAGGACTATAGTTCTGAGACACTATGGGTATGCTTGGCCAGAGTGATGGAGGAAACAAAGTATACAAATTTACCGCGATCTCACGGCGACATGCACTGCATGATGGCATGGCGTCGTGGTACCGGGAACGCCATGCACGTACACCTAACTCACTTAGAATTCTCATGCAAAAGACTTTACCATTTTCGCATAGAATCGGGAGAGAAAAAAGCCGAGCGAAGCACAGCTAACACAAAGACAATAATAATCACATTCGGATATGAGCAGTGAATTAATTTCTGCTCCAGAGTAAGAGCGGTACCAGTCGTTTGCCCATTTTGGGATTTCTTGCGCCATTGAAATGATATCATCGAATGAACTGTTGAAGGAGCGAACGAATGGTCGTCGTTGTCGTCGCCGGTGCCGCTCGTGTATAATAATGAGGTACGAAGGCCTCGAACATGGGACGATGATCAGCGTTGCAAAAACGGGACCCTTTCGTATAGGAATAGCATAGGTATGCCGCGATTATTATGCGTAGCGAATTAAAAGAGTGTTCTCTAGTAGGTAGCCGCTACCACCACTCAACAGTTGCGGGGGAAAATTATAGGGTTCGTAAATTCTCAAGGTTTGCAAAGGGAACTGCTCATTGAAGGGCTGAGATGGAAATGATCCGCAAGAAAGATGCTCTAGAATGCCGCAAGTGTAGAGCGGCTACGGCGAATCGATGTCAATAAATAATGTACGTGTTCTGGCAGGCGTTTCATGAAAGGAAGTTTCATCGTGTCTCAAAGAAGTTTAATGACTTGAAACACTGTTATTTTTCAAAATACATTGCCAGAAGAAAGCCCTTCAATTTGCATGACTCTAGAATATTTCTTATTAACAAGTTTTGATTTCTTGCTCTTACAAAAAAAATTAACAATCGTTAAAATTGAATGAAAAAAAAAATGGTGAAATGCGTAAAATTAACGTATTCAGCTGCTGTGTGTACAAGGTTCTTAACATGAGCTTCCCATAAATAACAACTGAACAGCCTCCTTTCAGAAGAAGATCATCCGGTCGTACCTTTTTGCGTCATACGAGATCGAAATGGAGAGATCGTTGAGAACATGTGTTTTTAGCTTCAAGCTAGAGAAGCCATAGTTTATAATGAAGCATGGACTCACCTCAGGCACAACGGTTTCATATGGTGTGTTGATAAACATCGGTGGATTATCGTTGACATCCGACACTCGCACTATGATCGGAATATTGCGCCTTCGGCGCGTTGATCGGATTGTGCAGCTGATCTGTAAAAAAAGAACGGAGGCCGTAAGTTCAAGGCTTAAATGTGACAACGCAAAAATTGGGCATGAATGTACCTGGAAGACTATGTGACTGAGATTTTCTTCATCGCGATCCAAGGGATGGATTAGTTGCAGTGATTTACCGTTCAATGTGAACGTTGGGTTGCCCTTGGGGAAGTTGAGGTCCAGTTGGATCTCGGTTTCTGGATCACCATAGATTGGAAGCTCAGGGGGCGTTGTCCGTTGCCCGGTAACTGCGAAATAGAAATAAAAAAAAGACAGACCATTAATCGATTTTGACTTCTCTGATAAGAAATCAATTAAATTAAGTTGTTTTAACTAAAAAATATAGATTTTAACATGTTGCAATAGAATTTCAATCCTCTAAGTGGGATACAGACATTTGAAAGACTCCCATTGAGATCATCAACACCTTTCATGGTAGCGAATAACCACCCCTTATCGTTATTTGTATTTGTGAGCATATTTTCGTTCCCGTGAGTTTAGAATTTGAAATTCGAATGATGAAAATACTTTGGATTCCTTTTGCCTATTTCAAACAAAAAAATGTGCACTAGCGTTTTCCACAACCTACTTTGTTCACGCCACCAATTGACACGGGGAGATCATTGACATCAACGAAGAAGCACATCGAAAGAGAAACTAACACACGTAACAGTGCCGTCATAAAACAAAACTGTTTTTAATCGACGTAAAATAAGACTGTAACCAATCGATTCCCTGTTCGCTTTATTTGCTTGTGGATTACGTATCTATTCTTACGGTCACGATGTGGATGGTAAAAAGCCGTTCATCTGCTATTACAACGCGGGTGATCTTCACACAACAGACTTGCATGAACATAAAATTAATCGGATTAGTTCTGTCCGTGTGGGCTCTGTGTGCATTGAAGCAGTTTAAAGTTATAAGGTTTGGGCTTTCCTGAAATTATCTGCTGGAATGAACTTAAATTAAGGCTGGTACGACTGTGGTGTATACTGCCGGATTATTTCCCAAGCAGCACCTTTTGTCATAAATGGGTTATAAATATCTTATTAATGACAAATTTATCAGCAAGAAATACAGTCTAGCAACTTATACATCACGTATTTGTAACAAAAAAAGTAAGAGGTGGGATCACTGTATAACATACGATGTACGAATTATTAAATTTAATATTCATGTGTGAAAGACGAGCTAAGCAGTCATACTCATAAAAAAAATGCAGCTTGAGATTAATGGTAAATATGTACATTCTAGCTTAACAAAACTTATTCCTAATTACATTATTATGTATTCGTAATAAAACTTATAGCTTTAGTAAACTTAAAGCTTACTAAAGCATAGAATTTTTTTTTATTAATATTTTAAAGCAATTGATTTAGTTGCGCAAAAAAATCTGGAATAAGAAGTTGAAATTTTGCAAACATCATTTTATTAGCATTGGATGGTTATGTATAAAGAAATCTAAATTTCCGTTCTACTGAATGCGTAATAATGTCAAAATTAAATAAATTCTCAAAAATTTCGGTTTCGATTTTTTTTATTTATTCAAAACGGGAATGTTTCTGAGAGATTTAAACTATGTTAATCATCGATCGAGGTTCACTTGCTGCAATTACGGCACTCCACATGCTTCCGGAACGCACGGCATGTCCTAATAATGTAGCTTGGATCCATTTCTCTCCAGGTATGGGTCAATGTTTGCCTGACGCTTACTGTAGTCGGGTGGCGTTTAGAACAGGCCTTGGCCTTCATGATGCGCCATACTGATTAGGATCGGGGCTGACTTCCAGACAAATATCCTCCGCCCAGAAAGGCAGATGTTCCCGCAACCACTTCTGAGTAGGGTTCGAGGTGTGCCACTGAGCCCCATCTTGTTGAATTAATGAATGAATGAATTTTTCCATCGGAAGCCACCATTCCAGATACATTTTTTTATGCTCGTCGGCCACGTCTTTTACTGGGAGGAAACTACTATAGCAATTTGGCGATTTTGCAATTTGATACGGGATCGACGGTAAACATGCTCTCGTCGGTGAATAGGATTACCGGATTTTTTCGATTGAGGAAGTTCAAGATTTACTTACATCGCGCATGATTTACTTACATCCTAGATTTACTTACATCGCTATATGTTCCTTTGCCATTTTCCTCATTGAACGCACTGGATTCGTCCGAACCTTCCTTTTAACGGTCCACCTGGACACTCCCACGCGGATTGAAATGTCTTATTGTGACTTTTTGCGCGTGGGACGAATAAAAAATGTGATATGAATTATTGCTTAACGCGTAATAAAAAAAAAAAAAAAAAAAAAAAAAAAAAAACTAAGGCATTGTATGCGAAACGGGACACTTATTTGTACGATTGTGCAAACATTATAACGCATATGGTACATGAAGTTCAGTGAAAGAGGGGGTGACCCCGGCATAGTGGTTAACACCCATACCTCTCACGCCAATGTCACGAGTTCGAATAGCACCCCCGGACAATTTATGACAATCCTTAAAAGAGGTGTTTGAGTGACTACGACAAAAAATGAGCCAGCCCAAGGTTGTGAATCATGATAATCAATAAACAACAACAACAAAAATAAAGTATACTAAATGTTGAAAATATAATTCAAATTGTTGTATTCAATTTAACGTCCGCCACGTGCCAACGTACAATAGACAACAGTGTTAGTCAAATGATTCTTACTAGCAAATGAAAATAATAATTTAAGTTCATTGAAACAATCTTGTGTATTTTAAGTTTTAAAAATCAAGGATAGTAAACATCTCTCCAGAAGTGGAAAAACAAATAATTTGATCGTGAAATACTCTAATTGTTGATACGACACCTTATTAATTCTCTTGGTTTAAAAAAAATAAAAATAAATATTGAAACTAAAGGGTGTCCACAGTTAAATTGCATCACTTTCAATAAGCTGTAACATTTCGCCCTTTGAGTTGATTTCAACGAAATTTTGTGTGAAATGATCTCTGCGTGTATTGTTTATACTGCGTGAGTTTCATTGTGAAATGTGTCGTAGTTTCGAAAATGGAGTCGAAGGAACAGCAAGTGCGCGAGAACATTTTGCACACGCACCTCGACAACCCACTTCTTTAGCACCCGGCTATCGGAAAGATGTTGAAAATTCACCAGTCTACAGTGTCTCGTGTCATAAAACGTTTCGGGGAACGTATAACTGTCGATCGGAAGAAGGTGAGTGGTAGAAAAAGTGTTCCGTACTGTGTGAAGGATCACAAGCGAGTGGTTGCTGCCTTTAAACGCAAACCCAACTGTTCCGTTCGGGATGTCGCGAAAACGTTGCACTTGACCAAAAGTTTCGTGCAGAAAGCCAAGAATCGAGCCGGGCTCTGTTCATTCAAAGTTCAGAAAGCTCCAAACCGCAATGAAAAACAGAATAGGACAGCTAAAACACGTACGCATAAGCTGTACACACAAATGTTGACGAAACCACACTGCTGCATCATGGACGATGAAACACACGTAAAAGCGGACTTTAAACAAATTTCCGGCAACCAGTATGTGACTGCGAAAGACAAGTTCGGTGTTCCAGAGTCTCTCAGGAAACAACAAGTGTCAAAGTTCCCCAAGAAATTCATGATTTGGCAGGGGATTTGTTCGTGTGGTAAATGGAGCAAGCTTTTAGTGACAACTTCAACTGTAAATGGTCAAGTATACATGAATGAATGCCTGAAAAAACGACTGCTTCCGTTTCTCAAAGCACAGAACGTTCCTACAATTTTTTGGCCGGACCTAGCCTCTTGTCACTTCTCCAAGGATGTTCTGGAGTGGTACAAGACGAATGGTGTCAATTTTGTGCCGAAGGATCTTAATCCCCCAAACTCTCCAGAGTGGCGGCCAATTGAAAAATATTGGGTGATAATGAAACACGAACTTCGTAAGCATCCTAAAGTTGTCACTACAAAACAGGAAATGTTGAAGTCATGGTTGAAAGCGGAAAAAAAATTTCAAGCGTTGCACAAAATCTTATGCGGTGTATTAAAAAGAAAGTTCGGACTTTTGGATTTGGTAAAGAAATACAGTAAAATAAAAATACCTAAACAAAGATTATACATTGTATTTTATTCCCTGAATATTTCATGACAATCGGTTGAGAGACTTGTTTTTGAGGACAAGTTTATAGTGATGCAATTTAACTGTGGACACCCTTTAATCAGTTAAATAAAACACACACATAAAATGAGCATATTTTCCTTATATTATAAATCTACACCATTCATTAGTACTCAAGCCATGATACTGTTAGTTTTCAAATAGACAATATATCATACCATAATTAACTGTTTGAGATACATTTATAGTTTATAATTACACGTGTTATTTTAAAAAAAATGTTTGATACGAAATGTAACTGATTAATAACATATGGTTATGAAATTTTATACCAAGCTCAAGCATAAATTTTCAGTAAATCTCAAGTAGAGTTGACCTTGAGAATGAAAACAGCGATGTCCGTTCCGATGATTTTATGTGAGGATTACAGCGTTAAAGTTAAAAAATTTAAATGGAGTGATCACCTCTCTGATTCTGAGAAAACACTTATTTGCCACTTTCAAATTTGTTTTAAGGTGATATTATTTCATTCGTTAATTTTTTCACCAATTGCATATTCGACCTTGAAAATTCGTTTGGGAGATAGTATTGGAAGTGTTACTTAGGTTACTTCAAATTCAAGTGATTCCAAACTTTGCAGGGTGGGTACCAAATTTTTCAGGATAAACTCACTTTATATTCATGTGATTCAGAGGACTGACTATCATCATATTCATTTGATCCCACTTTTTAGAGGTGTGATTCACTTCGTATTTAAGTTATTCCAAACATGTTTAGACTAATTCACTTTATTTTCAAATACTTTCAATCTTCTAGTCAAATCATTTTAAGAATTTTAGGGCTGATTCCAACTTATTGAGGCCTAAATAACTTAGTATTCAAATGATTCAAAATTGATATTTCACTTTATATTCCTTTAACTCTATACTATGCACGGCTGATTCACTTCATATTAATGTGCTTTCAAGTTTTTAATCGCTGATAAATTTCATATTTGAATAGCTCTAAACTTCTCAGGTTTAACTTACTTCATATTCAAGTGTCCAATTCTAGATTCTTGAGGACGTTTTAACTTGAATACCAAGTGTGTTTAACTGCGTTGCTATCTTTTTAGGACTGAGTCGCTTGAGATTCAAATGGTCCCAATCTTTTCAAGACTAACAAAGATCATATTCAAGTAATTTTCAGCATTTCAGGGCTGATTGAAAATTCTTGAAGACTTAATACCTTATTATTCAAATGATTTAATGTTGACTCATTTCATATTAACATATGTGACTCCAAACTCTAAGACTAATACGAAAGTGATTTCAAGCTTTTCTGGGCTAATTACTTTCATAGTCGAGTAATTCCAAATCAGGTCTACAACGAAATAAACCATAAACTTGGCATGAAAACGAATTATATGTTATATTATTCGCATTTTAACAGATAAAACTGTTGCATAAATGGGAAATTTTTACTATTTTGTGTGCTCAATACAGAGGACAAGACGTAAATCATTAAAAATTATTATTTTTTTCGATATTTTTTCTTGGACAAAATAAATGGGCTTCAAATGGTGAGTTGACAACTTCGAAGGAGGGTGCGACCGACCTCACGTCCTCACAAGTTCCTACCTCACGCCTCCACGAGTCATATGATCACAAAAGACTGCCAGCTGAAACATGGAGACGCTGGTTGGCGTAGCCTGGGCAATGTTGTCAATCTGACAATAGCGAAGTGAGGGGGTGCGACCGAAGATCTTATACCTTTAAATCATATTCTATATTTTCTATTCTCATTTTACTAATAATTTCAGCACGGTTTGGAATCATCTTTGCATTCCAAAACTATGTAAGAGCCGGGAGCAACATGCCAGGCATCAAAGGCGGAATTTGTATCTCAGCATTTCAGCATACCATTTTATTTAAAATTGCACTTCTGAACTTCAACTATTATATTCATAAAAGGCTGGCATGTGCTTATACGTAATGTAGGATTATATTTTAATGTTGTGTTTGTGGTATTATGATAAGATAAGCCATTTCTTTCAGAAATTATCCCACCGGACTCTTCGTTCACCCTATCTTTGAAATGTTGCTAGAACAGTATAAAGAAAAATATTACAAATATTACTATGTTTTATAAAATAATATCTTTTATTGAAATTTTATCTTTTATATATGAATGATCTATTCTGTTTTCAGCTTTCCCAGCACTAGTAGGATATTGATACATATCTAACTTTTATTTATTTTTCAGTAACAATCCATCAAGTTTGAAATTTGAATAAATTAGCATTTTTGACTATAATGGTATCTTAATTTGTTGTGTACAAAATATATTATATATTAAATAACATATAACGGGGAAAGGGAGGGACCATCAGGGCACCCAAGTAAAACGATTTGGATAGGGAGCATGGGACTGCCTCCTCCCTATTGTTAACATTTCGTGGAACGAGGGCGGGCTCTTCGACCCCATCTATTGGGTTTATTCTGTCAATCGAGGGCTCGATTCTAGTGCTGTGAGTGTGAACTTGCTTTTGGAAGGAGATTCTCTTCCCTATATTCGCGGGTTTCGCGTAAGTGTCTCTGCTTACGGGCCCGCCCAAACGTTTTTGGCTCTTCATACAGGAGCTTGATGATCACAAACGATAATAGAATCCTGATCAAATCGTTTTTCAGATTATTCCACTGCTATGGAAAGTTTCCTTGCTGCAATAGATGGTAGTATTACATCATCATCATCATCATCATTTTTTCTTGGACAAAATAAATCATGCAGATCAAATACAGATTCAAAACTCCAGCCAGTTCAAGATTTTGGCAGATGTGGTGTTGGTTCCGTGTGCTGCTGAAGTTAGTTAAAGTGGACAAGACATCGATAACCAACAAAAATAACTATTTTAAAGCTCTCAAAAAAGGCTGGAAACATATTAATCCGGAATACATCAACATGTCGAAAGTATGACGCATAGACTGGAAGAATAAAGTCCTAGGCATAACCGTTTAATAAAAAAAAAACCGTTGTTTGATTAATTTTGTCCATTTTGATATAGCACCTTAGCAATATTTTTTTTTAATATTGAGCAAGCTATGCACATTCCTACATTTTTTTTATGCCGGCACAAATTTGTCGTATAAAAATACATGTAGGTTGTAGAGTAATAGGTTATGACTGGTTTTTGTATTAGATCTGTTGTTCTTTAGATTGTGGTTTCTACCATAGTAATGTTTGAGTGAAACTGTAGACCACATGTTAAAACCATATGCACTCACATGTTAAACTTAACCTGAATTATATAATATTTGCATTGTTTCAATTTTTACCTATAAATAGGAATTTATGCTCACAATTATTAGATCTGTATATTGAAAAAAGACTATTGTGAGTTGAAGTGAACTATTATATAAAGATTGGACTCGGAAAAAATGCGACACTTTGTTTTGGGTGTAACTTTGTATTGCGTGAGTAATAATCAATGAAATTTTGAGTAATACTAGTTTAGAGTGTTATGTTTATGTTTGCGATCTGTCAAGTAGTTTTCAAGATGCATTCGAAACAAGAAGAGCTACGCCAGCAAATCTTAGGCGCGATGATCGATAATCCTGGTCAGTCGCACAGATGGATCGGCAAAAGGCTTGGAATCCACCATTCCACCGTGTTCCGCGTTGTGAAGACCATCGAGCGGCGCGCTGGATGCGGCCGGAAACCGAAAACGGAATACCCAGAGAAGGCGCGGAAGATAAGGCAGTACTTTAAGAATAACCCGAACCTTTCCACCCGAAACTTGGCCAAAAAGATCAATTCGTCGAAGTGGTTCGTCCAGCAGACCATGAAGCGGGCTGGGCTACGTGTTTTTAAGGTCAGTAAGGTGCCAAACCGGACTGACAAGCAAAACACGGTGGCCAAATTGCGTGCGCGGAAGCTGTACCGTGAGTGGCTGGTCAAGCCAGGCTGTCTCGTCATGGACGACGAGACATATATCAAGGCGGACACCAAACAAATCTCCGGCCTCGAGTTTTTTGTCGGTACGTCCCGCATGGAGGATCCGGAAAAGTTCCGGAAGAGAAAGATGGACAAATTCACGAAGAAGTACCTGTTGTGGCAGGCAATCTACGAGTGCGGACGGTACAGCAAGCCCTTCGTTACAACCGGCACCATAAACGGGCAGATTTATCGAGAGGAATGCTTGCAGAAGCGCTTGGTCTCATGAGCAGTGTTAAGGGAAATGTACGAGCATTGAGCTTGGGGAGGAAATTCAATAAATTAATTATGCCAAAACATAGCTAATATATAATTATTTAATCTCTGAAAATTTGAGAAGTATCCGATTTAAAATGATTTTTTGGTGATCATTTTTGTGTGTCTCATTTTTTCCGAGTCCAGTCTTTACATTGGGATTAATAAACCCTTTTTTTTTAGTTTTATGCCGCCGCAAGATAAAAAGGCTAAAAAGATTCTTCCACTGTCCGAACACAAGTGATTCTAAACTTTAAAGCCTTGATTCACACAATACTCAAGTGATTTAAAACTTTTCAGGATGATTAGAGAACTTTACCTAACTACAAGTGTTCTTGTAGTTCTTCAACATTTGTTCTTCCAAAAAAGGTTTTGTTTTCAACCAACTGATAAATATGTTCTTGATCTCTGATTGTTCCTCACAGTTTCGAATAATCCCGGATTCAAAGTAATTGCGGCATATAAATACATAGACCAATTAAATTTTCTAGGTGGTCAGTATTACTATCTGAACTCGCTTCAAAATTATATCCTTTTCAAGTCCCCTAGCGATATGTAGTTACCAAATTCCGAACCATACTCTCCACCTTCCGAAAGTTCTTGACCTTGTGTACAACATTCCTGAAGGTTCGAACTTTTTAGCTGGTCGGGATTACTATGTAAAATCATTAATAAATGCTCTTTTTTACATGCCCGCAAGCACCACGTAGTGATCAAATTCCGAACCGTACTTTGCACCTCTTCGGAAGCCCTTGACCTTCTGAACTACTTTGCTGAAAGTTTTAGCTTTCTATGTGATGGGATCGCCTATGTGATTTTTTTCGCCACGGACAGTCTTCGGGCGCGGACGCGTTTGCATTTCGCTCCGCAATTAACTTGTATATTTACCTTTTTTTTTTACCTTTTGACAACGTCGCGTGCGGGTCTTACTGGCCTTTGTAAATCGAATCGCGTAGAACATTTTATAGAAAAACTAATCATGCCGTGTGGTGTTAAATCGTGCAGCATTAGCGACGACCGCTTTCTATGGAAGTGCGAATTTTGTAACAAAAAATACCATGCTGCCTGCGTCGGTGTACAACGACAACGTGAGCATTTCATCACCGCATTTATGGTGCCTTTGTGTGCTGACTGCCAACTCATTTTACGGAAGGAAGCCGACGTGAGGAAGCTGCTTCATCAACAGGAACAACTTGTGGATGCAATCCGCTTTCAAACAGACGCGAACCATCGTATTGCTGCTGACCTGAAAAAAATATGTATAGTACAGAACTTTAGAAAGCATGACACTGGGTGAGGGGAGGGAGGAACGGTGGGAATAAAAAATAAAAATAATAAAAAAAAAAGGAGGACGGGCGGGCAGGAAAAAAGGGGGGGGCAAAACAAGACCGGGGGGGGGGGAAAAAATGAATAAGGGGGGGAGAAAAAAATTATTAAAATATTTTTTTTATTTTTTTTTTTTTTAATTTTTTAATAAAAAAAAGGGAGGGAAAAAAGGGGAAAAAACAAAAAAAAAAGAAAAAAAAAAAAAAAAAAAACCCCAGACTATGACAACAAACCCAATAAAAACTTCCAAGGAAATGAAAGACACACACAAAAATCTGACAAAGAACTACTGGCTACTGCAAAAGTGCAATTTTCCAGCCCACCAACGTCCACTGACCACCCAATTGCAGCCCTCTCGGTATCAAAACTTATCAACTTCAAAAAAGGGAAAAAAAAACCCCACACCGCGCGGAAAAACCCAAACACAACAACATAGAGAAGAACACACTTTAAAAATACCGACACATCAACACATCGGGAATCGAATTCTATACCTGGCCGGTCATTTTACACTATGCGCCCACCGCCCAGCGTAAGCATGACGCAGCAATCAGCTGTTTCAATCCATCCACCTTTGCTCACCGAACAACTATCATCAGCCGGAATTGATCATCCACCACTTTTGGACCCAATGCGGCCGCCTATAGTCAGACTGACGGAACAATCAGCATCTGGCGACCAACGCTTTCTGAAGGCGCGACTACGGGACCCTAAAATTTTGGACTTAGTGCGGACATACCTTTCGTTCCTACATGACCAACCACCTTCCGTATGCATTCGCGGAATCACAAAAATTAGTGCAACATTAATGCTAGCAGCCGAAGGACTACCAACAGACATAAAATTCTTGCGCGAAATTTTCCTGGACGTCCATGCAGAACTAGGAATCCCACGCAATGACGCCTTGGCAGACCTTCAGTCACATCGAGCGTTCCTGTCTAGTGAACGTACAGAACGACTGCAGCGTAGTAGGGAGGCCGCCCTGAAATTTTATAACCCTTCAAATTTTCGGAAACACTAACGCGCCCTTTGGAAGAAGTATCATTTAATAGTATTGTAAGTATAATTAATCCTCCAAAACTGTCTTCGCCTTCTCAACAGAATGCGACTGAAATTTTGGTATATTGCCAAAATTTCAATCGCATGAAAAGCCCAGCCAAAATGAAAGAAATTCAACAAAAACTTCTAGCTTCTTCTTTCAACGTTATTCTGGCAACCGAAACAAGCTGGGATGAAAGCGTAAAAAGCGAAGAAATTTTTGGAAATAAATTTAATGTATTCCGGCATGACCGTAATTTGCAACATAGCAATAAAAAATCTGGAGGTGGAGTTCTCATTGCCATCAATGCAGACTTTACTTCTCAAGAACTAAAAACTATCAAGCACAAAGAATTTGAGCATGTCTGGGTTAAAGCACTCATTGCTGATGAAACACATATTTTTGCATCTGTGTATTTCCCACCCGAACATGCCAATAAACAATCTTTCGAATTATTTTTTCAAAATGTCGAAATTATCACGTCAAATATGGAACCGGAAGTAAAACTGCATATTTATGGTGACTTTAATAAACGGAATGCGAACTTCATCCCTGACATCGAAAATGAATCAATTCTACTCCCAGTCGTAGGCGAAGACGAAACTCTACAATTCCTATTCGACCAAATTTCACATTTTGGCTTGCACCAAATTAATCATATAAAGAATCAGCAAAATGCTTTTTTAGACCTCTTATTTACGAACTGCACTGAAGACTTTTGTGTGAGTACTTCATTGTCACCTTTATGGAAAAATGAAGTATTTCACACAGCAATTGAATATTCAATCTTCGTACATAATACTCACATCCCCAGCGACTGGGATTTCGAGGAAGTGCCGGAATATCAAAAAGCAAATTACGAAGAAGCAAAACGTAGACTATGTACAATAAATTGGCAGAACATAATAAGTATTGAAGGAAATGTCAACACTGAAGTAGGCAAATTTCATTCAATTATTCAGTACCTTATTTCAGAAACTGTACCAATGAAAAGAAGAAGGCGAACCCAAAACAATAAATTACCAGTCTGGTTCAATCCACATTTGAAACATTTAAAGAACAAAAAACAAAAAGCACACAAATTATATAAAAAGCAAAACTCTAGCACAAATTTGCAAAACTATTATGACATATGCAACCAACTTAACACGGCCATTAATTCTGCACATGAAGAATATAATCGTAAAGTCGAAACTGAAGTCAAATCATGTCCCAAGAATTTCTTCAATTATGTAAAAACGAAATTGAAAAATAGCAATTTCCCCCCAAGAATGCATTTTGACGGAAATGTAGGTGATAATCCTTCTGAAATCTGCAAGCTTTTTGCAGATTTCTTCCAAGAAGTATACACTACATTCTCCGAAGAAGACCGTGATCGCGACTTCTTTGCATTCATTCCTGAATTTTCCAACAATATATCTGTAAATCAATTACCTCCTCACGAAATTCTCAATGCACTAAAAAACTTGGATGCTTCTAAGGGACCAGGCCCAGACGGTATTGCACCCGTATTTTTAAAGAACCTTTCAGACGAACTTGCCCTTCCTTTAGAACTTCTCTTTAATATGTCTCTTAAGAGCGGAACATTTCCCACCATTTGGAAATCTTCTTATTTGGTTCCGATTTTCAAATCAGGCACGAAATCAGACATCCGCAACTATCGTGGAATTGCCATTATCTCTTGCATCCCAAAACTTTTTGAATCTCTCGTGAATGAAAATATTTTTCAGCAAGTAAAAAATCAAATTACAAGCAAACAACACGGCTTTTTCAAAGGTCGCTCAACCACTTCTAATCTTCTTGAATTTGTAACTTTTATTTTGAATGCAATGGACAGTGGCAAGCACGTAGAAGCACTTTACACTGACTTCAGTAAAGCCTTTGACCGAATCGACATACCATTATTACTCTTCAAATTGCAAACAATTGGAATGGAGCCTGGACTGTTAAATTGGCTGCAGTCATATTTAACGCATCGCGAACAAATTGTTCGCTTTCAAAATAAACTTTCAGAACCTATCTCTGTCACCTCGGGGGTCCCCCAAGGTTCACATTTAGGCCCACTTCTTTTTATTTTGTACATAAACGACATTTCCTACATACTTAAAAAAATCCAAATACTGATATATGCAGATGACATGAAGCTCTTCATGGAAATAAACAATTCTAGTGACGCAGAAGAATTCCAGAACGAAATTAACTTATTCAACACATGGTGTAGCAAAAGCTTACTTCAACTTAACGTGAAAAAATGTAACTCAATAGTATTTAGCAGAAAAATCGAAACACCTCGTACGGAAATATTTTTAGGAAACCAAAAAGTAGAAAAATGCAAAATAGTAAGGGACTTAGGCATTACCCTAGACTCTAAACTCACTTTTGTAGAACATTACAACACTATTATAAGTAAAGCAAATAGCATGCTGGGCTTCATTAAGAGGTTCAGTCACAATTTTCAAGATCCATATACTATTAAAATATTATACATTACATATGTCAGGCCAATTCTGGAATACTGCAACCTAGTATGGAACCCGTACTGTTCCATACACGACGAACGCATAGAATCCGTCCAAAAGCAATTTCTTTTATATGCCCTAAGGAAATTGAATTGGACTGTATTTCCACTGCCATCTTATGAAGCACGCTGCATGCTTATCAATTTACAGACACTTAAAGAACGCCGCGAATCTGCAATGCTTTTCTACGTCAATGACATTATTTCACAACGCATAAAATCAGAAGAACTACTCTCGCAATTGAACTTTTATAGTCCCAGTCGGCATCTTAGAACACGGAAATTATTCTTAGAAAAGTCGTACAGAACTAATTATGCAAAAAATGGCCCCATTAATCGAATGATGCGCCAGTATAACTTACATTGCGAAATCATCGGCATCACTATGTCTAAAGAACAAGTAAAATGTCGTCTAAAAGACAACAGAAATAATGTATAGTATGTAAGTAGAACATTGTAACCATTGTATGTAGTCTACATTGCTTGACGAAATAAATAAATAAATAAATTTCGAAGTAAGTCGATTCTTTTGACTGGTAGTGTATGTGCATTAGATAACGCAGATTTATGTTTCTTTTAAACTGTATAGATAGCATAGATAGATTTCTAGTATGTAGAAAGCATCGATAGAACTGTGTAGATAGCAAAGACAGGATCTTATGATTACGTTGAGAAATTATCCGGAAAGTTCTTAGATTTAGACTCATTTGATTAGATGATTTCAAATCGGGTACTAATGTGAATGTACTAAGTTAGAGCAGATCACTATTTTTCCCGCTATTCAAAGCTATTACACGCAAACCAAAAATCATAACATCGTATGTAAGATGCATATCTACATACCTCCGATAATAAATTACAGAAAATGCACAATAGACTAAGCAAAGCAAACATTCGATATTCATAACATTGCATTATGCAGTTTTGCCACGGGAAATTGGTATGAATTCTTTTAATACATTGTTAAATTTTAAAGTTCATGAAAATCTTCCTGACATTGAGCTCACACTTCACCAAACGATTGTTTCGATGAACCAAGAGAACAAAACGTACCGACTAATCTTTTCGTACTACTTGATCACAAAATAAATTTAAAAACATTTGTAATAAGCTGGAATTTTTTAGAGGGGGTTTGTTTGACGAAGCAATGTGAAGTACAATCCATAATTATGACAGTCAACTTTTCTTCACGCAATAATCAGTTGCAAAACAAGTTTACTTTTTGGAAGCTACACAATGGATTTCAATATATACTATTAATTTCGCAACTCAGTACAAAAAATATTGTATGCAACTAGTAGTTACTCAACAAAATTGTTAGGCCCCCTGAATAGGTATATCGCACAAAGTTCGGATGAGAGTACAGAATTATTTTTCAAAGTTCCTTTTCCGAATCTATCCTCAAAAAAATGTCACTTATTTTATCTTCAGGTAAACCGCGAGTAAACGGTTCTAGTCCTACTTAAAGTAGTATTAAGCTAATCACATTATCAAAAAACAATGTAATGTCGGCTCCGTAAAGCTAACGCGACGAGCCTACCAAATAAATGAACTACTAGTTAAAAAACGTGTTGGGTTAAACATTAGATCCAAAGGCCTAAGATCTGTTTCCCTTAAAAATTTTCAACAGAATCTCGATGTTACAGCCTCACTTTTCGCGCATGCAGCATGAAATTAATTGCATGGTTTTTCGATTAAAAATGAACGCTTAGTGGGTGGATTATGGAATGCCTTCGGTGTACGAACTTGATTGTGGAAGTAATGAGAGCAATCTGTTCGACAATCGTGAAAAATAAAAAAATAAAAACAAATGCTGTGGCTACTCTCCCCTCTACAAACCAATTAGAAAACCTGTTATGTAAAATCAAATATGCCAGATCGTAGATAAAACACATCTTCTCGAACTACTCACAGTTGCCACGGCTCTCTTCGATGTCTAGGATGATATTTGTCTGTCCTGTTTCCACTTCACACAGTTGCAGTTTGCCTTCCACCGCGTGCACTTTGTGGGTCACCATCATCATAATGGCCAGCAATAGCAACCGCGGTAGCAGCAGATTGCTCGCCACCGTCTTCGTTGTCGTCGATGTCCATCGGGCGGTCGTCCGTGTCCGGTTCGTCATGTCGGTGGTCACCATCATTGATGCTTGGCGAGATCGAGCCACGCTGCCTACCCTCGTAGACTTCTCATGCGCGGGTCGCCGTTCTAGATCTGGATTGATCCTTTTATGGCTTAATGTAATTGGAACTGAACTAGTCGAGGCAAGTGAGGACGCGGGGATTCGGGCTGTGACTAAAAGTGCTAATTTTTCTTTGGTCATGTTGTTGTTTGACGCCCGATGCTGTCACGTTTTGTGTTGTTGCTATGCCTCCGGTTTGTGGTGCGCAGTGGTGGGTGGCTAGTTTGTCCTATGAAGAATATTCATAGTCGGTGCGTCTGGAAGCACTCTGTCTTTTGCTTTTCTGAAACGAGAAACGGAGATATGGGAAATTCAAATTATTTATTTATATAATCAATTTACGCACTACGGCAAGGATAGTAGTAGTGTGTCAAAAAAAATGTAATAAGGGTAGGGTATTAAAGTCGTGACATTGTTTTTAGTGATTTTCTTACAGCTTGTTACTGCGGAACGTGACAGTTTATCTTATATTTGCTATAATTTTGTTTAGATGAACAAAAAAAATTCAAACACTTCCATAGAAAGTTGTGCCAATACTTACATAATACTATGCGATGAACATAATGGGCCCATAATTAGAAACATAGAAAAAAATATGTTCCTTGAATTAGGTTTCACTCTACATTTTTCTATGTGAAAAGTTGATTTATAACGTTTGACTATTTTCTGTATATCTTATATGCAACACTAAATACCTGACACGAATGCGGCCAATGGATGTAAAGTGTCATTAGTAAAAATAAACAACAACAATACTAAGTATATTGGTTCAATTTTGCCAAATAAAAATAGTGAAAATAGTTTTTGCAGTCTAACCACTAAAGTCATGGCGGCCAAAAAGCTAAGGAGATCGAGAATCTCTCAAAAGTGTATAACTTTAATGCGATGAATAATGTTTCCATTGTTTCAAAATTAATTGATCATCGTGATGTCTAGATCTTTCTTCCAGTTTTCGTTGAATTTTCGACATTCTTGGTACTTAAGCAGAATAAAGAGCTAGACTGACATTAAATCTCTTAATGAAATCAAAAATGAACTGTTATTGTATATTTTTGACAGAATTTCGTGTCAAGCGTGAAATCAAATTAATCATGTTTAACATAAGAAAAACTGATATTACTTATACCAAATATTTTCTGATATAATAGAGAACGAAGTGCCCTTGTAAAAAATAAGGTGGCATCATAATTCGAAACATACAATTTGGTTTAATGAGCAGATACAAATTTAAAAGAATCGTAAACAAAGAGCGCACAAAATGCTCAAAATAAGTTGTAACAACGATAATTTGTTAAGCTATTAAACCTCACCATTTCTTGGAATTGGAAAATTCAACTCGACAACTAAATTTGAAAAAAAAATCTTATCTTAAAAATGTCTTCCCATTCGTTCGGACCAAATTAAAATCAGAAAATTTCCCATCAAAAATGCCCCTGGACGAAAATGTTGGTGAGAATCCAGAAAGCATCTGTCATTTGTTTGAAACTAATTTTTAAGAAATATCTACTATTTTTTCTAAAGAGGATCGAAATCGTGAATATTTAAATTTCTCTCCAGATTTTATAACAAGCGTTAGTGTCTTTGAAGTGAAAGTGCAGTATGTATTATAATAGATGCTCTCAATAAAGAAATCTCGAAAGGTTCTAAACTTGATAGCATCCCACCCGTATTTATAAAAAAAATTAGCATATGAACTAAGAGGTCCATTGTTTTGGTTTTTTAATATGTTGCCTCTACTTGAAATCTCTATTTATAAGCGGGAAAATATCGGACAAACGCAATTTCTGAGGAATTGTATTCCTAAATTTTTGATGCAAATATTAAACCTGTTCCATCAAATCAAAAACAGGATAACTAATATGCAGCATGATTTTTTTCAAAAAAAGGTTAACTAAAACAAACTTACTTTAGTTTGTAAACTATTCGTTGATTAGAATTGACAATGGGAACCAAGGAGAAGCATTCTATACAGATTTTAGCACAGCATTTACTCGCATTGACATTCCCATGGTATTATTTATACTGCAAGATCTGGGAAACGGGCTGGATCTACTTTTCTTTTATTCTATCCTTTTATTTTATGATCCATTGATGTCTAATACTTTAACAAAAGAAGATATATTTAAAGAAATATTGTCCCAATGTGAACATTTGAGTTATTTTTAATCCCACAAATGCACAACTGTACAACACTCAAACGATTAATTAATGTAAAAAACGGAGTTCAGAATTATTTCAGATTGATTTGTTGTTTGCTTGTTTATTTTTATTTTTTTATTTTGGAAAAAAGGTATCTGGTTCACACACTTTTTAAATGTTTATCTTAGTCATTGAATAAAAACACAATAAACCGCTGAAGAATATCAAAATCAGGAATGCTTTTTACCAATTCATTTTGTTAGAACTGTCATCCACGATGTGCCGAGGAAAGCATTTTTTGTTGTAAATAAAAAGCAAAGTTACAGTCCGTTATGTTCTTCAACTTTTCAAAACCCCTATCCTGCCATTTTTTAATTTATATTTCAATCATAATTCTTACTATACACTTATAATGCACCAGCAGTGTCAAGTCCCATGGTAATGATTACATGAAGTTGCAGAAGCGAGCCTGAAGCTAAAGTTTCCAAATTATTTATTGCCCATGTATGATAAAAATGCATGTCGACATATTCAACCACGGTCACCCAAGTGGAAAATTTAATTAAGTGCTTAATTGCAACGACCGTGTCACCTTTAACACCATCAAACGAGTGACGACAACCATCGCCTGAGTTAGGTAAACCCAATTTGGGGAGGATTAATGTCTCGGCCACCAATGAGCATTCAACATCCTCGACAGAGTTACCTACTACAATCTCATGGCTTGAAGCCGTCCTGCAATTTTTTTGTGTTTTTGTTTTTTTGCGACGTTCTCATCGATCACTTTCAATTTCCTCACGTAATGATCCTCTCATGAATCATCAATAATATTTCAAACATCATCAGCGAAATCAATCAACGGCATGATTGCGATACTTGAAGACAGGCCCCCTCGTTTGATGGTTTACCACCAAAAGTGTTTAATGGGTGTTGCTGTTTGATGGCGTTCAAGCTCGAAGGTCAATAAATCTTTGCCGGCACAATACCCAATCTCACACCGAGAGGTCCAAAAGCGAAGGGAAATGGGTTTACCTTACATATTCTTCAAGGCAGAGAGAGATTGTTGGACGTAAGGTACCGACAAAGCGATACAAAAAAAATAGCAAAAGTTGATACATCCTTCATGTACGATCAGATAAACTTTAGTGCGAACACGATTATTTACGACCGGTCAGAGTTTATTTAAACCGTTTAATGTAGGTTAAAACGCAGAATGGTTATCAGCTGTGTGAACTGCTTAACGTGTATATTGATGTGAAAAAAAATTCAAACAGTGTCAGAAAATAAATGAAATTTTATTCACAATCAATAATTGTTTATCTTAACTACTGATCTTAAATTCAAGACTGATTTACCTTCAGTGTATAGCGGAACATCATAGAAAAATCACATAGAAACCACCACAAATCAATTACGAAATGTTCTTAAATAGTAAACACTATAGTGGAACCCACTAGAGGAATATGACTAACTTATTCAACGACAGCGAAACAAACGAAAAATGAGTTCTTAATTAAACGATAAAGGCCTAGCCTTGGGACGTAAATTGTGAGCATTCCCTAAATGCTAATGACAAAGGATCCAATTCACCAATTTAGTGATGGGAAATTAGGGCGTAGTGGTCGTGCGGTTATCGATGTCACACGTACAGGCGTAACCACTGCGAGTGCCACAAGGTGATGGTTCAATTCCCGCTCATACCAGTGGAACTTTTTGCAACCCGGAAATGCCCGCACTGGTTTATTGGTTGTTCTGTGTTGTCTGTTGTTTTGAGTTAAGTGTTCAGCCTGTACAACGTTTGGTTATGTGTAATGCGAGCTTGTATATCAACAAGCAGAGCACAATACAAATTACATAACGTTAATGTGACCTCTTTGAAACATTTACGTAATGATTTCCGAAGAGTTAACAGTTGATTAACAGACGATAGCTTTTTACACCAAGAGAAGGGTATTAAGATCGCTTGAAAACTCGACTTTTTATCTGAGCCCCAGAGGGCCGAGTGTCATATACCATTCGACTCAGCTCGACGAACTGAGCACATGTCTGTGTGTGTGTGTGTGTGTGTGTGTGTGTGTGTGTGTGTGTGTGTGTGTGTGTGTGTGTGTGTGTGTGTGTGTGTGTGTGTGTGTGTGTGTGTGTGTGTGTGTGTGTGTGTGTGTGTGTGTGTGTGTGTGTGTGTCTCCGATTACATACTGAGCTATTTGTGTTGGTGTCAAATTGAATTTATAAAGGCCTCAAAAAACTGGTCAAAATTTCATAATGGTTGGATAATCCGGCATGGAGATATGACCAAAAGAATACTTGAGAGCACACAATTGTGAGATGAAAATATACTCATTGCAGTTCAAAACCGAACAAGACCACTCCCCGAATCGATGCCGCTTGTATTCTATTGTTCCGCATCTGGTGCGTTGTATAGCACAAACAGCGGACTAGCCACACTATGCGACTCTATAGAATTAGAGCAGGATCGATTGGTTCGAGTGGTCCGGTTTGAACTGCAATGAGTGTATTCGAAAATTACACAAAGTTTCCATTTACTATGACTACACAATTTTCAACGAACATGTACTTACTAAGCATCTTGAATCTATATTGAGAATCAAAATGACGCTTGGGATTGTCTTATAATTCATTCTATGGACTGATTATATGAAATTTCTAATATTTATGTAATTTCCCCTGTTATATAACTAACATAAACAGGTCGCTAAATGGGCTTCAAATGGTGAGTTGACAGCATTAAAGAAGGGGACGACAGACCTCTCGTCCTCACAAGTTCCTCCTCAAGCCTCCACGAGTCATATGATCACAAGACTGCCAGCTGAAACATGGAGACACTGGTTGGCGTAGCCTGGGCAATGTTGTCAATTTGACAATAGCGAAATTAAATTTATAATTTCAGTACGCTTTGGGATCATCTTTTCGTTCTAAAATCACTTATCTTATGAGCATGGAGCAACATTACAAGCATTAAAGGCTCAATTTGTTTTTCATTATTTCAGCATAACGTTCACATTAGATGTGCTTGGATCATTGGATGTCGGATATGTTTAGTACATTAATAAATTATATTCTCTTATTATTATTATTATTATTATTATTATTATTCTGGATACAAATATTAATCTTACTAGACATTAATGCTAGCTGAAAAAGGTGAAGTCTATCGATGAGAGAATGAACAGCTTAGTTACAGATATACATTCTATTATCGTTAACTGTTGTGCTCAATTTATCATTTTGTTACGTCATTCTATTATTTTATGCTATGATATGAAAGTATAGAATAACATTTAAATTAATTTCATTATTTAAAATCACTTTAGTACCTGTGAGATCCTCTACAAATGATTATTGCGTTGCAAGGAAACGGAACAAGATACCAAAATTTAAGTTATACTATAATGTAAAACATATTTCAGGTCATCCATAGAATTACTAAGTTATGTAAAATAATTTTAAATTGATTTTTTTTTCTCATGGTTACGATACATTGTCTAAATTTTCAGGTTTTTCTACAAGTTTTTCTACAATTGCAGTAGGCCAACATGTAATTTAAATAGAATTATTATTATCAGTTCATATTGTAATATCTCGCTACTATGTTATATAAATTATTTTGTATGGCATTGTATATTGACTATATTTTTATCATTATCATACTCATGTTTATTATAACTTGTGTTGTCGTGATTTATATATTACCATAAACATAATATTATTATTTATACTTCAAAGGTTATTTATAATATTAATTATTATGTCTTATATGTTCAATGATCATTTTAATCTTTTCTTCTTCTTGATTAGGAAATATATCTTGCCTTGAATACAACAAGCTGCAACTGAATCTGCGGCAGACATACAGACATAGTCCGTTTGGACTTCTTTGTTGATTTATTATTTCCCTTGACATGCTCGACAGTTGAAGTTACTAATTTTAACAATTTTAACAACTATTGACCAGCATTTTGATATTAACTAGTAACACAATTCGAAAACATTATCCAGTCCAGGCTATCCATTTTTCCGTACATACACTCTATATATACTTATATCTTTATTATATTCTATATTTGATACATATTGAAAAAACCTAATACCTTATTGATTTAAAACATTACTGGGATGGGAGGGTGTATCAGGGCATCATTGAAGTTGCAATTGGACAATGGAGTGGACGGCCAACCGGAGTCTAGGAGGGGATGTGTCTATCATTTATGATTTGTACATTCCACTCCAACAGTTGCAATGAATTTGACGCGCCTTTCTTAAACAAACCATCTAGTGGAAAGCTTAACTGAAATGCGTATTTTGTTATTCGTTTTCTATGATTATATTGCTGGAAGGAGATTCTCTTATTCCCGCAGGTTTCGCGTAAGTGTCTCTGCTGACGGGCCTGCCCAACCCTTTTTGGCCCTTCATACAGCAATATATTGAATTTAGAACGGTAAAAAAGCATGATCTTTCTGTTAAGTGGAACCGCATGCAGGGCAAGGCACACGCTAGGATGGTAATATTTTAATAACATCCATGAACAATAAGGCCAGGATTGACAAATAGTTCATTTTATAAACTGAATGTATGACATATCGAATATTCCTGGTTCTTCCTAGAATTTCTGATGAAAATATGTATCGAGTTCCATATTGGCCACATTTGAGTTCGTAGTTCTGGTGATTCTAGTGATAGATATTATGACTACTTGAGAACCTTCATAAAACCTTTTGGCTGCCATGAAAACCTGCATGCGGCCAAATGGCCACAGCTGTCAAACTTCACTGTGGTTTTTGTTGTTTTGCTTTGTTCGATTCTCTGCTCTGATTCATTTAGCAATAATATCGAAAAAAAAAAGGTCAAGTGATGCGGAAAATTTTGTTCTATATCAAAATATCCAAAGCAAATTGAGTTTTTTACAGCGTATCATGCTCCAAATCATATGCGCATTGAATTTTGTGGTGAATATTGGCACGACAAGAGCCGAAAATTAATGCGCCTCGGAAATTATGCGATTTCACAACAACAAACACAAAATTAATAGAAATATATTCGATAAATTAATCATGAATTTCTTGAAAATTGATGGAATCAATAAGGTTATCTAAAAAATGCAGAAATTGGTCTCCAATCTACAGTTCATTTGCATTACATTTAGAATTTGGTGCATTTTTTTTCCCTATTTCAATTATTTCGTATATTTCAATATGGCGATTGGAAAACAATCACAATTCTGGCATAAAGCCAAATTATCTTCGCAATGACTACTTTAAAACTATTTGGTTATTTGGTGGCTTCTCTTAATGCCAATTTGCCGTATAATGCATTTACTGGATGCAAAATGGTTTTAAAAGGGGTTTTCAACTGACCATAATAAGATAATATGAATGAGTCCTAAAACGGCATTTCAAAACAGCATATTATGAGTTCGTAAAGTCAAAATAAAACCTTTGATAGGAGTAAAAGGAATTTGAAAAAATGAAGTTTTAAAACCGTTTTAAACAAGCTGTGTAGGTTCCCACAAACCTGAATAAAATATGAAACCTATTGGCAGCTCTTGGTGTCATAATAAAACCAAATTGATTACTAGTGGCTTTGATAAAACCTTAATAAAACTTAATAAAGCAGTATGGTTTTGGCAATGTTACTTGGGCTACCACCTTTCGATTACCTCACACTCATCTGTAAGCAGATTACCTTTTAAGTCTCTGCACATATCGGCTTGTGGTACGTAGCCTTAGAACATGGTAGATTTGAGTCAATGTTCGTTGATTTGAGTCAATGTTCAGGTGATCTCCAAGTGGTTTTGTGGATGTTTTGCGGGCGAAAGAAGGTATTTCGGATTACTAAGCCACGATAGGCAGTAAAGTTCACGCACCGTTGGCCTTTATCGTACGATGTGGCATGCAGGCTGATCGGCCCAAAGATTGGTCTGAACATTATCGTCCGTCCCACCTGAGCGTTTAAGTCCTCAATGAGAACATCAAAGTCCGGCCGCGGATACCCATTGTACATTTACTCTAGCTGCGCGTAGAAAGCTACTTTTTCGATATCGGATCTCTCTTCGCGTGGACAGTGTACGTTGATGATGCTGTTATTGAAGAAACGGCCCTTGATGCTCAGCTTGCACATTCTCGCACTGATCGGAAACCATCCAATCACGCATTGACGCATTTTACGCAGCAATACAGAGCCGGTGCTCAGCACGTTGGTGATGCCACCTATCGCAACCCAAGAAGTAGAGCGACTTGCAGTTTCATGATTCGAGTTTCCAATCGGAGTTCTTATTGCGTTGCCTTGGTCTTTGCCGATTGTTCCGGTTCGTATTTACTTCTTTATTATTTGCAACTTTCAATTTTTAAGGATGACATTTGGAGCGACGATGGAGGAGCGACAGCTTTGTTTAGAGTCTCACGCTGGCACGAGAACGATTATCTGCCGCTCCTAACAAGGACGTGGTTTTGAGCCGTCCCAGATATGGAGGACAGACGCTTAGAGAGACTGCAGCCTTCAAAGAGTGCAGGATTGCAATGGTACCCTGATATTAACAAGTGCACCTTTAGCTAAAACGCGCTACCAATAGCATCGTCTCAGAGTTTTCCGCTCAATTTACAGTCGGTTCAACGGCCAAATAATGTACGGAAAATTGGAAAAACTTAAACTCGGCTTAAGGCCTCCATACGTAATCTGTATTAGGAAATAACAGCGATTTCAATGCAAATGTATACATAGACAGTATGAACCGACGAAATAAATGAAATCTTTCAATAAAATGGACATTGCTAACGCGCCCGTCAGTTAAACAATCCACAATGCGAAAGCACAGCTCACCAATTGCACAATGAGTATGTTTCAATCCGTAAAGACTACTGTACACCTCGGGAATTCGACCGAGGGATCTGGTACGGTCTTCACAAAATTCCACAGTCGAAAAAAATCCACTCGTGATCGTAGAAATCGACTGAAATCAGCTTAAACTTATACTGGACACAGAAAATTATAATTTGTTTATCAAACATTCTGGATGCCTAAAATCAGGAATCTCTACAGCAGGAAGAGCAGAAGATTTTGGGTGTACCCATACTTAAAAATGCGGCCATTAAAAAAAGAAGGTTTACCAAAGACACCACAGTACTGAACATTGAGCATAAAATCAATTCTTGTGCATTTCATTGCAAAAGAAGTTCACTACTCTTTCGATCAAATTTATTTATTTATTTATTTATCTATTAGAGACACTTTACCACGCTGGTGGCATTCGTGTCGGAATCGATCAGACGATATGTATGGACAGACAAATTCCCCAAAAACTTCTACATGAACGCAGAGCATTTTGACCAATTCTATCATCGGACATGAAGAAAACAAGAACCAAAGAGATGGAAGCGGCATCTGTGTAAAATAGAAAATTGGTTTAAGTTTCCAAATATGTAAGTGTGTTGCAGTCCTTGTCCAAATGATGTTTACATTATTATATGTGAAAGCAACTTTGGAATGAATGTGACCCTCTAGACATGCAGGATCTGTTTAAGGGCTCCTTATTAACTCCCGAATTAAAGCTGCTTTTCAAAAGTCACTTTAAATTTTGTTGCATTGTTGATTGTTGATTCTTGTGACCTTCACCTTGAACTCAATTTCCATAATTAAAAAAAAAAAAACCATTGGACGAAGTTGTAATCTTGTCGAACAACATAAAAAATGTGTTATCTTCATAAAAAAGGTAAAAAAAAAGTTAAATCCTCAGTGCCACCTTCAACTTAACATCAACAATCTTCTTATTAACGGATCCACTATTGATATGAAGGTTCAATCTTTCTTATTTTTTCAAACGATAAACATGATTTGTTTTTGATTAAAACCAGTCCACGTAAAATTTCAGACACTTTTATTTCAGTGCATTTTTTGGATTATTTCACGGATCGCTGAAATGTTACAACAATATGATAGCTGAAACTCTACACTTTAATAAGTCGTTGATGTACGATAATCAATCTTTACAATCTCCTTGCATTTGAAACAATGTCATCCAATCAAGTGAAAGTACGAAACGCAGTTTGTACGAATGGCAGTTGTTCGTACGCGATCATACCAAAAAACTAAAACTACCAAAAAGTACCGTGCTTAGTGATTGCAAATTGTTTGACCAGTGCTAGACAGAGGATCGAAAAAGTATGCACTCGCCAAATGGACAAGAAGGGGTAACTATTATTGAGAAAAATCTCAACCTTTCGAAATGTGGCTCACCATGTTTGAAAGTCTTAATCATTTGTTCAAAAAGTAAAGTAAGTGAACAAGGTGCCAAACTGTGATCACAAGCTAAATTTCACTGTGAAAAGTCACCAAGCTATTGCAAAAAAAGTTCTTGTACCATAATGGACGACAAATCATATATGTTCGAAAACTTTCAACAGCTTCCGGGTCTAGCTTTTCATTCCGCAATGCAAAAATACGCCGTTGCCGAGCATTTCCGGAAAAAGAAGGTGACTGAATTCCCCAAGACGTATTTGGTTTGGCAGGCGGTCGAAAATGCAAAAGTTTCCTATCTATACAAGGATGTGTACGAGAAACAATGTCTGCAAAAGCGTTTGCTACTGTTTATAAGAAACCACGACTCTCCAGCTCTGTTTTGGCCTGATTTGGCTCCTTGTCACTATGCTAAATCTGTCTATGCTGAATAGTATAAGGTTCAAGAGGACAAAAACGTGCCAAAAAATAGCCAATTTGCCTAACTGTCCAGAACTTTTCCCGATAGAAACATTTCAATCATCTGTTGTTACTGTATCCATTATGTAAATTTGTAATTCTATTATAAGAAACTTATTAATCGTTTTTTTTAGTTATGCCTGGACCTTTTTTAGCTGACATTTTCTTAGAGTTCGAAATTTAATGTGGACAGACTGATTTAAGTTATTGAATCCGTTTTAGATTCTCCATCCGAGTTTCCGACGCCAATTACCTAAAATAGGTAGCGCGTTGTTATCTTGGTTGAACATACAATAGAAACCAGGAACTTATTTATCTTCCATCGAACCACCGCTAATCAGCATGATAAAAACATAAAATTGAGTCTTCAATCAGCCGCTTACTTTGGTTAATGAACCTTCACTGCCGTACGTACTTAACGTAACTAATACCTATGCTCTCAATAAAGACCTCGTCAGACCAATGCGGATCATACATGATTGATCCATAGGTTTACTTTATGACACTATGGTGAAGCCCCGGTTAAATGTCAAGCTCTTTGTCGTGATCGCCATTTAAGGCTGGGAACCAGTACTGAAGGGATAGAATAATGAAGCTAATCAAGCGAAACTTTGCCCGCCTTAGACTCACTTGATTGACATTGATATGTGCGAGCTTAGGAAGGCCAGGGTTGGGTTCGAAGAATAAGCTGTGTGCGTTGCCATCAACGATTTGAATTGCTTAGTTGGATGTTATTGAGATACTTAGTCTATCGTTTCAACAGCACGATCAATTTGAAATCTGGTTAAAGTACGCTAGGTTTCTTGAGATAGCTTAGATATGTCCGATAATGAAAACAAATGCCTAGCAGTTTCATTACAAGAGGTCTTATCAAAAATTTAAAGTATAAATAATGATGCTGTTTATGTTAATACTATGCAATATAACTCACGCTTATCGAAATCTTTGAATGGCACAACTAGACAGTGTATCCGTGTGAATTTGTCACTTATCAAACTTCTGCCTGTCAAGATATCAATCAAAGATACTTATCAACTCGAACTTTGAAAACATTCAAGTTGTACTCCAACTCAAAACCCCGTGGACAGGACCAATAAATATCTGTCACAACCTATGTTTCGACATACTCGGCACCATGACCTGAGGCCACATTATGGAACCCAGATGAAACGTCTGTTTTCATTCAAGCGTTTACATGAAAAACGGCTTCTACAACGAGGGCCCTGGTCTGCAAATCGGCACGCACCCACCAGAAGAAGATGCTCGGAGATGATTCCCATGGTCAAACCAGTTTCTCAATAAGCGACATCTCACGCAAACGCACTAGGTACTACGTTGATGGGAGAATGGAATCCCATAAAATAAACGTTAAAATGTACACATCAGCTCTCGTATTTTCCTTCATTCACGTGTCTAGTCGTTGAAAGTACATGTAGACGACACTTAGCCCAATGATGAATAGCTCATGCTGATTTTGTTTACATTTACCCAGTATATGGACTGAACGTCAACTATGTTGACTATGTCAATGGGAGCAAATTCGATAGAAGTGACGTCTTTTTTGAATATTGCTGTTGAAAAATTGATTTTACAATGTTGCAAGATTTTTCGAATATTGCTGTTGAAAAAGTGATTTTACAAATATTGAAGTTCTAAAAAGGCAACAAAAAATGTTCAACTTTTCAAACCCAGTCCACTATAACTATCGTATCAGTTTGGATAATCAATCTTTTTGATGATGAACAAACTAATGAGCAAAAAGATCGACGGCATGTTAGGTGGCCCATCGAAACATTATTCTTCTCGGCAGGAAGCGATCCTCGTTCACTTTCGGATTTGGTGTGTACGATGGGTGGATCCCTTAAACATGATGATGATTATTCGCAAAAATAATACTTCATTGTTTTATATTGATGTGAAACATGAATAAAAAAAAGCGAGTTAGAGTGAACAAACATATTGAACTTACAACAGCATGGAATTCTCCAGCAATCAATCACTGCTGTAAACCGACAAAGGCGCTTTTGATCCTGCGGGCCATTAGTTTGAATCGTTGCGCTTGCTTCATTGTTCAAGCCTTGGATACGCGATGGGCGGTAGTTTGCAGTATTATGAGTTAATAACTCAATTTAACGTTAGACATCGGGTGTGTCCATCGGATAATGTTGGACTGGTTTCAATGTAAGAGACATTTTTTCGAATTATTTTCAAACCTGTTCCTTAATCATCACAAAACAGGCCGAAATGTGCACTAATTAGCTACATCAATAAAACGAGATTTCCTTTCACGATAAATGAGCCTTATTTACAGAACTTCCCTTTCATTTTGTTTTAACCCAAGCCAGATTAAGATTGGAAAGAGAAAGCTTCCCGTAGGTACACATACGCAGGTAACTGAAGCTTTTATAACGGGGCGTCTCCACTTCATGTGGTGACGCGTCGGCGCTATAAACACGAAACCTTTCTCCCCGGGCTGTGTTCTACTTTTGGCATTCGGATCTCTCGCTGAGAAGCTGAGAAATATGTTGATTATAAGTCGTAAAAAGCTACGCCTTTCTCTATAGCACCTTCGTCAGCAGCCAGTAGAAGGACTGCTCAGTGGCCATGCCGATGGAAGCAACACCAACAGTTTTTGCTATCAGTCGCGTGTGATTTCAGCCTTGTAGGTAGCATTTTTTGGATGTTTCTTCACAATGTTTCAGTGTGAGCAAAGGAATCTCCGAACAGGTATTCCCGAGGGGCTTTCACTTTGGTTTCACTCAGCCGCCAGTTAAGGTATGGTTCTCATTACACCTTGCAGTGTTCGGGACGTGCCTTATTGACGTTGGTGTGAAAAAGTCGAGTAGATAAGCTGACTCTTTCATTCCAACACAAAAAAGGCACGTCCCGGACACCGCACGGTCTAATGGGAACCCAGCCTAAATCATCACTATCAATCTAGATGAAACGTGTTTCACTTCCGTAGTGTCGAGACCGGTTGTAAGATTATGACAATAGAGAAATTAGGTTCGTTGGTAATAAAATGCAACATGAAAACTAAACGGAAGCTTTGCAAATACAATAAGTTTTGTGTACAATGGCTGTTGTGATTAATTCAATTGTTAGTCTTGATTGATTTACCTTAGGTCAGTTTTCCGGTTTCAACTAATTCATAGATTTAAAAAAAAATCGCGATGAGAAATGATCCTATAAAATTATACTCTGCATCTTCGATTTACTAAGGGAAATATAAAGCATGTTCTATACAACTAAAAGCTACGGGAAATATTAATAATGTCATATCTAATGGATTTAGAAGCAAGTAAAATGAAGATCCGCCTGAACAAATTTTGTTATTTTAAATATTATACACGTGTCACCCTACAGGCTTACACCTCATCTTTGAACTTTAAGAAAGTTCACTTTGATATCATATTTACTCCAAAAAATGGTCATATTTAACTATGCAATTACCAGCACGGAAGTCGTGAGGTATATCTCAAAGAGATTATAAATATATCCCGCCTTTTAAATTAAAATTGCATTTTCATTCTGATGGATCAGAACGGTTTGGTATTAAAGTTATTGTAACTGTAAAGTCTGTATTAAAAAAAAAGAGCTACGCAAAAATTTTCGCCTAAAATTATTTTTTCGTAGGCTTTTCTTCAAACTTTTAGGGTATAAACATCAACATTGGGCTAAGGTTTCTACTTCTTGGTATATTGAATCTCTTCTCCATGACCGAATGCCCGCACTTTGCCCTAGACACCACTCATAATAAGGTTTTGAGTAATAGTGGGCCGACTTCTTTTGATATATGTACCCACTGTTTCCTCAAAGCCAGCTCGTTCTCGAATACTTTAGGTGTTTTACGAAGTTTGGCTTTCATATGGCTTAATCGGGCAAAGTTCCGGCGAGTTCGGTGGGTTGAAGTCTTTTGGTATAAAAACAACATTTTAATCTCTGTACTAGTCTAATACCGGGCACGCCTGGCAGGATGCCAAATCCGGCCAAAATAGCGTCTCGCCACCGTGAGACTGTAGGAAGGGTAGCATGCAATTCTGGAGGCATTCGTCTCGGAAGATTTGCCCATTCATGCTACCTGTGGCTTCATGCACCCACAGGTGGCCCATCAAACCTAGACCTTTTTAGCAAATTTGTCCACCTTCTTCTTCCTTACCTCCTCAGGAAAAGCTATCTATGATGTGGTGACGCAAAAACTCATGCCCCTTTGTGTCCGCCTTCATATAAGTCTCGTTGTCCATCACGACGCACCTCGGTTTCGTCAACCACTCGTGGTACTTAGAAGGTCTCGTTTCCCGGACTTGAAAAAATCCCGGGATTCGGGATTTATTTTTTCGCCATCCCGGGATATCCCGGGATCCCGGGAAGAAAATAAAAAAACTTACAAATTTAAATTTCATGTATTTATTGAATTCATTTTAATGGAAATATATGTTTCAGGTTGATTTATAAACGAATCATTATTTGTCTTCACGTTTGAAATATGACTTTAGAAATGTTAGTTCGTTGATGCTTGAGTCCGACAATGAGGACCTGTTCTTAGTGCACATATTGCCAGACTCAGAGAAAACCCGCTCGCTGTCAATCAAAGTGGGTTTGATAGACTTCAAAGCCATAAACACCTTCTCAAGGCTCGGTGTAAGTTCTCCAGTTACCTCAAACAGAGCAAGTTCTTTTTTGATGACATTATCCAGGCTGGGTGGCTCCCGTTGTTGGGCACTGGGCGTATCAGCCTGTTTCTGGATCATAGCTTTCAGTTCTTCTTTAAGATTTCCATCAGATTCAGCAGTTGAGGCGTCGATCGGAACGGAATCCGATGGAGAATTGTAAAGCCGTCCGCACTCTTCTTTGACAAACTTAATCAGCTGATAACGGGAAGCGATCGGTAGCTCAGCAGAATTCTGGGATGAACTTCCACCACTCTGAAGCCACCTCCTAAGTGAGACAAGCTTGACGTTTCGGCGCTCATTTACCCGTTTCAAAACTGCCGCGTGCAATTTCGAGGCGAGGGGATTTTCTGGCGAGTTCTGTGAGCGCTTCAACAACACTTTCGTGGAGCCTAATGTAGCGCTCCAGCATTTTTTCTGTGCTGTTCGAACGCGTCTTCATGTCCAGAAGAAGTTGGAGTTGTTTTCCACATCGTTTTTGTACATTTCTCTGAAGAACCGAGTTTTTCACAGGCGATCGACGGAACATTCGTACAATGTTTTGGATCCGGCACCAAAACCACTTTCCTGGCCATTTTACTGTCGATTGGACCATTTTTACGACCTCCCTCTTCCTTCGTTCGGGCTCTCAGACACTTCTTGAAGGTTCTTATCACACCAAACACAGTTGTATTTGCAATCCCAAGTTTTTTAGCCATCCATCGGTAGGACGCCTCTGAATTTTGATTGTAAGTGCACAACATTTTTTCACGGTCAATTTCTTGTTTCGACGACATGGCTGAAACTACTGTATAACTATGAATCTTGACAGATGTAAACAATACACTATGATTCAGATTTGCTCAAATTTCCATACTCATGCGGTTCAAAAGTAACAGCAAATTTTTGGTGTGCCATTTTTATCGATTATACGCTTTATGTCGTTGTCGCATGTTGTTTTGGTATCCAACGGCGAATCTTTGAAAACCAATTCTCGTTCCAAAATTGACTACTAATGTCATAAATAAACTATGAGTTTTCGCAACCCTTTTTCTATACATGTTCGGTACTTTATTCTCCCTAGTAATTTTTTTTTGAGATGGAGCAGATTTTATGACTTTCAACAAAAATTAAAGCATGGAAACAAATTGAAGATAGTCGAAACGTCACAACTGGAATTTAAAATCATTTCTGATGAGAACCTATTGCGGTACGCAAAAGTTAAGTATACGTGGACCTAATTTCGAGTGTATATTTAACCTTCGTTGAGAAAAGTTCGGTTGGTTTCGTCTTTAACTTAATTTTAATAATATAGGAACTGAATTTTAAGCATTGAATCTTGCATAAGTTGCTTGCATTGATTGCATAAGAACCTCCAATAGTGATTGCATAAGAACCTCCAACAGTTCATACTAACGTCGAACGGTAGCCTGATGGAAATGGTTTTTAAGAATGAACTGACTGGTGTTGGTAGAAAAAGTTCGCAACGGGCAAGGAAGTACTATTAAAGGAAAACTGACATTCAGATTCATTAGGTCTGACAAAGTGTAGACATGGATCCAGTAATTTGTAGGTGACTGCTGTATTCAGCAGAGGGCACATAGGTTTCTTTTGAAATAACTTTGAGGATTTTGAAACAAAACTATTTCTAAAAATGATTTATTTTGTAAATATTGTTTTGATTCCTAGGTGTAAAGTTTTTTATACTTTTTTTTAATGTTAAAAAGTAAGTCAGTTTCAATTGTCATTTTATAGGTTCATGATAAAAAAGGAATCGAACACATGCACAGGTAATACATAATGATACATTTTTATCTTATTCATGAATTACCATGCATGCTTATAAAACATAGGTTTTATTAAAAGGTGTATGGAGTCAAATTGCATCACAAAAAAAGATTCAGCAAACCGGTGGTATTCAAACTTTCAAAAAATACAACAAAACATAATTTAATTACCATACCCAAATAAACGAGCCTTCCTATTGACACTGCTCATAAGATCTTATAAAACGTCTGGACCAATTGTTCTTTGCGTCGAAATCGATTTTTTCTTCATATTATTTCTTCTTCTTCAGCATTTCAAGCTTATTGCTTTCACAATTAGCTAATTGCTTGCTCTCAACTTAGTGTTTGCACTTCCACAGTTATTAATTGAGAGCTTTGGATGCCAAGTACCATTTTTGCATTGGTATGATTGTGTGGCAAGTACAATCATACCCTGTGCCCAGGGAGTCGAGAAATTTTCCTTAACGAAAAATTCCTAGACCAGACCGGGAATCGAACCCAGCCACCTCCAGCATGGTGTTGCTTTGTAGCTGCGCCTTTACAGACCTAGCTAAGGAAGGACCTTCATATCTTCTTCCGATTTCACTTTAGTAGGATGTTTCCGAACAAATTGCTTGCCAAATCATGTTTTTTTTTTTTGGCAAACTTTGACATCTTCTGCTTCCTAACGTTCTCAGAAACATCGATCTTTTGATGAGCAGTAAAGAACAGGAGCCCCGGATGTTGCCGGAAGTCTGCTTTTACATAAGTCTCGTCATCCATAACAAGACAATGCAGTTTGACAACAACTGGATCCGTGCACGAGATTTCCCCACCGTATTCTGCCGTTAATCTTCCGACACTATCTTCGCAATGATTGCACAACTACTTATGTTACTAATACAATGTGAAACATTCACATTGAATTTATTTCAGCCAAAATATCAATAGAAAATACAAAATGACGAAAAACTTACACTCATTGGAAAATGATGCAATTTGATTCCGTATGCCTTTTACTTCATAATGATCCTTGAGAAATCTCGTTCGACGATGTTGCTATGTGGCAAAACATGTTTAACAAGACAGAACATCTCGCAGCGATTTCACTGAAACGACAAGAGCATTTGCATTTTTTTGTGATTTATTTGCATCTCTCCGATTATTTTACACCAGCAAACAAGCAAAAGAAATGCGTCGGCGGATTACATGCTGTTGTGACTTTTACCGCGAAAGATTTTTTCGTTTGAATTTCAGATTATAAATCAATTTGGCGATCATATCTTTGTATCAAACTGGGAACATTCCACTAATTGCGCTCTCGAGCTCAAGTGGAGTGATTTATAATTAGACAAATTGTTTCCTAGGAGTATAGGGTCATGATTTGCTAAATACGTAAGAATGAAAATCCTTACACAATAATATGATCATAGCTCAAATTAAATTATGAGTAAAATTTCTAATTAAATAATTGACTGAAATATATAAGAGAAATGAGACACTCTTATATCAGTTTGAGGTTGAAGTTGAGCCAGAATGTCTTGTAAAAGAGTCGAGTCAATACATTTTCGAGTCAAGCTAACACTGCGTTCAGCACACAATTGTACCAGAAAAGCTTAAAGGAGTTCTGAAAAAAATCAATTTATAACTGTAGTATGCCTCACAGATAAGATGTATCAGTAAGCGACGAGAGTGTGAGAATTTTTGCAAAAAACAACGGCCACTGATTTGAACCTAAATTTCTCATTTGGCACACGGATGACTACTACTAGTTAGACAACGTGAATTCAGATCGTAACTTAGACAACGATTGATTTGTTAGAATTGAGATATGTGTATTGCATACTAAAAACTTTTGTTTTCCACAATTTTTCACACATAGGATCAAAATGACTAGCACATATTTAGTAATCATTAAAGTTCAATTATGTTTCTTTCTAAAATCAAGTAAAAAGGAAATTGAGGTTCTGGAAAAGAGAGGTTTTGAATAATTTTGAACGTAACCCTTTATAATTTAATGTTTTATGATTCTTGAAAAAGTCTGTAGAATAACTCAACTATAAAAAGCAAACCGTTTATATTTGTGAAACATTACTTTTAGAAATTGAACGTCAGAAGATTACACACAAAAATATTTCAAGAGACATGCAGTACTCCAGACGCATGCGTTGAATCTAAAGTACATGCCAAAGTATTCGTTGCAATCAGCAGTCGAATTAATGAACTTTACTAATACTCAATTCTGTTGCTGTACTGAACGTAATTAAAAGAACTGAAAATCTAATGAATAGTGCTGAAAATATTTTAAATGAACTCTATTTATGAATTCTTCTTTCTTTGCTTTTCAAGCTTTTCGATTTCTCAACAAATCTATTGCTGGATTTTAAATAAGTGCTTTAAATGCATTTCTGCTGTTATTGATTGATAATTTTCAATGCCAGTACAATTACTTTATTAGTATGATTTTGTTGTATGTATCATATTCACTAAGTTAGGTAGTTGAGGAATTTTCGTTCGCGAAAAAATAAGTAAAGCATATTGAAAGTAGTTGTAGCAGTAATTCATGTTATAAAATCTTGCTTCGCGTTGAAAAACAGTTTATTGCGTCCTTCTCGGAATATTTCTTTTCATACATTGTAAGTTTTGCTTTGGACAATGCGTGTTACACATGTTTTTCGCAATGGTGTTCTTTCCTTATTTTTTAATTTTATAAGTATAGGTACTCAAAAGGTCCCAAATGTTCTGATTACATTATATTTGACATCAAGTGCGTGCAAAAATCTTTCAGAAAGATGTAAACATCTTAGAAAACATTTCCATATTATCGTTACCCAAAAACATACTTGAGCTATGAGAAACAACTGGAAGAAGCATCATGTAACAATCAATCGACAACTCGAACACACGATGTTGAGGTTGACCTTTCAATTTTCGCTATCGGGAATTGCAATGGAGGTGGTGTAATATCGCATCATTGGTGCACGCCTTACTCTTCTGTGATGGCACCGCGGTGGTTAGGACAAGTAGGTCAACTGCATCAGTATCAAAAGTGAGAGTGTTACCCTCCGCTTATGGGTACAAATCCGGAGTCTGCTGACCAATGAACCACAACTAGCTGCTTCCACATTGTGGTGATGTGGTGATTATTATTGTTGCTTCTCATAATTTCTTCTCCGGGTCACCCCCTCCGCTTCTCTTAGGGGTCCGTTTTATTTTGATACGTGTTTCTCGTATGCTGAAAACATGAAAAGTCAAGTGATGCCAGTTATAAACGATTTTACAGATACATAATATGCTCATTCCATCATCACTATGGCATCCCTTATTCGAGGGGTGTTAAGACCCCAAATGAAACTGAAATTGAGGTCATGTTTACTTTCGACGGCTCTTGACCGTTGTTGACGACGTCGAAGACGGCTTCGAGGCGTTGGTGAATATGGTGGTTATTAAAAGATTGATTAAATGCCTCTTTCAACTTTCTGTCCGCTGTTGGTCGGAGGTACATTTTGCACACGAGTTATTTCATCCAGTCGTTCGTTTTATTTTTCTTCTTGTTGTGGCAGAGAAGTGATTATAGTGGGCACATCAGATGAGTAAGGAAGTTGAAGATGTTGATTTTGAAGCGCGAGGCGTGGTAGAAAGAAAACCGAGAGACTACAAAGTTTTTTTTTTCATGGGGATATATGTGAGGATGTAGCAAATAGCTTATGGCTAAAAGTGAAAGTTAGCAGCATCAAATACTTTAGCAGTGCAAATGCAACTTCCTAGAGCGCACCAAAATACGGATGTATGAGCATTTCAAGCGGAAGCCGTGCTTCAAACAATGCTATGTGCACGATTCGATATAATTTCAATACATTTAAAGACTGAAAACCAATGTTCGTGACAATTACTACACAACTAAGATCGTTGTGCGTGTAATTTGGTGCGTTGATTATTATGGACTTCGTAGTCGTGTGGCGTCACCAGTGCAATGTAGCAATGTGTCATAATGCGGGTTCGATTCCCGCCCCAGCCGGTGAAGCTTCTACTGAGATTGTCCGTTGCTTAGTGAAGATATGTAGCGACATAGGTGACTTATATATATAGCTACACTGAACATATGTTTTCGTAAATTCGCTTACGCTCGTTCTATGAACACAATTTTCGTACATTGAAAACATGTCTCATTCGTTGAAGCAACATTCGTACAGGTTGTGGAGAGTGAAGTTGCACCTTATTCATACAATGCACGAATTGAAACTCAAGTGGTCCAACCTATCGTTGCTTCTATTGTATCATACTTGGTGTTGCTTTTGTAGTGGCAAAAATTATTTGTTTACGTCGAATTAAAATTGAACTTAATTTTCAGTGTATGCTATGTGGTATGCTATGGTATGCTAATGTACAGTGCAATGTACGTGACTTTTTTTCGTTTTACAAATTGTTGACGACGAAATTTTATGAATGGATAAAAAAAAATTGTCATAGATATACTCGAAATCTATCTATGAATTTGGATAAACTGATCTTGTTCCCCAATGTATGTTTTACACTCTTAGGAGCAGAGTTATTTATTGCTAAACGGTTTTTTTTTTCGTTTTCTTTAACAAACCTCATCGCATTTCAACCTTCGATGTGACACTCATGGTTTCCTGCAAAAAAAAATAAAATAAAATAAATAGACTTTGTATGAGGGCAGGATAAAATTAAAGTTCAGTGCAATTAGCTGATCTAATTTTTTTTTAAATAGTTTTGCACAGGTGACACAATAAATTTAAAAAATAAAGAACAGGCCACAAACTGTCAACATCAATCGGAGGAGAAATCGAGGATAAGTTTCACACATTAGTGATTTAGTGATCGTTAGTAGAAGCAAAAATAATATTTTGGACTCTTTAAATGCACGTGACTGATTATACAACTGTAGTCTGTACAACTGTATAGAGGACGGTGGAAATGGAAACAGAAAGTGTTTCTGGATTCATTAAATTTTCTGCGGAACACCGAAGAGGAGGCCAAAATCTTATCAATCTGATGAAACCATCGATGAAAAAATGTGACCTTCCTATTTTTATGGTCATTCAGAGAGGTCTATACTGCATTTTCCCCCTAAAATCATAAACTTGTCGAATTTACTTTGATCGTTTATTCAAAAAACGGCAAAGCTAGTAGCCTTCGCGTTGTCAAAAAGAGTGGCCTGCGGTTTCAAATGGAACCTCTGCGTCCGGAATGTCTATAATGGTGCATCGAGATAAAAAGCGAGCCAATCTGTCAAATTGTCGGAAGGTTGTGACTACAAATCGCGAGGATAAACAAAACAAGACGCCTAAAACACAATTTCAGAAGCTGTACACGACGATGCAGATGAAGTTTGATTGCCTGGTAATGGACGACGAACGTGAAGGTTGATTTCATTTAGATTCCAAAGCAAGAGTCTTATACGGCAAATGAAAACAGATTAGCAGGAATTTTCAAGCATATAAAGCTGTCAAAATTCGCTGTTTTGGCATCTTTTTTTTTTAAATTGACATTTTCATTGCAACCGGAGCCGTCAACCAAGAAATGTAATTGAATGTCCTCAAGCAACACAACCGTTCTGAGCAGTGTTGATCGAATTCAACATGCTTCCTATACGATTAAAAATAAATTCCTAGACCAGACCGGGAATCGAACCCAGCCACCTCCAGCATGGTGTAGCTTTGTAGCCGCGCCTTTACCGACTGAGCTAAGGTAAGCAGTCAAGTTCGGCTCTCTTGTAGATCGGTCTGGTGTTTTTACCAAGGCTGCTTCCGTTCCGAAGAGATGATAACCGCTGTTGCAACAATACCTGGAATGCCTTTCGTCGTATCACCTTTGACATCATCGGGTCACTTTAAATCATTATGATATTCTGAAAGCTTTCGGCGCAATCGATGTATTGAATTGTTCCGGCCCTGATCTTATTCCGCCTGTTTTCACCAAACCAAAGTGTGCTCAATAATTGCTTTAACCAGATGTTGCGATTCTCAATCGATCCTTGCTCGAAGAGGTAATTCGTGATCCTTGGTAGCTGGTGTCAATCATTCTAATCCCCAAAGCTGGAAACACACATTGCGGGAAGATCAACGGATATCAATCTTGTACTGCCTAGCGAACGTTTTCGAGAGTTTATTGCACAACCTACTGTATCTTGCTGTCTGTGATATCTGAAGTCGACCTCAGTTTCTGCTGCACTATACGGACGCGCAGTTCTGTCGGCCCGGCAAACCAGGAGCCGTATTGCGGATCTCGAAACGAAGAACTTTTTCTCACAAGCGTTTGTACAAAAAGTCGTTCCTTTCGAGCTATGTAATGCCACCCCAGGCTTCCGTTCGACGATCTCGTCTTTCTCCAGAAAGCAGTGGATGTTCTAAATGCCGGATCGACTTTATCCGGCAGACACGAAGTGTCTCCTGATGTCTAACTTCTTAACTCTATGATGGGTCTGGCAGTACAAACAAACTATCGTGTGTAGTTGCTTGACTGCTTTTGCCAAGACTGGTGCAAATTAACTGATCACGCTGTCTATTTTATTTCTGTACACATTAAGGTTGCTACAATTGGTGCTGCATAGCTATTATCACCACCAGGTCGCAGGATAATCTCATGAAAAATTGCTAAAATCGATCAACCTTTTTAATACATACGTTAGTTCAGAATCGCTGGAATGGTCCTATCAGCCAACCTCCGTATGTGCACTTCTCGAAATATAACCGTTAGCGAGTTGTCGACTGATGCTTCAAATGTTGTTCGTTTTCGTCGTGATAATGTGCAACATCAACTGTAGCAACCTCTCAGAGTTTGTCTTATACGCACCAGCTCGTCAGCTCCATAATTGGCAACTTCTGTGCAACCCTAGTCATTACGGGCTTTATAACAAGATAGATTTATGCTGTAGACTGTTCAATCAAGTGTACGACTGGCTTGATTTCTGTATTCGTAGATTAGTTTTGGAATTAAATATTATTACTGTTTAATCAGTGTGTGCGACACTTATGCCCAGTACCTTGTTCAAACCAGTGACAGAATAAATACCTGTCAGCCATCTTGAGAATCACCGATGCGCACATCCTAACTATATCAGTAAAATTATGATCACCGAAAAACTCATGCGAAATTAACGAGACGTGATTGATGACTTGACTTACTAATTTTACTAAATGATAAGAATGGCTCGTGAGAACAGTGAAAAAAAAAACAACAAATTAAAAATTTGGTTTTCTGCCAACATACGAGGAGTTATTTTCGACATGCAAACTGCAGAACTTCACATAAAAAAAAAACATTATTTTATAAACACTTTTCCGAGTGCATTAGTAGAACGAATGTAATCGGAAAATTTGGAAAAATTAAAATAACACTTCACTTGTACCTTTTCATTAAAATAAAAACAAACTGAAATGCTTTTTTCAAACCATCACTAGTAAATGCCTGCAAATTCCTTAAAATTTTACAAGAAAAAACTTATCTTTTGACCTATCAGCATTCTACAGTATCGAGATGTGAAGTTGACGGCACGTGGTATAGAGCACAAAAATCAAGGCATCTATGTCAATCTTTGCAATGTGTTGCAGTCTGAGTATTTGTTTGATCATGCCAAAAAATTATCAAACCCTTACCTAATTAATAACTTTTTCATTTGACGTTTGGCTGAAAAACTATCTTCGGAAAAGTGGCAAATTTCCTTTAAAAATAGTTATTGAACATATTGTCAAAAAAAAAAGGAGTAAGACTAAAAGATATAGTAGTGAACAAAAACATTGCTTTCTCTCAAGTAATTTCTATGTTAACTTCAAATGGCGTGTGCACTGGTTTCTTATCAAATGTGTTCAAAATTTAGGAGGCTGTTCATGGCAAGGTTTGGGATCGTGTGAACACATAAAAGCTAAAATTTAGAAATTTACATCGGTTTTTTTTAACAGAACCATCACATGAACACTAGCACCACAAAGTGAACTTTTTAAATTACTGCGCACCTTCCGGAAAGCCTTGATCTACTGAACAACTTTGTTGAAGTCAGTTACCTGCTTTCTGGCCAGAGCCACGAGATATTCTATGCAAAAATCAATTATTGACTGAATTTAGATGTACAGGGTGCGGCAGAAAATAATGCGAAAATTTGTTCTATTTCTTTCAAATCCCATTTTCAACTGATTCAAGCAATATATCAACATTTTCGAGTGCAGTTATCTTTCTAAAGTCTTTTTGAACAAATTTATTCAATGTGTCCTCCATTTTCATTAATAACATCCTCGAGCCGACGCCGGAAGCCAGAGCATGCCTTTCGGACGTAGTCCTCCGACATTGACTGTCATGTGCGTGTTATGGTTGACTTCAGGGTTTTCACACTAGGGTGTGATGTTTTGCAGGCTTGTGCTTCAACATATGCCCAAATCGAATAATCCAACGGATCAAGATCTGGACTGCTAGGGGGCCACAAATCCTTCGGCCAAAACTTCATGTTATCGTTCAACCATTGTTGGGTTCGATTGGACGTGTGACACGGCGCTCCATCCTGCTGTAGGACAACGTTTTGGTCCTCGGCCTTCACCCAGGGAAGAAATTGGTCCTTTAAAATACCGATATACACTTCAGTATTGATTTTAACTCCAGCATCAATGAAAACAGGCGGCATTTTCAACCGTTGGACGCCACCAAGCCAAACATCATGACACCAGCCGGATGTTTGGTTTGAAATTTGAATTTCACTTTTTCCGGAACGTTCTCCATTTTCTACGGTGAAAGGAACCGGTCCAAGCGGCTGTTGGCAACAGTATTAATTCTGAAAAGCTTTTCGTCGGAGAGCAGGATTATCATTTTTTCCTTCTTCAACAAGGAAAGCAATCGCTTGTAACGAGTCACTCGTAGTTCCTTGACCCGGTCCGTAATCAACTGGCGTTTCACTCTGGCTCTGAAAGATGCATGCGGGTCTTCTTTGATGATTCTCCGCATGGATTTCTCCGAAGTATTGGCTTCCTTTGCAAGTTTTCTTATGGAACGCACCGGGTTGCGAGCAATTTTTGCACGGACCGGTTTGATCACGTTCGGCGTGCGTGCAAAGCGCGGACGTCCGCTTCCCGGATTCCGCTGCTTAGGACCATCCTGCAGGGACTTTTTTATGCGGTAAACTGTTGCCAAATGGCACCCTACAACCTTGGCAATCTCTTTCGGCTTCTTCTGGGCGAGCAACAAACTGGTGATCACTTCTTTCGCGAACATTTTGACGAATTTGCAATAAAACAAATAGAATGTTTGGATGCAGCACTTGAAAGTAAACATAAACAAATACACTTTCGACAGAAATTAGTCACTAGCTACACGAATTAATCCAATACTCAAGTTTGAACATTTTCGCATTATTTTCTGCCGCACCCTGTATTATGCTGCACGCAATTTGAAAAGACGGTTAAAGTTAGTATAGAGGAAGGTGCTCTAATGTGGGTGTATGGATTTAGAATTCGGCCTATCGTTAAAAATTGCCTGTCTTTAATTTTTCTTCATATTGTTATGTCAGTGAGACAATACTACAGTATATTTTTGATTTACATGTTAAACATAGTGAATTAATATTTACTTAGAATTTTAGGCATAGGCCGAATCCTAGATCCATAGACCCACATTAGAGCACCTTCCCCTACCCTAACTTTAACCGTCTATTCAATTTGCGTGCAGTATAAAACACCTAAATTGACAGTTTACATCTAAATAAAACTGATGTAGTTTGATGTTTTCAGCATTTGGCACGGATCTTTCGGAAATTGTGTGATCTTTGTCCCGAGCAAAGTAAACGGATTGTTCACAAATGGTGCACCGTCAATGGTTTTTCGGGGCAGTTCAAACCACATTACGGAAGTATCAAAACAGTGCTAGTCGGGATGGAAAACCAGGCAAGACTGGCCCTATAATCGACAGGAAGGTAAACAATTATTTTAAGCGCCATCCTTTAGCATTAGCACGAGATGCTATGGTACTTCGGAGAACAATGTCATACCTGCCAAGGAAAGATTGGGCCTACAGATTTGTCGGCAGTAGCAGTCAAGACAAAGCACCAAACAGGCTAAATCTGTGAAATCGAGATGTACGAAGGGTACAACAAACTGCTTCCAAAAAATCTGGCTGTATTATCATGAATGCTGAAATTTGTATATAAATCCATAACAATACTATGCCGGGACCGAAGTTTTATTCCAGAAAGAAGCGAAGAGAACGGATTTTCCTGAGTTAGTGAAAGTGATTTACGCCGAAAAAAATAGCTCGTCCATTCATTACGGCAGATGCCTTGAATGGTAAAATCTATGTGAATGAGTTTCTGCAAAAGAAAATTGCTACCCTAGATCCAACAGCATAACATGCTTCCAATCTTTTGGCCTGATCTTCTTTCCTGACGTCACTCTAAAAATGCACTAGAGTGGTACAAAACGAACAATGTCGTATTTGTACCAAAGGAAATGAATCCATCAAACTGCCCAGAGGTTCAGCTCATCGAGACTTTTGAAGCTTTGACTAGCAGAGAAGACACGTAAAACCAGCGAAAAGTGTTGAAAAATTTAATTAAGTGGTAAAAACGGTAGAAAAAAGCACTAGGCAGAAGCTTATGAAGGGTGTTAAGACAAAAGTTTGAGAACTTTTCTAATCTACGAAAAATCAAGCAAACTGAAATGGAAATATTAGGAAAATTTTGTAATTGTTCACTGTGTTTGAGAATGAAATAATCAAAAATGTACAGAAATGAACAGTACGGATGTCCGTACTAGTGGTGGTAAATGTACAGTTTTTTGCAAAACCGTCGCCTGCTGTGAAATGTTCAGGCCTACACACTAGCAATCGTTTTAAGGATACAGTTCGAACGACCTTGAAAGCTAGAAAACAGACAGAGAAAAATGTCGTCTTTTTTTGCCGACATTTTCAAACAGCTTGCGTGTAACTTTATTTAATAGCTTGATTAAAAACGTTCTGATTTGGCAGTCTATGGTAATGAGTTATTAGTATCCATTTTTATAATTTGATTCATCATAATAAACATGATATGTATGCAGTGATAAGTCACCAATCAACGAAAACCTGAGACACATAAATATATGTCACAATTGTTTCAAAACCATAGGCTGATGGCAGGATATATTTCGTCAGGTGTAGAGAGCAGTACAAAAATGTTTTGACATTTTCCCCATGGGGGGGGGGGGGGGGGGGGGGGGGTTTCCATGATGCTCGTGCTGCGTGTTTAAATCGTAATGAACGAATTGTCGAAATGGAGAATGTAAAACACGATATGGATATGGGGAAGGGTTCATCCTTGTCATGTCAAAGGTACGAGGTCAGAGGGGGGGGGAGGGGGGGGGGGGGGGGGGGGGAATATCAGCCAGCACTTCCAAGCTAGGGTGAGCGAGTGCGCACCTACGGGGAGGGGTTCCATTTATGTTGTACGACGGGTGATGAAAATAAAATACGTATGGGGGGGAGGGGGGGGGGGGGGGGGGGGGGGGGGGGATCAACCAGACCCCTGGGTGTTTGGGAGATGACATGGAATGAGTTACCTGTGAACCCTTGAAGCTCCTGGTAGGGATGGAGTATTTTTCCTAGTACTACTACAGGGAGAGAATTCATCTCACTTCTGAGCCAAGGGGGGGGGGGGGGGGGGGGGGTAGAGTTGATATGTGATATGTAAGGATAGATAGAAGATTTTAATTAAGTTAAGTTGGTAGGGATGGATTTTTTGTATATAAGAAGGGAAAGGCAATTTTAACACCCATTCTCACATAACTTTTTCAAGCTAGCCTAATATTGGGCTACATTCCAACTAATAAAAAGGATAAAAAGCTCCTCCCGAAATCCTTCGCGTTTTTGCCGATAAGCTTCGGATCATCCATCAAAAAATTGTAAAATAATGGAATATGATGACACTGTTTTTTGGTGCTAAAATTTTCTGTGCAAAATATCATCGATGACTTGCATATCAAGAGGGGTCTTCATCTCAGTGGTTAAAAGTCTACACACGGTTGCATTGTTTGTATTTCAGTTATTTGTTATTGAATTCAAGATCTTTTTTATACAAATGTAGCGTTTTCTTCATACTTTTAAGAAAAAATACGGATAAAATTATTCGTCACGATTTCGAAGGAATTCTCGAATTTTTCTTGTAACACGGCTCATTACTCGGCGCACACCTTCTTCGTCCATCGTTTTAGCTATCTTATTCCACCAGGTCTTCATCTGATGGATGTATTTGACAACCTTTTCCTTTTCCTTGAGTCTCCTCTTCATGATTGCCCAGTATTTCTCAATAGGGCGGAACTGGGGGCAGTTGGGTGGGTTAAGGTTTTTCGGAACAACCTGGACCCCTTTCTCTGCATACCATTCTTGAACGACTTTGCTGTAATGACAGCTTGCCAAATCTGGCCAAAACATTACGGGATGGTCGTGGGATCGAATGAACGGCAAAATTCGTTTTGGAGACACTCTTTGACGTCATTGTCTTATTTGTAACGAAAACTTTCGTTTTTTGCCACAGCTGCAAATGCCCTGCCAAATCATGAATTTTCGTGCAAATTTGTCGGCAAAAACAAATTTAAATTTGGCTGGAACATCCCCCCGAGCCGTTGCCAAGTAAAATTTTTGACCTGGGATTTGCCCGAAGTCAGCCTTGACATAGGTTTCATCGTCCATCAGAAGACACCCGTCGAACTTGGTCAGCTTCCGAGCACGGATTTTGGCCACACTATTCTGTTTTATGGTCCGATTTGGCTGTTTGACAGCTCGATACGACTTGATTTCTTCCCGGAGTCAATGATCACAGCTATGACGAAACGAATTTTCTGGCCAAATCACGATCCGACAGATTGGGATTCCTCTTAATCGTCTTCAAAATCTTACCACGCAGTTTCCGGTCGATAGTTCCACTCCGATGATTGGCTGGAGGCTTCCGAATCGTCGTCAATGTTTCCTTATACCGTTTGATAACGCGCCATACGGTATTTCTGGGCAATTTCAGCTGTTTAGCTAGCCTAGATGCAGACCACAATGGATTTTCCAAATAACTGTGCACAATTTTTTCCCTTCTTTCGGCTTCCATGTTGATTGTTTACAAAGTACAGTCGATTTGCGGAATGTCAAAAATACATACGTGAAGCTGACAAAATTCCCGACACGTGGGCGCCAAGAACTTCCAAATCCGTCCACCAGGAGCGCCACAATATGAGCAAAAGTTTGTTCCAATTCTAAATGAAGCAAACCTTAGCCTAATATTGGGCTACATTCCAACTAATTAAAAGGATAAAAGCTCACCGACCCCGGGCGATACTTATAACCCTGAAAAAAAAAAAAAAACAACCACATTTTAAGATGTCTCTTTTTTCCGGATCAGTGTTAGAGCAATTAAAGGGTGCCCGCAAGGAGGCGTATTATCACCTCTATTGTGGTATTTAATAGTTGATGATCTTCTCAAAAATCTGAAAGCTCTAGGCTTCGAAATAGTTGGCTTTGCAGATGATATAGTTATAATAGTACGTGGAAAATATGACGGTATCATCGCAAACAGAATGCAAATTGTTTAAAATTTTGTCTCATCGTAGTGTGATAGGGAAGGGCTGAACATAAACCCTTCCAAAACAACTATTGTGCCATTTCCACGAAGGAGAAAATACTCATTCGAAAATATAACATTGAGAGGTACCCTTTTGGAACTCAAGGGGAGTAACCCTTGACAGCAAACTTAATTGAAATACACATCTAGAGCAGACTATAACCAAAACTACCAATGCTCTATGGATAAGTAAAAGAACATTTGGGAAGCAATGGGGACTGAAGCCAAAGATGATTCATTGGATTTACTGGCAATTGTGAGACCCCGGGTTACCTACGCTTCATTGATCTGGTGGCCAAAAACAAAAGAGAGAGTTGCTCAAAGAAAGTTAGAATGACTTCAAAGACTAGCAACTTTTTCAATCACTGGTGCAATAAGAAGAACACCATCGAAAGCACTGGATGCTTTACTATACATACTACCATTGCATCAAGTCGTACAACTAGAAGCTGAAAAAAGCGCTATGAGAATGAAAAGATCTATGAACCTCTTTGATGGTGATCTAATAGGACATCTAAGCATTCTAAAAATTATTAAACTAAATTCTTTAGTTATGAACAACGAAGATTGGATGAAAAAAACATACAACTTCGACCGTGCATATCAAGTATTTGATCCTGGGCGTGATTCGTGGGAATGCGGTGGTCCGAATCTTCGTCCAGGATCGATAGTTTTCTTTACAGATGGTTCAAGAATGAACAATCAAGTTGGAGCAGGAGTAACTGGTCCAGGGATAAACACGTCGATTCCGATGTGCAGGTGGCCTACTGTATTCCAAGCTGAAATTCAAGCAATTCTGGAATGTTCTACTATATGCTTGCGTAGAAACTATAGACATTCAAATATATGTATTATGTCAGACAGTCAAGCAGCTCTAAATGCTTTAAAGTCAGCACCATGCACATCTAAGCATGATTGGGAATGTGTTCAATCACTTCAAAAATTGTCTTGTCGTAATCAAGTCAGTCTATACTGGGTTCCTGGTCAATGCGGAATTGGTGGAAATGATCGAGCCGATACACTAGCAACACTCGGATCGTCTCTACAGCTTGAAGGACCTGAGCCCTTTTGTAGTTTATCTGCTTCTTCTCTTAGAATGGAGCTCAAAGCCTGGGAATCTTCGAAAGTGAATGAAAACTGGAACAACACTTTCACAGCTAGGCAATCAAAGCGGTTCATTACTCCAAATATTTCTATGACTCGCAAAATACTTGATCTTTCTAAAAAAGATCTAAGCATATATACTGGTCTTTTAACAGGCCATTGTCCGAGCCGCTATCACTTGAAAGTGATTGGAAAACTTCAAGATGATTCATGTCACTTTTGTGGTATGGAAAAAGAAGACTCGGGACATTTGTTATGCCACTGGTCCGGCAATTTTCATTAAAAGAAGTCAGTTCTTCGCCAAAGGGCCAATAAAACCCTTTGATATTTGGAGAACAAATCCCAGTACGGTAGTGCAATTCATTCGAAGTGTAATGCCGTGCTGGGATAATGCTCTATAGAGTCATAAGTCAAGCTTTGACGACCACTCCTAACAATAGTGATACGTCACCTGGACAGAACTAAAAAAAAGGGGATACATCACAGTAGATCTAAAAAATTGTCACAGTGATGGAAATACCCGACAAGGAATAATTATGTGTTGAAATCAAGTTTAATATAAAGCTTATGTTCTGTTACATAAAATACTTAAGTTATTAATATATTTCTATTGAATGCACGACAAAAAATACATCAAATATCAGAAAATGAAATTGATCAGGTGTTTGAAGCAATTGGAGAGCATTCGCATACTAATTTTCAACTCCAAGAAGTTGAATGAAACCGGTAATGTAATCGGACCCGTCACCTCCGTTCTGGTAAAACCATGTCAAACTGCCCGGGTATCTAAGTCCGATAGTGCTCATCGCATGTTAATTATTTTCCTGCACAACGGTGAGAGATGATAGAATTCTAATTAGAGGCAACATAATGTTCGCCGGAGCGGTAACCACTGCCGTATAGTAGCGACCACACACATGATATGTAGATACCTACATATCGCATCAACCGGCCATCCGCTACTATTTACCACAGTTCAGTCTAGCCGGTGTTTCCGTCTTTGGGCCAGATTTAATTGATTTTACTTGTATGGTCTACTTGGTTTTGTGTAAAAAGGCGGTGTAAGACATTGTAGCTGCGGTCTTCAACATGTTTAAACTCGAATGGACATCGGAAAATATAAAACGATCTTAGGTCTGCTTGGTTTCGATGTGTTAAACCACCATTTGGTGGCAGGGTAGGCTCTGAGATATTTTATTTTTATTTTGTTTCTTTAGACTGGATAACGTTATTTCCACTTAATGAGAGTTGTACAGGAAATACATTTCACTAGCTCATGTAATGCTGAATATATTTTCAAGTTTTACCGACTTTTTTGACAAGCAGTCAACAAGAAGCTTACATGACTCACCCAGTCCAATGGGAACATTTGATTGTGGAGCACGTACAGAATGTGTGCTAAGTTGCAGCTCACGCTCCGAGTAGGCGAGGAAACTGGAACAATCTATCACCAATCTTGACATGAAGCTGCTACATATAAACACATGTTTGTGGTTGCTTTGTTTCTACCGTACCTGTACCATATGCGATGTGCAGATACCTAGCTTGGGTACGAAAAGAAATGCGAACAACCGTAGTAGTTTAAATTTTAGAAAGTAGAGACCTATTCACGTAGGAACAATGAAAAAGAATTATTTTTTCTCAGCTTGGACTGTAATTTCATCTATCGTCATTTCACGTGTATAAGTTGATCTGCTTAGTTAGTTTGAAGACTGATTGATAATCGAAACAACTCAATAGATTCAATCCTTGGCATGTAGTTCTTTCCACCTTTTTTTTGAAAATCTTAAACGCCACTGCTCGACTGAGCAATTTTCATGCGAAGCAATATTTTCAGGCGCTAAGGACAACAAAGAAAAACTCGCATTTAACCTTCTCTCAGAATCGAATCCGTTTGCCAAGTCATAAATATTCTCACCATTTATTCATGATAATTTTCCATTGATAGCAGTCGTCGTTGGTCTGCAACCGGTGCGTGATGTTGCAACAGAGGTTTTCTCACCACGGTTCGTGGCTGTACACTTGTTTTCCGCGCGACCTGACTGTGAAAATGTCACTCATCCATCAAACTCATCAGTGACGAATGCACAGTGTTCCCTGGAACTCGCTCCACACCTCCTCCACAAGTATTAATGGCGACCCCTTCTGTAGTTCCACCAGTCTGATCAACTGAATGTTGTAACAACCCAATGAAAATACAACGTTCACATCGTGCCTTTGCGCGTGTGATTGAGGGTGCCATAAATGATCAATCCGGCCACTTTGAAGATCGTGATGCTCAATTAAAGAAATATCAAAAAGTAATACAAATTGGCACTTGGTTGCTAATGGTGTTCGATGTGGTTTGCAATCGGTTGATCTCTCCGCACAGGAGATGGCCGTGCTGAAAGGTACAGCCTCGGTTTTACTTTCAAGGAGTTGGGTAAAAGGTCCGCATCGCAATGCAGAAGTGAATGGCTGAGAAATTGACATCTTTTGACCACACAAGACGCGTATTGGTGGGAAAATTTGCATTTGTACCGGTTAGTCTGGTAAAACATTGTAGATGGAACATTTTTCTATACGCAACTAAGTTCCTCGAGAATGTCCGAAAAAGAGAACCATCGATCAATTAACATTTATGAGCTCCGTGATTTGGCTGGTGTGCACCAATTAACCTTTACCATTTTAATAGTATCCAATTGGATAGTAAATTATTATTACCTTGTTGGTATCCTCGATACCAACGACGATAAATAAATGGTACTCGACCAATCAGCGAATATTTCACCCTGCATTTATGTATGAGTTGACCAGTGCCTCCTCCACTTCAACGGTAAAGTATTTACGTTTCGACCACCACGCCTTCATGATGTTATACGGGTATAAAGGACGCGTACTGTTACAGGCAACATACTGCGAAACGGGTCACGGCGTATGATTTCGTTATTGTCCATCCGACGACACTGAATCAATAATATGACATCAAAATGCAGAGTTATTGGGATCCAGAGACAACATGCTCTGGAGACGGCAACGACAACAACGACGACGACGACGACGGAAAATTCATGAGTACATTTCATTGGCAGCATGATTGGCAGTTTTGTCCTACCCTAAGACAGGCAAAAAGTGCCATAGGCGCTTGTACTGTCATAAGAGATCGAAACAGTACACAGCTGTATTCAATAGGAAAAACGATGCTGATTGCAGTGCAACAATGTAGCATGTATTTATGCTCTTAGCTACACAAACCTATGAACGATAAGGTTTGCTTAAGTGGAAGCGAAGTAACAGCCAATGCCGTAAATGAACGATTTCAATCAATATGGATTTTCAACTTTCAACTTCATTAAAGGTATTCGAGAGTTCGTAAATTGTGCGTTGGCGGTGAGGATTTAGATAAAACAATTGCACCGCTAGATGTCTAGGAAGCATGTCTACATTAAATTGTTTGTGTCGAGCATTCAGAAAGTTTAGATTTTCCTGCCCTTCGGTTCAGAAGGGGGTATGCATATTTCATGTGTGAATAGGCTGCCACATCAACGTTCAAAAGTTCTTGAACTAAATGGACAGCTTGTAATGATCATTTGAAGATGCAACGAGGAATCATTGCCCTGATATTCCCAAATGTAGCACGTAGTAAAATGTTTCTTGTCTTCTATAACTAAACGTGATGGAATGAAATAAACGGGTGGAAACTCATCGGGTATGACCACTCATATGCATCCGTCGAACCATTCTGAACGGCCGTTGAGAGAATATCACCATGAAAATCTCACATGCCACCAATTACTAATGCTTCTGTCCATTTTCCTGTTCTCTTTCCTATCCCATGGCCACTAGCGGTGCCAAATGACACATTGTGAGTCTCGATATGCACTACTACAGTCAGCTCTACAAAAGCAGAAATACCGAGACGACACCTGGACCTTATATCAAAGGGAGGTCGAAGCAGTAACCCTAATTTTACTTTCAGTCAAATTTTCTAACACAAGCTTCAAGGTAAAATGATTTCAAAATCAAGGTAAGAACATCAATCATTTCTCTGAATTTTTCATATATTTATATAACACCATATGTTAGAATGAAGGGAGGGACCATCAGAGTACCCAATTGAATCGATTTGGATAGGAAGAGTGGGACTGCCAGCTTCCGGTTGTTAACATTTCGTGAATAAAAGGCGAGCTCTTCTCCCCATCTAGTGGGACTTTTTACTAGGCGAGGGCTCGGTTTTGGTGTGGTTTCGGCGAATTTGTTTCTGGAAGGAGATTTTATCTTGACCCGTATAGGTTTGGGTTGCGCTTAAGTGTATCTGCTTACGGGCCCACAATACATTTTTGGCCCTGCATACAGGAACATGATGAAATATGTATTACAATACAACCATGATCAAATCGTTTAATTAAAACAGTCCAGTGCTATAGGCAGTTGCCTTGCTACATTAGATGGTAGTTCACATCATCATCAGCAGTCAGAAAGTTTGGATGTGTAAGGAGGATCCTGGTAGGACCTCCAAATTTTGACTTATGCGCCAGATGACGAAAGTCATCTGCCAGAACTCAAGATCGGTTTGCCCTGCTAGCTCTTTGTTCAACCCTACAGCACGATCCACCTTCAAGGATATCCAACACTGCCAAAACTTCCTTTCCAAGAGTTTCCCAAGTTCCTAAAATAAACTACAAATTCCGGGTTCATTTACCAAATTTATAGAAGTATAAAGCATTTATTAAAGAAGAATTTGAAACTTCTATTTAGCTCTTATGCAATATTTTTTTTAAATCTTAACGTTTAATGTAGATTTCCAAAGTCTATAGTTGTAAGTTTCATTTTTCATTTAGCTTTAAAAACATTCCCCTCTTCCTACCTTTTCCTAGCTTGTGACGTCATGCCCTCAGTGTACGTGAGTTCTTCTACTCCCGGTTTGCCTTTCCCTTTTTTTTTCGACTAATACAATTTCTAGGCCCTTCTAATGCTGGTGGTGTGATTGTGTGGGTACTTAGAAACCGGTTCAGGTACTTACAGGTTTTACCTCCGGCTTGCCCGCCACTGGGCAGTTGAGATGCTATATACGACGCCTTCATCGTTCGCTGTTCGCTGTCGTCGAAGTGGGTTAGCGCCGAGACGCCGCACGCTGTTCACTGATACGGCACCGGTTGGACGTTTCCGGTTTTCCTTCGATCTGTGATAATGGACCGATGGACATAATAATAACGTCAACCTTTAAAACTTGTGATTACCGTCAACTTTCAAAATCGCAGAAATTGGTTCAAACAGCTCAATCGATTCACAGTCACTGACTAGTACCAGGTCGAATAGTTTACCATTTACGTTGGCAAGATCGTTGATTTGCATTATTTTCGCAGATAGCAGTGACTTGATAACCGCAAGTTCTTGTGTGGATGAAGCATTGCGAGGCAAAATTCCTTGTATATCCTCGTCGAAATCTCAGACTAGATTTGATAGGTTTTAATCACCCATAACAATAGGCATTAGCCATTTCAAGGAGCTGCTGTATTGGGTCTATGTGTTTGGTGCAGTTGTTGGGTTGGCTTCAAGGACGAATGTAGATGCAACACAGGAAAAGAGATTGATGTGGAAGGATAACTTGCATAGCAATCTGTTAGAGATTCTCACAGGGCAAAGGGTAAATGCACCCTTCTTTTTGCGGAAATGCTCCTTAAACTTTGGAAAAACGCTCCTTAGATGCAATCAGAGGTATTAACCTTCTGGATAGCGCTTGCCGGATGTTTCCACGGGTCTTAAGTTTCTTCAAGATTGTATAGTTTTGACGGGTCTTAAGTTTCTGAATTTAAGAGTCGTCAAAACGAAACTAAGACCCGTCAAAACGAAATTAAGACTCTTCAAAATGAAATTAAGACTCGTCAAAATGAAATTTAAACCCGTCAAAACTACCTATAAGATTGCGGAGCAAAGCTCCGCTATACAATCTTGAAGAAACTTAAGACCCGTCAAAACAACCGGCAAGCGCTAACCAGAAGGTTAATACCTCCGATTGCATTATACCGGGCAAACGCATCTAAGGAGCATTTTTCCAAAGTTTAAGAAGCATTTCCCCAAAAAGAAGGGTGCATTTACCCTGCTGCCTTCTCACAGTCCACAAGATGTACGGCTTAACAGTTTAGCTCCTATTTCACTGCAATTAAGACGCCACCACCACGTCGTTGTACACTTGTGCGGGAATTTCGGTCACAGCGGTAAATAGTGTAGTTACTTGCCAGTTCAACATTCGCAATTTTTATATGGAACCACGTCTCAGTGAATACCACAACTTCGAAATCACAGGAAAGCAGTGGGAGAAGTAGATCATTTGTTTAGTCCTTAATTCGCGGACGTTCTGGTAGTAAACGGTCAAAATTGTAAGCGGGCTATTGATGTCAGGCGGCGTTGGCAAAGCAGTAGAAGAGTTAATTGATTCAGATGGATTCACGCTCTGATCACCGGATCTGAATCTACGTACCGGCTTTCAAAAATGCTGAGTTCTCGTACCTTTCGCAATAAACTCCCGAAATTCAATCTCTTCTGGCTAGGATCCAGAGCGTTGGACTTCGATTCAGAATTCACACCTATCTTGAATGAGACAAACGATAGTGACAATAGCGGTCGACCTCTCGGTATCAGAGATTTCACGACAACTTCATCAACATGCAAGTATTACTTGGGGAGTTTCTCAATGCCAGTCTCTGTTACGTCTGGTGATATTTTTGTGCCCTGAACTTGTTTACAAGTCTATCCACGTTGAGGCTTCATCGTCACGGCGTCCCTTTGCGATGTTTGAGTTATCAAACTTGAAAAAAACGTGGATGACGAGATAACACCGCAGGGGAAAGTTCGTTTAACTCTCCTTTGATACCCTATCTGATCGCGGCAATAAGAATGTCCTGTATATCGCTCTTCATATTCCCAATCTGTTTTTGGTACGTATCGTTGAGTTTGACTGCAGCAGCGTTTTTAGATGTCAGAGCGTTTTGAAAACGAGCATTACTCATTATGTCACAGCAGCCTTAACACATCCAGAAAATACCGGGTTTTTCGCTTATTTCCTGGTAGAGCTCCTCCGTCATTTTTGCAGAGCCGTAGTGGAATACTGTCTTACAGAAAACATCACAAACTACTTCCAAAACATTCATGATGCGGGTGCAGCTGTGACAAACTTCCGATGTAGCAATGAGACATAACTACTCAAATGTATAGCACCAGCAATGGAGATACTATAACGTTATTTCAGACTTAAACACACAGATGGCATCGCTAACATGCTCGATGACAAGACAGTAACGACAATAATTATTAGGCTTTTTGACGTTTCATCACCTTTCCCTCTCTAGCACATGCAGAGGAATGATGGTTTGTTTTCCTCCAAAAGATTTTCATTCTTACCTGCACTCCTTTGATTTAAATGGGGCTGTAGTGTGCGTGTGTTAAACGTCACTAAGCCTAATACACAGTGCAGAATTCTCACGCTTTTCTGTCTCACCTATACAGCAATGAATACTTTCCAAGGCAGCAAGAAAGATGGGATGCTGGGATGTTTTCTCTCGTGTGATGTTGTGCGAAGCAGATTGTCGATGAATGATTACGTTGATGCGATTTGATCAGGATGATTACTTTTTAGCTGGAGAATATGACTTTCGGATGGCGAAATAAAAAACAACTACGAATTGCGGTTTATTCGGTTGCAGTTTACAGATGCAGTTTATAAATTAAATACGGAATCCAGAAATCGGCTTGATGTGATGATAGACGTGCCAGTGGCGGTGTGTGGTAGCGGAGAATGTTTTGATAGTTCGTACTGAATAGCAGACCATCCAGCTCACAGGTGGAGCGTGGCGAGGTGGGACGGGGCGAATAATAATGGCAGCGCAGAATTATCGTCTACCATGCTCAAGACAGCTCAGAATTGAAAAAAAATCAATGATCCTACCCGTTGTGACGGGTTTCAAAATATGCAGATTTGATACTGTGGGCGGTAGTTGAAAGATCGATGTGATGGGCGATGATTTAGCTTAATGTTTCAGCAAAAGATTATGGGCCCTGTCGCGGAAAGTCAAGCCAGTGCCACAGGTGGATTGCGAAACAGTTGGGAATCAACAATTAGACCCCCACGCGGGAGAATCATTCAAGGAGACCCAGATGACCCAGCGGCGATCTGGCAGCGGAAGAAAAGCGAAGACGACTGCCCCCGCGAACGCAAGGAAGGTGAGATATTACTTCAAGCACAATCCAAACCATTCAATTCGGACGTGGCCAAGAAGTTCAATTCTTCCGGCTGGTTTGTCCAGCAGACAATGAAACGAGGCGGACTTCATGTTTTCAAGGTAAGGAAAGCGCCTAACCGAACCAAAAAACAGAATACGGTGTCGAAATCCCGAAATGCAGTCGAAATGCATCGTAATGGACGACAAGATGTACATTTATGTGGACGCCAAGCAGATCCCCGACCCGGAGTTTTTCATCGACAAGTCCTGCCTGGATGTTCCAGAGAAGTTCCGTAACAAGAAAGTCGACAAATTTTCCTAAAAGTACTTGGTGTGTCAAACGATCTGTGGGTGCGCCAAATTCAGCAAGCCGTACAAAACGACCAGCACCATCAAAGGCCAAATATATAAAGAAGAATGCCTCCAGAAGCGCCTGTTGCCCTTCCTCAGTTCCCACGAAGGTGACACTCTTTTTTTGGCCGGATCATGCATCGTGCCATTACGCGAAACCGGCGATGGAGTGGTACGAAACCAAGAATGTTGTTTTTGTGCCGAAGGAGGCAAATCTACCAAACTCGCCTGAACTTCGCCCAATAGAAAAATTCTGGGCGAGTATGAAGGGCAAGCTCCGGAAAATAGGGAAGGTTTTCAAAAACGACAATGATTTGAAGAAAGAGTCGGTGAAAGTGTGTAAAACAGTTGGCGCAAGAGTTGCTGAGGATTTAGTCTAGGAGAGAAGGTTGAGTAAATCAACTTTGCAAAAAAATACCTTGTATGTGTTTATTTATTCCCTCAGAGTATCAAAAATATTAGACTTGGAATGAATTTTTGTTGATCATTTTTGTCTGTTGCAATTTTGTCGAGTACAATCTTTAAACAGTATGATTCAAAAACATGCTGTTGTTTTTCTAAAATATGTTTTGTAGGTCTGGATTTTGATGTGAACGTCCTTTATGATCGGCAGCTGAACTATAAGGCATTTTGTACAAGTCCAGGCAAATTCAGTACTCTTTAATTAGGAATTCTGTCCGATGAATCTATCTGAAAAGTGGTTACCATTCTTGTCAAGCCAGCAAGCAACTCAACAAAACGCGCAAGAAGAACCAAGTGATCACAACATGCACTCAGGACGTGAACGACCTGGTTCTGATGAAGTACAAAAGATGTTTGCATATGAATGGATGGACTTTAGCTAGTCTTTTATCTGGCCACAACTCGAGATTATCTGTTCAACCAACTTTAAATTTATCTTCGCTTAATTTAAATTGCAAGGAATTTTCAGCAAATAATTCGAGTCTTTCGCCAAAAACAGGACAATGAATTTTTTGGAATAGCGTAATTTGGGCTAATTTTGACACCTGAGGTTGGATTGGTGTCCTGTGAAGTTTAAGTCATATTTTGCAAGCCAAAAATTAATCCACTAATTTGCTACCAATTCCTCCCAATAGAAACGTATTGGATAATTAAGAAACGGAAGTTGAAGAAGACAAATAAGCTGACTCGGAATGCTGCCCAGATAGCTTGATTTTTGATTAAATTGGCTGCTTATTTGAAACATAAATTGGTAACATAGAATTAATTTTAAAAATAACGAGCAAATCTCACATTGCGCTTCAGATGCGTAAAATATTCAATGATTGAATGATATTGTAAAAAAATAAATCTGCTATCACTAAAAATACATTTAATTGATTTTCTTCAGGATCTGAGTCACCATATTTTAGGACAGGACTTGTGGAATATTACACTTTAACAAGCACTACATAAATTTTCATCGGTTACCTTGTAATTTCAAAGAGCTGTTCAATTTACCTCAACAATAACTTATTCTAGGCTAATCTGAGGCAAATCATCTTAAAAAGTCCGATGCAAGTTGTCATATACAAAATTTCCATGATAGTTCCTGAATACCATGTTCACCTGTTGCTCTTAAAGTAATCTTTTGATCTGCCATAAATTATGCAGCTTGATGTCTTTTCCCTTGTTCAGGATCAGCTTGGCTACAGGAAAATGTAGCTAACCATTAGATCTCACCATCACCATCATTCGAAGTTGGCCAACCCTCTTCTTAATCTTAGCCTTGCAAGGTATGGTGCATTTTTGCTACCTTTTTGCGACGGCAGAACATTGCGTAAGTCTAAATGCAAAATTTATGTTCAGCGTTGCACCCGCGCGTGGTGCGCGTACGTATATTTCTCTGACGGCACAAGTGTCGAATCCGCCTCGCGCCAGACCTACATATATAAATGCTCTGTCTAACAAGCTGCCATGTTGCAGCACTGGTCCGCCTCATTTTCCGCGTGGCATTTTTTCGCATTTGAGCCCCCGTTCTACCACCCAATAACCGCGCTAATCTTGTGGCAAAAATCGCGCATAATTAGACCCTCCCCATTGGTCAGTGAAAATGGCTTCAGCAGCCTCCCAATCAGGTGTAACTTTATCTATTCCCGGTGGTACACCATGCAAACTACACGCTGGAATATATAATCATCGCGGTCTTTTCGGTTGAAATGCGCTATTTTTCTGTTCGAAACCTGCCATGTTTATAGCAATATGAAATCGTGTAGTTCATGGAATTCAGCAGGGCTTGGTTGATACCGTCACCGTTCGAGTTTCAAATTGATCGACCTTTGACTTAATTAAAACACGATCCCCTTCTTTTTTCGAATTCGATCGAGCTCCACCGTGAATGTTCAATAATTAATCTATGTCGCGAAAAGTAACACCGATTTGGTTTTAGTGCTTTGAAATACAGGCAAGATCACGTAGATCGTGTTGAATTTGTGATCATTTATCACATCCTCGGGCACGAAAGACATTGCCATGACATGTGACATCGCTTTCACTGTTGAGGTGGTTAAACTATTGGATTGCCGCATTTTTAACTCTATTGCTACAGCCACCCCAAACAGCAGGAAGTTAAAACTGCTGAATCAAAGAGCTTAAAGTTACTGGCAAGAAGCAGTTATGCTGCTAGACTTATGCTGTGTTATGCGTGCAAAAAACTGGTCATCCACGGCACGAGAGATAGTGAGAGTCTATCGTGTATCAGCCTACCATATAACGTATCCATGTTCATTGCAATAGATTCACATAAATTATGCATGGAAGAAATCGAATGACAACAACTTGTTAAATCAATTAAAACTCGTTTTATGTTTTTCATGTTGCTTGTTGTTGGTTTTTTTTTTTAAGTTGGCTTGAGGTTGTTAATTCATTCATGCAATCATCATTTCAAAACTTATGAATGCATTTAACTTAGAACAAATCAATGGGAACTTTCCGGGTATAACAATAATATCGAACCAACTGCCACCTAAAATGGAAAAGTTATCGGATGTTGGCAAATGTCAACAACATCATAAATTACCTCATACTGATCTGGTTTTCGCTCCAACAAAATTGCAGTAGCATCACATTTATATTTTATGTCATTGTCGTTTAGCGACTTGAATGATAAATAAGGAAAAGACAATTGCATCGTTGCCTGGTAACTTACCACAAGGTAAACCCAAAAAAAAAGTGCACCATAAACTGTCACTTGGATGAGTCAATGATGCTTAGTTCTGCATAGCTTTGCTTTGCTTGCTATGTTTATTTATTTTTTCTCACGACAAAAAAGTAAGTTTTGCAGATTCAACAGAGCGAACTTGACACAAATGGCAAAAACCTCTTAACTTGACTCCGTAGGAAATAAACTGTGAAAATGTGGACAAATTTCTTACCTCATGTACATTTGCGGTGCATCAAGTAACTCAAGGGGTACGAAGGTGTATTAAAATAAGGAAGATAACTATCATTGGGTGCAAAAAGCTCACAGCAGCAGGTTTTTTTGTTTCATATGGTGCAAGGAAAGGCGCAATGAAACAAAGCAAATAAAAAGAGAACTATATAACTAGGGAAACAAATAACAGCAGTTTAATGGCTAAATTGTTTAAACACTTAGCGGTTTGTGTGTTGAATTATTGGATGCTGGGTTGGAACTATTTCTTGACTTGCGCCAAGGTGAGGTAACCAGAGCATAAGCTGAAGGCAAAAGAAAATCGTTGGATAAGTGCTGGGATTGTTTTTTTTTGCATTCGTTTTTGTTTCTGTGTGACGGATGTGGGTCAGGCGATTTCAAGTGGTTTTTAGAACATTGATGTTGCGTAGAAAGCAATCTAACTCGATTCGTGTTTTGTAGAAGAGAACTACTATTTATCAGAATAAAATCACAAAATTTCTCATGACAATCATTATTATGCAATAACATTAAGTGTTATATCATACAAATGAAGCGAATTTTGATTCAAATGTTTCAAAATTTTAGAAATGTGCAATATCTTTCCAGGTCAATCAAAATCAACTTAAACTAGGCAATTATTTCATTTCATTTCAATTTCTTAGCAAGTATCCAATTGAGCCAGGGGAATGCCAAGAGTAGTATAAAACAGCAAAAACAAACAACAATGTCGAATGTCTGTCTTTATGAAACGACTTTGGCTTCAACATTCAAGGCATTCGGGAGCTAGCAAAACAGTATCTTCCCTGTCAATATCCCAAGCAATATCTACAGTCAATCGCAAAATTGAGCGTACATGATTGCTTGGGTATTCTTCGGTTTTCTGGATGAACAAATTGAGTAATCGCAAACAACTTTTTAGCAGTTCAAAATTAGTACTTTTTCCTTTATTTCATGAAAACCAAAAATGAAAAACAGTTATAAAATCAATTGGAATTGGCAATATAAAAACAAAACCACTAGTTCATATGTGGTAAAATAGAGCGTACAGATCTCATATTTTTTTATGGCCACATTTCGCAAGCAGCAATGCCTGCAAGAATCGAGGCATTGATTCCACCAGCTTTCTGGTCTGGACGGAATACTGTTCCAGATCTCCTGAATCACCATTTTGAGCTCCTTATTGTTCTTTGCTCTTTTTTTATTGGTGTTATTCAGTCGGTGCTTTACTTCCAGCCACAAAAGCTCAATTAGTTTCAAGTCGGATGAATTGGGAGGTATTTTCAGCTGTTTTGGGTCGCTTAGAACAGTGTGCCAGCCACGATGTCTTGCACACCAGACGAATATGTTCCATAGCTGCGGAGCTTTGATTATCAATCCATACCACATATGTGGAACAATTTTGACAGATATGCTTATAGAAATAAGAAACGAGCAACCTTGCAAGCATAGTCGGTTTTTCACATTTGCTTTGGAATCGAGAAGCTTCTTCCGGGCAACTAGTCCTCTCAGATTGTGCTGGTGTGTCGCACTGAAAGACCTTCCGTTGTCATCAGCAACCTCATCACCAGCTGTCAGGACCCGGTTCCGTCCTCTACCACCACGGGTTTTCAAGGTACCCTCATACCTCCACTTGTTGACAATCTTCTGCACGGTGGAATGTGTTCTCCCGAAGATAACTGCTATTTCCCGCAACGACTTTCCACGGCAACAGAGACTTACTTGAGTACGCGTGGAAATATCCGTCTCCTTTTGCTTAGTCGATTCGGGAGTAAAACACAATCTTTTTGAGATTCAAGCCTAATATGATCGCTTCCCGTGCAGATCGAGATGTTTACATTAATACTGTCTACAAAAACCACCTGCATTTTCGAAAAAATATATCAATAAGGTGAAACAGGTTAGCGATAGTTAAAGCGTTCAAGCGGTTTTGACAATCTAAAAATCATATTTTTAGAAAATTGATAAATGATTATTAGCAGTTTGCAAGTTCGTCATAGAATCGCCTTATAGCGAGCTATTTTGATTATTGGCAGAGTTTGAAGTGAAACAAAAAGAAAACCAAAGAAACTGCCATATGCTGGTCAGAAACAACAAACGAAAACAATGCGCATGCGCGTGAGGCACTGGCAGATCATTTCAGAACCAGAAGCGGCCCTGTCCACCCGCAAAAGGAGAAAAAATGTGTTGAGCTTTTGTTATCCGAAAAATCGAACTAAGTCCGACAGGTTGCTAAGAAACTATGATTATCCGTTGAATTTAGCCAAAGTGTCAAAAACAAAAAATACATCAGGACATACAAGAAGCAAAAAAACGCCAAAACGGAGCGTGGAACAGCTGAAACGAGCCAAAGAACGATGCCGGAAGCTTAATAAAATATTAAGAAAGCATCCCAATCACTGCATTTTGATGGATGACGAAACATATTGCAAACTGGACACAACTACGCTATCGGGACTGCAGTTTATAATGCGGTTGTTGGGGAAAACGTACTTGATGGCAGAACAACGATCGCAAAGGAGAAGTTCGTCAAAAAAGTTCTTGTGTGGCAGGCAATTCGCTCATGTGCCAAAAAAAGTTTGCAATTTTCTACCACTGGGACCATCAACGGTGAAGTTTATCGCAAGGAATGAATACAAAAGCGCCTTATTCCTCTGTATCGTGACCACAACGTCGCCCCACTGCTCTGACCTGATCTTGCATCTGTTCAGTACGCTTCTACTATGCTGCATCTGATGAAGGAGCACGGTATAAATGTTGTGCAAAATAAAAAGATAATCCATCAAATTGTCCTTAATTGCGTCCGATCGTATGCTACTGGGCAATAATCAAGCGGCCCTTCCGAGATGATGGCAGAGAGGCACAATCTGTCAATGAGTTCAAAAAATGTGGTCATCTGCTTCCGAAAGGTATCGCAGAGAACTGTGGAAAGGCTAATAAAGGGTATTCGTCAAAAAGTGCATCAGTTTCATATCTAGGAGCATTAAGATTAAATATATGTTTATTCCGAAATACAAAGACAGCAGTGATTACTACACATAACACCGTTTTGGAATTTGATTAATAATAAATAAAACATCTGCAAAACAACGTGTCCTCTTTATAAAATGAACGGTCCTGACCATCATTATATAAACCTTCACAAACGTGATAATGGACATAGTAACTCATTTTAACATAAAGGAATTCAGGCATAGAGTATGGGAAAAGATTTGCTGTACTGTGCTGAATATTTGACTACGCGTTAGCTAATTGTAATTCTAGCAATTGTACCAATGTAAAAATGTTTGATCATATAGGAATTGGCGACAGCAATATTTAATTCTTCATCATATTGTATTGTATTGTTGGAATAGAATAACCCATCGAACTGGCATACTGGCATAAGTTTGTGAATGTTTACGCGGTATAAATAAATGCTACAACGTTTGCATTTAAAAAAAAATGGACAAAAATTGCAAAAATTTTCACGGGTTTACCTTACCCCATACTGACAAAACAACCCATGCAGCATCAATCATAGTAACCAATGAGTCAGCAGACAAAATTTGACAGCTCTATCAGTCGAACTCTAACCGTGATGGCAAAAACAGTGAAGCAACTCCGTTCAGAAGTGTGCGCGTTCCAAGAACGGCAACCCACCACGTCGAAAACGGACATCGTGTGGCACTTTGTGGACGCCGGATACGCTCGTTCCGGCATCTACAACATCTTGTCACTATTAGACAACAATCGAAGCATCGAAAGAAAGCCCGGTTGCGGACGGCCGACGACCCTGAGCGACAAGAAGCTCTAAAGGATGCTGAAGAGGAAGACCGAGGGAAAAGTAGCTACATCGCTGCGTGCGCTTGGCCGGGAGGTCGGTTCAACCGGCCAAACAGTGAAAAAGTACCTGCCCAAGTAACACCAGAAACATCTTCTTTGACAAGAATATAAGAAGTTTGTTGTAAAAAAGTCGTGAGGATGAAATACCAAACATGTCTGGTCTTGAAAAAGTTTTTAGAATGTTTTTTCACACATATTCGGTTCAAACGTGGTACGAGAACAGCGAACACATTTTTATTCTATTTTTGCTCGATCAACTTAAATTTTACTTCTTCAAAACATCGGTGACTGTTTGTCATCTTACCACTACGAACTATCTTTACTCACTTTTGAGTATCCATACTTTTGACTGTTTTGAGTCAAACGTACTTCATTTTGGATTGTTTGGAAATAGCGTGTATGCTAGATGTTTGTAAATATGATAATAGGTTGCATTCAAGAGGAATTTTTAACATGCTTTTAACATCCTCATGCAATAGTGAAATTTATTTGAAAAACTGGAATAAAAAAACACTACCTAAATGTAAGATTGTGATGCCACTCACTGATTCAAATAGAAGCCAAATTGGGCATAGGGGTTGGTTCAAATGTAGCATAAAGCAACAGTTTGGGAGATTGTTTAGTATTTTTTTTATAAATTGTTACGCTTAATTTGTTGGGGAGTTTTTTGAGATGTAGCTACGCACAACATAATAGAAAAATTGTATTTGTATTTTCATTCATACCTAGATTCATACTGTCATTATTCGGCTCAATTTCACAGCAAAAAACGCAGAAAAGAAAAAAAGAACATTTGAAAATCAAATGTGATGCTAATGTTTTTACCCATACTGTAGACTTGTACTGTAGTACTGTAGAATTGGAAAATCGACGTGTTGGTTTTTGTGAATTCCATAAAGAAATCTCACTAAAATCCAATAATTTATTCGGGGTACCTTCTACGTTTTTCAATTCAATCGATGGCGCATGAAATAAGGGAAGGTAAAACGGAAAGTTGCACTGCTAATCTTGAGCCGCATATACAATTTTGATACAATTTCCATGCGTGAAGCACTTTTAATTTCCTATTTGAAAAAGTTATAAACAATCATCTTTAACGCGTAAAATACCATTAGCTACGATATCGTTTCGCCATTAAAAAATATTGTTTATATTTGTTTTTTCTTTGTTCATACCGTGCTTTGCTTTGACAAAACATATCATTATGTTATAAGCATGCTGTTGGAAGCATCCATAGAACATAATATTTGTCTTATGGATGTTCTACAAAACATCTGGTATGACCTAAAAGATGCGTGTATGAAAATAAGTTATTGACGTTAAAAAAAAAACATGAGCTTGGTGTAAAACGTGTATTATCAACATGAATATGACAAGTGGTGTTACTTGGGTGGCGAACATAAACATACATGTCAGAAGGTGGAAGTCACGTCCACTTCGGAGCTGCAGGCAATGACGCAGCGGCTGAATAAGATGGTCAACTCGATTTTCCCGGCGAATCGCGACGTGGCGGTGGTGATGGACGACGAGACCTGTCTCACCCTGGATGGCAGCGACTGGCAGGGCACCTCGTATTTTACTTTTCACACTAAAGAAGTGAGCTCCGAGGTGAAGTTCATTTCACACACCAAGTTCCCCAAGAAGGTGCTGCTGTGGCTGACAATCAGCCAGAAGGGTATGTCAAAGCCGCTCTTATTTTCTTCGGGATTTGCGGTCTCCGGGGAAGTGTACAGCACGAGTGGTTACCGATCGCCACCCGAAGGACGATGTCCCGAAACATTTCCTGGAACTGGCTTCGGCACATTACGCCTAGCGGTCGTTGGAATAAATGGAGCGTTTGAAGAGCCAGACAACGTACCCCTCCACATTGAGCGCATTAGTATGATGATGTATGATGTATGAGGTAGGCTACCACCCATTGTAGCACGGAGGCATAGTCCGACGAAAGTGGGCTCTGCTCTCTGTTAGACTTGATCAAGCTTTAATAACCACTGATTATCCTAATCATGCCATTGTATGAAGGGCCAAAGACGGGTTGGGTGGTTCGATAGGCAACATCACTTATACGTATCCTCAGGGATATAAAGAATGTCCTTACAACAAAACAATTGAAAAATTGGTTAAAAGAACGTGATATCTAACATGAGGATGCCCCAATGGGCGGGAAGAAGAGCCCATTGGGGCATCCTCATGTTAGATATCACGTTCTTTTATATAGTTATGTCTATATTTATATAAGGGACAAGTAATACAGCATCCGTATCTTCTATGTATGTTCTTCAATTTATTGATCCTGAAGTGACAGTAATTTTGTATAGCGCTTCCTGAATATTTCTGGTTTAGTCTAGAAAGACCTTAATATGAATTCATGGAAGTAAAAACATGTTTGTATCCATGTAATAATATATACGAATACATATATCAACATGAAATATTCAAGAATATTTAAAAATGTAGAACGAAACTACATTTACATGTTCATAACAGAAATTCTATATGCTGAAAATTTATCATGATTATAAATGAATAAAAATATTATTATCAAATGCAGATATTTGCCTGTTCAGCTCATACGGTGTTTGACAATCGTAACTCTGAAATTGCGAAAATTTCCACATTGAGTGCATTCGATGCATGAACCTCTTTTGCATTAGTTCGATTGTGTGGTAAGTAGAATCATACCATATTCTTCCTTTGCAAATAATTCTTAAAGCAGACCGCTAATCGAACCCAGCCACCTTCAGCAAGCTGTTGCATTGTTGCTTTTTCCCACTGAACTAAGGCAGGATCCAATCTCCTTCAAATAAGAGGAAAATGTTATTAAACTTTAAAATATGTTTAAACAATTAAGATTATTAAACCTTCAGTATCAAACAGGCAACCAAGAACCTTATCATAGCATACTCACTAAACCCCTGAAGAGCGCCATTCTACTTACAGAACCCTTTAAACAGGTTGATTCAGAACGAGATCTTTGTTTATCCACTCGTTGCACGGTGCACATTATACTAATATTTTTCATTTGATAATTACCACCAACAATTTCCATCGATTGGTCGGGCAAAAACACATGCTGTATGATCACATGTCACCCGGCAAACCATAAATAATAGTAGTAATGGACCAATCCGGTCAGTCGTTGACGGCGCAAACAAACCGTTAAGAAACATATAAAATCTATTTCTGTCGTGCGTTTTTCTCCACGATCAGACATTTAATGCTTGAACGCGACTGCTGCTAGATATGAAATGACATTTATGGGTTTGGGTCGGTCACCCCTCCCACTACTTGGTTTTTGGTAGCTGTTCAAGAAAAATAACATTTATTTGCTAATTTCAATGCTAGTGTCCAATGAATGCAAAAACCTGGATGTGACAAACCATGAATTAAAATCCTATCATCGAATAACTTCAATCAATTTCTGTTGCTTCGGTATAAGAAGCTTTCACTTTCCTGCCCTTTTCACTTTTCTCCCCTTTCCTCAGCTGTGCGGTTGGGAGAAGATGGTGCTATGGGAGAAGATAATCTTCAAGATATTTGGAAGGAAACCAATACAAAAAAAAGCTTTTTACACATTTCGGGACTTCCGTTGCAGCTATGAATGCAGTGTCGTGTCCGTCTGCATGTGTATACGCTACTGCAGTCACACGGTTTAATTTCTAAGGAAACAACAACGAGAGAATGAAACCAACCAAGTGCCCCATGGCTACCGGTTTGAATTTTTTTTATCTCTTGCATTGGAAGGTAAACAGGGAAAAGGAAAACAAAACAGAATCTCAAGTCTAATAAATCGTAGCCCTTGAAGCGATTTCACATCAGAATAAATTACTCCAATTATGAATGTTTCCCATTTGCTGTGAAAAAGGTCGTATTGTGGGAACATTCTGTGATTGGAATATCGTTATTACATTAGCAAATGTTACACCGCCACATTTATTCCATGGTCATTGAGTCATTGTGCGTCTCTTGAAACTCCAATTTATATATTCTACAGCAAAAATCTCCTCAATCACAAATTCACACAAAATGCACTTGCCCTAATAAAACATTCGTATGACCGATACACAAAAACAAAATAATTTCTTGCATAATTCAACCCTCTCGCAGGATACAAACAAATACGATGGGGTTTCATGGGAAATAACTACCGTGTATTTCGAGGGCCATGGTCTCCTATGGCGACCGGTATGCCGTAAATCTCATACGCCTGAGGCTGACTGCAGCAGGTTGCAACTGTGAAATGGTGCGTATCTACCACCGATGCCGTAGCTGTCACTGCGAGGGCCAACAGTCAGACACAATCGAATCGAAATGAATGCTCAAATAAATTACACCAGCCCTGCAACAAAAGTCACGAGGGAGGAGGGGTGTAATGAGAAAATTATGGACGCCATGATATTATAAATAAAATTGTACACAATCCTCGAGGTCTGCTTTGGATTAAGAGTATGTTTTGTCTTTTTTATAACAAAGGGTATACATACCATCAGAAAATCGACTTTCAACTCAAGGCACTGGCTGAGTTTGATACACCGTTCAACCCAAATTTCGTTGCAGTTTACTAAAACCGACTGGTATCCTGTACATGTTCGATACGTGCTCGTTTCACAGCACACACACGCGCAAGCATGCATTTGACGTATTAATGTCAAGCCCACGCCTACTTGCTTCATTCTTAAGTTTGATGCACATTTCCGACATCGTGTCTAAGTTTCGTGCTACGATCAACGCCATCAGCGAAGTCAAAAAGTTGGATGGACTTCCTGAAGATGCTCCGCCTGTGTCGAATTCTGTAGAGCTTTTTCTCACATCGCGGCTTAGTTCACTACACCCAAAAGTTGAAAAGGTGGCAAAAAACGCAATTGCAGTTTTTGCAATCATATCTTGAGAAATCTGCATGATTCAGAAAACGCACTTTTGCCTATCATGATCCACAAAGCATTTTATGGTATGAACGAAGCCATGGTTCACTATGGGTGAGACAATACCGCAAAATGCCGCAACGCTATTGGTCACTGTTGTAATTCCGCTGTCAAGTGTTCTATTTTTATTTTCACTCGTCATCGCAATCCCATCTCCCTCTCATCAAGTGTGCCCTTCTTGATCACCACGTGAAGCCATGCAAGTGTGTGCGAGCGACATTTGCTTTGTTGCTGTACCACTGAGTGCCTCGACAATCGAAGCATATGGACGGCTTTTATTCCATTCACTTTAACTTGTTAAAGTGGCTAAATTGTTACTATGTAGAGCCACGACGCTCGCGGCTACGGTTCGAATCCTGGTAACAACTCGAATTTTTGTTTTTTGTCAGTCCGGACTCAACAACTAATACACTGCACAACCCACGCACACATTGAATTTTTCAAAGCGAATTGATGTGATGCTTTTTTGCCCACGACCAATGTTGCATTTTTTCTCCAAGTTACGATCCATTACGAGAAATGAAACAAAATCATTCGCAATTGCATTACAATGAGGTCTATTGGTCAGCAATTGCGAAGCGGTGCAGAGGACTGCCTTTGTCATTTGATGTGCAGGCAATAGCATCAACGCGCGTGCTAAAATACTTAGGAGTGATGGTCGCTGACCGACTGAAGCCTCGTTGTGAGAAGACAGCAAAGGCAATCAATTCGGCAGCTGAGCTCATGCCAAACAGCGGCGGACTAAATAGCAGCAGCAAGAGGCGTCTTTTAGCTACCGTATTATCGTCGATTTTGAGGCACGGATGTCCAACTTGCATTTCTGCGCTAGCCACTAAGTGTAATCAAGTGAAGTTGAACAGCACGTTCAGGCTCATGACCATGAGAGTCGCGAGCGCGTACAGAATGATATCATTGAAGGCAGTATTTGTGATTGCTGAAATGACTCAATCGGTATCCAGCTAACCCGAAGAAAGTTAAAAGTGCATGAGCACACAGAAACTTTCAAAGAATCAACACGTGGGTGAGAGGATCGTCCCAAAAATGATATGTTCTCCTTCAGCTAGGTTTGAGTCCGTTTAAAGATAGGGCGTGGTGCTTCATCTTGTTGGAAAACAAGATTCTCGTGTTCATCGAAGTTTGCTTGAATCCACGGAAGTGTTCACTTTTACACCTGTCTTTATGAAAATAAGAGGCATTTTCAACCCACTCGACGGAACCGCTCCAAATACCATGACTCCAGTGGGATGCTTGATAGTAATCTTAAATTTTACATTCTCTGGAACGTTCTCAGTCTTTAGGGGTGAAATAAACCTATCCGTTCGGGAATTGGATATCAGATCAATCGAAAAAGGTTTCCCATATGAGAAGACTAGAATCGATTTTTTTTTCAACTGATACAGCAGTCGTTTCGTGCGCTCAAGCCTGTTATCCGATGGCACTTCATCCTAGCCATGGATGATGCTGTAAAGTCATCTTTGACCAATCGATGCATGGAGGATCTCGAAATTCGCTTCTTTTGACAGCTTCAGTACTGACCTTACTGAATTTCACTTACCCTTTAACCACTTTTGCAGTGCGTGAAAACCGTGGTCGTCTCGGTTTCCGTGGACATGGTCATACAAGAAGGGTACGTTTCATGCGATAAACGGCATCCTACAATCACCGTAATTTGTATTTGAGATTTTTTTTCGCGAGAAACAAATTGGTGTCTATCTTTTTTGCGTACATTTTACCAATACAGCGTGTATTGCACAACTACATTATTTACACTACTTGAGAGATGATGTTCAAAGAAGCGCACTCACATCGCTCTCACACAAAATAAACCCAAAAAGTACCCAAAGTGAATACATTTTCTTGGAACATACTGTATATAGGAGAATGTTCCCTTACTCGAGAATCTTTTGACCTGAAGTTCTCGCGTCAAGCCGCCTAATAGTTGGTATCTCAGAATAGAGTGAATCTCTCTGTGTGTGTCAAGTAAGGAATGTATCAAAAATAAGCTACCCACACACATTTCCGTTGTATGCATGTAGTTGTGGTGGTTTTATTGAGTTCATCATAGCATGTTGTGCATTTGACTGTCATCATTCGCTTGTTTACTTGTTTGCACGGTTTAAATTCGTCGTTTTCAAAATGTCGCGCATTGAAAAAGACGTGAAAATAAAGTAACACTGTTCTTTGGATGAACTGCCAGGAACAGGCAGAAAACCGAGATCCTCCAACCCTGAACTGGATAAAAAAGTGGTAGCTCTAATTTGGAAGAACAAATCAATGTCCTGCTGGTCCTGCGGTGTGGAGTCACCCATTTTCTACACTACCGTAACAATTAATGCGGAAATCTATCGATCTGAGTGCCTGCAGAAGAGGTTGCTGCCTTTATATCAGAAGCATAGTAACCCTCCACTGTTTTGGCCGGATTACGCCAGCGTCGGCGCATTACACCAAAACAGCTGGCTCACGGAAAAGGGATAGATTTCGTCGAGAAAGACATCAATCCGCCAAATTACCCTCAGCTTCGGCCCATCGAACGCTATTAGGCGATTGTGAAGAGGGTGTTCAAAAAGACTAGTAAAGCAGCTGAGAATATGCAGAAGTTCAAAAAAAAATTGGGCAAAGGCGTCCATGAAATGTGATGAAACACTTGTCAGGAACTTGATGAAAAGTGTTCGATCGAAAATTTTCAAATTCGTGAAAGAATAACATTAATTTCATCCGGTCTTCACAATTTTTAAGTACAGTCCCGTAAAATAAAGAATCATCCATTTGTTTGAATAAACATGTTTTTTTATATGATTTGAAAAATCATATGAAAAAATATGGGAAAATAGGGGAATAACATATTTTTAATACGGTCCTTAAGCAACGCCGCTTGTCATTTGTAAGCAAATATGCATGCTTTGTTTTACGACAAATTATACAGCTAATTATTCATGGAAAGGACTGAAGTTTTCCATTGTTTTTTGTTTTAAATCGATATAACGCAAAAACGAAAAGATCTACAGCTCAAAAGTGACTTTTTAGAAACAGTATTAATTTTAATTAAAAATAAAAACATTGAATAGAAATTTAAGCTTAGTAAACAGTTTGAAACAAACATCTTATTTTCTGCGTTGTTTAATGCACATAAATGGCATACATTCATGGGATGTTTCTAATTAATTGACGCCAGATATCGCCTGAATCAAGTGTGTTGTATAGAATTCAAGAAATTCAAATTTAGAATGTAATGTCTTTTTCCTGAAGGAGGGCCAACTCTACGACACAATGTCGAACAGCGTATTTTAAACACATACTTAAAATCATATTTAAATCATAGGTCCACTCACATTTGATTTGTTTTGATTCTGAGGAATGAATTCTTCATTAATTTCACATATATGAGAACATTTTCAAATGTTCTTCTGCAGGAGCTCAGTTTTCTATTCACGTGTATCATATTGAAGAAAGCTGCGACCAATCGGTCCTCTAATACTCTTAAATTATCACACTCATCGTTTTACGCTTCATGGAACGACCGATCTCGTTAGTATCCACCAGCATAAAATTCCACCACCCGGAGGTCCTCTCATTTGAGCATTCCAACGTCATCTCACCCACCGAGAGGAACGGTTTATTTTCCTAGCCACATGTCCTATTCCAGTCATTCCATCTCACATCAGATGAAGGCACCCGACTTTCTGCTCCCTTACGATCGTCTTTGTGTCAAATCTCCTCCTTTCCCTCCTATATGAAATCGTAGAGACACAAGATGGGCCGGCCATGGGACACGCATCAGTGGAACCTTATTATCCGGGATCTCGTTAAGACTGCTTGCGCGCGCGATCCCTCGCTTGCTCACTGTTCGATATTTACGACCGTTTTGTTACCGTAAATTCAATTACATTTATTTTACAACATATTTCCTCCGCTAATTTTATCGCTCTTTCATTATCTCAGCAAAGAAGCACAGCATTTTCCTGCGGTGAGGGCCCGATAGAAGCTCGAAGGAATGGGTAGCAATCGCATAAATTTGCTCTAGGTCTGCCTTCTTCATCGCATTTCCATTGCACCAAGCAACCCTTCAACTTCGAACAAGCCGTTGGATCCTTCAGAACGCCAAAAGGCTTCACAACTGACCGTAAGGCTGTCAACGGGGCCATCAAGTTTGTATACTTTTTCCATGCATGCACCCAGCAGCAAACGTCTGATCATTCCGTTCTCTCGTGAACATGATCGAGATTGCTATTCATTTAAATACAACATAATTTATATGTCGATCATATAAAATTTATGTAAAATTATTGCAATGTTAGGTAGGAATATCATTGTACTTGAAACGGAGAAAGGCTTGGCAGTGTTCTGCTGTGCTGCAGATGTAAAGCAGTTTTCTAGGTGACAGAAAACAGAATAGATCCATACAGATAACCTAACATATTCTAAGGAGTTCTTTCTATCGAGAGAACAATAGAAACATCGTAAATTTTCAGGAGGCAAAAATTAACCACCTTCCTCCAGTACAACACAAAACAGGGCCTCAATATCATATCGGTTGATTTTCTTCGTTTCTTTCCCACCTGATTTGCAAGGTTATTACAATTTTTGAGGCTATTACTATGCAAATTGCTAATTAGGCTCGAACTAATGATGAATAATCCTAAAACTTTTCAGTAAATTGTGCACAAAATATTGAGCAAGGATTTATGACTATTTGGGAGAGCATTCTAAGCGTTCTGATCCAAGACATGGAAGAAATTCTATTTTTGACACCTATTAAAGCAAGCCTGCTTAGTTTTATTTTTTTTTGCAATATCTTGCTTAAGATTTTGAGCAAGAGTAGGCTGTGCTTTTGAGCAAAGAACACGCTTCTTCTTCGTCAAAGTTAAAAAAATAAGAAAGTATCGTGTTTTAGACTAAAATTGATATTGAAAGTTTACCAAAGTGCTACTGATCGGGTTTTGCTCACTGTGCCTTCTCTATTTATTTTCGGAGGACATTTCGTATCAAAAAATAAAGGAAGAGTGATTTTTCACTTTGTCGTGAGTGAATTGATTATTATTACCGTTCAATTTGAAAAAAAAAAACAATTTTAAAGTTCGATAGTCAAAGTCAACCTTAGAGAGGAATATTTATTTTTGGAAGAATGGAGTCGAAAAACTGTTTGCAATAAAAAGTAGACCAGTACGATGAAGAAAACAGCCATTTGCTGGTCAGAAGTAACGAAAGAAGCCAACACACGCATACATGCATGCGAGGCTTCTACATTATTTCAAATTAACACTCACGAAGAGCTCCATTTAGCAAACGTTATTATTATTTATAGATTGCATTGAAACTAATTACGAAGCAACATCGAAAACTTTCATTTTGATGACTGAACAAGTTACTGATAATAAGAAGCCGGCCTTTGGTGAGATCTATTTGATCATAGATATATTACAAAAATCTATATTCAAATAAAACTAATTTCGTGCCGGATTTGAAAGTTTAATATTTTCCAATCTGTATGTGTGTTTCAGTTCTCTTATTCAAATGACATCGGTAATCTATACATGCGGGGCTTATTGTTTGTGAATCTGACTTCGGAATGGGAATGACGCTCCAGACATTATGAAATGGTTTGATAGATCTGTAATAGAGCTATCACTTTCTAGCTCCAGGATTAAATATGCTTTCAATGATCACCTAAATAGGTTTCTTCAGTTATATCATTGTTGAAGGGTGGGTGGGGGTCGTTAAATTGAATACACACATGCATTTGCACTAGGTTCTGAGTATTTCTATATTGTTGTTCTTAGGTAGTGTCACTTAAATTTGAGTTAATGTAACTGAGATTGACAAGCCGGCAAATTAAAAACATTAGTATGATTTATATCGATGTATTAGATTTGGCAACTTGTCCATTCCAGATGCTTTTACTCAAATTTGTATGACTCCACTTTCGACAAAAGTAAGTCAAGAACGACTCAAAATTGTGTTATATTTGTGGCTGTGCAGGAATTAAGAGCAAATGCCACGTAGGACTCACAATCAGACTTGCTCAGACCTGCTTGCTATTACAAAAAAATCTCTCAGTAGTTTGAATTAATTCTACTCGAGCTTAAAATTCTCAGCAAATCTTTCTTAAGAATTTGAATAGTTCTTGCTTGGTGTAATACATGTGTCGCGTTTGAAATTTGTGCTGATCATTCTCAAAATTTTGGTTGAGGCTATAAAAAATAAACGCTGGTTCTGTTTTACAAATGAAAAACCAATCTCTGTGCTGATTTTGTTTACAATAATAAACAATTTTTCATCAAACGTATAGTTACCACTAAACATCAAAACTGTGATGAATGTTCTGGCATGACTTACAAGACCAGTAGTCTAATCCACGAAGTATCTTATTAAACAAAATATTCTTTCACCTGTCAAACAACTTACTCCGCCCACCAGTGGTTTGAGCAAATTGCTTTTTTTTTTCATTTCAAATAGGCTTGATTTTTGCCAAGCGATTCGTTAAGCCGAAGAATCGAATAATTGAACTGTAAAATCGGTTATCAAACTGCATCACACATCTTTAAACATAGCAGAAACACGGTCAAAGTTGTAGGGGGGGAGTCACGGTCGGTTAAACATGTTTGAGTGAGTGTAGGTTCCATTATAAGGTGAGTATATTAGTAGAACGAATGCATATGGAAAACTAGGGAAATTTAAACTAACATTTTATGAGTTCACTTTTTGAAAAAAATAAAATAAACAAAAACGTGAGAAAATGCCTCTACATTTCACTACAAAGCTTATGTTTTAACCGATAGGCCTATCAAGTCTGCGAATTTCAGATATATTCAGTCTCGAGTGCAGTCAACACTGTAGAAGTCTGTTAGTCATAGACGAAAAAGGCCTATCGTTAGAAGATAAACTGTTTTAGTGGACTTTGAATGAATTTGCTCGCGTTTATTTTTGGTATACTTTAAGTTTGAAAAAGTGTTTCGGTTTTTTTTCTCATTTTTTTAAGTAAACATGTGAAGCAATAGGTTACATTTCCCTAGAATGCCAATAAATTCTTTAATTGGTTGCAATGTTTGAGCAACTACACTACCATTTTTGAGCGTTACACTGCATATAGTGGAGTCAGGCCAACAACTGACTCCGCCCACCAACGGATTGAGCCAAATCATCTGACTGTATACTCTGAGACGATGTAAACAAAACAGTGGTTCGCGAGTAACAAAGTTGAGAAAAATGTACGCAAAGGAGGTTGTGACTAGTTTGCTGCTTGCCCAAAAGCCCGTAAATAACGATTGTGGGACACAACCACGTCCACGGAAGCAGGGAAGTGGCCGTCCACGGTCCGCTCGCACACCGAAGGTCATCATATCAGTGAGAGACAAAGTGAGGCGAAATCCTATCAGATCCATCCGGAAATTGGCTAAGGAAGCCGATATTTCAAAAACTACCATGCAACGGTTGGCCAAAGATGACTTGAAATGTTCGTCCAGGGCAAGAGTAAAGCGCCACCTAGTAACGGACCGAATCAAACAACTACGGCTGGAGCGCTCGAAACGTTTGGTGTCAGCATTAAAAAAGAAGCATACCATCATCGTATTCTCCGATGAGGAAATGTTCACCATCGATCCCGTATCTAACACACGTACAGACAGGTTTATTTTGCCGAAGAAAATTGAAGATGTTCCAGGGAACGTGAAATTCGAGTTTACAACCAAACATCCGGCCGGAGTCATGGTTTTCGGGACAGTTGCGTCCAATGGCTTGAAAATGCCTCCAGTATTTGTCAAAGCTGGATTAAAAGTTAATACCGAGGTTTACATGAACATTTTGAAGGACCACGGTCTGCCATGGATGAAAGCCCACTTTGGAGCACACCAACACGTCATTTTCCAACAGGACGGAACACCGTGTCATACCTCAAAAAGGACTCAAACGTGGTTGAAGGAAAACATGAAATTCTGACCAAAGGACATTGAATCCTTTGGATTACTCAATATGGGCATATGTACAGGTTAAAGCCTGCGAACGTTCTCACCCCAGTGTTGGCGCCCTGAAAGCTTCCATTACCAAGGCATGGAACTCGATGACTGACTCATACATTGAGAAGGTATGCTCTCGATTCCGTCCCCGTTTGGAGAAGGTGATCAAGAAAAAATGGTGGACACATTGAGTAATGTTATCATGAAAGGCTTAATAAACGATTCCCGAAATAAAATTATGATTTATTTTTATCATTTTCTATGAAAAAGCTTATTTGAAACTGAGGTTTGGATTTTCGCATTTTTTTATGGGAAATATTGTAAAATATACTCAAACAATACTGTACTAACACTACTGTTTTGGATATAATCCTCTTTTTTTACGTGACTTTAAGCCTAAGGCTGCTTCGTCACGACCTGGACCCTGGAGTGAGAGGCAACCACGCTTACCACAACACCACCGGCGTCGTTCGATAAAATTCTGTTCTAATAGGTTAGTACACATGACCTAGTCATGCAGTTGAGTTTGTTTTATTTTCTTTTATGTTTAAGTGTCATAAATAAACTGTTTTGATTATTATTGACTATGAAGATGAAGCTGCAATGCCCGTCGGTATATGTCGGCTGTAATAAACAGAACCGAAATCAAATTGATTAATTTAATGGAATAATGTGTTTGACTACAAAGGAGGCAGGTGTAACTTAACCTTGATTGGGAATTAGAGTGATTAAAAACCGTAACGAACCAAACCGTAGCAATATTTTATTTTGAGGTAGGATGAATTGGGAAGTGATTCACTTTAAAAAAGAGCAAGTTTCTTATAATGCAGATGCACCATAATGCACAGTCCAGTATGGATTAAAAAGTTCATTTTTTATAAGATTTACTAGCAACTTCAAATAAATTTGATCGAATTGAGAATTATTCAAAGGAAATATAATCCCAGCTACTTCTTGTTACGCTAAATTTATAAAAATTCGAAACGGTTTTATAAGTAATTTTATCGAATATTAACTTTTCGATGAAAAACTATCATATACTCCAAAATACAAACTCAACGTTTAACGAAAACAACTCAATTTTGGTTGGATGGTACTTAGGTGTCAGGATAAAAGCAAAAGTCTAGGATTTGAGTTTTATCGTGTATCTAGGATGGAAACACTTGATCTCAGATATATTGATTTGAAAAAGCTCTTTGTGTTTGATTCGTTTCTAGGTAATCTTCAAGTCAAGGTTTTCTACTTTGAAATTAGTGTTCAATGGAACTTTTGTAATCAAATTTGGGGTTGTTGGGTATCTTCCCAAAAAAATTCTATTTATTTTTCTATTTCTAAACTCAGATCAAAAGAATAATGGGGGTAACTAATCTTTCGGTCCGCTTCTTAGCACCTTGCTTTGAGGTACAAGGTTGTAGCCCACCGATTGCCTGTCGATCTGCCAAATTTGGAGGACATCTGCATTGAGTTATTTTAAATAGTAAAATTCCACCCACAAAACATTGCGATTGATTCAGTAGACTGAAGATAATGGAATTATTGGTTAAAGGACCAAGTCTCTCTTCTCTGGTTATTATAAAACAGATCAATAGAAATCAATAGAAGCATAGCGTTGTCAGAAGGCACGAAATGCTTCTAGAGACAATAATTTCACCAAATCCTTCATTCACAACTGAAAAAGAATTAGAATAGATTTCTCTTTAGAACGTTAAACTTACTTGATGCAGTAGTTAGTTCCAGTAGTAAAATCGAATAGTTTATAGTTGTACGAAAACAACACACTTTGTAAGTGTAACAGCATCCTGTTGGTTTAAACCGGTCCAAATCGCCTCTAAAGCGTTTTTGAAAATGTTGGTTTAAATTGGTTCAAAGCGGCTATTTGTACTTTTGGTGCAAAACGGTCAAAATGAAAAATTCTGCCATGCTGCCAAACAAACCCTTTAATTCAACATCCCAGTGATTTCTTCGAGATGTACAGAGGTGTTCTCGGTTCCCAATCCTTATTTGAGTAATATTCGAGTGGGGCAGGTGCCAATATTGCCTTGGTCTTGGATAGTTTTCACACATTGAGGATGTATGATTGTCCCAAGCATCGTCTGTCAGTTCTCTGTGTAATAGCAGATGGTTTGACAATAACGAAGTATCAACATCAGGTGGTCAAACATGCTAATTTTGTAACCGTCCTTCCTACTCTCTTACGAATTATCTCAAACACAGCGGCTAGCGCCACCCCAGGGAGAACCGGTATTAATTTGCCCGGCTATGCTTCTTCGAAGCACGAGTACAATCTACAGGGTATTCTCGAACGGTTCCTCTATCTACCATGCGCACCCTGGCCACAATCGAGAGCGAATGAGCTGAGGTGAAAGTCTAGATGCAGTAAAGTTAACGGACAATTGCTCAAACTAACAACCTCCGTACGTGAGACCTAGGTGGACTAAATAACCACAGGGCTTGGCAAAGATAAATAAGCAACGCGTAGGTAATTTTAGATTAGTTTCATTTATGTATGTATTGTCTTCTTAATTTAATTAATAATTTGTGCCGTGTGAAAGTGTGTGTGTTGTAGTGTATGTGACATGGCCATGGTTAACGACATACCTGATCAGGGTTTATGTAGCGACTGGTAGCTGGCGGGGTCGACCGAGGGGCGCGGGGGGGTGCGGCAGGCCGGGTGGGGGGGGGGGGGGGGGGGAATGTGGGACGTTTGTTGGGGGTGGGGTTGTGGGGCGGGGGTTCGCGGGTTAATTTTATAAATAAATAATATTTTTTTTGAGGGAAGGCGAGCTTGTTCGGAGAAAAAAACAAAAAAATATATAAAAAAAAAACAGAAAAATAGTAATTCTTTTTCCTACTTAAAAAAAAAAAAAAACTTATTTTTTTTTTTTTTTTTTTTTTTTTTTTTTTTAATTTTTTTTTTTGTTTTTTTTTTTTATTTATTTCTTTTTTTTTTTTTTTAATTTTTTTTTTTTTTATTATATTTAAAAAAAAAAAAAAAAAAAAAAAAAAAAAAAAAAAAAAAAAAAAATATTTTTTCATGCTTAGTTCATATCAAAACAATAGATTCAGTTGTTCAATTATGAAACATTTTAAAAGCATTTCACTATAAGATCTATTGCAGCTCAATTTTATTTCCTTATATTTTTTATTGTTGAAGAATAACAAACGTAAAAATATCAAGTAGGTGTTAATGATATCAGTGAAAAAAAAAACTTTTTTTACGATTGTTAACAAGGTGTTCTTCTATTGAAAATCAATAAAAATGTATTTACCAAGGCAAGAACACCTAACGAATATGTTTTTCTGATATTCTTTTATTTATGGAAATAAAATTAATTAAAAAAACCTTAATTCCATTTGTACCGGTTTTGATCCCAAAACAATTCAACTAGCCGAGTTGTCTACATTGGCAATACCATTGACCATCAAATAGAAATAAACTATAAAAGGCTTAGCTGGTTGCACGCACATTGTAACTAGATAAGTCATAACGATAAGTCGATAGAGAGTTATCTGATTAATAGGTGTCTTTGAAAAATATGTAGTTACCGAAAACAATTTGTTTAATTCTTCCAATTCAAAAATTAAAACTAGAATACATGTTTCGTAAAAATTAAGTTTTCATCATCAACCTGTACCTTGACATATAATTCACAAGACTTAAAACATTTGTCTTCAGGTTCGTTGATTATCACGATTACCAGATCGATCGCTTGTGATGACCAATTAAAATCCTTGAACCAGGTTATATAAGTTTACATATTATTTATGAAGTACCGCACTGTTAATTTTCATCGACTGTCTTCCCGATCCAAACACTATCCACAGTGCTTGAGTGGCTCAGGAAATGAAATAAAATTTAACGAAGTCTTGCCGTTGTCGATGGGACCTCCGTATCATTACAACCAACAATTGCTTTCAACTAGAATCGTAGCCTAAGATCACGCTGTGAATGAACCTGATAATATCTTACAATACATTGACAATAAATTTGTCAAATTAACCCTAATTAATTGATGCACCCCGACAGCAGAGTCAGTCTCTAGGGAGTGGGTGGGGGGGGGGGTGGTTTTGATGACTAGTTTGCCAGCAATACTGTGCCAGGAACCGGTTAAACTGTAGAATCATTATAGAATTGTTTATATCATGGAGGTCTTAGCCAGAAAACCACACTCTGTTTGAGTTAATAAAATGTGCGTAGGATGATCGAGTGTACAGCTTCATCTGCGATTCGGTATCCAGCAGAGTTCCACTAGAGAGTTAAACTCAAACGTTGCCCATTCAAGCTGACTTAAGCCTAAAATGATGGTCTTAAGGATCGTTCTCATAATTCTTTGAGATGTCGGCTAAATTGTTTTGAGCATTACTGTACTTCAGCTTTCATCATTAAAGAACAGTATTTGCTTTTATTTTTCTATGTTGAATTACTGAACTCTTCACGTGATTGATTGCATGATCTTCTAGCTGTAAATCAAAGTTCTTTGATCGAAAAATCAATGTGTGGTCAACTATAAAGCCAGAAGCAATGCAAGTTAACTAAATTGTTCCGGAAATAGGAATACACCACAGCCTAACTTTGGAGACCGTTCACTATTAAAGCTATAATCACTGTCTTCTGTCCCAGCAACAATGTTTCACCACGATAGGTTCATCATTAAATCAATTATTCCCCCGAGGAGAAAACATTGAGCTGCATCCATACACTGTAGGTACCAGGTTGTGGACGGGCATCTTTCAAGAACTAAAAAGTGGAACGGTCAATGGCAAGCTTTGCTAACGATTGACAGACGCCTGTGGAAGTAAATGGAATGAAGCATATAAAGCGACAGATGGCTATTATGCAAAATATTCATTTTCCCTCGGGGAATCCTGAAGAAATATGTCGCCCAATCAATTGCAAGCGGTTTGAAACCGGGATTGAGAGCAATGATGTCCAGAGTGAAATGTAAATCCTGCTTCGATTGTTAGAATGCATATGAGTCAGACAAAAAAAAGGTATTTGGTTCAACAATGTCAATGTCGTCATAGTGCAGCTGGTTTTGATCAGGAAAATTGACCCCACAAACAGGTAAGATGTATGTTTGTTTGTAGTGTTAAGGTGTAAGGAGGAGAATATTTACATTTTTAACTCTCACATTTTCATTTTCTGTATTTAATTTTGCTATCTATAATGTGCAGAATCACACTAATGGTAAATGTTCTACAATAGTCCATTTTTACGATTAAATCAACAACATCTTCAGCATCGTCATTATCTTGAGTTTAAATGTAGCAATATTTACACCCAATTTATCTATAGCAAAATCTTGAGACCATTGACCAGAGATATAAATAGTTACTCTTACAGTTAATACAGCTTTTTACAGTTTTTTCTACTGAAAAAAAAAACATTTTGACCAAATATATGCAAAACTTATTTACTCTACTCTCATTTGTAAGCAGTTTCATCTTATATAAGACCATAAATCAACAGATATTACATTTTCGAAGCTCGCGCAACGTTTGACTGCGGTGTTTATTTATTGCCCATGGTTAGAGAGCCATCCTTCTTTGAATTGTACCATCAATGCTCGCTAAATCAAACCTTAGACAAGTCCCGTTCACCATGGCGGAGCTACCGTCCAACATCTCTCCTGTGGCAATCGCATAATAATTTTCAATTATGTTTGGTTTTTTGCTGAGCTTCTGTGTGACTGCCCAGCTGGTATGTCATAATGACAGTAATTGTACGACAATTAAAAACACATCGCTAGACACTAACCCAACCACGTCGATAGCGAAGTTTTTCTCTGATCTTGTGCCGATGGAACAGCGATCAAATTTCTAACTTTTCACAACCAACAACCCGTCTCTTCTCGATCCGTTTTGCTCAGACCACAAGTGGAACTCGGAACCGCAATCGGTTAATTAAATCAGCTGCACTACTCATCATAGAGACATTCCAATAGAACTAATAGAATCTGACTTTGGGTTGACGATGATCGCCCATCCATTGGCAACGGAGATTGTGATCTAGGTTTCCTCGTTCCCGTTTCGTTTGTTGAAATCACTGGAAATGCATCGTATCGGATGTCTTGAGATATATCCCGGAGGTGCTCAGGAATTCAAGATGATTAGGGAAAATCATGGCCTATAGCGCGAACCATTGATCGACAGATCGATGCGCGCAGATCATCGTGCAAGATCAATCGATCTATTTTCCATTCTTCCACCAAAGCGAACATACCATCTTTGAAACGAGTACTGGCTGCACGTCAAGGGCGCAGTCATATTATGCGGTTAAGCGAGTTGTGGGTTTAGCTCATAGCAGCGATTCTACTATCGTATAATTTATCTCGATTAGAGTTTTCCTACTTTTTTGCAATGTGCTGCGCAGTGTTTTTACGATTCGCAAGGGGAGATTTTTTCAATCGGGTCATTTGGGGATAATCTTTCGCCTGGTGTATTCAATTTCATGGCTCGACCCGTCCACAACCTGACAGGATAATTGGGATAAATGACTCGAGGAATGCTTTCTTTGTGAGCCAATGGCATCCTTGATGCTACATTTCAATAACGGTGCATTGCAACAATATTTAAATCCAGAGTACTTTGGTACGGTCATGTGGGAGATGTCACGTCGCAAGCACTGAGAAAATATAAATAAAGCTCAAAGAATTCGCAAATAAATTTAAACGATCATATTCACTCAAGTATCTTGTAGGTCAAACCAAAACACTATGAAAAATGAGTTTGAGAAAAGTAGCAATTGAAAATTGAAAAGCATTAATAAAAGCGCCGAAAAAAAAATACATTTAAGTAACGACTTAAACGAAAAATTGCATTATTTTAGATAATACATACGACAATTTTGAGAAAACATTTTGACAAGACAGTTATTCTGGAAAGTCCCCAATTCATTGAGCATTGATATCAAAAACAAAATAAAACTATCATAATAACTGTAAACATCAGTGCCATGTTATTTAATTTTTTTGACAGAAGTTAACAAAAAAGTTTTGACATATTTTTGAGCTACGCTCTTTTGAAGTCGTTAGGGCGTATTAAATGAAATAACCAGGTGTATCGCACCACTCAACAGAATAAATTACCAAATGAATTAAACCATAATTCCAAGAACGCTTTACAGTACTTTTGGAAAAAACAAGCTTAAAAAACATCACTTAAGTGTTTTTTGAAACCAAAGAACCGAATTGACAGAAATGACCGCCAAACGAATGTTTTTGTAATCTCAAATGTTACATCACAGATTATAGAACGCAAAGAAAATTACAATTTGAAAAACCTTATTTCTGACAAAGAAAAGAGACGCTTGAAGGTATTCGGTTATGGTATAGTAACCCATATTTGCCGGATACTGTTCCAGACATATTTTCAAAATAGGATAACCTAACCGAAAAGTAGTAACATGGGACAACTGGATATAGATTTTGATTCAATTTTGATCCAGTTGCTGATTGATTGATTGATTTTGAAGCCTACCGAATTATAACATTTTGTTTTTATGAAGGCCGTGTTGTTAAGCGTTACTTAACTAAACTATTACACACTTAGAAAATAATACCGAACTCGGTTTAATTTCAACCGTGTTTTTATCTGCTGAACGCTCAGTAGTCTGTTCGGTTCAAAATGGAATAACCGAGTTCTCGTTTAATTTTTACTTTCTCATAATCTGTCAAATGTACCGTATAACTCGGTTAACAAAAATAAATTCATTCAGCAAAAATCGCAAAAAACCGCCTTTTCTGTTGCAGTTAAAGAATTCTGTTCTTTTTGGCAGTGCTGAAAATTTGTTTTCGCTTCGAATTTCATAGTAATAAAAACCTGTCTTGTCAGTTATTTGTTTATCGGTGCAATAAATCCTCATACATTACTAAACGTGCATCCTCCTATTGTAGTTTCTCGGTGTTTTTTTTTTTTCATTTTCACCTAACAAAAAAACACAGTACGGTGAATGTTCGCAAAAAGACATACAGACCTTATCGAGTCAGCTAAAATAACCCGATTTACCGAGTTTAATTTCTCTGTCTCTGTCAATCTGCATGAATATTTGTGATGTTGTGCCTTTATTTTCTCTATAGGACAATTTAAAAAATTTAAAATTCGAACATGGGTGTGGTCAACACCTCATATGCCTTACAGCAGATATTTTCAAAAAAGGTTGATTGAATTTGGCTTCCCTGAATCTCTATGCTCAAATCCTTATATAAAGTGCGGAGTCAACAAAAATATGAAATAGATATGATGTGGCGCTTAAAGCATAAGCCAAATAAGACAAGGGCATGAACTAGTGCTCATATCGCAACCGGCAATGAAAAACAATTGTAGCTTTTGAATAAACCGATTAAAAACAATTTTCCCTAAATGACTTGGGATGTCCCTACAAAAAAAGAGTTTTTTGCTCTAACTTTTTTATTTCAAATTCGCCAACAAAGCTGGCACAAAATGGTTTTAAGAACTTAAAAAGATGTAACTTTTGACCTATAAATCTTGCCGATACATTTTACCGTTAGTGAGTTATTTACGATTTTCTCATAAAATTACGCCCTCTTCAAATGTGCTTTACTCAATTTAAAAAAATAATTTATCTCCAATTTTCAAATTTAATATGCAATAATGTAAAACCTTCAAAATGCAGTTATGATTTTTTTTGTCTGCCCCAACCGGAGAGATAAACATTTGAAAAAGTTCTATTTTTTTACAAAAACCATAATAAATTTTGTTTGACATACATACATCAAAAGTTGTATCTTTTATTGTTCTAGAATCAATGGGAACACAGCTTTGCTGAAATATTTGAAATGAAAAAAGTTAGAGCAAAATAACTGATTTTTATAGGGACACCCTAAGCTACGTAGGAAAAATTGCTCTAATTCGGTCAATTCAAAAGCTACAGAAAAATTTGATCAGCAAAAGTTGCTTAAACATTTTTCATCTACAACTGTTCCGAAGAATTATGCCTTTGTTTGTGTGCCGTTGGACTTGATCAATAATAAACAATGATTTTCCTCATCATGCAATTGTATGAAGGCGCAAAAACGGGTTGGGTAGATCGATAAGCAACATAACTTATACGTTTCCACAGGGATATAAAAAATCTCCTTTCTACAACAAAATTGAACAATCGGTCAAATAGGCGAACTATCTAACACGAAGATTTTCCAAGGGGCGGGGAAAAGAGCCCACCCTCTATTCCCAAACTGTTAGCTATGAGGTGTTAGCATTTCCATGCTCCCCATCCAGTCTATTTCAATCGGGTTCCCTGATGATCCCTCCCATTCCCCAGTATAAGCATAAGATATTTATATAATTATGTTTATATGGTGGGTGATAATTCTTTCCAGTATTTTTTTTTAAAATATGCGAAACTTTATATGGGCTAATCGCAGACATGAGTGCAATTTTTTCTTTTTGAGTACACTTAAATGTAACCACGGTTTGAAAGTTTGTTTTAAATTTCCATTTGTTTGAGACTCGTGGTAATCATGGACGCGAAAAAGGAACTCATGATAAGTCTGTTCTTTAAACATTTTCGACCGTGTACTATTTTAAAGAAATTGAAACCACTCTGAATATGTTAAGGATTTATCTTTCGCACCATCAAACTTTAAAAAAAACTCCCAGACCTGGCCATAAACGCATTGTCAGGTGTTTGAAAGCCATTAAACGAGTGAGAGAGAGAATTCGGCGGAATCCAAAATTATCTTGTTAATGCAGCACCTCTTTCTGATATTCCTCGTGATAATCTAGCTGTTCCAGAATGTTTCAAGGGTGATAGTTTGGGAACGTTTCTCCAAAACTTTGAAGGTTCTATTGCTGTTCATTGAACCTGGTGTTCAAATCAACAGTAAATATTACATCCATAATGTTTTGAGTCTTTGTTTTCGGAAAAAAAAGAGAAAGATGTAGAAAAGGGGGGGGGGGATTTATTTTTTAATGAACTCAACATTAAAACTAAGGAATACCAAAGGGCTAGCCGTGGAAACTTTTAAGATGAAAATATGGAATTACATGCCTCAAGATATAGTGCGTGCCAGCTGTGACGCTTTCCAACAACGCATGTGGTTGGCAAATAAGGCAAAGGGGGACAGATTTGAACTGAACCTAACCAATAACTGACCAATAACTTAGTATCGTATAGAGAGTCTCGCCATAACAAATTTCAATGTTCGTTTTTTGTTGGTCTATGTTGGTAGTTTAATTCATTTTGATTTCTTCTCCAGGTTCTGGAATTTTTGCTGAGTAAAACGTGTCTTATAAGCTTAACCGAATAATCAAACATTTGATATTCCGTACCGATTCCAACAACAAAAGCTAGTATTGCAAATAATTTTGGTATGAAGTGAGTGAGACTGATTTAATAAGGTTTCGATACAATACTTATTGTTAATGATTGTTGATTAATAACGTAACGAAAACAAGACGGCCAAAATACGATGACGGAAGCTATACACGATAATGCTGAAGAAGTTTGATTGCGTGGTAATGGTCGACGAAACCTACGTCAAGGCAGACTTCAAACAGCTTCATGAAACATACGGCAACTGAAAGGGGAGAGCTTGCTGACATTTTCAAGCAAATGCAGCTATCGAAGATTACAGCAGAATGCAGCTATCGAGCAATACTGGTAAAAATTCGAAGTTGTGTCTCTCAAAACCTCTAATTGGAAATTGATTTCTGTCACAAATCGAAATTTCACATCGCTAGAACTGCTCTGTGCCATTGACGGTATATGAACACGATCAAGCGCGCACTCTTTTGTCTGTCAAGGAGGTCCCCTTCCCCTTGCCTATCACGCACTGGTGTAGCTAGGCAAGAGATTGTGTGCTCGATTGGATGCCGCCTTTCAAACATGCCCTACGCTCAACTTCAACTACTTTTATTCAATGTCACAACCTGCCTTGGTTTGGCCAGACATTTTCATTACAACCGGACCGTCAACCAGGAAACTTTCGTGAACGACTGTTTGAGAAAACGCCTGCTGAAAAGCAGCAGCAAAGCAACACGATTGTTCCAGTGCTCATAGCTTTAGTTTGGTATCCAACCTTTACGGAAAAAGGTCATGGTGTGGTATGCCGCCAACAACGAGCTGGTGGTACCCATGGACAAAAAGTCTCGCAACACACCATAGTTCTGCCCAAAATAGAAACTGTCCCCGGTTAGGGAAACCAGATTTCCTGAAGCAGCTTACTTTATTATAGCGATGCTCGAAACTGTAAGTTATTAACAAACTTAAACGACAAATTCTAATCAAGACTAATCCTATTTATCACAAGAAATGATTTCCTGCTGCCCACTAGACTTTTCTCAATTCTTCTACTCTTTTTAGGTGTCGGGTTATGGATCAACTACCCTACTTTCAATCCGCAGATTTGGTCAGACCGTTTAGTGTTATAAAATGAATTCACTTTCCACATTTCCTCACATTTCAATATTTTCATACGAAACACTTCCTTTTCCTTTACAGGCTGATTGCTTTGCTCTCCACTCTACCACTAACAGCGTGGGCAAACTGTTATGTTGCAACATGTTTCTTTCTTTGTTTTTCGAGACATCTTTCCAATAAGTTTACTTCTAACCATTCAATTTTCGAAATGGCGTCGTTACAAGAGGATCTTTATATGATAGTTTTACTCTCGCATAAACGAAATCCATATTATTCCCATGAAGGCTGATAGATTTTGAACTACGTAAAAAAAGAAGAACAAGTTGTACATGTACTTACTGGTGAACTATTTGTACCTGTGGTCGTATCAATGGTTGATCAGAATCAGTTAAATTACATAATGAATCAGCTTAATGGGGCTCGGAGTAACCGGCCATTTTTGCCTGTACTCGTTTCAGTGACTCAATTTCTTTAAGAATCAACAACAGCGCCGGCCACGGCCTTGCTATCAGGTGGGAATAGGAAAGGAATGTTAGTTTGTGTGTGTGTGTGTGGGGGTGTGGGTGTGGTGTGTGTGTGATGTGTGTGTGTGTGTGTGTGTGTGTGTGTGTGTGTGTGTGTGTGTGTGTGTGTGTGTGTGTGTTACAAATAATGTCACATCGGTTTCTCAGCCGTTTGTCAACCGATTCCAGTTCTGTTGACGGCAAATGATAGCTACAATTCCCATCGAACGCGATTGATTTTTTTTTCATTCGGACATTTCTTTACGAAGATATGAACGAAACAGTACTTGACAGCCTATTATAATAGTCATCAAACAGTATAGTCTCCGATTACATACTGAGCTATTTGGGTACCGATTTTAGTTTTGTTGGTGCCAAATCAAAGCTATAAAATCTTCAAATAACTGGTCGAAATTTCATAATGATTGGATAATCTCTCATGGAGATATGACCAAAACAATACCTGAGAGCACATAATTGTGAGATAAAAATATACTCATTGCAGTTCAAAACCGAACAAGACCACTCACCCCAATCGATGTCGTTTGCATTCTATTGTTCCGCATCTGGTGCGTTGTATAGCACATACAGCAGACTAGCCACACTATGCGACTCTATAGAATTAGAGCAGGATCGATATGCTCGAGTGGTTCGGGTTTGAACTGCAACAAGTATATTCGAAAATAAGACAAACTCTCCTTTTACTATAACTACACAATTTTCAACGAAGATGTACTAATTAAGCATCTTGAATCTATATCGATAATCAAAATTGACGCTTAGGATTCATTCATTCTATACTGATTATATGAAATTTCTAAAATTTATGTATTATCCCGTATTATAAAACTAACATAAAAAGGTCGTTAAATACTATTAGTGGCAATATTTTAATCACATCGAAGAACAATACGTTCAGGATTAACAAAAAGTTTATTTAATAAACTGAAGTTATGAAATATCGAATATTCCTGGATCTTCCTGGGATTGATGAAAATATGTATCCAGTACAATATTGGCCACATTTGAGTTCGTAATTCTGGTGAATTGTAAGAAAGGTACAGTCTCACCATCGGTAGATTAATTCGTATTTTTTTTAAGGAATTGCAAATTTGTTCCATGCTCGTTTTAGTCAGGCTTTGCTTGCTGTCACTACGGGAAAATGCCTCTAGAATAATACATCGCCAAAAACGTGCAAGTTGTTCCCAAGGACAAAAACTCTCCCAATTCGCCAGAGCTCCCAAATGAAAAATATTTATTGAATAATTGTTAAGCATACGCTGGCCGCTGTAAATCTCAAAAAAGGAGGCGCAATTTGCAAATAAAAACATTCCACTTCCTAGTAATGAGCGAGGGTTACGGGTCGATAAAAAATAGAGATTTTAGTCTACAGTATTTGTTTCGGCATGCAACAATAAAAGGAGCTTTTTGTCTTCCTATTCGCGACATCAATAAAAAATATTTAAATGAGTCAAAAAGCGTGATAAAATCATCATTGTCACAAAATTTGTGACGCCATTACATCCAGCTATGTATTGAAAAGTAAATGATTTTCAAATTAATTCATTTGTGAATCATCTATTTTTCGTTAACTTTCTCTCATCGAGGAGAAGAAAAAAAAGATATAATGTGGGTTGTTCTTATATCGACCGCTCCATCACATTTCCTTCTAAGACTTTATTTGAAAACTGCCCCGGTTTCCCACTCTTATCGAACAGATCATGCAAATCAGTACAATATTCGATAGAAATCAAATTAGCATCGCGCGCATAGTCGCGCAGCGGTGTGCCGTCAAAGCCTATTTCATAAAACCAATAATAACACAAGCACTTTATTCTATATCCAGTTGTTGTTCTAATGGTGTTCTAGTTTCACTCGATGTTCAGGCTTGCGCAGCTGTCGAGCAGTACTTGACAAATGGCTGACACCTTCTAGGGCGAAAAGTTAAGTTGTACTCGTTGTACTAGTGTCTAGTCACTGTTCACTGCTGACGAGATGAAAACAGTAAATGAATAATTTAATGGCCAGCGAAATTACAGGTCGCTCGTGCGACCGGGACTCAACTGTGCATAATTAGTTTCAAACTGTGCTTCACTGATCGTAAATTGAAGGAAAATTGTACTGTGGTGCCAGTCCGTGGGGATGGCCAGAGAGCCAGCACAGTGTGGATATGAGGTTTGGCACGCTCTCGGGCTCAATTCAAGTGATAAACGCACAGCAGGGTGCTGAAAAGGACATCAATTCCAACTACGGCACGACCGGATTGAAGCACGCCCACCAATGGGACATAAGACCCCACGATACGAGTGGCTCCATGAAAAGTTGTAAGTTGTTTATTTCCTTCTTCATGTCGCGTCTTCAAGAGTTCACTGCAACCTGCGTGTTTTTGGAGAGTGACACTCAAAGCAAGACACTCCGTACCTACTCATCTTGACTGAGCATCTTGTGACTAAACGATCCAACAACAGGCAGTCAGTGCAGTGTTTGCGGTGTTGCCAAAATGGAAACTGATCAAGGAAGTCGGGCTTGCGGGGTAAAGAACATAAACAGAATGAAATAAACAACGAAAAAGTGCAATGATGGCAAGGTTAAATTACTGCACCGCAGACGCTAATGTACCGCTAAGGCAGCGAAACAAGTAGAGTTGAAGCTGTAAACAGAGGAAGTGAAAATGACCTTATTTTGGTTGTGGCAGTATGGTGGTGGGAGTTTTATATGCGAGCAGATGGGGAAGGTGATTAGAAATTTATTGCTTTGTGTATGTTGTTTGGGAGTCTAAATAATTGATTAAATTGAACATTTTATACATTTATATCGTACTCAATGAATTTTAAGTTCGTCATTCAAATTTAAGATTGATTTTGGCATTACCATTACAATGAGCATTAATATTTTGATAACTCGTTTAAATATTAATTTTAGAAAATACCTGTCATTCATGATAAAAAATGATCTTCTTTTATTATCAAATACTCATTTCTAAGCGCCTAAAAATCAATTTTTATTTTCCAATTGGCTGAAAAGAGGATCAAATCTTCAACTCACGTCGCCAATCATTTAAACGAAGAAAGAGAAAGCCTAGTAAGGTTCAATAATGAAATCCCCAGATATCATCTCTCCAGAAATACAGAAATGCATCCAAAAACCATTCACCCAAATAAATAGTAATGGCACGAATGGAGCAGTAAAACGAAAATTGAGCAGTTATGGTCTTCGGTAAACCACTTATGTGCCCATTCACTTGAATCACTTAAATCAAGGAACGAAAACAATAATTTACCGAGCAAAAGCAAAACACTGTTTTGCGAAGGATATTTATGGCATCGATTTTCGCCCGTTCTTTCTGCTAAAAGCGTAAAGCCGAACCCCTCTCACACTATTGAAGTCACATACTCTGGACAAGACCTTCCGAATTGAGGTTACTAAAATAGATCAAAATCGTGATCTGCACTTCAATGTGCCGACAGTCAGTCAGTAGCATAGCCCCTTCTTGTGAGAGGTGACAAAATGTGGCTTTTGTTTCTGGTGGGCTGAAGCTGTTGCCGTGCCGGTCGGCTGACATTGAAGTTAAAAAACAGAAGGAGTTGTCGTTGGACTGTGCTGCTAGTCTGAGCTGATCAGCCAGTAACTGAGAGAATATAATTGATCGGGGTACCATTTTAAACTCGTTCGGGTGTTGCTCTGCTATAGAAGGCAAAGGTTGAACGATAATTTAATTAAAAGAATATGGTGTTATGGCTTAATTTTAAAACAAGTTGAAAAAGTGACTACTCAGTGGGGGTCCTTAGCACTAATGAGCAATAAAAATTAATATGTTTTCAAATGTATCGAGCACAGGGATTTTGTTAAATTTGGTAACCCTGAAGCGAGAGGTCTTTGTAAAATTACAACGCTGGCTGGATGCACATAAATTGAGGCAACAGCTGATTCCTCATCATAAATATTAACAACAATAGTTTGCTCTAAATTAATACTTTAAACATTTGCAAGTTTACAGAACAAGGAGATCAGCTGATAAAGTATATAAAACTACAGGTTCGTTCGCTTCCAACGAGAAAATAACAAAAATGAAATTTATTTGCAAATCTTACGTTTTCTAGCTGAATAAGACTAATTCAAAACAATCCAGGTACATATGAACACGATTTTTTTGGGTAGAACACTATTAATATCAATCAATTCGATCGTCTGTGGAATGTTAATTATCCGCTCAACCCCCATATTTAAACGCTGTCGTCAAAAATGTAATCCAGTTATTATGCTACCTATTGTCCACCAGGAGTCAATTTATTACCAACACCATACCCCACAGGCAATATAAAACGCTTTTAATGATAATTTCGCCGCTTCTCCTTCGTTGGTACAAGTCTTGGCCGTAGACTCCATTGGAGGTCATATCGGCAAAGCGTTCTCGGCGTTGATTTATGGAAGGCACCATTACCACGTTGCAGAACGCCTCCAAAGACTATGACGCTAGAAATGGACGCATATGTAAGAGGCTTGAGAAGCGCCCACGCAGCTTAAAGTTCTCCGCGGCTTGTTTACTGGAAGCACTTGCGTATACATACGTGGAGTGTGCGACCTCCAAAGCACAGTTCAGGTACCATTATGTGTTTTGAATACGAAGCGGTTGGGAGCTTGCTTTGGAATACTTACACTGGCCCTGAATGGATGTACCGTGTTGTTTTCTTTGGTCGTTTGTATAACTGTTCGCGAGACAGGCAGGAGCAAATAATCAGGTGTTCTATCATTTATAATCATTATTTATAGATGATTATTTTCGATTTTGATCGGGTTATAAGTTTTACTTTAAAATAAAACCAGGTGGTTTTACTCACATCAGTAAGTATTGTAAATAGAACGCCAACAAAGCCTTATTTAATTGATTCCTGCTATGGAGCAAATGAATAAAATTATTATACCACTGCACTTGTTTTGAATTGTCATGTACCTTCATTAGACTCATGGCGGATTTTTGTGCAAGTCAGAAAAATACTTGGCCTCCGTAGAATTTAAAAAGTCAAGTGAATTGAGATGCCACATGATTCGTTTGAAGCTTTTCGTTTTTCTTCCATTTAATTTCATTAGAGACTGCCCCAGACACTATGGACGCAGTAAGAAATTTCGCAATCATTGATAACTAGTTCTTTTTTATGGCTGCATCCTGTTGTTTACCTTTATCTCTCAGCACTTGTGTAGCGATTTAACAGTTTGTTTCAAAATGCGTGAACTTTCAGCGAAAAAACGTCAAAATATTGTGCACAAATGGTGTATAGAACCCGGAATGTCAATCAAGTAGTTTAAAACAAATTGAAGGAGTAAGTAAAAAACTGTGCGAACAGCGATTGGGAAGTTCAGTGAAGATAACACGAAATCTACAAGTAACGCCACTTGGAAGCAAGCATGGGAAAAATCATTCACTCGCATGAGCACCACCGAAATAAAATAGCAACCCTCGGTTGATAACAGAATAGTGAACGAGTGTGATGTTTCCTATCAAACGATTCTACACGAATCCTCGAAAACGAAAACTGTAGAAAGAATAAACGAGGAATACAGAATCATGCGAAACAAATTTTCATCTTTACATTATTCCTGAATGAATGCCACTGAGCGCACACGATTTAAATACACTGAACGAGATTAATTTGACTCAGTGAATGCAATCAGCTGGAATGATCAAAGCAGAGATAAGGCTTAATATGACGCTTTAGGTTTTTATGTTGCATTTGATTACTTAGCATCATGTTAGATCATTATTTGATATATTAAATCACGTTTAAGGTATGATTTGAAGAAATGAGTGTGATTCAATTAATCTCGCTCAGCTGAATCAAACCGAATGCAATCTTTAATGATTCAGCGGGTAGAAAATAGGCACTGAGAAATCATCCACACTGCTACAGTCGGATTCATTCAGTATACGATCAGCTGCCAATTTTGCTTATTTCTGTTTTCTACGAATAGAATGAAAGCAGAATAGTAATGAACAGAACCGAAATAACTCACACGTGGTACGGCTCACTTCTGATGGTTGATGTGTATGAGTGAGCAATGAGTGCAAAAGGAACCGATTTTTCCCATGCTTGCTTGGAAGAAGCAGAGTTTGAAGAAATAAAGCATCGGCACCGCATTTAATTATTATTATTATTATTATTTGATTCGTCTACGTAAATTCGTCAAATGTTCATTCCAACGACAATGACAATTAACGCATACATCTACGGAAACAACGCTTATTAATCTTACGGGATAAATTAAAATTAAACACATCAAAACAGCTGTTGAAACGCGGCACATGCTTAGCACAGGCTCGTGTTTGCCGTTGTTGGTACTTGAGTGCTAGTTTATAAAGAAAGATTGTAAGCGGAGGTTCAAGAGACCAAGTAAAGTGGAACAATCGATGTTTCCCTGAAGGAGGTCACCATCGAAACACGCTTTGGCCACCATACGCCTCCCTTCCAACAATTCCAGGTTGATGAGCTTACACCGACTTTCATAACTTGGCAATCTGCGAGGGTTTTGCCAACGAAGATGTCGCAAAGCAAAGCGTACAAACCTTCGCTGAACGGTTTCTACCCTCTAGACTGCATTTTAGTAGAAAGCGGACCAAACGACAGCACAGTACTCCAAAAAGTAAAGCGGAAGATGAATCCTAGCTGCGATGAGGCCTTGGAAACATTATAGGAACTGTGATTCTCGAATGAAACTCGAATGAATGAAGCATTACTCGTGGAGATACATCGCACGTTTTCGGCCAAAGGAGAAAGCCGAGGATTTGGATACATTTAATTATATTCTGTTGATCCGGAACCAGTCGTTGAACACTTGTAGTTCCTGCTGAAGAAAGTGGGCATCTTCTGTACATTTTATAACGCCGTACAGCTTTAAGTCGTCCAGGTAGGATAATTTCAGGCATCTGAGCACCAAGTTCACGTCGTTCATATACAATGGGAAAAATAATGGACTAAGGTGGCTGCCTTGAAAAACGCCAGACGAGGCATAATCTGAAATCTTTGCAGACATAGTTCTACCAGTCAGGTATGAGCGGAGCCAGTTCAACAATTGATAGTGAACCCCCATTTTGTCGTATTTGGAAATTGCAGTCTGATGGTTCATTTTATCGAAGGCCAAACAAAGATCTGTGTATATGGCGTCTACTCGTTGAGCGCGTTCCATTTCGCGGATGACGGACGATGTAAATACGGTAAGGTTGGTTGCCGTCGAGCACTTGGCCAGGAAAAATAGTCTGTGAATAGTCATGGACCAGTCTTTGGAGAACAATTAGTTCGAATAGCTTGGATAAAGCACTTAGTGCAGCAATCCCAAGATAGTTGGCGAAGGACCGTTTGCATCGTTTGTTGTGTATTAAGAAACAAACGACTTTTTCCAGCATTCAGGAAACACAAATTGAAGACCGTAGCCAAAGGCGCAGCACGTGTGTTAAGGCAATGCTTCAGGACAATTGAAGGAATACCAGCAGGACTGCATCCAGTTGAATGCCGGCTGAAATCACCATATCACTATGGATAGTGAGTGCAGAGCTAAATACAGACAAGCGGGGAACATTGCTAATAGCAGCTTCGAGGCCCTCGGCATCCAGAATTTCGTCGCAGACAGCTCTTCGGTTTCGTTTTGAGATGACTCTGCATTTGAGACTGATAACGGTGTACAAGCTGTTATTGAGGTATATGTACAAGCTGTTATTGAGGTATATGTATTCGTCGTTGGCGCGTGCGTAGTTATTCCTCGTAGAATTGGTGCGATATTTGCTTTGTTTCCTTAGAGCAGCCCTTTAAACTCGTTTCAAATGTTTGAGGTCAGAATTATACCAAGCAGGTTTGGGAGGCTTACGATTGAGTTTTTTAGGCGCGAATTGATCAATTGTTCTATCAAATCTATCAGAAGCTCAACACATCACGCAAGTGCTTTGTGCCACGAGCCGAAATTTGTAGGGGTAAAGGTGAGACATTCTGACGGATGAATGTCAAGTGATTGGTAGGTGGAAGCAGCACTACGACGAACAAGAATAACAAGGAAGCTGGCAAGGATGGTATCGGAGCTGATCTCACCAAGATGAGACCGGAAAAGCTGTCTATTTGTCTGCATCGACTGATAGTCCGAATCTGGGAAACCGAACAGGTATCGGAAGAGTGAAAGCAGGCGATTATATACCCCATCTAAGGGCGACAAGTTGGAGTGTGAGGACAATCGAGAGATCACAATCCTAAATGCCACCTACAATTTTATGATTTTCCTAGAAAATCTTCCGTCGACTATCACCAACAATAAAATGAGTTCGTGAGAAGTTATCAGGCCGGTTTCACCGATGGGCGGTCGACAGTGCACCAGATTGTCATTGTACGGAATCCTCCGAAAATACCTTGAATACAAGGTTTCGACTTACCACCTGTCCATCGATTTTAAGGCGGCGTACGACAGTATCGACCACACTGAGCTAGAAGTATTATAGGCGAGAACATTTTTTCCGGTAAGCTCAAAGGACTTACAAAAGCTGCAAAAGACGGTGTGCAAAACTACATGAAGCTTCGGGAGAACATTATAGCTCGTTTGAATCACATCGGAGACGATGACAATGTGATGGAATTTGATGCCTATTGCGTACTCCAGTCAATTTGTTTTTTTTCTCGGATGATATAAAAGTGTCCGCCGGAACATTGGAACGCTGAACTGTACAACCGCAAAAAACGCGAAGCAACAAAATGTGTGAAATGTGTCGAAAACAAAGTACATGCTATCAGAAGAGAAAGAGCGTGACATGGTCCGTAAAGAAAACAGCTTTACGATAGACGGGGATCCTTCGAGGTGGTGCAGGAATTCGTCTCGGATCCTTGCTTAAAGCAGCCAACAACAGCCGTGAAATCCAAAGACGCATAGTCAGTGGAAATCGTGTTGTGTGGTGCTTAAGACCATCTTAAGACAATCCGTGTCCAGGAGAACGATGTGTTTTTGGCAAAGGTGGAAAGCTGTAAGGATATGCTGGGCAGGGCATGTTGCAAGAATGCTGGACAACAGACCCTGCAATCCGGCCGGAACAAGAAGACGTGAAGCGCAGCGAGCTAGGTGGGCGGATCAGGTGCAGCAAAATCTGGCAAGCGTGGTTCGTCACCGATGAACCGAGTACATTGACATGCTTAAAAAAATTAAAAAAAAATGTGAAAAGTGATTAAATATATATTGGAGTTCCATTTATAATATATATGGCATTTTAAGAATTCAATTCAATTCAATTCAATTCAATTTAATTAAATATTAGGGACTGTTAATTAAAGAAAGTGAACACCTGATTATCAATGGTTAAGGGTTAAAACTTGACAGAGAAACGTTTTCTCTTGAAGATTTACGGACATCTGGACGCAAAAAGGGGGCATCGAACCAGAAAAAAAGGGCTGGCAGCGGTACGCCTTTTGAAATCTATCTATAGAGACTAAGTTAAATGAAAGCGATACCAAATCCATTGCCGAGGCAGGAGTTTTACGTTGCCACATCACGGTGTACCGTTCCTATGGAGGTATTGAAGAAGAAGGTGGACAAAAAATCGTCAATAATTTCTTGGTTTGGCAGGCCATCAGTGGGTATGGAGAAATGAACCAGCCATACAACATGATGAATACCATAAATGGGCAAATCTACCGAGATGAGTGCCTCCAGAAACGCCTCCTGCCCTTCCTGCGGGATCACGGAGGTGAGACGCTATTTTTGCCGGATTTGGCATGCTGCAACTACGCGCGGACGGTGTTAGACTAAAACAAAGATGTTTTTGTACCAGAAGACTTTGAATTCACCGAAATTTCATCCGCTTGAGAAGTTTAGGGCCATCATCAAGGCCAAACTTCTTAAAACAACTAAAATATTCGAGAAAGAAACTGCGGGTAAAAGTATCGAAAAAAAATCGATCTCACTATTGCCCAAAACTTTATGAGTGATGTCAAGGGCAAAGTGCGGGCATTCGATCATGGAGAAGAGATCCAATAAACCAATGAAATAGAAACCTAACCAAAATGTTGTAGTTTGTTTTCTGGAAGTTTGGAGAAAATCTGACTGAATGAATTTTTGGCGACTATTTTTGTGTGTCTGATTTTTTTTTTTTTTGAGTACAGTCTTTAAAACAGGTGATACGTTAGCAGCATTAGGCGTTTTGCTTACATACCGCTGATGCTAATGCTAATGCTAATGCTTGGTTAGACTATTATATTGTCTTCATGAACTTCAAATTTGACCAAATATTTTTTTTAAATTTGACCAAATATGATCGAGATCCATTGTAACACACCCTAAACGTTTCAAAAATAATAGAGTTCCAAATAGAGACAAATTCCTGTAAATTTGCAATGAAATTTTGTGAGTATGGGGCTGTTTATTATTCGAACAGAATATCTAGGCAAATATCTTGGAAAACAAACCTGTTTTGCGTGAATTATATTGTCTGTTTATTGTTGTGCCGTCGATAGTAGATAAAATAATAGTGTGGTTTTTATTATTTGATTTATGAGATTTTGTATCTAGCGGATAAATACTAAAATAATAGGATAAAAAAACATTTACATCGTCTTTAACTCGAGGTTGTGTAGACTGAATATTGAATATATGTAAAGGGATTCATGGCAATCGACTGAACGATATTTGACGCCATAACCGCTTGAACAAGAAGCTAACCAAAAGAAAAGAATAGTAGGAAACCTTAATAATGACTTTCAATGAGATATTTGAAGTATGAGACAAAGTTGTATCCATAAATAGATCCTTTAGTCTTACATAACTTCCAAATCTTTAGAATGTTTTCATGTGTAAAAAGTAAGCTTTTCAGCATTTTAGTGGTACATGATAACGATAACCATATTAAGATTATCTAAACAAGTACAGAGTTGGGTATCAATTCCAGTTGGCACCGTTGGAGCTGTTAGATGAAAAATTTCTGATTACGTCTTCCTTCGTAGATGATAAATGATCCTACGTAACCTCGTGGTTATGTCCTTGACATAACCCGCCTTAAATTTTTGAGTGAAGGAAGCGTTCTTTTCCAGCGCTTCAAAAATGTTAAGCACCAATAGTATGACTAAATTTTAAGAGATGAGAACGATATGAAATACACTCGATTAGAGCGTTTTGGATTCAGAGTATGCCAACTCCTTATCATTGATCTGTCTTGGATAGAGGGTCCCAGAAAATATAAGAACAAGAAACTAAAAAATAATTTTGTCAGAAAAAGTACAACAAAAATTTCAAAAAGCAAAGCAGATGAGAAAAGTAGAATAAACAACCTTTTTTTAATATAAATGTCTTTAGGATACCTTTTAAAAGTGTCATTTGATAAAAACTTATAAAAATTGATACTGTAAATAGTCGATTTTCTTCTTATTGTTAGTCTAGTTTATTTCAACCACATCTGTTTTGGACAAAATAAACTATAACACAAAAACTCTGGTGTAAAAAGGAGCTCAAATATAAATCATTTGAGGTCGTTTAACAGCATCTTTTGAACAATGTTCATATCAGGTCATTCCAAATTCGAACGATGCGTAAGTTTTCCTTATAATATGAAAATATTTTTACAGATTCTCAACTGGTGTCCATCTTAATAAAACTAACCAAACAGACTAAACACTCCACTGCCTTTAACATAGCGCTACAATATAAAATTCTCAAACGTCTCAAATTCAAATGGCCTCCATTAATCATCACCCACAGCGCAAATTCTTTTTCGCAAATTCATGAAAGCCCTTCGCTTCATTGCATGCTGGAGCAGCAGCATGCAGCCTCCAGCAGCAGTGGCTGTCATCGCAAAAACAATTAGCACTGACAATTATTTGCTCAACCTGTTCTATACCGAAACCCGTCGCGAAGCAGGCGTTAACTATTCATATTTGCATTTTCAACTTTAATTATTCCGAAAGTAGCATTACCATATTGGAAAGATCTGCGAATAACCGAGACCACCTCTTCAGCTTCCAACCTACAAACAAACGCACATGATTACATTTTTAATTTAATTAAGAAATTTCACTCACCCATTGCTTAATGTCAGATAGTTTGCTGCTGTTTTTTTTAGCATTTACAAAATAACGAAACCTTCACTCTCTCGCTCACAGCAGAGCGGGGGTTTTGGAATTTGAACAATCGTTCCTCTTGACAGCTCAATAGCTCTTTTGCAGTGGATAGTGTCGCTGCCGATGCATTCAAACGTACCATGCCTGAGCCAGCAGCAGCAGCAGATGTGTTTGTTTATGCAAAATCTTGGGTTCACCGCACGAGTTCTCTCAAGTGGATTCAATATAAGCACCTTCCTACCACACATGTGAAGTGAACGGATGTGGAATTTGCAGGTCACACAAGTCGACATGAATTCCCTTCTGTTTAATTGCTTGCGTTGCAGGTCTTTTTCTCTTCATTTATTTTTCTCATTGTTGATGGACATTGCCGCTTCGGAATGGCAGCTGCTTGTGCTGAAAAGGTTGGGTTAATCCATATAAATCCAAGGCCTTGATGTCATTATACCAAAGAAGTCCACATGAACAAGTGCAGCATTGCGATCGATTGCGCTGTCGATTGATTCATTGCGACTGTGAGAGTGAAGAAGTTTACGATCATTAGCAGTTTGAGGGTGCAGGCAGACCTTCTGCGCCATAAACATACGTGTTACGTTTCGTAGATTAATGTCAGCTAGTTTGTTTCGTGAAGCAAGTGATCATTATTGCGTTAAATAATATTGAGAAAAACTAGAAGTGGAACCTGTTTTTTTTGTGTATTGAAAATAGCAAGAACTTATTGTTTGGTACAATGCGTTACTACAATATAATTTTAGCAATAACTAATAACCATTTCCTTGATTCAATATTTGTTCACAATTTTTTTTTCATTTATAGTGGACAAGTAGTACATTGATATTATAATCAAATCGAAAATGCGATATTCGGAAGACTGTACAAACTCGACTATGCTGTAAAAACTTGTTCAGAGTGCTAATAACCCTGATTGAGCGTATAAACATGTATGAAGCTCCATATAATGTTTATAGTTAAAAACGACCAGTAATTAAATACCACCAGCAAAACGAAGAAACAAAAGTCTGCTTTACCGCAACCAGGTATTATACAACGCTCAGCTTATTAACTAAGAATGAAAGCGAAAGTCAACACCGGCCGGTCTATTCGATCGTCGAACCACGATCGATGCGGAGAAAAAACAATCATACAGTACCATTCGAATCTCCTCCACCGCTTCGCACCACGCTTTGCTCTCATTTCACTTTCAAATTGGCCACATTAAAGCGCCGAAATAAGGCTCACCACGCAACCCATACCGGTTGAACAGAAACCGATCGATAATTGAGCCGTTTTGCTATACTGGCTGCAACCTGTTACCGATCGGTGGTGGTTGTTGTTATTGATCTCGTACGGACGCTCAAGTCGATGATGGAGGAGTGACTTTTCCGCGAGCACACGTGCACACTCTGTTTTTGATAAACTTTGAATACACCCAGTCGACTGTGGTATGCCGACTTAATAAATGATTTATGAGGCAGAAAATCGCTTTCGTTTTATGCTGTTGTGTGCTTTGCGGGAAGGAGCAAAACATGTTTTGTTTTTAATATGGGATGTATATTTTATTTAAGAGCGGTATCGACTAAAGTGAATGTGATTCTTCTGTATAGAACAGAACCGATTGATATTTATATAATTATTGGTAATACATTACGAACGAGGAAGAGTAGTAACTCTACAGCAAGTAATTCAAAAGAAAACATTTCATCAAGTTGAAAACACATTTTGCTGTTAACATGAAAATTCCGTATTGACTTTTGAATTTATCCTCACTGATAACACAGCATCATTTTGATGTAGAAAGAGATGTTCGCTTATCACCATGAGGCCCCAAGAGTGGACAGTAATGGTTGCTAGAACTGATTTATATGAAGAAATAGTGTTGATAGTTCCGTCAGCGTACGACAGGTTGTGAAAATTGAATAGAAGTATTGAAAATTGAGCGAGGGGCTTGTATATAGTAGTACTCGAACCATGTTGTAGGTTTTTTTTTTTGGCTTGTTTTGATATCGTGTGTTTCAGACAAAAAAGCACAAGTTGGTAACACTGTCTTTTATAACTGAATGACGTGAGCTAAGCACACGTGAGAAAACAATAATAAAGCAAGATTGGGCTTGAAGACGTCTAAAAAGTAGAAGAAACCGAAGCCTGAAGCAAACAGCATCCGAAAAAATCGGCTTCTGTGCAACAATTCTGCATGCCTAACAATGGGCGATGAAACCTATGGAAAATTTGAATACAAAATACTTATTTTGTAAAATGAATATTACTAAGTTGGCAAAAAATAGAAAAAAAATGTCAACGATCGTGACAATTACATACTCACTGAAAAATTTGTTAAGAAGTGCATGTTAAGGCAGGAAATTTGAGAATGTAGAAAAGTATCGGAATCATTTTGGATGACGGGTACAATTAATACCGATTTCATCAAATAATGTTTACAGTGACGTCTACTACCATTGATTCGACAGCACGATGGACCTGTACCATTAGCATACATGCCTTGTGCAAAGGCAACAGTCTTTTTCTTTCTCCTGTATTATCGAGATTTTCAGCCTCGGGCTGGTTCATCTCCCGTCGTGTTGTCACTCAAATACCTCTTTTGCTGTTTTTCGTAACTTGTCCGACTTGGGGTGAGATTTGAACTCGTGACTTTGGCGTGAGAGGTATGGTAGTTAACCCACTACGCCGGAGTAGCCCCCAAAGCAACAGTTGTGTGTCGTACCGAACAAGATGAATCCACCAAATTGTCCAGAGGCATGGCCAATCGAAGAATTTTGGGCCTTGGTCGAGTCATACTTGCGTATGCACTTCCAGGAAGTGGATACCATTAAAAATTTGAGAAAATTGGAAAAAGCAGCTAAAATGATGACGAAGAAGTCTGTGCAGAATCTCATAAGAAAGGTCAAGTGAAAGATTCGATCATTGGCATATGACTAAACGGAAAGTGTTTTTTTTTATTTCAATTATTGGTTGTATATTCAAACTAAGTAGAAAATAAACATGAAACAATCATAAAGTTGGGTCTAAAACATGTTTTATTTTAATTTCATTCAGAAGTTGTGCCTATATTTTCAGGAACACCCTATATTTTAACCATTGAAATCTATTTTAGACAACATCTTGAGTTATTATTATGTACAATATCACTCCATCAGCACGTTCAGTTTTCACTTGGATATAAGACTCCACTAGGAAAACACTTCGTATAATTTGGCATCTGAAACGAAGAAATGCAGCACGGCACAAATAAGTTTAAATCAGTAGGTCTCCAAAACACAAAACGATGAATTTTAATAGACGTGTATAATTTCTACTCGTTAAATATCAATCCTAAGCAAGCGCTAACAACTAAATAGTTTGCAATCATGCATACAAAAAGCCTGTCTTCCTTCGAAAAGGAAGTAAGCCGTTGGTCCCGGCTTATGTGTTGATGAGTACGATATGTAGCGGCCAGGTCGTGGAGTCGTCTTACTGGTGTCGGTGGTTTTTTTTTCTGTATTATCGAGATTTTCAGCCTCGGGCTAGTTCATCTCCCGTCGTGTAGTCACTCAAACACCTCTTCGGGTATTTTTCGTAACATGTCCGGGGGTGAGATTTGAACTCGTGACTTTGGCGTGAGAGGTAAGGAAGTGTCGGTGGTTATCATCACGTTAGAAAATAGACCAACGGAAGTAAATCGAATAAAAAAAAATACAACAGAACTGATTTGGGGGTTATCTTGCTCCATTTAACATGATATATCGCATGAATTCCAGCCAAATCTTCTATTAAAAATATGTGCACTAAATATTTCTGATAGTTCTATAATTGTTCAAACTGTATGAAATCTTTTTCTGCAGGAAAACAATGGTTTTGTAGCGCTGACAGTATTATTACAATCTTTTCACAATTTCGTAAAACGGAAAAGTAAGCGAGTGTAGCTTAGAATGAACAAAAAATCAAGTGCCGCCGGGCGGGGCTTCTTTTGACATGCGAGGCTACTTTGCGGGGCTAGGGTCCTCCCTCAGCTCTGTCGGTAAAGGCACAGCTACAAAGAAACAACAAAGTGGAGGTGGGAACATTTCTCGACTCCCTGGGCATCATGTATGATTGTACTTGCCACACAATCATACTAATGCAAAAATGGTACCTGTCATCGAAAGCTTTCAATTAATAACAATGGAAAATGGTTCGTAACTATCGGGGAGCCGATAATTGCCGGTAGTACTCCGTGGTTTTCGGATCGAATTTGAATGAATGCCTCGAAAATAAAAACTGGAGATAAGTCTCAAGCAGAAACCGCAAGAAAACTGAATTGTAGTCGACAGATGAACTAAAACAAGCTTAACGAATCGCACCCAAAGGTTTCTGGTCAAAAAAAAGTTTTTCAGAAGCATCTTTTGCGGATCATCTCTCTACTTTGTCCTAGTGGGGCTTTCCCGTTGGAACGGATGATCTTCGGGAGATTGCTCGGATCTTTTTGAGGAAGCAGGGTCGAAACGTCTCTACTTTTGTGGACAACAAACTGTCTCGGAACTGGGTGCCTCGATTCCTTTGCGATTATCAGGAGCTGAGCAAACGATTTGCGCAAACCAACAAGCTTAGACTTGAAGGTTGAAACTTGACGGAGTTCCTGCTTCCAACATATTCAACTACGATGAGACGCATCTGTTGGATGATCCAGGAAAGAAGCTTGCCATATGTAAGCGTCGTTTGAAATACTTTGAAAACGTGAGGAACAACAGTAAGTCGGCCACATCCGTGATGTTTTGCGGCAGTGCGAACGGAGAGCTGTTGCTAACATACATCCTTACTATTGGTTTAAATCTGTTCTCAAACTCGATGTTTGGACGTATTTTTGTATTCTTTTAAAAAAAACCAGTCACACTTGTGAATGGCCCAAACAGTATCCTTACTATTGGTTTAAATTGGTGCTCAAACTCAATATTTAAATTTATTTTTGAATTCTACAGCATCTTTACTGTTGGTTTAAATCGGTCCTCAAACTCGATATTTCAACGTTGACGACCGATAGTCGACATTTGAACGTATTTTTGTATTCCATTGAAATACACCACCCACATTTGTGAGTGGCCCTAACCGCATCCTTACTGTTGGTTTAAATCGGGGCCAAAATTTGAATAATTTTACTGTGCATCCCTGTGCAGAGAAAAAAACCAGGAACACAAAACGGATCCCGCTGCAAACCCAACCATTTTATCCAACACCCAAGTGATATCTCGTGGAAGTGCAGTGGACTCCGCAGCTTCCTCAAAGCGAATATCACGTCAACACATTCCTACCTTTTCCTTATTTGACCTGCATTCGGGCGAGGTCGTCATCGGTATTGCCTTAGTTTGGGATAACCAGTTTTTATACGTTGAGGATGCATGCTAGTCCCAAGCATCTGTTGGTTCTCTGTGTAATAACAGGTCTGGCAATAACGGAGTAGCAATCTCGGACGATCAGTCATGCTCATTGTCAATGTTCTCGAACGCTCACTGCTGGACCAAAGGATTTACCATACTTCTCAATGTTTAGTACCTAAACAGAACCTAAAGAATTTAAAAAATGGAAATATACTTAGTGCAGTGTTTGAGTTTTTGAGCTCAACAATGTCCCTATATTATTCAATATTCTTCATATATCGAAACATATTTAAATATTCTCATGGACACATATTTAATTTACAACAAGTCACAAAAGCAACCAAATGCCTGAAATGGTATGCATAGTGAAACTAACAGTTGGTATAAAATTGTTATAATCGGTTGCTAATACGTAAGCACAAAAAATTACTTCATTTTTTCATTACTATAATGCATAAAATAAAGTTTCTGAAAATTGAATGTCTCGTCATGCGCTAGAGCAACCTTCTACTTCAAGGTATTAGAGAATTTCTAGAATGTAGAGGAATAATTAAAAATTAGCTACGAACGTGTCAATAATGGACAATCATTCATATCCCGCTACTTGGAATTGTTAATCTCGCAGTGCTTTTAAGCAAATAAATAAATAAATAATCATTTCCCAAGCAGACCGTCGCAGCAACATGATTGTTACGTAATTGAGTCACAAAGCAGTCAACTCAACTGGTTTGTAACAAGTGTGCTAAAAGTGATTTCTTCCATGTTGGATCTTGATCTCATTCAAATTCTGTTCCATGTTATAATATTAGCAAAAATATGAAACCAAACAAGAAATATATCATTCAAAAATGCTTTTTATAATCTGGTAACTGCTAGTGGAAAAATTCACTAGACAATAACTTAATACCTAATTGAACCTAAATTTGTCTACATTACGTAAATATTAAGTTGGGTGAAGATCTTTTCACAGTAATACTAAATATACACAGCTCATAACTTACAAAAAACAATCAAGCATCATATCTTACCATTTACCTTAAACTTTGCGAACGCGTTGTTGTATGTTAAATCACAAATTGTGAATTTATTGGCTAAGACGTATAGTATAGGTATTAATAATACATCAATATCCCTATCAACAGACGTTCAGATGAAGGTTACTAGAATTCAGAAAAGACTACCATCGTGGAAGATTACCTTCACCACTTCGAATTTTTGGAAGCAATAGTCTAAGACACTACAAAGATTTCTCATACTAATCATTGTGCGAGCTTCGTAGTTTGTGCCTTCGAAAATGCGAACCGGCCATTATGGCGGTCATTTTTGTGACCTTCATACTTAACATCGTTATGATTGAAATCCTATACCTGAAATGTCACTCGAATGTTTATGATTCTTCATTCTTCTTCCATGTCGCATTGTCATCGGTAGATCCAGACAAACCTGCAAGCATGACACGATTTCCTAACGATGCAAGTCTCGCAAATATCAAACACATCAGCTTCATCTAACCTCTCTCCGTCAAATGCCGTTGACTGGCAATCCCATAAAGAACTCACCTGTAAATAAACATGAAAAAAGATCAAAATTAAAATCAACTAGCAAGAGCAGAACTACAGTAAAGGTATGCAGCGTGGCTATTTCATTAGGCTGTGCGATTGTACTATGCGGGATTTTTACGGGTCAAGAAGGGCAATGCTCGCGTTCGGAGCGAATTAGCAATTTCTGGTCCATCATGTACAAGATCTCCCTCTCACTGAGTTTCACATTCGATGCACTATGGGTAATCTGCTGACGAATATTTTCTTTTTATTGGGACAATTTTAGCCAGAGGCACCTGTTATATTTACTGTTATACATCTGAGCATTGATCTTTGCAAAAGATTTTTCTTCACCAGAAGCGGCAAAAAAGTTTACCATCTCCCATTGTGCAACATCTTAACATGAGTTCACAGCGTTACCCCGCGCAATGGAATTAGTAGTTACCCCTATTGCCGACCACAGTCGCGTCGCGGCGCGAACAGTTTAATGGCAAAACGTATTAGTCATATCAATCTCACCCGCATCGCATGTACAGCAAAGTCAGTGGCAAACGCGTACACAAATCCCGGTAAAGCTCACCCTGTGCTAGAGTGATTTGAGTGCTATTCATCTATTAGCCCATGCACATGAATTTGTCCGTGTCAAAGAGACGGTTAAGCCGAACGAACGGACTCCCTTACCTTCGGGGTAATGTGACAAGCCTTCAATGCTCTATGGCGCAAGTCCAAGTGAGAGAGGGTGGCAAACTCCGCTCCACTGGCTCCAATAAAGCATGGGAAAATAAATAACTTGCGCGCGCCCCTTCGAAAGCGAAATCTGCTGGAACTAATTGGCTTCCAAAAGCCGGGGTTGGCTTTGGGTCTTGGTGCAGTCATGTTGATTGACGGTCGGACAAACGGGCTAACTTACTGACGGACTAAATCTGACGACGTTTACTTTCACCGATCACGCTGTTGGATGGTATATATGTGAGTATTTTTTTTTATCAACACTTCGAGGGTCCGGACAAAGTCTGTGGCCTCAGTCTCATCGTTTGCTAAGGCATATATGCAGATGTGAGGCAATCATGAATTTCAGTTGAGATGTTTTTTTCGTGCAATTATTTATTTTTGGAACATAAAATGAAGACGTATTTCAGACGCATGGTTGTCTGATGATAGACGCCAAGCATGGTTTTTGATTGGCCAAATATGGGTGCTTAGCAGGCAGATTTATATTTCATGACTGGACAGACTTATATTTAGGTTGCCTGCACTGGGGAATCCTTCATCTGTGCTCTCTGATTGATGGATTAATTAAATGAAAGTGGATTTTATGGTGAACAGCTTACTCTACGAAGTATTGAATATAACAGCAATGATTATACGTTGCTATTACAATGGGACACACCATAATAGGATCCAATAATCATATAAATAGTAAGGGTAGTTACTATCAGTAAAGGTATGCAAAAATTACCTTTCTCCATAAATGTGTACATTATAGCGATAATTATCATTGTTATCATAAAAATGAACAAAACATAGAAGAAGTGACTTCACTCGAAAAAAAAGTTCGATTTATTGTCACTAATTATTCAATTTTTTGTAAAATACGCTAGCAGAAAAAGTCTGCGAATCTCGAAGGTGTAATGAAACCTGTAACGATACGTCAATAAATTCAACAAGCTAATCTTTATCCAAATTCGTGGATAACTTCCTTTTTTAAAAAGTAGCAAAACATTATGGGTACCATGAGTTCTCCAAAGGACGCTCAACTAGTTCAAATTTACTCAAACTCGACAACTATTCGTTCGTCGTAATGGAAACCATGTTGAAGCATTATAAGTAGACTTCAGCAAGGCATTTGATGGCATTGATATACCCATGCTTCTATACAAACTGCAAAAAATGGGAATCGAGCAAAGTTTTTTTTAAGGATAGGGTCTTATCTTACTGACCGACAACAAATACTCAGATTTAAAGGAAATACTTCTAATACTAACGTTAGCATTTAAAAACAATGGACCAAAATTGCCGATTTTTTATGGGGTTACCTTCACCCGCACTGACAAAACTACCCATGCAGCATCAATCATAGTAACCCATGAGTCAGCAGACAAAATTTGACAGCTCTATAAGTCGAACTCTAACCGTGATGGCAAAAACAGTGAAGCAACTCCGTTCAGAAGTGTGCGCGTTCAAAAAATGGCACCCCGCCGCGTCGAAAACGGACATCGTGCGGCACTTTGTGGACGCCGGATACGCCCGTTCTGGCATCTACAACATCTTGGCACTATTAGACAACAATCAGAGCATCGAAAGAAAGCCCGGTTCCGGACGGCCAACGACCCTGAGCGACAAGAAGGTCCAAAGGGTGCTGAAGATGAAGACCGAGGGAAAAGTGGCTACATCGCTGCGTGCGCGGTGGTCAGTTCATCCGGCCAAACAGTGAAAAAGTACTTTGCTAACATGAACATACATGTCAGGAAGCGGAAGTCGCGTCCACTGGTTTCGGAGCTGCAGGCAATGACGCAGCGGCAGCGGCTGAATAAGATGGTCAACTCGATTTCCCCGGCGAATCGCGACGTGGCGGTGACGAGACCTATCTCACCCTGGATGGCAACGACTGACACTTCGTATTTTACTTCCCCTACGAAGGAAGTGAGCTCCGAGGTGAAGTTCATTTCACACACCAAGTTCCCCAAGAAGGTGCTGCTGTGGCTGATAATTAGCGAGAAGGGGATGTCAAAGCCGCTCTTCTTTCTCTCCGGACTGGCCGTGAACGGGGAAATATATAGTACAAAATGCCTGCCAGAAGTTGCATCGTTCATCAAAAAATACCATAAGGACGAAGACGCGGTGTTCTGGCCGGATCTGGCGTCGGCCCACTACTCGAAGCGATCTTTGGAGGAGATGGAGCGGCTGAATATCGATGTGGTACCCAAGTTGACGAACCCGCTCAACGTCCCCCAGCTGCGTCCCATCGAGAATGTCTGGGCCAACCTGAAGCGTAAGATCTACTCCAACAATTTTGTCGCGAAAACTGAGGAGGAATTGATAAATAAAACGGAGAAAGAACTTAAAAACATGCCTACACGCATGTTTTCGTCCGCCATGGTGAATGTTCCAGTTAAATGCCAGAAGGCCGCTCGCAAGGGCGTAGAATTTTTTTGCAAGTAAGGCTTGCAAATGGTTCTAGCGCAGTGGCTTGTAATGGTTCATGGGAGAGAAAACTATCTCCCGCTCTAGGTTTATTTTTGGAATACAACGTCTATTTTTAAACAATTTAATGATATCCGCTAATGATATCCGCTTCGATGATATCCGCTAATAAACTGTTCTTATATGTACTAGAATATAAGCCAAATATTGTAACATATCTTTTTTTTAATATAAACTTTTGTGACAAAACATGTAATATCATTGTTACGCTCTAATATTTAATTGACGTCAAATCAAATTAAAAATGCGTCCTTGACTACGTGAACCTTGCTGGATAAAGGTTCAGGTGGTTGTTGATTAGTAAACCTAGCTGTTGTTGAATAACGAGTGCAGTGATGAACTTCGAGTAAGCCCTGTTTTATGGTGAACAATGTTTCTGAGCATTTCCAGCCAAAATGACCTAATGTGTAACATTTCAATCGATTTCTTTTTATTTAAATGAAGCACATGCACATGCATTTGGCTAAGAAGACTGAGTATTTTCCCCAACTAAAAAAAATTGACTAAGGTAGAATAATTCGTATTTCTTATGTTCGTATTCATCAAGTAAAACAATCATAAATTTTCTGGTTAGGCCTATCACATAATTCATATAATTATCATATTAATTAATTGTCGCCGTGGAAGGTAACCACGTTCGAGACTTTGACGGCACTTCTGCTACTGTGTCATACGATTTCCGGAAAGCCGATCACCGTAGCATTGTTGGCGTGCTGTCTAACATAGCCTGGGAGAGCATCCTCGATCCTGAATACGTCGATTCCGCTGCGCAAACTTTTTTACACGTCTTGGCATATGTCATTGACAGGCACGTTCCGAAAAGAGTCAACCAAACAGAGTCTCACCTTCCTTGGCAAACTAGTGAATTTCGAAAACTGAAATCGACTAAGAATGTGACGTTGAGAGAATTTACTAAATATCGTACACTTGCGCTGAAAAACCACTACGTCAGGCTCAATTATGAGTTCAAGCGAGTCAGCCGTCGATACTACTCATATTTACGAGGGATTCAGTCCAAACTTAGGTCGCATCCGAAGACTTTTTGGAAGCACGTATACGAGCAGCGCAGAGAGTCTGGCCTACCATCATCAATGGTGTTAAACGGTGAAGTCGCTTCATCCCCCCAGGAGATATGCCGCCTGTTTTCCGAAAAGTTTTCCAGTGTTTTCTCCGGCGAGAGATTGACTAATGAACACGTAACATCAGCAGCTAACAATGTGCCACTATATGGTCAAGCTCTGAGTACGTCGACATGATTACAACCGCCGTAAAACCACTCAAGTCGTCCTACAATCCTGGACCCGGTGGTGTTCCGTCAGTATTCCTGAAGAGACACATTACCTGCTTACTGACACTGTTGCTTTGCCTATTCCAAATGTCCGTCGCAAGAGGAGTGTTCCCGTCCTGCTGGAAATTTGCACATATGTTTCCGGTCCACAAGAAAGGAAGCAAAAGAGACATGAATAATTATCGTGGAATCACTTCGTTGAGCGCGATCTCGAAGCTATTAGAGTTAGTCGTCATGGAGCCTCTACTTTCTTATTGCAAACATTATCTAAGTTGTGATCAACACGGCTTCACTGCCGGTCGCTCCACCACCACTAATCTACTGTGTCTTACATCGTATATCACGGATAGTATGGCTGAACGAGCTCAAACTGACGTCATATATACCGACTTGTCAGCAGCATTCGATAAGCTGAACCACGCTATTGCGATTGCAAAACTAGAAAAACTTGGGGTTAGTAGCAACTTTCTGCGATGGTTTCGCTCATATCTGACCGATCGACAGCTGATGGTTACCATTGGGAACTGCCAATCTGGCATTTATCCAGCCACGTCAGGGATACCTCAAGGAAGTCACCTCGGACCGTTGATCTTCCTACTTTATTTCAACGATGTGAAATACGACTATCGTATGCTGACGATCTGAAAATCTACTTCCGGATTCGTGCGACTGACGACTGACGACGAACCCAAAATTACAACAATGGTGCTGAGAGAGTCGATTGGCTCTAAGGAACCTGCCGTGGAGGGACCCGTTTCATCTGCCCAGCTATGAAAATCGTTGCCAGCTGATCGATCTGGAGCTTCTCCGTACCAGAAGAGAAACCTCAAGGACGCTATTTATTGCAGATACATTACAAGGCAAAATAGACTGCTCTGCAATCCTGGAGCAAATAAATGTTAACGTTCGACCTAGAGCGCTTCCCCAGTAAACACAAGATCGCATATAATAACGGATATAAGTATAAAGGGGAGGCGATATGCGTACATTTAACTTGGAAATAAATGGACGAATGAACGTATATCGCCTCCACGTTGTACTCATATGCGCTATCATATGCGATTCTTTGTTGACTGGGTCGAAACAACATGATGCTCAGACTACCTCTCCGCCGTACCAACTACAGCATGAACGGTGCCATCGGTGCATTACAGCGAATATTCAACTGGGCTTCTCATCTGTTCGACTTTCACCTTCCACGCCAGATGCTGCGTCGGCGTTTTACTATGTTTTTCAATGGTGCTTCCGGTGTTGAATAACTATGACCGCATTTATGTACATGTATTTTTATTATTTGACCCTACGCTTTAACTTAATTTATTCTCAACATCATTGGGGCCACATTGAGCCTGTTGATGTCAACAACAAATAAATAAATAAATATAACACTATCGCTCTTGCGATTGGATGTTCGTGTCCTTAAGCGTCCTTATGTTCCTTGCCATTTAATTTAATGTGCCATTAATCTCATTGCACATCCAAAAGTTGATATGGGGGCCGAAAATGGGACATTCAAATGTTCCAATTATTTCTTGAGAAAGCCACATGACTCGAGAAAAAAATTTGGCCATCTTGACCCACAAAGCGTTTTATGAAGTAAACGAAGCCACTGTAGGCGAGCGACTGGCTGCACCCAGATTCCTCGAAAACGAATTCATGTGTCTTCCTCACTGTACCGCTTAGTGCCTTGACAATGGTTTTTATTCCATTCTTTCAACTTGTTAAAGTGGCCAAATGGTTACAATCAAAAGTTGTCATGCCGACGGCCACTGTTCGAATATCGATTGCAATTCAAGATCGTTTATTTTTTGAGTCATCGGACTTTCGAACTTCAATCTCACACTCATCAACTAATACACTGAAAAACTCACGTATACATTGAAGTTTTCAAAGCTTATTGATGTGATGCATTTTTGCCATAATGCATTTTTTCTTCAAGCGAGAAATGAAACAAAAGCATGTGAAATTGCGTTACAAGCCTGCTGTTTTTATTTTTGCTGTATGAGAGGTAGCAAAAAAAATGCCACTAAGCTATATTTAGATTAACATTTTCACTTACTGCAAAAATATTCCCATTTTTTTAATGCAATGAACCTTTTTAGACACGAACATAACTTTCTTCAATTGTATTTTGGTTTTGAAATAGCTCATTGGTTTTTAAATGAATTCCAAACCACTTCCGCTTTGCGACAAAGATATAGAAGACAAGGAAGATTAAGATGGGTGAAAAGTTAGGTTTTCCCATCGAAACTTCAAAGGGCCAATGTAACGTTCGCATTAAAAAAAATGGACTTTTTTCTGGTGGTGATAAAAAAAAAGCTAAGACAGATAATTGCTTTTGATAAATTTCCCATGGAAGGTAATTATTTAAACTTACTTGCAAATTCTTCGCGACAAAATTGTTGGAGTAGATCTTACGCTTCAGGTTGGCCCAGACATTCTCGATGGGACGCAGCTGGGGGACGTTGGGCGGGTTTGCCAACTTGGGTACCACATCGATATTCAGCCGCTCCATCTCCTTCAACAATCGCTTCGAGTAGGTGGGCCGACGCCAGATCCGGCCAGAACACCGCGTCTTTGCCATTATGGTATTTCTTGATGAACGACGCAACTTCCGGCAGACATTTCGTACTATAAATTTCCCCGTTTACGGCCAGTCCGGAGCGAAAGAAGAGCGGCTTTGACATCCCCTTCTCGCTGATTATCAGCCACAGCAGCACCTTATTGGGGAACTTGGTGTGTGAAATGAACTTCACCTCGGAGCTCACTTCCTTCGTGGGGGAAGTAAAATACGAAGTGCCAGTCGTTGCCATCCAGGGTGAACGCGCACACTTCTGAACGGAGTTGCTTCACTGTTTTTGCCATCACGGTTAGAGTTCGACTGATAGAGCTGTCAAATTTTGTCTGCTGACTCATGGGTTACTATGCTTGATGCTGCATGGGTAGTTTTTTCAGTGCGGGTGAAGGTAAACTCATGAAAAATCGGCAATTTTGGTCCATTTTTTTTAATGCAAACGTTAGTTCGAGTTCGTAAACATTTGTGCTCAAATTTTGAGAAAACTCAAGAGTCAGGAGTCAGGATTTGTTTTGAAATCGGGTGAGTGGGGTAAAGCTGAATTTGTAATTTGAACCACTCGTACTCAGTCTCCCTAGCCAAATGCAAGTGTAAAGTTTCACATAAATCGAAGCCACACGAATTCCGTCGATCCGTCATTTGGCGTGGAAATGCTCCTATCCAGAAAGTACATATAACTAGAAAGGTAAAATGGAAGAAATCATGTAAGTATGATCAACCCCTCAAAAACGCCGTTCATCTCGAATCCGATGGGTACAAGACGGAGAAGCGAGCAGCGGGTTAGTACGTTACACCAAATGGAGCAAAAACTTTAAAATGTGCAACGTTTACAAACTGGAGACAAGCAGCCATTAGTTGAGTTACTTTGTGAAATATTGTCTAAAAGGTGTGACCTAATGGGTGCTCAGACCAGCAAAAGTACCCGCAATTTTTTTCGGATTATTATGTCCTATACGGATTGTTAAGGTTTGCAAATATTGAAATAAACCGCAATTCAAACAATGCAGTCTTTTCATCTAAATAACAAATACACTGAGTTACGGCTTGATTTATTGTGCTTACTGATATTATTCCGTCTCCAAACATGGCTACAATTTAATAAGGTAAAATAAATTTGTTGATAAAAATCATACACTTGAATCATATAGCTATTTTGGATTTGACGACTTGTCAAGCTCAAAAATATTTCATCAAAATTGAATAATTTCACTTTTGACGAAGGATAATGGGCACATGTCTTCCATTATGTTCCTACAAATCGAAAACATAAAAACAAAATACTACAATCCTTAACTGTGTAATCCACTTAGTCGAGCAGTTTTTACCACGACTCCAACTCCGTCATTTAGAGTTGTTTTTCTAGAACCCTGAGATAAACTGCTAACATTAATGTGTTTCACAAAAACTTTTCAATTTATTGTTTAGCGATGGAAAACTGCTTGACCAAATGGTTTATTTCGAAGTTGATTTTCCTATTACATTTTTTTCCTTTGCCCTGTATAATTTCGTACAACATGCAGCGTAAATAACAAACAAAAAGAACATTCTAAAACTGATGAGTAATTTTAAAACCTGATGATGCAACAATTCGAAAACGCGAAATAGAAAAAAAAAATTAGAACAGTCATTGTCAGTTTACTGCACTATATCATCGGAGCAGGAAAATGAAAAAAAAATCAAGATCGAGAGCAGTTCAAGCATTTCAGCACGATGATTATTTCAATAACTTGCGGTGATTACCACGGTTCTTCCTGCACGTATTGGAGAGGCGTGTGATCAAATTATAGATATGAAGCACACCATTCCCAGACACCAGACGATTGCCAACCCGCGAGCACCGACAGCAAAAGACCGAAACGAAGAGTAATACTGAAATAATACTTCTGAATCTCATTCTTTCTTATTTGCTGTCGATTCGAGGAAATAAACATATTATTAGGCTTCTGACCGGCAAGGAAACGGATTCGTTTCGGAGCACCTCCCGTGACCACTTCAGTGATGTGTCGCGTCGGACGAACCAAAATGATTCAAGTGATGATTGCTTGGTTGTCAACGATTTCATCTTTTCTGCATACTGTCGGTTCGGTCGACAGTCGTCCTACCTTCAAATATAAGTGGAAATCTATTACGCTTGAGACTATCCGGATGTGGCCGCTCGGGCAGAAGAGTGCGTATACTTCGCCCACTAACTTTGGGTGCCGTATCCGAATATAGTGTTTCTATCGCTTCATCTTCAGCTTGCGCAGCAGTGTCTCTGAGGTCATGCATCCCACGTGCTGTCTTGCAGTGACTCTAGAGGCTAGAAGAGAGTGATTTACACGATAAATTTCCTTAGTGATGTCTTTTCCGTGCGGTCTGTCGCAGCTTGTTCATTCATAAGTTTGTTGTGGAACAACTTTACCAAGCACGATAAATCAATCAATCCACTTTGTCAACCGTCTATCAGAGCTGCCGTGCTTCGTTCAAAGGATTGCCATACATGTATCGCTGCAACTAAATTAGCCATTTAACTGCAACAAGGGGCAGCAAGTGACAAGTGACTCTTTGCGTGTGGATTGTAAAATCGAAAGTGTTCTTGAAAAGTTCTCAGTCTATCCGGGCAAACTTTGTAGCATGTTAAGCATCCCTGGTTCAGGGCTCGTAGAACTATAATTGCCACTTGAAAGTATAGACAAATTATTGCCGTTTTTTTTTAAGTAGTGAACCATAGCTAGTCTAAGTAACCCCCCGCGTAGTTGAGTATATCCTTGAGACAATTTCCAGTGGATATTATCGACAGACGGTGCAACAACCAACATCAGTAGCAAAAGTGGCAAGTGCTTGCCGGATCATGAGATGAGAACTTCATACGCACCCGTACCCTGTGTTATTAAATCACTTGGCAAGCACATTAATTTAAATACAAATTAATTAATACAAGAGTCGAGGTATAGACTTTCCACCACTGCACACCGTTTGGCACCCAGCAAACGGTCCAATAAGATCAACCGTTTCGACTTAATCTCAGAAGGTATAATGCAGGAGGCGTTAATTTGCAACTGAGCTGGAGAGCTTCGGCGGTTCCATTAATTACAGTTCGGTTCTTGCTCCGACTGCTGTCAATCGCAATTGACCTGTAGCTACAGCGGTAGTCACGAAATAATGGTGTCGGAGTATACCGTGCCTCACTGCAAATAAACAGGGTCTCACTCAATCAAGATTATAACCTGCACCGTCGTGATTGGATCTGGTGCAGATCTCTACCGAAGATAAGTGTCATTAACGCTATCTGATGCGGCCATGGGGAATTAGTGTAATACATGTGAGCGTGTCACATCGGTTGATTGAGTGGTTGGTTACCTGTGAGTAGAAGACTAATTCAAAGTATGATCTATTTTTTTTTCTAATAATCAAAAACAAAAAAAAGATAAGCTACTTATGATGTTTGATGATGAGATAAAAGCATTTTGGAAACGTAGAACGACATTTCTCTTTGGCATACATTAACTCTTTGGGTAATTATTTCAAACTAAAGAAAGTTTGAACGCTTTACACTTGCGTTTGACTGAACAAAATTACTGCATTTACATCATAAATGTCTGCATTAAAATGTAAAACTCAAAAACGGGGAGCAAATGGTTAAAAATTGTCTACTTCTTTTCATTTTATTAAGCTTCCTACTGCAATGGCGTGACCCTCTTATTTCTAGACCAAGCTACTCAACGCAAATAAAGGGTGTCCACGATGAAATTGCCACACATAAAATTGATTCGCAAAATTCGAGTTTTCATCCGATTGCCATCAAATTTTCAGGGATTGAGAAATAACTATTAAACTTCATTTTACCATTTTACTCGTATTTTATTTACAGTCCATACGCAAATGTCCGCACCTTGGCCTTAACCCCGGCCATAAGATTCTGCACAACCTGTGAATCAACCGTTTTTTGCATGTAAACCCATACTTTCTTCAGTTCCTCGACTGTCTTCACTACCTTAGGTCGTTTAAGAAGGTGCTGCTTCATAATCGCCCAGTACTTCTCGATGGGGCGGAGCTCCGGAGTGTTGGGAGGGTTGAACATTTTCGGCACGAAATTGACCTTATTGTCCGCATACCACTTCAGCACGTCCTTGGAGTAGTGGCATGAGGCCAAATCCGGCCAGAAGATTGTTGGGACGTTGTGGGCCTTCAGGAGAGGAAGCAGCCGCTTCTGGAGGCACTCTTTTATGTACACCTGTCCGTTCATCGTGTCCTGGGTCACGAAAGGTGCACTCCGCTTCCCGCACGTGCAGATGGCTTGCCAAACCAGGAATTTCTTCGCAAATTTGGACATCTTCTGAGTGCGGACATGCTCCGGAACGCTGAACTTATCCTTGGCCGTGAAAAACAGGTTGCCGGGGATCTGTTTGAAGTCGGCCTTCACATATGTTTCGTCGTCCATGATGTAGCATTCAACTTTCGTCAGCATGTTGAGGTACAACTTCCTGGCACGGGTTTTGGCGGACTTGTTCTGCTTCTCGTCGCGATTAGGGGCCTTTTGTACCTTGAACGTTCGAAGCCCAGCCTTAGTTTTGGCCTTCTGGACAAAACTTCGGCTTAGGTGCAGCTTCTTAGCCACATCCCGAACGGAGGCGTTCCGGATTTCGGTTGAAGGCCCCAACTACGCGGTTGTGATTTTTGGTGTTGTACGGAATACTTTTTCCTTCACTTCTGGGCTTCCGATCGGTGGTCAACCGTTCCTCGAACCGCTTAATCACTCGCGACACCGTGGAATTCGCGATTCCCAACGTTTTAGCGATGGAACGATGCGAGAGATCCTTGTTCTCGTGATGAATGCGCAAGATTTTATCACGCACGAGCTGTTCTTTCGACTCCATTTCCGCGAGTTTTGATCACAGGACTTTAAAACTTGCAGGATGTAAATAATGCACTACTAAACTAAATCCACCCAAATTTTCATTAAATTCTACCCAACGGTTAAAAATTTAGAGCAATTTGTGTGTGGCAATTTCATCGTGGACACCCTTTAACTAAGGGGACGAAGTGAAATAATTTCAGTGTTAGACATCAGCCCTCAGCTGATGGCCTGCCCGGTTGTGGCACGGAAGACAAAGCAAGGCCGGAAAACCATTGCTTGCTCAAACCAATCTAGCTACTGTATTGAATTTTCTGGCCATGATATCCTCAAGGATAGGCAACGCCGTCCATGACAACAATCGAGCACTAATCGGTTTTGGGCTGATGTTTTTAAATGAAGGATCAATCAGATCCTAACTACTTTCAATACTACTTATTTGAATCGGAATTTTCTAGATGAAAGAATTTTCCATGAGCTGTCTCAGAACCTAGGCTGCCATGTTATTATAATATTATAGAGAATCTCAAATATTTTTGAAAATCTCCGCTGTTTTTTGTCAAATAACAGTTATTGGTACATCGAAATACTTCCAAAAAATTCCATTTAAGAACCTCACCGGGGGTTTGTACAATGAATTATGTCGTCGAATTACAAAAAAAAACCTTGCTATTTGGAATTTAATTCATAATAAATGACTTAAAAAATATATGGAATATCATTCTACAAGCGAGGCCATCGATCGTTTGGTAGTTTATGGACAATATATGAATGCGTGGAGGATCAAAAGTTTAAGTTCAAAAGTTATTCATGGTAATCCCAGATACTCTCTAAAGGTAGCGAAACTTCTTATATGTTGGTGATATAGAAGAACGATAAAAAAATGTGAACGTCCAATAATCTACGGTGAAAAAATTGCAACAGATAATCCTAGGTTTAACAGGAACTATCTGGAGTATAGATCTTAACATCCACAAGGAAAACCATCAATCTTTTGGAAGTTTTTGGAAACGGTACAAATTTATGGAGGTTCAAAGACTAAGGTGAAACGACTTGAGCATGGCCACTTAGAAATGGAACAAACTCATTTGCTTATATCAGCGCTCCTAGTGGGCGTTTTCATAAGCTTTTGACGTATACACCCAAAAGTTGAAAAGGTGGCAAAAAATGCAATTGCAGTTTTTGCAATCATATCTTGAGAAATCCACATGGTCCAGAGAAGGAAATTTTGCCCATCTTGATCCACAGAGCGTTTTATGGTCCAAACGAATGCAAATGTATGCAATCGGCTGGCAGACACAAATAGATCGAAACATATCAATATGGGTGAGTTGATACCCCCGGATTGCGGCAACGCTGTTGCTCTCACATTTTATTTTTCAAAGCAAATTATTGTGTTGCATTTTTGCCCACAACCAATGTTGCATTTTTTCTCCAAGTTACGATCCACAGCGAGAAATGAAACAAAATCATGCGAAATTGCATTACAATCTTGCTTTTTTATTTTGGGTGTACTTGTTGACAATAACAATAACAGTAACCATGTATTTTTTCAGGTAGTAAAACGCTCTCGTTTTGGAGACAGCCTCCATGCACGAGCAGTAAAGAAAAAAACTAAAGGGTGTGTTATGTCAGTGACATAACTGCAAATTTGACGTAGGACTCCTTGTTGATGTAATGAAATTGATGTCATCGAATTTATAAATTTCTACTATATAATTACCATATATCAGCACTAGTCAGAAGACGTTTAGGCATCACTCTCACTTCTTCTTCCATCCCCTCCGTTTCACGCTTCCACTAGCGGTACACCGCACGGTACTTCTCGAGCATATATTGAGACATCGTTTTAGCACTCGTTTTTCGTCAACCGAGGAAGTCAAACTGGACATCGAATGAATGGAAGTGAAATGTTTTATAGTAACACAAGTCTAGAGCAAATTTTCAATAGGTCGTAAGTAACAATATAAACAAAACTGATGTTTTTTCACGGAATTATAGCTTGGGTACTCCTCAATATGAATTATACACAACATAATATGAATTGCACCGAATTGTTGCTAAATATAATTTATCAAAATTGGCTTAAGTCACAAACTACTCCATAACGAGCTTTTGTCGCATTCGTCGCTTTGTCAATTTGACTTAAGTGCTTTTCTATGCTCTGCACCGACCTATCCAGCCAATTCATTTTGGCGTAAGCAACATGACAGGTGATTGCATGTCGCAACGGACTTGACGAATGCGACATATTATTTTGCGACACGACGTAACGCACCCGGCGGATGTAACGTGACAACTTTCCTAACGACTTTTAGTGAGGTTGAATCGATTTGGAATTCAACTAAATGGAAATCTTTCTTGATGTAAAGTTAAACCTTGCTTAACTTTGTTGGTTCCACATATTTGCTTCGAATATTATAGCTTGGTTCAAAAATAGCATGATGATAGCAATATGTTACTTACGACCTATTGAAAATTTGCTCTAGAAGTAATAGTTATGTACCAACCGAGGGCCCTCTTCTTTAGTGTATTCGTCATTCTACACCATTCGTTGTCTCCACCATATTAAGAGTCAAACGCATTGAAGCCTTGGTATAAACTTAAATATATTCGGGCATCTCTAGATGCTTTGAACACCATTACATACATGGTCACCAATCACCATGAAAACAGCCGTTCATGTTCACTGCATCTGGAAAGAGACGCCTACATCTAATATTAAAACACTCAAAAATTCAACTCTTGTAACAACACATTTGTCTGGTCCTGAAAAGGACCGTTTTATTTGTTTTTTTTTTAATATTTCTCTTATTTTTCCGGTCACAAAAGCCAATTGCCTTCTCGATTTTCATTTAGGCACGCTCTACTCGTATACGGCGAACCAGCTGAACATATTTCGGCATGATGGTGACCCGCTTGGCAGAGAATGGAGAATAATGGTTGGTTGGCCGTCACCACATGCTTCATAATCGCTGGCACTGTAACTGTAGCAGTGTAAACCAATCAGAGTGTGCCGCAAATAGGGTATGTGTCCCTTGACTCAGCCTATTATGCAACGATCGTTTAGATTTTTTATTATAACTCATAAAGTTTTGAAGCTTTGAAGCTGTAAGCGAGATTCAACTAGTAATACACTTGCTAAGATAAATTTGATCAGACATTTGGTAGTATGTATCACGAAAAGTTACAAAACTCTTTTGATGAAGTCAGAAACATTCGAGGGATATGGATTTAATGTCGGTCTATAAGCACCAAATTGGGTCTATTCATGGGTGCAACTTCGTCCCATTGGACGGATTTATTACTAAATGCAGTATTTGTGCGGTTTTTTTCTTCTAATTTTATGAATTAAGGCATTGCCTGCTGTATTCGCTTCACTTAACTCAAAAGTTCACAAAACAATCTAAAATAAAACTGCTTTGAAACACTTAAGTGATGTTCATATATGATTTATCAGCCATTCAATAATGAAAACATTATAATTCACTATATAATGATTTTGTTCCTTGGGTTTGTGTTTAGATAAGCCACTTGAATATAAAAATTTCCACTTCAAATTTTACCAATAACAACCTTTTTACGACGTTATTAATACAACAGGCCATAGTTGGGAACATACAAAAAAATATGTCCCCAACATTGGGTCAACCATTTTCTTGTAAAGTCATTGCTATTTAAGCTATGTGAACAGTTAGTTTGTAACGTGTAACTCTTTTCTGTACATTCAGACTGCATTACTCGCTTTATCGATTCAATTAAGCCAAATTTAGATCTCTTGACGATCGTGTAGATCATCTGTTCAGCTTAACCAGTGAAATCATGATGCCCCAAAAGTTCAAGAAATCGAAAATTACGCGGAAGTGAACAACTATGAGTTGATTAATATTGTCTCAATTGCATGGGATTACATCGGTCATCCGAATATTTGGTACATAAGCCGAATGAAGGTGATAGGCTAACATAACATCCCGTTACCCTATAATGTCACTGTCAACGAAATATTCGTCATTGTGCGTTTAAACATTATTTCTTTAAGGTACTTTTTAATTAGTTTAAACAAATGTAATGAGTTAAGTAAGCAACAGGGATTCACTGTAGATGTTCTATCTTCCGTATGAAATACTTGACGACTGTTCCAGAAAGTATAACCACACCTTATTTTAACGGTCACTTTGAATATAATGAAATATTTCGACATGTTTTGGCTGCGTCCTTTTGTTTGCACATTTTTGAATGACATAGCATCAAAAAAGTGCTCAGTTTCGTGTTACCTATCAAAATGCGCGGTCTTACTCCGGAACAACGAAAAAGTATCGTGCACAAATGGTGCACTGTGAGCGGACTCTCCTTGAGAAAATTGGCCAAGGAAGAGGGTGTAAGCGTCGAAGCGGTACGATCTGCGGTTCGAAAATATAGAAAACAGTGTACGTTTGAAGATGCGTCGAAGAGTGGTCGGATATCCGGTCCTGTTAGTCCGGATATCGATAAAAAGATCAGGGATGCCTACAAACGAAAACCAGCGACTTCCGTTCGGGATTTTGCGAAAAAACTAGGGACCTCGTCGAGTAACGTCATGCGTACCAAAGAAAGACTTGGGCTAAAAACATACCGGAAGCCGAAAAAACCCAAAAGAAACCCAAAACAGGCCGCGTCCGTGAAACCACGGGCCCGCAAACTCTACGATTCGTTATCGTCTAGAAATTCTGGGTGTATAATAATGGACGATGAAACGGACCACAATTCTATACTGTAAGCGAAGACAAAGACATCCCCGAAACGGAGAAGCAATTTTTACCGAAAAATTCGGTAAGAAGGTTATGGTTTAGCAGGCAATATGCAAGTGTGGTAAAACATCTAGTCCGTACATCACAACGGAGACAATGAACAATCAGAAATACGTTAAAGAATGTCTCCAGAAGCGATTATTGCCAATGATCAGGCAGCACGAAGGCCAAGTAGTGTTTTGGCCTGATTTGGCGTCATGTCATAACGCAAAGGACACTTTAGAATGGTACAAAAGTCAAAATGTATGTTTCGTGCCGAAAGACATGCATCCGCCGAACTTCCCGGAGGTACGGCCAATCGAGACTTTTTGGGCTTTAACCAAAGCAAAGCTTCGAAAATTCATAAAACCAGCGGACGACATCCAAAAATTTAAAAAAGATTGGCCAAAAGTGGTCAAAATGGTGGGAAGTACCACTGTGAGGAAGCTAATGGGTCATGTTCGAGGAAAAGTTAGGAGTCTTGGCTTCGATTAAATATTTTGATTAAACGAGAGTAAAATATCATATAAAACACAAATACAAATATGATTTGCCAAATAAAATTATTAAAACTAAAAAAAACATGACTTTTTTGTTATTTTGAAAGTGTGCTTATACTTTCTTACTAATACTTACAGTCTATATCATAAAATTTCTGTGGGTCAGAAATGCGTCGCTATACAGGAATAGAACAAAGAGACGTAAGTCCTACTCCAAATAATCGTACACAGTCACCTGGAAAATCTATCATGCTCCACATCCAAGCTGGCTAAAGTGGCCCGTGCTCAAAAGCTGTAGTTAGGTTAGCAACTGGCTAACCAAGTCCCGTGAATGCATACTTATGGCTAATGAAACCAAAAAAGCCAATAGTTTGTAGAATTCCTTTAATAAATAGACAAATATTAGGTGCGCAACTAAGTTCCCGCTGTTTAGCAATAGATGGCGCCAGTAGTAAGTGCTGGTCAAATGTTGTACATCTCAAGCGTCATAAACCAAGCTCAGACATATGGTAAACCAACCGCTTTGCCAAATCAGTGATTTTGGTTTAGTGTTATATATTTTGGTTTTTGAAAGTGGTTTCGGCCAAATAATCGTCATTTGCGGGGGTGGTTTTTCTTCTCGGAGAAACGGGGGGGACTCCCGCCGGGGGGACATACCAGGAGGGGGGGCACCCCCCCCCTCGCGCCCACCGTGCGGTATATTTTTTTTTTTTAAAGGGGAGGACGGTTGACGACTGTTCCAGAAAGTATAACCACAGCTTATTTTAACGGTCACTTTGAATATAATGAAATATTTCGACATGTTTTGGCTGCGTCCTTTTGTTTGCCCATTTCTGAATGACATTGCATCAAAAAAGTGCTCAGTTTCGTGTTACCTATCATAATGCGCGGTCTTACTCCGGAACAACGAAAAAGTATCGTGCACTAATGGTGCACTGTGAGCGGACTCTCCTTGAGAAAATTGGCCAAGGAAGAGGGTGTAAGCGTCGAAGCGGTACGATCTGCGATTCGAAAATATAGAAAACAGTGTACGTTTGTAGATGCGCCGAAGAGTGGTCGGATATCCGGTCCTGTTAGTCCGGATATCGATAAAAAGATCAGGGATGCCTACAAACGAAAACCAGCGACTTCCGTTCGGGATTTTGCGAAAAAACTAGGGACCTCGTCGAGTAACGTCATGCGTACCAAAGAAAGACGTGGGCTAAAAACATACCGTAAGCCGAAAAAACCCAAAAGAAACCCAAAACAGGCCGCGTCCGTGAAACCACGGGCCCGCAAACTCTACGATTCGTTATCGTCTAGAAATTCTGGGTGTATAATAATGGACGATGAAACGGACCACAATTCTATACTGTAAGCGAAGACAAAGACATCCCCGAAACGGAGAAGCAATTTTTACCGAAAAATTCGGTAAGAAGGTTATGGTTTAGCAGGCAATATGCAAGTGTGGTAAAACATCAGTCCGTACATCACAACGGAGACAATGAACAATCAGAAATACGTTAAAGAATGTCTCCAGAAGCGATTATTGCCAATGATCAGGCAGCACGAAGGCCAAGTAGTGTTTTGGCCTGATTTGGCGTCATGTCATAACGCAAAGGACACTTTAGAATGGTACAAAAGTCAAAATGTATGTTTCGTGCCGAAAGACATGCATCCGCCGAACTCCCGGAGGTACGGCCAATCGAGACTTTTTGGGCTTTAACCAAAGCAAAGCTTCGAAAATTCATAAAACCAGCGGACGACATCCAAAAATTTAAAAAAGATTGGCCAAAAGTGGTCAAAATGGTGGGAAGTACCACTGTGGGAAGCTAATGGGTCATGTTCGAGGAAAAGTTAGGAGTCTTGGCTTCGATTAAATATTTTGATTAAACGAGAGTAAAATATCATATAAAACACAAATACAAATATGATTTGCCAAATAAAATTATTAAAACTAAAAAAAACATGACTTTTTTTGTTATTTTGAAAGTGTGCTTATACTTTCTTAAAAAGGAAAAACAAAAACCAACTAGTTTGTGTGTTGTTTTTTTTTTTGGTTTTTTGAAGATGTCTGATTTCGTGCCAAATAATCGTCATTTGCGGGAAGTGTTGATTTTCTTCTTTCATTCGAAGAAAACGGCGGCTGAAGCACATCGCGAGCTCCAAAAAGTTCACGGTGATGCTGCTCTGAGTGAAACAACGTGTCGTGATTGGTTTCGTCGCTTCAAAAACGGTGATTTCAGTGTTGATGATCGTCCGCCTGAAGGAAGGCCAAAAAACTTCGAAGACTCTGAATTGGAGGCATTGCTCGATGAGAATCCGTGTCAAATGCAAGAAGAGCTTGGTTCAGGATTAGGAGTTTCCCGCCAAGCCGTTTCTAAGTGATTGCATGCGTTGGGAATGATTCAAAAGCAAGGAACTTGGGTTCCTTACGATGTGAAGCCAAGAGATGTTGAGCGTCGTTTTTTCGTCTGTGAACAACTGTTAGTGGTATCTCTGACCAAAAACATCCATTGAACAGCAATATTTTATATAACTCCAACCGCTCGGAATATAAATTAACTCCATATGTTATTGGCATATATCTGGTTATGCTTGTAAATCTTCAAACCTCATCTCCAGGAAGCTCTAGGATGACACATTAAATTCATTCAACCCAATATTCCTTTCTACTAGGATTTCTGGATCCTAGTCTCTTGGAATATAAACCGAATTCCTAAAATACCAACATATCTATTGTGTTGTTTAAGGATCTTAAGGCCTCAACGCCAAAGAAAATTCATTCAACCCAATACACTAGTTCAACTAAGCTATCTAGTACTCTTGGTATATTGACCAAATCCATACAATACCAAAATATCCATATTAATAATACCTGTACAGGGAAGGCCCAAATAAGTGACGCATGAAACAAAGACTGTATCGCTCACGAAAAGACAAACAATTTAAATGTTTCTTTGTTATTCTGTTTCTTATATTTTATTGTTTATGTGTACATATTTACATTCCGATTCTATCGTCTTAAGCTTTAATTATTGCCCTTAGTCTCTTCGGAAAGGTATTACAAGCGGCACGCACCTTATTTTCGGGGATTTCATCCCATACCTGGTAGCTTTGAATGTTTCAATACCCATTGGTTTGAGATCTCGAATGTGAGCTTCCATGATTCCCCAAATAGAGAAATCCAGAGGATTTGCATCTTGTGAAGAAGCTGGCCATAACTCCTTAGGAATGTAGTCTGGCAAATTTTTGGTGCACCATGCTTGAGTAATCTTTGCTCCATGGGACGGCGCAGAATCCTGTTGAAACACCCATTTGCGGTTACCGAACATCGTTAAAGTCTTTTACGTAGTATACTGCGTTGATTTTTACACCCTTATCAATGTATAGCAGTGGTAGACGACCTTCCGCAGAAATCGCTCCCCAAACCGTGACCGAAGTATGATTTTGGAAGCGTTGAACTGCACGATTTGAAGAAGGGATATCCTGAATACTCACTGCATTGACCCTGTCATTTTGAGCGTTGAAACTTTGTTGCAATACGAAATTTTTCTCATCCGAAAACACAATCATAGAATCACCAAGTAAATCGCGACAACGAATGACTCTGTTCTTCTTGTTGGTTTCCGAAATTCTATGAATTTTTGTTTTCTTGTACGGTATCAATTTTAAATCCTCTACGAGAACTGATCTGATAATTTTTCTGAAGACGTCCATATCCTGAGCCAGTTTATATGAAGAATGGCAAGGATTCGCTCATGCACCGCCTTTACAAGCTGTTTGGTACGTACACTGCGAGGACGACCTGGTTTTTTCTTTGGATCGATGAGTCCCCTCGTCCTCCATCTCGGCTCAGTATCTAATTGAAACGCTTTCCGCAAAACGCAACTGCAAAATCCGTTGTCTTTTGAAATCCGCATTTTTCTTAGGCACTTCCTGTCGACGAAATCTAGCGAACACTAGTTTGTTTACGACTAAAATATATACTGGCACTAATTATTGAAAATTTAGCAATGAAAATTTACAAAATTGCCACTAAATTATTAAACACAGTGCCAACGAAAAAATAACTATTCGCACTAGAAAAACATAAAATAGCAATAAGAAATTTTCAATAATTCAAAAGTGACCGGTAAAACTTTCAAAAATAGCAATGGCAATTAGTATAAACGCAAAAATAAACTCATAGTTTTCCGTCATAATAATAAGTTTTAGCGCTATACATGTGACAAAAGTCTTAAAATTTTTCAAAGCTTTCCAATCAAAACCAAACAAATTATTTTAAATTTTATTTTTTTATTTTGGATTTTTTATTGCGATTTGTTTGGTTTCAATTGGAAGATTTGAAAGATTTGAAGACTTTTGTCACATGTATAGCGCTAGAACTTATTATTATGACGGAAAACTATCAGTTTATTATTGCATTTATACTAATTCCCATTGCTTTTTTTGAAAGTTTTACCGGTCACTTTTGAATTATTGAAAATGAATTATCAATATTTTATTGCTATTCTATATTTTTCTAGTGCGAATTGTTATTTTTTCGTTGGCACAGTGTTCAATAATGTAGTGGCGATTTCACATATTTTTATTGCTATTTTTTTCATTTTTATTGATGTTTTATTACCCTGCCGTTTGTTTACATATTAATCAGTCCCTCTTTAATATGCTGGCAACCAGATGGCTCTTGCGATGGCTAGAAGAATTTCACACTGAAACAAAATACTGCGTCACTTATTTGGGCCTACCCTGTATATTCTAACACTTCAACTCCAGTGAGTTGTTGAATGATAAGAAATCATTTTACTTAGATCTCTGGACATCTGAATACAAATTGAATCCAAACACTACCAACATGTTATGTTGGTTATGCTTGTAGTTTTTAACACCTTATCGAAAGGTGTTCTCGTTGGGCAAGCCATCTGTATGTGCCGTAAAATCAGCCGACCATTCATCTCAACCGGGAATATTAACAGTGCAATCTACATCAAAGAGTGCCTACAAAAACGCTTATTGCCACTTCTTAAGCAACATTCGCAAAACACCCTGTTTTGGTCCGATTTAACATCCTGCCACTAGCAAGCAATATGCAAATGGTGAAACCAATGAGCTTGAAATGCTAAGAAATAGGAAGCAAATTTATTTAACCATTCATAAAAGCTTCTTCTCTTTTTGAAATTTTAGGCATATTTCACATAACAATTAACCTACTGCCGCATCTCACCTTAGCTCTTAGTTGACTAACTAGCTTCCACAGATATCAATTGAAAGCTTTTGATACAAGGTACAATTACCAATAAACGCCTTGCATGGTCCAAAGCAGCGCAAACCGTTTTGGTTATCTAATCAATATAAAGTAGATAAATATTCGCTTTGATGACCATTTTACTTTGAAAAGGATTAACGTCTAATTCTGTGAGCTAATAAAACAAAGCGGAAAGCGTCCAAAGTTGTAAAACAAAGGTGCTGACTGGTCTTAGTGAAACATGGAACCCATGCGCAACATGATCGTTAATATCGATGAAGAGCAAAGACGAAGGAACGAATAAAAATTTAGTGCTGTAAGTCAAACCCCAACGACAGCAGCTGTGTAATTGCAGTCCTACCATTGATGGTTGTAACGTGAGAAACTATAGACCAATAAACCAGCTGTTTGACGAAGCCGATCAACCTATCAACTGTTTCAATCTTGTCGGGTATATCCAGCAAATTGTGCTTAATGATGCAAGTGAGGGTGGATAATTTGAATACTAATGCGGAGGGCCTATAAGTTTGTTGCTAAACTTTCGAAATTTGTAATAATTTCCATTGGTCCCCATAATAATTAATGGTAGTTAAATAATGTAGCGCCGCAGCTCACCAGAAAGGCAATGTGTGGGAGCAACAAAAATTTACAAACAGGCCCCAATAGTTTCCGCTACAATAGACTCAATTCACTTAAGGGACGTGGGGGTAAAATTAACAGATAGGATGAAATTTATACTTGATTTCTTATGTACTTATAAAAATGTATACATTCTTCAACCTTGTTGTTGTTGAAAAGCTATTTAAATTAAGGAATTCCTCTATCTCAACTATCAACAATCTCTCTGTGTGCACTGCAAGCGCTACCATGCAGCTTCCTCGTTTTTGATCTGAAAAACGATATCTTAAATATAGAGGTGTTAAAAGTCATTCGACTCACCAGCCCACAAGGTGAGTTTTGCACAACCACTGCCCGCGATTACATAGAGTTATGTAACCTAACACCCTCCAGCCAAAATCATCCTCCCTAAACATCGTAGCCAAAACGAGCATAAATTATTGTAACATTAGACTCACGACAAGATCAGCGAACCGAGATTACCTCGTTTCGTTTCATGTGCCTTAGACAATACCGACACATTTTTATTATGTCTCTCATCTCAAAAGGCTTTGGACGTCAAATTTGAATAAAGGTGAGACTGCGCGATGATCGTTAGCGCTTCAGGACGCGTGATCGATCTTATCAGTCAGTTTACAGTTTGACGGGCGCGAGTATGTATGTGCTTGGATTTTTAAGTTGGGTGCTTTTTTTTCGGATGCTGCATCGCCGTCGCTTATTGATGCAAAGAGATTTTAGAAAGTTTCCTCATTCCTTGGACCTGATCGGCATTGGAAGACGACGCTTGTTAGCACACCGTTCGTGGTAGACAAAGGGTACCTTATTACTGGTAGTTTATTTAATATTTATAATCAATAAATTGCTAGATAAATTGTCGTCGATAACAGTTGACGAGGAGACCGTGGTCTCGTAGCAGCCAATGGAAGTTTCGTCGGCGATGTGAATGATAATGTATTCAGAAGTCGGTTTTGGTGCAGCTTCCGGAGTCATAATAAGTGCTGAAAATATCGATTACAAGATAGCTGCGTGTGAATAGAGTCTCACCAGTTAATCGGACGTAAACTTACACATATAACGGTATGGGCATATTGTTGATGCTTGCTGGCACTACTTTGCTATGAGGTTAAAAACACACCGTAATATAAACGATGAATCACTGTCTCCGGCATTATACAATCTGTTTGGGCTTTGGGCAGGTTTTCATGAAGAAGCAAACCAATGTGCTTGCGTGTTTTGTGGAGAAAAGAAACTTGATATCATTGTTGATATGCATTTTTCCATGACTAAAGGCTACACACTGTACAGTGCACAGAATAACAAACGTAAGACTTGGCTCAACAAATAAGCCGTGTCGGATTCTACACGGAATGGAAAACCTTAACCTTGGAATGCATTGGAATTAAGCTCAACCTGTAGAAAACAGTTTACAGGCAGAAATATAGTGAACCAAAATGCTCATTTAACCAATAGGATTAGTGTTTCTGTAGTACAGCCAATAAACGGCTACATAATTCTAAGAATATAGTCTATGCTTGTACCATATGGTATACGTGCCAACGACATTTTAAACTTATAGGAATCAGAGGAAGTGTCATAGTGTTTTTTTTTTTTTTTTTTTTTGACATGACTGAAATGGATCGCATAGTATGCAGAAAAATAAATAATTAGGTTTGTGGTTGAATTAATTATAATCTTGGTGTTTTAAAACTATTCATGGTCATTTAGACGTGTTACAATTAACTAAAAACTAGTTTTAAATTATTATTATTATTTTTCTTGATTATCGAGATTTTCAACTTTTGGCTGGTTCATCTCCCATCGTAATCACTCAAACACCTCTTTGGGTATTTTCGTAACTTGTCCGGGGGTGATATTTGATCTCGTGACATTGGCGTGAGAGGTATGGATGTTAACTACTACGCCGGGTTCAACTCCAGTTTTGAATTATCCATCCCGTACAGCGTATAAACAGCCATGAAGATTTTCATGGTGTGCACATAAGGACTGTTCATTAAAGAAAGTGGACACCTGTTTCTCAAAAAAAAATGTTTATTTTGGAGCAAATTCATTAATCAACATACATATGACACCATTGATAAACAGGTGTCCACTTTCTTTAATGAACAGTCTTTGAAGTATTCAGAAACAAGTTTAAAAGAATCCTTGTGAGTGTGAGCTTTTTAGTGGAATACCTGTAACTAGAAAATGAGAAGAAAGATTAGTAATTTCTATTTAATTCCAAACAACTATTATTGCTTAACTTGACAGATACGCGTATTTCGTCTACAATGTGCAGACTTCTTCAGTGTCATGTACTAATACTCGACTAGTCGAGTCGAATAAAAATACACGAGACTGAAGAAGCCTGCACATTGTAGAAGAAATACGCGTATCTTTCAAGATAAGCAATAAAGATAGTTGGAATTAAATGAAAATTACTAATATTTCTTCATTTTTAAGTTCAAGAAGTTAAAAAAGTGGTAAAGATCGAATTTCTAGGCAACAGTGAAAATTAAAAGTAATGTGCAACGTTATAATTTCAATAACAGACTGATTACGATAACTGTAAAACCATGCCATATTTGATAAATCTACAGCAGTGGATTTTAATGTATAATGTTTTAAAGCAACCATTTGTATCTTGAATTTCACCAACGCATGGTACAATTCACAGTTGATTTGACTACTCAGTGCTTTAAATAATTTTTAAATCGCAGAGTTAAAAACATGGTAAAAACAACCTTTCTTGTCTTAAATAGAGAATCACTTCGGTTGGAAACTATAGTTTTCACAATAAAATTCTTTTCAGCGTAAGTACGTAAATAAGTTGATAAACCATCTGCTTGATTAAAATGGCAAATTCAACTGCAAATGATTTGATTGGCTTACAACCAAACAACCTTCTCAAATAACCAAAAGACCAGAAGTTCTTTTTGCACAAGTACACAAACTAAATTTAACGGAAATATGGGATGATCAACATCATCTTGTTCGGCTTTGAACCGGAGCAAGGTTGTTCTTCTTTGCGACTCTTGGTACTCATGGTTTGAGGAATAGTTTGACAAAAAGCTGAAAACCACTATGGTAAAGGACGATTACCGATGAAGAAATTAAAATATATTTATTTCTGTCTTGCTGGATTGAGAATAAAAATAATGTTTGAGTATGGGAGTCCATTAGGTTGTGATCTAGACTGAGGGCTGGCCAGTTCAAAATCTCGATGCCTGCGTCCAAACATAATTGCAAAGTTGCAACAATAAAAAGTTTTCTAGCATGATGTCTTCAGTAATGGGAATCAATACAACAGCTAGCAACTCTATGTAACTTTCCAAATTCATCTTGGTCGAAATGGTGCAAATTGGAGAGATTTCTTGTTTCGACAAAGCAACCCATTCCAGATATGTTCAACTTCGGCTAAGCTTTACCTGTGAATTTTCCTTCAAATCATGCCAACATAATGCGCTATAGTCAGGGCTCGATTTCTTTGCATAAGAAATAAAAATACATAATTGCATTTTTTCATCCAGGACATGTATTTTTTCGTAAAATTTAATCTGGCAACAATATTAGCTGTTTCTTTGAATTTTTGGTGAACTTTAAAGGGCCACGTCTGCAGAGGAATCTGAGCTACACGCTTATTGGTGATTGGTAGACCCAGGTTTTGCCTGATCTCTGCCGTAGAAAACTGGACTCCAGTCCCACTCATGAGTACGATACTGTTTTGGTCACGGTTGGTTATCTTCGAATTTCCATTTGTATTCAATCTAATACCATACTTTTCTCCTTTCTTCAGCATGTTCTGATCACTGCATTCAATCTGTCAATTTTTCTAGCTATTGTACGGTTACTCTTACCGAGATTCTTGCCTTCACGAATCACTGCTCGCTACGGCTCATTCACTTTTGTTGAACCGATCCAACCAAAAAAAAGCTTTCTTTCCCGGAAATAACATTTCCACAAGATAACAGTAAGCCACAATTTCCAGAAGATAACTGAAGCCCCATTCAGTTGATTCATTGTGCAATTTCACTGATTCTGATCGATCACGGAGTAGCAACCAATCATACGTGCAGTCAGTCAAGCTAAGCTAAGCTAAGCTAACAAGAAATGAGTCATCCTTTCATCCCTGGGCACTATCAAAGTTTACCAGATCAGTAGTTATACAGCCACAAGTTTTACCAGATCAGTAGTTATGCAGCCCAAAAGTGCTTCTGAAAATCTATGATCATTATAATTTTGAGATGGTGATCTAGTACAGAATTTCCGAATATTTGAAATATTGCAATGATCACACATAGATCACACATATTGCAATGATCACACAGTTGAAAAAGCTAAAATAGTTTATTATCAAAAATCATCACGCTTTTGAAAAGTATTACCACATAGGAGAACTGTTCCATTATTCATCTCATGATGATACTAGCCATATTAGATAATTCATACTAGTCGGTAATGCAGGTGTGATGCATGAATCAATTGGTTCCTGTTGTTATTTTGCTAACTTTCAACAACAAAAATAAAAATAAAAAAAGGGTAGAAATCAGATGGTTCTGCGTTGATCCTCTGCATTCGAGTAGCAAGAATTGCAAAGTGATGAGATAAAACTGGGAATGGTAACTCGCTCTTTTGACCAATTGTTCAATCTTGTTGTTGGAAGGAGATTCTTTATATCCCTGTGGATACGTATAAGTGATGTTGCATATCGATCCACCCAACTCCTTTTTGGCCCTTCATACAATGGCATGATTAGGATAATCAGTGGTTATTAAAGCTTGATCAAGTCTAACAGAGAGGAGAGCCCATTGCTGTCGGACCTAGTTTCCGTGCTACAATGGGTGGTAGTACATATCATACATCATCATATCATACACTATATTATATTATATATAAAATAATATCTATAGATACATAGTTCTGAAAAAAAAAACAATGCAGCATTTAGAGTGCGCATCGGCAATGCACGGTAAACTACGTCATCAAGAGGAAGTTTTTCTGAAGAATTTAAAATAAAATTAATGACAAACTCATGAAACGTGATTTTCACGTTTTTTTTATTATTTCACACTACCCTATTTCCAATCCTGTGGGCAGTGAAATGTAAAAATGTGGCGAATCCCATTCAACTATACCCTGGTGCATTATGTAAGGTATGAATTCTTGAACTCAAAGTGATGACTTCAAGCCCCCTTATACGTCAAAAAAATAAAATATTAAAGTAATAATGTGGTTCAAGCCTGATGTCGGGACAATTTGATGTATTTCGGCCTCTCAGGTTCCCAGATCCAATTCATTGGGCCTTTTTGTTTGGTCATGATGATGTCAAAGCTAAATGATTACAATCAAAATCTGAAACAAAATCCCCATGATGCGTGCCACTTGTAGCGCGTTCGAAAATAAGAATTAAAAAAAAATTAAAAAATGAAGTGGGTAAAGAATTTCAAAGGGGAAGTCATTTCAAGATATATGGTGATATCATTCACTTTAAACAGTACTTTCAATAAAATGTACTTTCAATACAATTCCTGTTAAATTGCTCGAAAGATTTTTCAAGCGGTTCAACAAATCTAAGTCCAAAGATTCATATACTACACTGAGCATGGCAGAGGATACCTCAAGCAGTTGCTCAACCTGCATGCTTGAATGAAACAACGACGCCGTATGAATACAAATATAGCCTTCCATGTGATGACTAGATACTTGTTGTTAATATTATTGCTCTAGGAATTATTACTATCATTGTCATCATTATTACAATCATAATTAATAATATTTTTAAAACTGATTCTGGCTATTATTCTAATACATATTAACATTGGATTTACACAGAACAGTCACGTCACTACGATGCGACCTTTCTCACTTCGCTTGTGACAAAAGTCACTTTGAATATCGCAACAATTCTCTGTAACCACTGTGGCCAGGGTGCCGTTTCAACCAAACGTTAAATTTTTGAATTTGTCGACACAAACGTCAGCGAAACCACAGCACAGGTTCGCTAAAAGACCACCCAATACTCGGTTTCTCCTCAGTACATGCACTGCTCAGAATCCGGTTAAGTCCGGTAATGAACATAATTTTAATCCTCTGTTTTGCTTTCCATATTTCGTGGAAAGTCGATGAACCTGTAGCAATTTACTAACTATATTCTGTCTCTGGTGCAGTTGTTTCTGTTGTTGCGGCTGCATCAATCAACTGGATTTCAAGCAATAAATTTTGTTGAGTCAGAAAAAAAAATTAAAAGATATTCGGGCTGGAAAAAACAACCCGCATGGTATGATCTGTATCATTAACTGAAGATGAGAAGCAGTTTATTACCAAGCAAATGATAGATTCACATTTATTCAACATTTTAACGAAAATGGAATAATGAGATGCGGTATTTACCAAATCTGAACCTACTTAATTTCACCTACTGACAAAAACTGTCACACTCATTACGCCACTGTTCCCCGTGAAAATCAAAATATAAATCCAAACCAAAACAAAAACGAAATTATATAACCGAATGACCTGATGCCACAGAGCTCAATAAAAGCTATGCCCTGAGAAAAGTATCATGTTTCCAAACAATCAACGAACAATTAAATTAAACAATTGTACAGCCATCCCATGTCTCACTTACCCAGTTTTCGAGGCTATGTTGAGCTGGTTAGTTCTGCGATGACGACATATTCTATTTGGTCACCAGACTATCCACTGTGCGTCAGCGAATAGAAACCAACATTAACCGACAATATGCTAAAAAGCTATTTGGCTACATATTTTAAATAACAATGCAGTCCAAAAGCAGTGCGAAGTTTACGTAAACAAAAAAAAACTACTCTGTGGGTCTAGATCATTGGAGGCGAACAATGCAACTACACAAACCGGTACCCCGTTTATAAGGCACTTTCATTTTCGTTGAACAAATCCAAACACATTCATCAGACTAATTTTCCCTTTCTTTTGCGTGTTGAAATCTCAAATATAACGTAAAACAAATCTGATGATGATCAGTAAAATTTTCTTAGCAGCAATTATCAATTATAAAGCTTTTATTGGTATTTTTGTACACGTTAATTTGAGTGATGAATTGCTACAGGTTATTCAAGTTTACTCATAGGTGACGATCGAAATATAATTCGAACGAAGAAGATTGAAGCAAATGATTAAAAGTTGCATCATAATCGTTTCTTATTCAAGATGTAAACTCAGTGAATTAAAAAGTTTTTAGCTGTTGAGCCGGCACTTTTTCCCCTGTTAGGTTAAATTCTAAAGTGTGTTGGGAATCAGCTCCGAAGCAGACACAAAAGAATGGATGTGCTTCCCTCAACATTTAATTGTAGACGCTGAATCAACCATGTTGTGATGATTCTTAACTATACATCAAATTTAAACAAACCGTCTTCATACTATAGGGTATTCCTTTTTTTTTCAGATCATCTTAATTGATTGGCCAATGATCATTTAAAACCAGATTAACATTGTCCAAATTTCAAAACTTTTCGCTACAGCCTCAGTCTGTGCAGGTTTTACCTGACAGTCAATATTTAAAACATTTTTCCAAAACCTGCAAATCAATCATCTTTTAAACGAGTTTCAGCGCATTTATTCGTTCGAGGTGGTCAGACATCTAGGAGCTGTGCTAAAACCTATCAATTAGTTGGCCTTAGTCAGCCACTTGCTGAGCTACCCCGAATCAAATTCCAACACTCAAACAAGATATTGGCTTCTGATCCAACACAGTTTCTTTACTAGAATCATCTAGATCTTAATGTCTATCATTTTTTACAGAGCGCTTGCTGCTAGTTATCTACTCAACACAAAGCCATCGATGATCTGTTCAGAACTCGAGAGCACGACTGACGCACCCACACAAAAGAACCCGCATAGCTGCTCATGATGGACAATCGCGTTCCGTGCCGAGGAAAGGACGATAATGATGATAGAGCTATTCTCCTCGCGCGTACAAGCCGCCGCTAATCATATTAGCGATATTATTCGATCGATGCTATTAGGATCGTCCGTTCCAGGGGCAGGGTACCAGTTTGTCGTGGTAGAATGGTTGAAGTTTTCTCCAACGTGTCCCACGAAGCACAAAAGCACCCGTCTAGTTAGAAAGGGTGTGGCGGGATGGAATTTAAATAAATATGCATAATGAAACAAAATTATTGTACGTTCTGAATCACATTCTAATGGCAAGGAATAGAAGCGGAATACGAACGACCATACCCTAATGATTGATTGCGTGATTAGCGTTAATATGTTGTTCCTTCTACTGGAGCGCGATGCTGAATACTCCTTTGCTATCGTGGGCAAAATAAGAAAGAGGCGCACAGCAGATTCCGCATAATAATAGATTGAGTGGTGCGAGGAATTCGTTAGGATCCGTTAGAACTGATGATTCAAATCAGCAGGCAGGAATGGACGGTCATCAATGTGGAGTTCAAAAGTTTTTTTCTGTCATTTCGGTAAGGATAGCAGACATCATTTTGCTTTTCAACTGCCCTGTTTTATGGATGTTATGTTCTCCTACTCCAATGGTGATTGCTACCAGTTGAAGTTCCACATCGCATGCAAACATGAAGCATTTTATTTTATGAGTAGAGCATGTCCACTCCTGTCAGTAGGCACTCCTTTCATGAATCAGACCTGCTCAAAATATTTTGATTTACTGCCCTATAATGGTGATTACGTTTGATTACGCTTTAACTTAATCAGAACTTTACTTAGAATATTGTTGATCATTGGGAGTGCACGGTCCATAATAAAATAATTTGATAATATAAGTTACAATGAAGTACGTCTGAGTTTTCATCCGTTTAGATGCTTGAATGCAGTGCAAATTGGTTGATAATGTTCATAGAATACAAGCCGAAGAATACATAGAATACGTTAAAAACCTCATCGACGAGAAGTATGCAACCAAGTAAGTTCATTAGCTTAGACTCAAAGCCTTGAAGAGCAAATCATTTCAAAGCTCTTTTTTTTTATTCAGAGTCAATTTTGTTCGTTTTTTTTTCGGGCCCGTTTGATTATTTAAAACGCCTTTTAGTTATTAAATCAAAAAAATGAAAGTATGCACCTGAATAGACTGTGAAATATAAATGCTACGATATAGGAAACCGAAAGCGGATGGAATTTTAGTTCCGTTGCATTTCTTGAATCACAATGCAGTTCCGTTAACTTTAAAGTGATAATTCTTATAGTTCTCCTCACAGTTCTTATATTCTCATTCGGTGACTAATAAATACGTTGTGGACATTTTCATCGCGATCAATAGCGAACATATATCAATAAACAATTTTTGCGAGATTAAAATGTTTCACGTGTTTCACGAGTGATTTAATTTTAAAAGCCGTTTGACAATGGTTTGATGGTTATCATTGGAAATTTGTTTGATTTGGTAAGAGGACGAGCTTAGTTGGTAGCTCTGGCATAGTTATATATATAGTTCATGAACACTGCACTATGGGGAAAGTGGTGGCCAACAATCGAAAAGTTGACTTGCTTTGAATGACGTGTCTTGTAAACCATCTGATAGCCAGATAGATCAAATCTAGATTCCCAGAATTTCAGCCCTCTGTGATGAAAACTCATTGCGTCACAGACATCAGACTTAGGAAAATTGTAAAAATTGTAGAAAAAATGCATTTCAAACAAATGAAATTTTCTCAGCGAATTTTGAAATTTAATACGCCGTTGGAAAGGTAATTATCTACGCTTTAAATGTTTTTGAGGTTACACGGTTAATGAAAATAAGTAAAAAATGGGCAATTATTGAAAAAAAAAATGATTTTTTGCCTAAGTTGGACTATATCTAACGAGCAGGGCCCGAGCAGTTTCGAGAGACCACCACCACAGTTTAGTTTGGGGTCTAAACTATCTGCGAAACGAAAATCCAGCTGCGGATGGCTGCGGATGAGCGTCATTTTGGCACAAGGATGAAAAAGTGGATTTTTTTTTATTTTTTATTTTTTTTTTGGTAATTACGATTATCGATTATGCGAGCATAAACCAAAAAAATCGTACAAATTAAACACTGCTTGAAAGGTGGAACTGTTAAATGTCAAATTTAGTCTTAAAAATGTTACTCTTAATAATTATTTTTGTTAAAAATGGGTAAAAACAGACCGAAAATTATCATTCCATATAGAAGCTGTATCTACCCAACAGGACTAAAAAGTTTTCAATGTTTTCACGATAACCTTGTCTATATTTTTTTGTTTTAAGGAAATTCTCTGTTCATGTGCCGTTATACAATTTCCACCAAATATACTCAGGTATATTTATTTCCAAAAAACTACTATCTACCTACCTACCTACTACATACTACCTACTTGAATTTAAAAGACGAGGACAATATTTTTAAATCATGAGTTTGTCTTCGACTTTAACGCTGTATATTGTGCAGTAGTTATTTAATCGAAAAAAAATCTGAAAAGAATTGTTTCTGATAATATGGAACATAGGAGCATCGTGTTACTTTTTGATCCAAAAGAATCTCAAATAGTCAATGCAGCAAAAGCATTTGAATATATCAAGGCAAAATATAAAAATAATCTTACCAAAGAAGAACGACTACTTAAAAAGTTGAAGTACGTAGCACAACATTTTTACAATGCAAAACTTTAAATGTTTCTTTCTTTTCAGGTCAAATTACAGGCACTCATGAATCATACAGCAGAAAGAATCATTCAGATCATCGATGCGGAAATCATCCAACAAATGAATACCAACGATAAAACAGACCTAGTGCTTTTAAGCAGCTGGGGCATGGATGGCTCTACAGGCTATTCACAATACCACCAAGCGCTGTCAACGCCAAATCAAAAGGATGACAGTGACGTCTTTTCAGTGACAACAACTCCTATACAACTTTATTATCAGAACAGCAAGAAAAGCATTTTGTGGCTTAATTTAACACCCCAAAGCATTCGGTTCTGTAGGCCAATTTATCAAAGAATCACCAAGGTAGTTGCACCTCTCTTATTTAATCTTATGCACAGCAACCTTATTCTAGTTTTGATTTGCATTTGAACTGCCCCTAAAATTAAAAACAAACGTTCAAGTTTATTGTTCAGGAATACGTAGCTCATTACTGGGTTAAATACTAGTCACACCTTCCGGATGCGATGGAAATACATAAATATGACTAATGTTATGCTAAACTTACGAGAATACTATCAAAAAATGCGGAAAAACCAAAAAAAAACATTTCGGCCACCACTTTGTATGGAGCCGCCCCATAGTGCACTGTCGGGAGCTGATGGTGGAGGGTGGCTGCCACATGATGTGTCCGAGAGCCAACACATCTAATCAAGGAGATGGATATCGCAGAGTTCATTTTAAATTCCACCGAGCAAAGAAGCCTATGCGTCGGATACACAACACATCACATCATAAGATTGTAAATAAATAGCTCCCAACAGTCAAAATGATGACAAATTTATAAGTCGATCAACTCTCCCAGCTTAATAGTAGTCTAGGTTCGAATCCATACAGCAGCAAAGAAGGACACTTTTAATAATTGCCGTACACATACAGACCAGATATAGAAGTTATTTTTAAATATTTTCCCGTCAATCAAGAAAAACACACTCCTAATTGGTTAGGATTGTAACAATGTACTCGTTTGTTAGGAACATCCTAACAAGAGTTGATATACTGATTTCTAGAAGCTTTATGCTTTTTTTATGCTTACTAACATACCAGCAAAAGAAAATTAAAAAGTTACACAATATGTTGTATTATCGTTTAATTTGGGATGACTTTCAATTCATCGAGAATATTCAGGATAACTTTCAGCACGGTGGAGCTCACGTAAATATTTTATCGGACATAAATATAAATGAAGCAGAGGCTAATATTTCAGCCCAAAGATCTATAGCCTCCAGCAGCTAACATTTGATCCCTCTTGGTTGCTAAGCATGAACATATGTTCACGGACGAACGTTTCTCCAGGATTTGTGGAGATTGTGAACAAATAAGAGATGAAGAGTTCGAAAAGTGGAGGCACTGGGTACGGTTGCATTCTGGTATCAGTGAACTTTGGTAATGCAAATCCTTTCTCCTATCAAACTTCGCAGTGCCACTTGTTGCCACAGGGCACACTGCTCCAGGTTTTGCGTTCTACATTCAAGTCCGAGCTGAACTCCGACCACGGCTGTCAACGGATAACTGACAAAATCAATCCTCAAGCGGAGCCAACTTCTCCAACTTCTTCAGATCTCGAATCTACGATCGGCCTTAGACAACTTATTTATCTCGATGCTGTCAGTAAATTAAAGTTAATAAGTGCAAACTACTTCCTTGTCGAACGACACCCTTTATGTCAGACTCTTCAGCTATTTCGTTATTGACTACATAGGTTCTGATCGAGGCTACCAGCAGGCGTAGAGATAAGATATTCGTAAAAGTATTCACGTGTCTAGTAGTACAAGCCGTTTATCTGGAAGACTATCTATGAGCGTCAAAGAGACAAAGGCTGCGTTGAAACAATCGAAAACTTACTGACAAAGTTTTGAGAAGTACGTTAATTGAGGTGGAGTATTGATCAACCCACCAGCCTACTTACACGCTCATGAACCGTTGGAACCGTTGGAATCAATTGGCATCTCAAATAACACACCGCGAGACTGGACATAAAACTTGTGGTTCTGTCGTTTGTAAGAACCATAACTGTTGTGTCCACTATCACGTCAGTCTTATGAGTTTAGTGAATTTTTTCCGTCACACTGATAGAGTGCGATCCCTGAAAGTTGGTAACATTGTATACGTAGCGGATGGTACAAGAAAGTGGACGAGAGGCACCATAGATGAAGTAATTTCCCGTAAAGATGGAAGAGCACGTCAAGCGATCGTACGAATGGCATGTGATAAGTTGAAGCATCCAGTCGTGAAACTAGCGATGATGGAGCTGGATAAATCAACGGAGGACCAGAAAACCTAGATCTTTCAACCCTAAACTGGATCAGAAAGTAGCAGCTCTAATTCGGAAGAACAAATCAATGTCGATACGTGATTTGGCCAATAAAGCGAGAAGCAGCGTCGGAATGATTCAACGTATCAAGAAACGAAACAACCTGAAGATCTCCAAGAAGCAGAAAATCCCCAAAGCGCAGAACAGAAGCAACACGCAGCAACAAGGGCCCGAAAATTGTATTCACGAGTTTTGCAGCGACCGGATGCATGTATTTTGATGGACGACAAGATCTATGTCAAAGTGAACTCAAAAACCCTTCCATTAATATAACACTATCGTCGTAATGTCGTAATGGAGATGCTCACATCTTCGCCGATCACCTTGGTGTATAATTGCGCTTCTATAAGTGTTTTGGAGTTCTCTTTCCCATCAGTTTCGTAATCAATCAAAACGCAGGCAGACGAACGTGACAAAAGTCGGCTGTATAACTTTCTGGCTCTGGTTTTCACCCTGGATTTTTGCTCAGAACTTTGTTTTGCTATTTTCTGCTGCTTATAAGTCTTCAGGTGGTTGTTGCGCTTCTTGATTCTTTGCACCATTCCGGACGAGGTACCAGCTTTTTGGGCCAAATCACGACATCGATGTGTTCCGAAGGATGAGGTTGATCACCTACCGATCCAACTTTGAGTCAGCTGAACCTGGTTTTCTTCCTCTTCTTGGCAGCTTATCGAACGAGTAGTAGTGATATGGAGGAATACTTCTACTGTATTATCCTCAATTATTTTACCTTTTATGCAGCACTTATAAATACCATGTTCAATAATCGTGATATTAAGGAAAGTATGCAGCTATCCTGAGTTGTAAAGTTAAACTGAACGTGATATGAAGCGAAAACCTAAACGATTTTGGAACTTCGTTAACTCCTAGCGTAAGGATACCGGATTGCCTTCTGTAATGCACTTGGACCATCGCTCGGCGAGTACACGGGAAGAAAAATCCTCCTTGCTGGCTAAATTTTTTCATTCAGTCTTCGAGGAACCGCGAGATGACTGCATTACTTCAGATGCGCTGAGGTATGTACCGCCTGATGTCTTTGATGATGATACCTTCACTGTATCTGCAGACAATTTGACCAAGACACTCTCTAAACTGAAAACGTCGTACCAACCTGGACCGGATGGAGTTCCTGCTTGTGTTCTGAAGAAATGATTTGCGAATCTGATTGTTCCTCTACTCCACATCTTCAGCTTGTCAATGCAGCAATACATCTTTCCAACTCTCGGAAAGGCTTTTTTCATGTTCCCGGTACATTAAAAAGATGCGAAGAATAATGTAAGGCACTACCGAGGGATTACCCAGTGAACACAAGATCGCATATGATAGCGGATATGAGTATAAAGTGCAGGCGATATGCGTACAGTTTACATGGGTCACTTGAACGAATGTACGTATTTCCTCCACGTTTACACAAATCGCTATCATATACATTTGGTTGATTGGGATCGGTGTGTTCTAAATCACTGGAAATAGTAGTCTCCAACTATCTGTGTTCTCGTGTGAAACAATACATCAGCCCTAAGCTGCATGGATTCTTTCCTGGACGAAGCTAATCTCGTGAAATTTTCATCGTTATGTATTCAAAACGTTGGACGTGTGATGCAGATTGATGCCGTTCACACCGAAAGCAGCATTTGATCGAGCTAGTCACGCGATTCTATTAGCGCAACTTAAAAAGCTTGGAGTTTCCGCTCAGCTCGTTGCATGGCTTAGGTCTTATCTGTGTGGTAGAAAACTGGAAGTTAAAATTGGCTCTGCTGTCTCTGACTGGTTCACTAACGGCTCTGGCGTCCCACAGGGACGACTACCCAACGGACCTACCGTTGCTATTATCGCTTTTCTTCAATGATGTCGCCTTGTACCTTGGCGAAGATTTCTGCATACTATTTGTATGCTGATGATATGAAAATATACATGATTGTTGAAGATTTTTCGGACTGTATCGAATTGCAAAATCTTCATGATCGGCTTAGTGCCTGGTGTCGCGCAAATGGTATGACGCTCAGTGTCCCAAAATGTTCGGTAATAAGTTTTCAACGAATAAAACGACCTTTTATTTACAACTATGTTATCGGCGATGAATAACTTGCAAGGGTGGATCTCGGAGTCATTTCAGACAAGGAGCTTACATTCAAAGAACACTACGAGCACGTTGCCACCTAGGTTTCGTGTCAAAAATTACAAAAGAATTCCGCGATCCGTATACGCTAAAATCGCTGTATGTTTCATTGGTACGACCCATCTTGGAAACGTCATCTGGCGTGTGGGACCCGTACCAGATAACAGTAATCAATCGAATTGAAGCCGTACAACGGAAGTTCATTAGATTTGCCTTACGCTTCCTTCCCTAGAATGACCCACTGAATCTGCCAGCCAGATGCCAGTTGCTGGGCGTGAATACATTGTAGCACCGTTGAAAAACTGCTAAAGCTGTGATCGGCTTCAAAATTTTGGCTGGTGAATTTGATGCTCCAAATCTCCTGGCTATGTTGTACGTAAACGTACCTGGGTACGCACTTCGTTCCAGTGATTTTTTTCACTTGCCTCGACGCTACTACGAGTTTGATCTGAACGAGCCAATTTGTAAATGATGAACGTATTTAACCATCGCTACCCTGACTTTGATTTTAATATTACTTAGTGTTGACGTATTTAAAATTAGAATAAAGATTGATTAAGACTACCAGATATTGTCAGATGAATAAAACTAATAATTTAATAAATAAATAAATTCACGGTTCTATCCGACTGACACAATTTTAGATTTTAGAACACGAGTTCAATGTAATTAATATTGTATTTTCTAGTTCGCTGTGACTAACCATGAGATATATGTATTATAAGTTATCATATTTTTTTATTTGTGTCATCTTAATACAGGCACTAGTGTTAATAATAATCTTCGAATCACCTTGTAGGGCCAGTGACAAAGCCAAATATAGGAATTAGTAAAATGTTTCCTTAGAACTAGTCAAAGAACCATAATATAGTTAAGTTTTGAGCTGCCACAACAAACACTACTGAGAAATCTTTATCTATCAATGTTTATTCTAAAAAGGAAAGAAGGTGTTTAATTTAGGGCATGCATTAGAATTAGAAGGTCGGCAATCATGTCACAAGAAATAATGAACATTTTGGTGAAGCTTCTCTTCTCATAAAAACATCAAAGACTTTAATATGATTATATTTCTTCATTCAAAATAGCAATGTATCTCTATGCAAGTATGCAATAAGAAACAAATTGCAAAAATTAACAATCTAAGCCATAGACAGAATGACTAACCCGATCCAATCATTCAAAAAACAACACTTCATATAAATAAATTCACATGCATGGGTTCGAAACACTTCAAAGCCATGTTTTATTAAAAGTGCTACAACAACTAGTCCTCATGAGGAACACTTCGGATGAGACGTAGGGAAACTCATCTGTCAATTAATTCAAAATCTCTCGATCAAATTTTCGAAACATACTTACGCCCGAATCAGACTAGATCAAACAGCCCGGCATCAATGTAGCTAAATAAACGCTCCAGCCAAGCACTGTGGAATCAAACAGTACTACACAGTCACAAGACTACTCTATGCCAACCGCCAATAGAGCCAACCATGAGAGCAGCTCAAGAGATTCTGTAGAGGTTAATTAAATCACTTTTTATATGTAAGATTGTATTCAATCGAACGTCTATTGCCCGTCCTTTCAAAATCAATTTCAGGGATACTAATGGTCAAGGTTAAAAGTGTTGAGAGCCATGCACCTAGTTTGTGTAGAATTAAGCAGCACAGCCAGATGGATGACAACGCATATTTTTTTCCAAAGCAACTCGTAGGGTCCTCACGTGCAAATGAACGAGTGACTTCGGACTTTTGCCTCAATTATACCACATTCTCATGCAGAGGAACAAACTGGATTAGCTTCGGAGGACTTGCTGTGAACGTTAAAGGTTTTGGCCTGATTATAAATCCAACTGCATTCGATAAAAAAAATGCCACATATGGTGCGCCTTGTTCCAAATTAGAAAGATATTTATTAGCTTACCTCGCGCCGAACTGCTTCAAAATGAGGGTGAACGAAATTGAACCTCAAATAAATTAAAATCAAATTTATGGATCTCGCAATGCAACCGCGACAGGCGAAGGATAAATGTGAATTCTAAATGTCATTGCAGCAGCATCTTCAAATGCAGGCAGCCGGACGGGACCTGGCGATAAATGGCTCGCCAGTCAGTGGTCTTCTTATTTCCAAGAAATGATGTGGAATGATTTGCATATCAATTCCATACAGGGGGGCCACAAAGCTATCAATTGATGGAAATTTGCAAAACTATATCATTAACAGTGGTGTGCTATGGCGATAATAAACTTTTTTTTTTGCTGCTGCATATCAAGAGTCTCTCTTACTGCGAAGTATACGAAATGAATAAATATTTGGGATTAACTTGCATTTATAAATATAACCATGTGGAGGGTTGCAAGAAATTGGCAATTTATATGTGTGTTAGGAAAAGCCCAACTAGCTTGGCGGAATTCACCGATGAGGTTTGAAAAATTATTTCCTTCTCATTTTAGCTTTAATAATAACTAACCACTGCTATATTTGCATCAAGGTTTCATATCACTATTTTCACTCTGATAATCGGGTATGCACAACAAAACTACGCTTTTACTTAATAGCCAGGTTAAAAAAAAAAACAAATCTATAATAATGAAAATGATGATGTGATGTGATAAGAACCCATTATCAGTGCAAGGATTGCCTATGTCTGCAGGACTATATTCAGCCGGTTGCCCCGAGAAAATAGTCTAAATGATGGCTTATTGTAGCAGGGTCAGTTGATCTCAATGAGGGTCTTCGGAAGACTACGGCCAGAAGCTCGCGTGTCTTCACATGACAAGGGACTGGCGACTCCACGAACCCTTGTCCAGTCAACAAATCCTTCGACTGCCTTAGGCTAACCCCCCCCCCCCCCCAATCCCATTTATATAGTTGTTATACGAACAGTGGAAATCATTTTTATAAATGATGATTTATAAAAAAAAAGTTAAGATATAAAATGGATGAAATTTCATGTTTATAATGAAGCTTAGATTCAATTAACAAATATATTTTAAATTTTATTTGTGCTTGTAAATGTGCTGGGATAACAAACCTATAATAATGAAAATGCCTTCAAACCTTGTAGTACTTAGTCTACAAGTACCCCAAAGCACAGTCCCTAGCACTTCCAAAGGCATGTCAACTCTCCTTTCCATTGGTTTTGGTGGCCCTGAAAAGAGCCGTTCAGAAGAACAGCCACCGCCGCCACTTTACTTCGTCATAAAATTAGTTTACTTGGTCACGGTTTTGGTCTGTGTGGCTAGCTCTCCCGGCAGTAGCAGTCGACTGGCGGTTTGAATTTCCCGCGACGTGAGGGTCCTCCGCCGATTATTTTGAGCCAATCGGGAAGCTGCTTCAGCACCCGGTAGATGTAGGTACTGTATGTTCCTTCATTTCGAAAGCTTCCGCCGGCAAACCGCTTCTGCTTCTTGCTGTCATCTTTGGCAATGGCCTTCTGGGCTTTGCCGACTATTTTCGACGCAGCTGCTTTTGCCTTCTCGCTGGTGAAGCGGCTTGGTCTTGAGCTTTTGGGAGCCATTGTTGCGTTATAAACGGTGCGACACGCCCGAACTGCGTTTTCCGGCAGAAACACGATGAAACACGTAATGAGCGCACTGCTGCCAGGCGTAGAATGATGACAATGTTAGTGTCGCTATTCTCCTTTTATGCCCTGTATGACGGCAATGCGCATTCGGCGCACATATGCACACCCCAACCGGTTAGTCTATGACTCTGTCGTCCGTGTTGGGAAACAACCGTTCAAATGCACGTGGTTGGTTGATTCTTCTTGCGTGTGAAGCGCCTTTATCACATTTATTTATTTGTTTCAACAGTAACATGTTTAAAATCAGTAGTTTTCAAATTTAATCGACGGGTAGTGAATGTTTCAACCGATTGGCGCACAAATTTTGGAAATCGATCGTGAAATTAATAAATTATTAACGTTCAAAATCTAACGAAATTTCATGACGCTAAAATTTTTCGCACCCGCAACGAGTAACCACAGTATTCAAAACACAGACGTACTCCGAGGAACTGTTCATTAAAAAAAACAGACACCTTTTTATCAATGGTTTAGGGTTAACTTTTCAAACGATGGATCGGAGCAGCGCATTAAAGCGCAGATTAATTCTGCACAAAAGATTCTCCGAAAAAGTGTGTCGTGTCAAGATTTGGCAAAAAGCCGTAAGTGCACTAAATCTTGTGTTCAAGATTGTTAAGAAGTTTGGAAAAACGTGTTCTTTTGAAGATTTATCAAAATCTGGACCCGAAAAAGGGGCATCAGATCAGAAAAAAGGAGCTGGCAGCGGTACGCCTTTTCAAATCGTATTAACCGTGTTCCGTTCGTGAAATTGCCAAATAAGTGGACATTAGTGTCGGAACTGTGCATAATATCAAAATATTATGCGTAAAATATTATCGTAACAATATCAGAACCCACAAGGAGCAAAAAGCACCCAAAAGCGCGGATTCACAGAAAGCTTCTTCGATAATACGATCACGAATTGTATGACGTTCTCCTCCAAAAGCCGAACCAGTGCATTTTGACTGACGATGAGACGTACGTCAAATTGGATACCAATACACTTCCGGGGCCGCAATTTTTCAACGCTGAGCAGAGGACAGATCTGCCTGATGGTGTGCGGTACATCCGAACCGAAAAATGTGGGAAATGGGTTTTGGTGTGGCAAGCCATTTGCTCCTGTGGCTTGAAGAGTTCGACAGGCGCAAATTCCATACTTACTTTTAAAACATTATGTGGATCCAGCCAACCCACATAATGTTCTAAAAGAAAGCATTAAGAGGTATTGCAATCGTCAAATCAAATTTTGATTGAGCTTCCATTGCAATCGTCAAATCATACTTTGATTGAGCTTCCATTGGCAAAACTGTGATAATCGACGGAAATTTGAGGTGGTTGAATAGTGTGTGTTCTCAGGATACTGGTGACGTAGGATAGCAACTGTCTATTTTCTAAATAATCCAATATTTCTCACTTGATAGTGTCAAACGGTTGATTGCAGGCATGCAAATTATCCAAACAGGTGGGAGATCCTTAATTTTTAAATAACTATCCAGCAATAACTATCCAGCGTAATCCAGCCTGAAGAGGGTGATTTCAAAATTTAAATTTGAAATATTGTTGTGCCTCCAAAAATAAACGAATCATTAAAGTATAGATAATCAACAGATAATATTAACTCAAATCATAAGTTTAACGTTCTTTCCGAAGATTCAAAAGAAGCATGTTTTTTCCCATAGTTAGAAAGTAACTTAAAAACTTGAGAAACCTACATAAGAACAACATTTTGTCGAACACGACAGCTTCATGGACCATTAAATATAAATAAGCAATTGTAAAGGCACTTACCATTTCATGGTTCCCTACTATGCTGTATCATTCAATCTCCTCCAGTTCAAAAGCACTTGCGTTCTATCGGAAACACGGTAATCTATTAGTTACAAGTAAACATCTAGCGAACATAAAAACACTACACAACCAGCTGCTGCTTACCCTCGCTTCACTCACGATGATCACACACAATCAAGATTAAAACACTATCATCAAATATTTCACCAATCATCTGCAAAACGGCAATGATTTCCGCTTCACCAAACCGTTAGGTGGTACGTACACTTCTATACCTCACAAAAACGGCCAACCTTATCACCGCACTTTATCTTGCACTTTTCTTCGGATCTCAGTCGATGACGATGTTCCTCGTAACCAGAAGTAAAAAAAAATGCTTCAGCTATTACCATCAATCAACAGCCTTGAATTGTGGGTTGCTATCTTCAGCACCTCGGCATACTCGGTATAGCATGGGAACACTAAATACCGCAATTGACTTGGGCTTGATTTTCTGAAGGGAATTAGCAGGCGTGTTCTCAGCAAATTGGTTTCAAATTATTTTGAAATAAAACAATTTCGTCTAGTTTTCGCCTAGCCGCCGTCCAACGATAAACAACTCCTCTCAATTGGCCATCAATACTACAACAAACCACCAGCGTGCGAACTGGTTTGCACCGATTTGCTTCGAATTTTTATCTGAAAGAAAAGACGAAGAAAACATATAAACATTATTTATTTTATTTATGTTTTGAAGCGTTGATTTTACTTATAATTTTTAGGTATTCATTGATAAAAATAAACATATAATAGTTACATCTTGTACATTTTAGTGAGTGATTGATCAAGGAGCAAATGATCGACTATTCATAAAGTACAGCCAAATACACTACGTAAAGGAGGGGGAGTTCAGGAGAGACTAGCATAATCCATTGCATCGTATTTATGTCCATGATCCCTTCAGAACCAACTCCCTGTTTTAGCTGGTTTCTCATTTCATTATAACATAACCATTCTTGTGTATAAACCCTGAGGCAATGTAAAAAAAATCCAGAACGAGGTACCGCCGCAAAGGTCGCCATGCTGATATAAAATAGTCAAAAGAGCATCGAACACGTACCCTCATGTATTGGTTAAGCAGAACATAACCACCGAGCAATTTAATCCAATTTTCCTCGTTGCTTTTGTTAATTTTATTACCACTCATACACGTACCAACGTTTGCCCTACCTAACTACACAAAGACAATCTCTCGTGTCCCTAACCAGTGATCCAAAACCGGACTTGCGACGTGTCGTCTTGAGTGGAAGTTGGTAAGTTGAGAACCGATCCCCCAGTCGACAGATCAAGGCGAAACCAAATCCTCTTGTGGTTTTCCAACGTGCCACTTTCAAAGATTTAGCGAGCAGTCAGTGTCCCTTCAATATCGTCTTATGGAAAGAAAGAAAAAAGACAAAAATGGTGACGGGCGTTGGTAAGCCGTTCTTTCCGACGCTCTTTCTTAACGGTTTGAAGCGACTATATAAGAAACCATACGACTTGTCGTTGTCACCACCATTACAGTTCTCTCTTCATTTCCAGGGTGTTGATTCATATTAATTTCCTTTGCATGGAAGGAATCCTATTCTAGCTGAGTTTGTCCAAGCATATGTCGTAATTCTTAATTAGGGGTTCGGTCTCGAATGGCGCAGGAACACCCCTGCATATTGAAGTCTTGTGCCGAACCCACCTAATAATTACCAAAGCCATTTATCATTCCGGACTATTTTTTCGCGGATCCGTTGATTTACTGCCGATTGGATCTTAGGTGTTGTTGCAGGGAGAAGTGGGTATTATTATACTACACGGTGAAAACAGTCTGCAACTGCACAGCCACCAACTATCAGGAGGCAATTCGTTTGACTTCTCAGCATGAACCATTGATGGTTTAGAGCATCGGCGGGTGGCACGGGGAAATTGATTTTAGCCAACGCTAAGCAATTTTCAGACATAAATTAAATCCAGTAAATGTTGCATCTGTTTCAACACAGCCGATAAAGACAACCTATGGCTACATAATTTTAGTGTTTATTTTGTGTTAATAAGTTGCGAAACATTCCGAAAAGATAATTGCGAAACTTGTATAAAAAGTTGCTTTACTAAAGATATCACACTTCAACTCTCGTCCAGTGAGTCATCAACTTGAGTGGATCTAAATATATATTTTGACTCTGTCGGCCCCCACTCGGAAGTGGAAGCCTGGGTGCAGTATCCCGAATATACAAAAGTGGCTTTAATTCAATAAGCTCGTGAATACAAGACATCGTAAAATCCATTTGCTTATCGCTGGCGGTCACCGATTTGAGCACATTTTGTTCCTATTAATGTTCGCAAAAGCCCTCGTGGTAGGCAGGTCCATTTTCGTTTGCCCGAGCAGCGAAAATGGGAAAAGGTCAATGCAATAACAGTGGAACAAGAGAGCCAGAAAGACGGCAAGAAACGGCCGGTTTTTTAATCGGGTTTTGCTTAGCTCACTCGCAGTGCATAGGAGGAAACCAAAGGTGGACACAACTTCAATAAATTGTGAATTTATTATATGGATTGAGTGGTTCTCGATAGACCAGGGAGGGCTTCCCGATTGGGTCCGCGATAGCCCGGGATAAGAAAAATTTGCTTTCAATGGGCATCAATTGTCAAGATCGCCAGCTGAGTTTTGACCTCGGCACTTCGATGCGAGGTCTGTGTGAACTTGCCAGAGAAGCCGGATTCGTATGCTAATGCACCGCCATTGATAGTAGGGATATGGAAATGGCAAATAACTATTAGGATTAGCGGATTGTTTCGACATATCGGTTAGTAGACGTCGTGATATTTTATGAATGATATCGCAGAAATGTTTCAAGCAGGTTTCGGTGCCCCTTCATAACGATACCACCAACTTTAGACTGTCTTCTGTTTGTTTATATTATAAATGCGCTATAACATAAGTTGAACGCATGAGGTAAAAGTTATTAATTAATTTACACTGGAAACGTCAAAAATGCTTCGTGGTCAGGTTACAAAATCGCGAGATCATCGCTCGCTAAGTATTTAGTGGAACTGTTTTGAAGCATGTCCAGAATAGGAAAAGTATCGCTCGGATGGACCAGTGTACGCGCTTTAGTGGAACTTGCGATCGGCAATCGCGTTTGAAATTTTTGAGAACAATTAGGGCTAACCCAGAACTCTCTGATTATGAGATATCCAGATATGCAATGACAGTAAAAGTATTGTCCAGAGGACTCTTTTATTTATTGGTTTATTTTCCGTCAGCCTATTTCTTTTTTCGTCTCAGATAAATCACCGACCACGACTGGGATTAAACCCAGACCCACTGGGGTGCCAAGTAGCAGTCACGCATACCACTACACCACCGGCGCCGGCAGCCCAGAGGACTCATCTGCGAGCATGCTGTCATTCTTTTTTGTGCTAGAAAGCAGCGAAACCGGATACTGTAGCAAAGTTTAGTAGCCAAACCACGCGCTCTGAAGCTATTCTTCAAGGTTTTAACCAAATACTCATGGACGATGAAACTAATGTAAAAATTGATCTTGGTCAAGCTAACCTAGGCCAAAATTCTGAAAAGCCACGGGTCGAGGAAGTGTTCCAAGTAGGTTCAAATACGTTCTCGCTGAAAAAATAGCTAGGAGCCACAAAAGCGCATCAATGCAGCCAAGGATCTTTTATGTTTTGGTCTGATTTGTCAAACTGCTATTAAAGTCGAGAGACATTACAGTGCTGCGAGAATTTCATCGTTAAGGACTGCAACTCATTCTTTTAATTCCCTTCAATAATGATCGCATTAAAAAAAATGAGTATTTCCGGATGGATGGTAAAAAACCGGAAAAAGATATTTTAACAAACCAAATTTCATTTTATTCATTAGGAAATTAAAAACTTCAAGAAAAATACTTCTACTCCCTGCCTTTCGGAAGTTAGCCTGAACTTTGACCAAAGGTGAAAAAAAGAACATTGTAGGCATATGCTTCAGTTCCTTGGTGGCTTTTTTGATCAAATCATCCGTCATATTGGCCACGAAATTATTTGAATATACTCTCCTCTTCAAATTGGCCCAGAACATCTCGATTGGGTAGAGCTGGAGCACATTAGGAGGGTTCTCTTTAACCAGAATGTTCAGCCGTTTTTTCTGGGTTTCCGCTTGGTTCTCCGACACGGCTGGCTTGGACTGACGCTTCCGGATGTGGATATCCATTTTGGTGAAATACTTCTTAACCGTTTGGCCGGTCGTATCGACGCCCAGGCCCAACGCACGGAAACAAGTGGCCACCTTGCCTTCCGTCTTCCGTTTGAGCTTCTGTTGAATCCTCCGGTCGCTTAAAACGGTCGGACGGTCGGAACCAGTCTTCCGCCCAATGGACTCTCCCTTCTCCAGAAGTGCCATAATCTTGTAGATGTTCACGCGATCGTAGCCGGCTGACACGAAGTGGATCGAGATGGCCGATTTTTTTAGGCCCGAATGGAGCAGGCGGTATGAACAAACCATAGATCGAAGTTGTTTCACTGCTCTCGCCATAGCTGCCGTAAACAAACTGACGGAGCTGTCAAATTTTCACAGTGTATAGGCAAGTAGTATATATTTACTACCGACCGGTGAATCGACCACCAGGTGGCAGGGTAGTCACATGAAAAATTGTAAAATTTAGTTCTTTTTTTTAATGCACACATTAGACACATTTTCAGCAATCGATAAGCAAAAACTGAAGAAAAGAAACAAAGTGTCCGAGAAATTATAGAGGGTGTCCGTCGAAAATATTGTTAACTCACCAAAAGAACAATTGAACAATTTCACTCTTATTATGAAAAGAAAGTACTATAAATATTGTTTATTTTACTTTTTAACATTTTGAGTATGTCTAATCCATTCCGAGATACAGCTGATCGCATGTGTTCAGATTCTAAGCAACTTAAGCTTTATTTCGGTACGTTGCACAGTGGTCCAGAATGTGAATTTAGCTGGAAATATACGTTTTCAGTATAAGTTTAAAGTTTTGGGGCAAAATTGTCCTTTACAAAGTTGTTTCTAATAATATGGCCCCTCTTTTGGTATGAATGAAAACTAGGGTGGTCCTTGTTTTCAGTGAAATCGAAAATCTAACTTTTTTAGGCATATATTTTTCGGAACAGTTGTAGATGAGACAATTTAAAGCAACTTTGATGAAACACATTTTTCTGTACCTTTTGAAATGACCGAATTAGGGCAATTTTTCCTACGTAGCTTAGGGTGTCCCTATAAAAATCAGTTATTTGAAAGTTGAAGTTATGTATTTTAACTGCATTTGAAAGTTTTTATATTATTGCATATTATATTTGAAAACTGGAGATAAATTATTTTTTTAAATTGAGTAAAACACTTTTGAAAAGGGCGTAATTGTATGATAAATTCGTAAATAACTCGCTTACGAAAAAAGATATCGGCAAAATTTAAAGGTTACGCTTTAAAAAACATCTAGTAGCAACTTTGTTGGCTTATTTGAAATAAAAAATTAAGAGCAAAAATCTTGTTTTTTTTGTAGGGACTTCATAAGTTATCTAAGGAAAACTGTCCTGATGAAGGTCTCTACTTCCAATATTAATTATGAGTAATTTCACTATTGGATTTTTTGCTGTTTGATCATAGTGGTTTAACGGTATTCAGTTAGAAGTGCTGTTTCGTAGTTATTGTTTGGAAAGAAACACACTTACTCTTGTTAGAACTTGTTGATGAAATAACACAAGAACTTTGAAAATGCTTGACATCATAATAAATCTTATAATTACAATAAGTATTCACATAAAACCGTCTGAGGCAAGTGTTGTGCTTCAGGATTCAATTGATCATACTGTAAAGCGCCTAATTTAGTACACACTTAGATTGTTTTACAAAGATCTGTAAAAAATTACCGAATTCTCATACAGCTGAACGTTTGGTAATCCAATTAAACGGATTTCGGTGAAATTTTAGAGAGTTCAACAGCGGTAAAATTTAACAGATTTCTTAAAAAAAATCTAAGTGTGTACATCAAGTATGGTTTGTTGGTTCTTATGTTCGTTGATATATAAAACTTATTGCTTTATTTACTGAAATAAAGGTATACATTCTTTGGTAAAATTGTAATCTAGCTAATTTCAAGCAACGTTGCCAGCAACAAATTTTTGTAGCTTTTGAATAAACCGATTCAGAACAATTTTTCCTGAATATCTTATTGTGTCCCTACAAAAACCAACTTTTTGTTCTAACTTTTTTATTTCAAAGAAAAAAGTTTTCAAATACAATATGCAACAATATAAAAACTTCCAAATTTAGTTGAGAAGTATTTTTTTTGTCAGCCTCAACCAAAGAGATCAACATTTGAAAAAGTCCTATTTTTTTAACAATAACCATAGTAACTTTTGTATGACATACGATAGTGACGATTTCAGTACATCAAAAGTTGTATCTTTTATTGTTCTAGAATCAAAGGGAACACAGCTTTGCTGAAAAATTTGAAATAAATAAGTAAGAGCAAAATAACAGGTTTTTATAGGGACACCCTAAGCTACGTACGAAAAATTGCCCAAATTCGGTCATTTCAAAAGGTACAGAAAAATGTGTTTCATCAAAGTTGTTAAAATTGTCTGATCTACAACTGTTCCGAAAAATATATGCCTTTATTTCTGCAAATAAAAAAGTTCGATTTTCGATTTCTCTGAAAACAAGGACCACCCTAGTTTCCATTCATACCAAAAGAAGAGCCTTATTATTAGAAACAACTTTGAAGACGACAACTTTGCTCCAAAACTTCAAATTTAGGCTGAAAACGTATCTTTCCGGCAAAATTCGTATTCGGGACCACTGTGCGTTGATGTAATCGAACGCTGATTTTTTTTTTGTTGTATGAAAGGCCAAAAACGAGTCGAATGAATCGATAGGTGATGTGGCCTAAACGTATATAAGTGATTATTTAGAGTCTCCTTCCAACAACAAGATTGAACAATTGGTTAAAAATGTGAGCTATCAAATAATAGGATACCCCAATTAGTGAGGACCATTCGGCCCCTTATCCACTAACTGTTTGCAACGGGGAGTTAGCGTTCCTACTCTCCGCATTCAATTCGTTTCAATCAAGTGCCCTGATGGTCCCTCTTATAGCCCTGTTATAAAGTGCTCTAATGTAGGTCTGTGGATCTAAAATTCGGCCTATCGATAACTTTTGCCTGTCCTTAAAAGGTTCCCATATTGATATGTCAACGAGGCAATATTACTGTATATTTTTGATTTTAAGGATAAAAAAGGTGAAAACATATTTACCTCGAGTTTTAAGCATAGGCTGAATCCAAGATCCATAGACCCACATTGGAGCACATTCCCCTATTATGTTATATAATGTAAAGAAAAATTAGGTTTGTATTAATATCCTGGTAAATCCGAAAGTCTGAACAACAATTATGCAATCATCACAGGTAAAATTTTCAATAAAATGATTTTTTCTTAAATGCAACAGATTATTCTGAAACGCATATTTTCAAAAAAAAATTCCTTACACCGTTCTAGTTTCATTTAAAAAAAAAGTAATATGGGTGATCAAAGAGCCCGGCTTGATGATCTCTGAAAAAAATATTCTATATTCAATTCTATATACCGCTAAACAAAAATATTTAAATATAGTCCTATTCTACTCATAAGCACAAACCAGTATTTTATGGAAACAGTAGTTGAAGTTCCATAGTGAAATTTTAATGTATATGTCATGCCGAAGTGCTGAAAATTAAGCAAGGCTTTTGTTTGGACAACGTTTTAAGAGCAAAAGATAGAGGGTCGATGAATGGTTCCGGACCATTAAATTGTTCAGGTGTCCCAATCTTAGCTAGTCGATCAGCTCATTCATTTCCTTCAATTCCACAATGACTAGGAATCTAATAAAGATTGTCCGGGTTGTCACAGGACAATTGCTGTAGTAGTTGATCGCACTCACGCACTAGTTTTGAAGTGTAAGTCATTCATTTTAGAGCATTTATTGTTGCTTCAATATCCAAAAAAAATCCAAATTTTGGCATATTTCTATTTTCTTTTCAAGCATAAAGATGTGCATTCTAGAATGGCATACATTTCTGCTTGGAATACTGTAGGTCATTCAACCATTTGCACAGATGAATTAATACCAGGACCTGATCCTACATCATCATTTTGTTTTGATCCATCCGTATAAAATATTACTGAGCCTGGACGAATATCAGGTCCTCCAATTCCCCTATCACAACGATTTTTATTGATTACTTTGAATGTATGTTTAAACACATTTTTCTATTTTTTCAAGCTTTACTCGAGCTATTTTTTATTAGTTTTAGGCCACCTTAGGTTTAACTAGGACCGAGTATATTCATTGGATCATGGTCGGCTTGAGTCCCCGTTTTCCAAAAGTTCTTCTGCTTGTCCAAAGCGCATACGTAGCTTTATTTACTACGTGCACTAGATGTGAGTTCCAACTTAGTCACTTCTACTGAGTAGTTTAAACGTGTTTCTTCTAAGTTAATACCGTTGAAGGAGTTTTTGTGCCTTCTTGTTGAAGGTTTTGTGCCTTCTTGTAAAAAGTACAATTGTCGTCTTCGTAGGATTTATATTCAATCCTTCAGGCCACCATGAACCTGTAATATTGAAAGCTAAGTGAAACGGTGTTTATCAAATTTACAACGAATGATTATGACTACATCATCCACCAATCGAATTTGACGAAGTTCTTTACAAACGGATTACAATGAGTTGGATATTTTCTTTTTCATACTTTTTTTTTCTCATTTTTATCAACACTAGAAACTATTTTGTTCGTCACGGTGATGATGATGGAAATTTCTTTCATGTTGTTGAAGTTAAAAAAAAATATATTTTTGAATTTATGAAAAAAAAATTGGCCTCTTATGCTTGAGAAGATACTGTGAAATAGTAGTGGGTTGTCTGGCTGATTGTCGGGGAATTCCTTGCCAATTCTGTTGTGATTGAAAGTAAAAGTTTGACTAGGGCCGGTCCAGGATTTTTTCGGTTTGGAAATTTTCTCGATTTCCCTGGTTGGGGGGGATATCCTTGATCAGCCCAAAACTAAGCTGGCGGCTCCATTAGTGTTGGAACTGCATTGGCTCTGTAGCGGGCAGGATCGGATATTGGCTTGTCTCTTGATAATGTCCTTATACGGGATTCTGTGATTTGAATTAAAATAGGATTTCCTGATCGCTGGGAATACTTGCGAACATTTCTGGTTGAAATCAATAGCTTTTCACAATTATATCGCTGTAAAGCAAATGAACAGTTTTTGAAGAAGTTTACATCTGTAGATGAAATCAGTTCGTTTTTTGAAAAGTGGTGATTGTTAAAAAATTTGAATAATGGGGGGGGGGGAAAATTTATAAAAAGTTGGAATAAATGGGGGGGGGGGAGGGGGGGCGAAGGGAGGGGGGGGGGGGGGGGGGGGTGAGAGGGGAGGGGGGGGGGGGGGGGGGAATTTTTTTTTAGGGAGTGAGTGAAGTGTAGTTATCCCCCAAATATCCTCCGGCTGTTGTAAGGTTCCCTGGGGGATAACTACAGATCCTTATCCTCCAAGGGTTTTGCACCACCTAAGTCGAATCTGATGGTTTCAATTGAAAGATCGTCCAATTTTACATGAAAGTACATCATAAAATTCAAAATATTCACAAAAGTTCGTAAGATAGAGCAAATTAAACAAAATTCCCATATTGGCTTGCGTGCAAGCGTTCGGGGGATAACTACAGAAACGTGGAGGATAAGACTTTTATCATTCTTATTTTCAAACCAATGCACAAATTTGATGTGCGGGAGCTTGACGAACAATTTGATATCAAAACATCATCGATACCTTCAGTAATTCTCAAGTTATTCACAAATTATGAATTCATCAGATATTTTTTCATATTGCATACAAGCGTTTGGGGGATAACTACAGAAATGTTAGAAAGTTGGAGGATTAGACTTTTATCAATTTATTTCTCAGACCAATGTACAAGTTTGATATGTGGGAGCTCAAAAAACATTTTGATATCAAAACATCATCGATACACCAAGGTTCTCTCAAGTTATTCACAAAATAAGGTTTCTTCAGATTTACTTCAAAAAGCACTAAGTGAGGCGCATTTAAAGTTGGAGGATAAGATTTTTATTGCTCTATATGAATCATGCTGCATGCTTATAAACATCCAGACATTAAAAGAGCTTCGTGAATGTTCAATGGATTCTTTTTTTTTTTTTTTTTTTTTTACGTCGGCCTATTTCCTCCCATGGTGACAATCACCGACGCCAGGAAGACGGCTCCACCACCTGGACCCTACCTAACGACTCATGAATATGAGCCGGGACCAACGGCTTTACTTCCCTTCCGAAGGAAGATGTGACCAGATTTTTTCGCCTCAGAAAAACCACCGACGTCGATTGGAATTGAACCCAGACCCACTGGGGTGCCAAGTAGCAGTCACGCTTACCACTACACCACCGACGCCGGCTAATGGATTCTTTTGTAAACGACATTGTTTTTGTTTCGCAGCGCATTGACTCAGCAGTTCTTTTGTAAATACTAAATGTTTATGCCCCTACTCGAAAACTCCGAAATCGAAATTTATTTTTCATTAACCATCATCGCACACATTTTGCAAAATTTGGGCCACTTTATCGGATGATGGCCTCTTACAATCAATACTGCGAAACCATTGACTTTACAATGTGTCGTTTTTCAAAACATGATGTACAAAAGTGCATTAGCAGCTCAGAAATGGCGTGTTCCAAGTGCATCCCTCAAAAGAAGACCCACCACCCCTGGATGGGTTGACGAATGCACTAAGTTGTATCTTGAGAAATCCGATACGTTTAAAGATTATAGTAGACATGAAACATGTGAGCTTTTTGATAACTACCTAAAGCTAGAAAAGCCGCTTAAAAACTTTCGTTTGAAGAGAGATTATCTAAAAAAATCTCGATGACAACGCTTTGGAGGAAGGCGCGCTACATGCGAAACCGCTCATCCTCCAATGAGAGTGAAGAATACTCTATGCAGTGGATATTCGACTTCGCTAAAATCGCTCCGACATATTCGCTGGTTTGTCCAGACTCTGTCCCAACACACCGGATACCGGATCCGAAGTAATGGTTCTCCGGACGAACAATGTTGGAATTTTCAATGGCACTTCTTTCATCGAATAACTCTGCTCCGGGAAGCGATATGATTAAATTCAACCTTCTATAAAACCTCCCCGATATCGCTATAAGACGATTACTTAACCTGTATAACACCCTCGTGGCATTAAATATAGTTCCACCCGCATGGAGGTAGGTTAAAGTAATAGCTATTCGAAAGCCTGGGAAACCAGTATCTGATTACAATTCTTACCGTCCGATCTCTATGCTATCATGTTTAAGGAAATTGTTAGAAAAAATGATCCTATCAAGACTTGACCGTTGGGTTGAATCAAACAACCTACTATCAAATACGCAATTTGGTTTCCGAAAGAGCAAAGGAACAAACGATTGTTTAGCGTTGCTTTCATCTGATATACAACTGGCCTTTGCACACAAGGAGCAATTGGCTTCAGTATTTCTGGATATTAAGGGCGCATTTGATTCAGTTTCCATAGATATACTGGCAGATAGTCTGCACAGTAGTGGATTATCAGGAATTTTAAATAACTTTTTGTATAATTTACTGTCAGAAAAACAAATGACCTTCAATCTAGGCCAACTGACAACTTCCAAAATTAGCTTTATGGGTTTACCACAAGGCTCATGTTTAAGCCCCTTGCTTCATAATTTTTATGTTAAAGATATTTATAACTGCTTGGAAAACTGATGCACGCTAAGACAACTTGCAGACGATGCTGTGATCTCCTTTAGAGGTCCACACGCGGAAATCTTTCAAAGACCATTGCAAAATTCCCTGGATTCCATTTGGACCAGAAATTTGGAGATCGAGTTTTCACCGCAAAAAAACTTATTGGTAGTGATTACTAGAAAGCGGTTCCCAGCCCAACTGCGTCTCAAGCTATTGGGAAGAGACATTACCCAATCTTTGACCTTCAAATACCTTGGAGTCATGTTTGATTCAAAATGCACATGGAGTACTCACATTGCATATTGAAACAGAAATGTCAACAAAGGATCAATTTTCTAAGATCAATTTCCGGGACATGGTGGGGTGTTCACCCGGAAGACTTCATTAAACTCTATAAAACAACTATTCTTTCAGTTCTCCAATATGGCTCTTTTTTTGTCTTCAATATCGTTGATTACGTGCTCCCTTGGCTGTATGCATTCAACGCATAATATGAGCCTGGAGGTTCTGGCAGGAGTAAAACCCTTACAGTACCGCTTCTGGGAGTGGTTCATCTAGAACACTTATCAAGTGTGGAATCAGTAACAACCTTGTGATTGAAAACTTCGAAACTTGTTTTGATATCGAATTGTTCGTCAAGCTCCCGCACATCAAATTTGTGCATTGGTTTGAAAATAAGTATGATAAAAGTCTTATCCTCCACGTTTCTGTAGTTATCCCCCGAACGCTTGCACGCAAGCCAATATGGGAATTTTGTTTAATTTGCTCTATCTTACGAACTTTTGTGAATATTTTGAATTTTATGATGTACTTTCATGTAAATTCAATTGAAACCATCAGATTCGACTTAGGTGGTGCAAAACCCTTGGAGGATAAGGATCTGTAGTTATCCCCCAGGGAACCTTACAACAGCCGGAGGATATTTGGGGGATAACTACAATTCACTAGCATTTCAGCATAACATTTAATTTAAAATTGCATTCTGAACTTCCACTACTATATTCATAAAAGACTGGCATGTGCTTATAAGCAACGTAGGATTATATTTTAATATTGTGTTTAGTGGTATTATGGTAAGATAAGCCATTTATTTCAGAAATCATCAAACCGGACTCTTCGATCACTCCAATTGCTATCTTTGAAATGTTACTAGAGCAGTATAAAGAAAAACTATTACAACATGTCTTATAAGGAATATCTTTTATTGAAATTGTATCTTTGATATTTGGAATGATCTATTCTGTTTTCAGCTTTTCCAGGACTAGTAGGATATTCATACATATCTAATTTTGAATTATTTTTCAGTAACAATCCATTGGATGTATCATTCAAGTTTGAAATTTGAATAAATTAGCATTTTTGTCTATAATGATATCTTAATTTGTTGTGTACAAAATATACTAAATAGCAAATAACATATAACGGGGAAAGGGACGGACCATCAGAGTACCCAAGTAAAACGATTTGGATAGGGAGTATGGGACTGCCTCCTCCCTATTGTTAACATTTGGTGGAACGAGGGCGGGCTCTTCGACCCCATTTATTGGATTTATTCTGTCAATCGAGGGCTCGATTCTAGTGCTGTTAATGTGAACTTGCTTTTGGAATGAGATTTTTTCCCTATATTCGCGGGTTTCGCGTAAGCTTACGGGCCCGCACAAACGTTTTTGGCCCTTCATACCCTCGTTTTCTCATAGAATTTTCCATAGAACTGTAGGATGCATTGTCGAACGCTCCTCCAATATCAACAAAAGCTGCCTTTACCACTTCTTCGGCATCATGCGATTTCTCAATTTTTGTTACAATTAATTGTGTTAATTGTGACAAAATTACCTCCATTAATTTCATGAAAATTTAGGATAGACCAATTGGCCTAAATTATTTGCGAAAAGACTTATCTTTTTCAGTGGCCTTTGGCAGAAATACTACTCGAACTTGTCGCTAAATATTTGGAATGTATTTCAGCAGAAAACTTGTTTTGAATAGTGTATGCATGTATGTAAGCTAGCCACAATCCCTTCTAAGACCTGGTCATGTATGCAGCTCCACTTAATAGCAAGATCAAAATGTTCAGCAAAAAACATGCTTTGAATAGTTGTACTAAAATAGGAAGTATTATATTTTTACACTTCTGAATTATTACTTCTGGATTAGCACTCCAAACTAACTGACTTTCTTTCCTATTTGTTTTACAAAATAAGTTACTTTTCTAAGCATGTTATATCCGTTCCTTGCTTAACAGTTTAAATTATACTCCTGGAAACAATTTGTAGTTCCGTCATTGATAATCATGTACATTTCCTTTTTACTCAAAATCTCATCGTACAACTTACAAGCTCTCGTTTTCACGAAATTCACTTGTAATTTGTTACATTTGGGATGTTTTTGCCTTTGTGGGTTTTAAGAGTACGTGCCATAGTGAGCTGAACAATTCGATTTGATATTCTATTTTTTTTCCGCACAATCGACAACTTATTTTTATTTCTTTGAAACTGCACAAAAATCATTGAAGTCCAAATCTGGTTTAGATGAACCAAGTTTCCGGCCACAAACTGCAAAAAATTGTATGTTCCGATTCGTTTAAGTGTATTTTAAACTGCATGAATGCTATCTCCTTCCTGGTTCGCCAATTTCTGTTAAGTTTTTGGTCACAATTGTTTTTTTTTTTTTTTGTTTTCTGTCAACCCTTTCATTGTTGCACTTGAGTGAACAATTTTATTTTAAGCTGCGTAATTAACTTGTTTACTTTATCAGGAACACGCGTAAAAAAGCTGTAAAATTAACTCATAGTCTTTTTCGCAAAGCAGCTTGAAGTATTGCTTTACATTAAATAGTCCACTTGATTCAGAATGGGATTTTTGTGTTTTTTCGCGTTGGGAGTTGAAGCTTTGTATTAAAATCTTTAATAGCTTTATATTATCATTATTAAAAATGAAATGACGGTCCGTTTCTAATAGTAAATGGCTCATTCAGACACATTTGCCAATTGAAAACATTAATTAACGCCTTTTTTTTAAACAACCAAGAGCATTGTCAATGGCACTTTGCAGATGTAGTACTAAAATATCGATCGTTTGACTCACCAATCTATTGTTTCCAATTCTTTTTTTTTTCTGCAACAAAATTGATCTATGTACATTAAATTCGATACCATTTGCGCTGTCAAAAAAACATATCATTAGTATACCTAAAAAGAACATTTGTGCAATGTTCGAAAACAATACAAGGAACTATGAAAATTTTGTTAAAAAAAACAAAGATATGCTTCTGGTCAATTTTCATTGCATCGATGTTTGACAGATCGACTCGAAATTAAATTCGAAACTATCGATTCCGTGGGGATGGAGGTTTTAACGTGATTTTTTTTTCAAATATTTCTGATTTGGCAATAGATCCTTTCATAATTGGAAAAGCAACTACTGAATCCGTGGTTGAACTCCCTAGGCCATGGCATCTCGTGACTAAGATCAAAGTTACAGCTTTCGACTCTGAGCTTGTCATGCTTTTACATTTACGACGAGATAAACAAATAATTTTAGGCCGCCTCTGCAGCAACACCAAGATGTGCAAAAGAAGAGGAGTAGCGATTGACTGGTTGTAACGAATATCATTTCATTCATTGTATGAATAAGGTGTAATAATGCTATTTTGCGAGATGACAGGCAAAACAAATGTTGCTAACAAGTGATGAAAAAAAAAATGTATAAGAAAACTATGTTTACAAAACGAGCGTATTTACGAAAAAATATATATTCAGTGTAGGTACATGTTATTTTAGGCTTTATATATTGCATTTTCTATTATCTTTTGAATACTCATACTTCAGACTTTTAATTGTTCTTCTGGACAAACCAATTAAGCCAATCATCTGAACGTAGCCCCCAAACCAGGAACATTAAAACGAAAAAAAGCCAACGTGAATCAACGCAAACTTGTTCATACGTTCCTGCTTCTTCAACCCTTCCGTACGCTGATGAAGACCAAACTCATGGGTTTGATGACCGGATTAAAACCGTCAGCTAATGTGCAAAAAACGAACCTGGACATCCTCGGCCCAAGAGAAGACAACATTCAAACAAAGATAACCCCTTCGATTGTATCCTCAGTTCTGGGAAACCTGACACAGCTTGAAAATGAACGACGAAGATTCATCACTGGTGGGTGCTGCTGAACCTCAAAGCAGGATGATGTTGATCTGCGGCATGGAAGCTTTGCGGAACTGGCAGACATACCGTGAATACAAAATAAATGCGTATGTGTGTAAAGATCTAGTTTTTAATGATCGCTCTTCGTCACACACAATTTGCTTACGGGCAACTGCCCTAGCAGAATTCAAAGAAATCCGGAGGTGGATTTCCTACAGCATCTTGTAGCGTCTGCCGAACAAGACAGACACTCACAAATGAGAAGATAGTGGCTGAAACTGGTCATGGATTACGGAGAATTTTTCAGTCATAGCTTTCGAAACAGGGAATGATAATCTGCAGACGATGGTCGGTTGGTTGTGCATGGAAAAGACGAATGGTGTGTTTTCGCCTACATTCCAGGGTTTATTATTTGTGCAGCTTTGATAGTCGAAAGTTAATTTAAGAGATATGAAAATGGGATGGCATAAATTCAATGCAAAAAAGTTTCAAAAGAAGTACCAGTCATTTGTACTTATGATAATGCTAGTAAGCAGGACTATTTTTAGCAATCACTATAAATAATGTTTTATTAGACTATTAATATGGTTTTAATGTAAAAAAAAAATTCTATCCAGAAATAATTTGTCCAAATATCGATTTTTTTTAAAATCCATCCGCTTGTTGAAAAAGCACAATATAAACTGTGTGTTTCATAATTCTTTTAACCGTTAAAGAAAGCTTCATGTAAAAGATACAAACTGTTATCGACAAACACCTTTACGAAAATGTCATGCATTCATCACTGCGTACAATCTTCAATCAGTCACATTCTCAGAAATCATACTGCTTCCCGTGCTTCATGAAATCCGAAATGTAATAGCGTTTCAAACCTAGAATTAAAATCACATCAAAATTGAGACCGTGTTCAAAATAATTTCCTCAGCAAAAATTTCAATCAAAACGCGAAATGATACAACTGGAACTGAAGACCAACCTCGCATTCATGCACAGATCCGGTCTGTGGAGGATAAATTGTTGTGATAATTATCTTCGTGTAGCAGATCGATGGAAAAACATACACCATGGCGTGATGCGGTTGATTGAACGAGAAGAAGCAAATGCACAACGCAGAGTAGAGATGCCCTCAGACAGGAAAGTGTCAGTTGCGTGAAGTTTCTTGGCGAGAATGTCTTCTCGCATGATGACACGCTCTTGCTGGGCGGAGGCTGCGTGTGCGGCATCTTGCTTTTTCGTGACAGTAATGAATGTTATTTGTTGAAGGTTTGCCAGTAGCTTTTCTACATGTATTGCTACTAGAAGGGGTGGAGAAATCAAATCCGGGGTTTGTGCGGAAGGCGAGGGTAATAAGATAGTTATCGGGATGGATTGTTCTTTTTTCATTCATTTCTTTAAAAAAGCCTTCTCTTTGCCACTGAACTTAGCTAGCGAATCTCGTTACTTTGGATTTTACCGATTATCTTATATAAGAGATGCTAATGGCTATAAGTGTGGAGGACTTCTTCGGCAGCGTACCAATTTTCGTCTCCCATTGCTGTTTCTTAGCCATACTCAAACAAAATATATCATGATTAGTGTATGTGAGACACTAGGGTAGAGAATTTTATTGGCATAATCGTCAATTGCAAGCTCTTCGTGCCGAAAAAGCTAAATTTATCTTTGAGCTCAACTTTATCAATTTAACTAAACATTTGGTACAAAGTTCGAAAGACACATTTAATTTTCTGCGTTATCTAATGCACATATATGGCATGATGGATTTAACAAAAAAATATTAGATATTACATATTACTATAATTTTTGTCATATATCCCGTAAATCAGGCCTGTTGCATGAAAAATTGCAAAAAATTTCATTGTTTACGCTTTCTTTGGCTTGCAGTTGAACAAGGTGGAAATTTATGCATCTGTTAAAATTCATCATATTTTTCAATTATCGATACTTCAACTCAAGTGCTACAAGTGCTCTTAAGGCAAAAGATTTTGTTAGAAAAGGCGTTTATGATTTTTTTTTTAAACAACCCAATTTTGTATCAAAAATCCTTTGCATGCAAAGTTTTTCTACAAGTTAAACTATTTTTAGAGTTGTTAAAAAGTTGGTTATCTTATGCCCAATTTAAATAAATAAACTTTTATTAAATGTTTGGAAATGTACTAAAAAATGGTAAGCAAAATTTGGTAAAACATATCATACTTGTTGATATCCCCAGAAAAAGTTCAAATAGTTAAAAGTGTTTGCCTCGAAGGAGCTAAACATTTCAAAAAAATAGTTTATCTCTCTGTTCAAAACCATACAAATAACGGGATCATCACATAACGAAATAATGCGATTGTAATTCGAATTTAGTTCTGAAGCATTTAATACAACGTATGGTATAAAAAGGCAGTCTTTGTAAGAAATTTTTCTTGTAAGTTCCTGCTTCGAGTAGAATGAGATACATGTTTACACGCATTAATACTTGCACACATAGAAATAACCATTTTTACACGTTACGTTATTCATCTTTGACGTAAATCAAAGAATTATATTTTCCAAAATCGAAACCTACTCAGTAACAGATCGAGTTCAGATCGAAGGTTTTGAAATCGATGTGGTAGAAGAATTTGTGTATCTATGCTCATTGGTAACTGCCAACAACGCACCAGCAGAAACATTCAAATACATATTATGACTGGAAACAGTGCCGTGTTGGACTCAGAAGTACATTTCGTTCGAACCGCACTACAATATTGACCATTTATAAGACATTTATTCGACTGGTAGCCGTCTACCGTCACAAAAGAGCTCCGAAGGAGTTAAATTTGTTGCTGAAGACATGATTTCCAGGCCCAAAAGAATCCAACCTTGCGACTTTTTCCTTTTCTCCAAACTCAAAATGCCCTTGATGCCTCTTATCGGAACGTACTGCGTACGATCTACGGTGGAGTGCAGATAGAAGACGGTACGAGGATAAGGCGACTGAACCACGAATTTCATGGGTTACTGGAAGAATCTCCACACACAGTTGACCACGATGGGCTGGGCACATTGTAAAGATGTTGGATGATAACTAGATGAAAATGCTTTTTGAAAACAAACCGACTAGCACAATAATAAAATATGCGCAATGAACAAAGTGGATCGATCAAGTGGGAAGCGACCTGCGGACCCTTTGCCAACAGCTAGACTAGCGAAGTGCAGTCGTGGGCCATGTGATTTAGAGACGACTTCTGAGAACCGCGAAGGAGACTCACGCCTTGGCCTGACTACAAACAAGGCAAAGTGTACCATTTATTTTGCCTCAATTTGTTTGTAACTTCGACCTAAAACAAGACTGTTACTTGAACAAAATAGTTGCATTTTATCCAAGGGAATGACGATTACCATTCATAAAAAAAAAACAGTTTTAAAGTTGTTTCATCGGTCAGAACCAAAGCATCCGATAAACATGTTTTGGAGAACAATATCCTCACTTTTTCCTGTCACTCAAAGAGAGAGTTGCCAATAATACAATTTTGGAAACGATTCTTTCGCCAAGAGCCTAAATTCTATTTTAGCTCAACCAAAATTCTATTATGGACTCCTTATAAATAGGGAAGATGTACCCATGTTAGTCTCATCACTTTGCAATTCATCCTACTTGAAATAAAACGATATACACTTGACAGGATTAGTTAGTAATGTTTGTTGTAGTTATTTAACGTAAGCAAACATTATTAGAAAACGAAACCGATCCTTCAACTGTCCAATTGTTTGATTTATCGTAGGATGAATAAAGGAACAATGAGATTAATATGGGGGCAGTTTCCTTACTTGGAACGGATAGGAAATGGACACACCCTCGTTTTAAACAGATTCATTCTAGGATTCGCATAGGCAGGTGATGCGATTAAATTAATTGTCTTCTTTAATTTTTCAACTAGGAAAGATATGAAGGCGATAGAAGGATAGCTTCATTGACAAAAATAATCTAGCCATGCTTCATTTCGGATTCGATGTGAAAGATAAAAAAAAATATCTTATATTAATCATTACGTGAAAGCTGTATGCCAAACCTGTTTCAACACATTACAGTGTTATTTTTTAACAATTTATTAAAATTCATTAAAATGTGATCTCGCGAAAAATAAAATATGCAACACATAGAATCTGGCTACACAGAGTCAATAATATCTCGTGATTAATTTGGCATAAAAATTAGGAGAATAGAAAAGCAGTTCTGTAAATAATCATAAGTTATAACATTCAAGTTATCATATCATAGTTATAACATTCGAGTTACCATATTAAGACATTCAAATTCTGAAACAAGTTATCGGTAAATTATTCCAACTGAGTCGAAATTTTTTTTTACAGCACTACTGAGAAGAAAGGCATTCATTTTGTACAGTTCTTTTTTTTTCATGGTATTCATTTTGCACAACACAGAGCTCAATATTTTGTTTGTCACGAAAAACAAACGGACCTTTTGGAATTTCTCAGAATAAATTATCTTATTATTTGCTAGGACTACCTTAAAATTTTAACCAGGAAGTTGTTTGAAATTTGTATGTACCTCATCGTTCGTCAAACGTCATGAATTTTTTTAATTCCTACAGCTTCCGAGCGCGCTAAGCCTGTCGCACTTATGCATTAAAAAACGAACGCCAATGATTTTAAGGATTTTTCATGCGATTACCCTGCCACCTGGTCGGTAATCCACTTATGGATCACCAATCGTCGCAACCCTGTAGCATACAAAAAAAAATTGAAAGCATTATCAGTTGGTTTGCAGCAGCCATGACGAAAACAGTCAAACAACTACGCTTGATGATTTGATGGTACTCTCAGCTCTACCCCGGAACGAAAAAGTTGGACATCGTGAAGCACTTCGTGTCCGCCCAATGTTACCAATCCGGCATTTGCAACAACCCCCACCCTTTGGAGAAAGGCTTGAAACGGAATAATCTCGATTCCTTCGATGGCCTCAGAAGTTGGTGGAACCGGCCAAACGGGGAATAAAAAGATGGTCGAGGTTGGCCGTGTCTGAGCAGTAGACAATCAACCTGATGGAATGGCTGCAGGTGGTGGTGCAAAACATCTTTCTGGCGTGATGTCGTGGTCATAATAGATGACGAGACCTACGTGACGCATGACGGCCACGGCTGGCAGGGTACTAGATCCCCTACCAAAGAAGTAGGAGTCGGTCAAATAAATCTCCCAAAGAAGGTCTTATTTTGCTGACGATCAGCGAGAAGAGAATTCCTAGCCACTGTTCGTTCTTTCAAGGCTTGCGATGAACGGGAGAATATACAGTACGAAGTGCCTGCTAGAAGTTGCAGCTTTCACCAAGAAGTATCACGCGAAGGAGGATGCGGTCTTTCGACTTTACCATAACATCAGTGGAACATATAGACCGCGTGAAGATACACGTTGTACCATAAACCACCAACCTTCCCAACGTTCTTCAGCTGCAACCGATCTTTTTTTTTGCCATCCTCAAACGGAGGATCTACTTCAAAAATTTCGTGGCTAAAAAGAAGGAGCAGCTGATCTCCAAGGTCACGAAAGAACTGAAGAAAGCTGTTGACCATCTTTTCATCGGCCACAGCTACTGCCGCAAAACCACCGGGCATAGCGTCGAAGCATTGTTATTAAGCCTTTTAAATAAACGTAGGATTTATGAAAAATTTGGTCCATCGAATTATCTTTTGAAGTTCTTTTTTTTTTCATTGCCTATTCTATTTTTTAATGCATACATAAGCACAAAACAAACGATAGCCTTAAAATGTGTCGCTTGGTAACATCTCGATAAGATAGTCATGGAATATTCCGAAATGCTCTTAACCCGCTGAAGCCCTCGAGCCACCGTATTTTCCGCTCAGTCCATATTTTTAACACGGAATATATAGTAGATTCTACACCGGACAACGTCGAATACATCACAGTGTGCCAAATCAGTTTTCTACGTTTGGCTTCTATTTTGCATAATGTTGCTACGCTTCTTGGATTTATCCTTTTTTTCCACGCTAATAAAATATACAATTGTAAACAAATCACTGTAATATTCTCGCGTGACAAGTTTCTACAGGGAGCGGCAGAAAAAAATAAACAGAATGGAAACTGTGCAAACAAAAGTATTATTCTAATTAAGTTCCCGCATGGAGTAAGGACTGTATCAAATCATATAAAAAAATGATGTTTTGTTCAAACAAATGGATGATCCTTTATCGTACGGGATTGAACTTGAACATTGTGAAGACCGGATGAAATTAATATTATTTTTTCACGAATTTGCAAACTTTTGATCAAACACTTTTCATCAAGTTCCGGACAAGTGTTTATCAATTTTTGTTTCATTTTTGGAGGGGTAGGGGTGAGAGGGGGGGGGTGTGATTGGGGTACCTTGTGATCAAAAAGTTCCGGTAATTTTCAATTTAAAAAGGCCGCCTTTATTTTTTCGGTAAAATCTTTTTAGTGTAAGATGGCAACACTAGTTCTGATATTCTGTCAAAGTGTGAGAGCAAATTATCCATTAGTTTTGTTTTGACAACTGCTTTTGTTAGTCGAAAAATAGACGCTCGGCGATTTTTACCATGGATAAAAAATTGGAACAACGCGTTTGTGTGAAATTTTGTGTTGCAAACGGATTTTCTGCAGCGGAAACGCTCAGAATGTTGCAAAAAGCCTTTGGTGAGGACTCTATGTCACAAAATCGTACATTTGTTTGGCACAAAGACTTTAAAGAAGGCCGTGAAAGCGTGAGTGACATGCCGCGTTCTGGACGACCATCGACCTCAACTACCGATGAAAACATCGCTTCCGTGAAGAATTTAGTTATGGAAAACCGCTCAATTAGCATTCGGGAGATAGCTGCACTCCTTGATATCTCATTTGGATCGACCGAACACATTTTGACGGAAATTCTGGGCATGAAACGCATTGAAGCACGACTTGTTCCAAAAGAGCTGAATTTTTTGCAAAAACAGCATCGAGTTGAGGTCGCTAAACAGATGATTGCGAACGCAGATAGCGATCCCACATTCATGGAACGCATCATAACTGGTGATGAAACGTGGGTATATGGATTTGATATGCTCACAAGTCAACAATCGTCCGAATGGCGCGCCGAAGATGAGCCGAAACCAAAAAAATCACGACAAAGTCGCTCCAAAATTAAAGTTTTACTGACCGTTTTCTTTGATTTTCGCGGTGTCGTCCATTCTGAATTCCTTCCAGAAGGTCGAACGGTTAACAAAAAGTATTATTTACAAGTTATGAGACGTTTGCGTGAGGCAATTCGAAAGAAGAGGCCAGAATTGTGGCGCAATAATTCGTGGATTTTACACCACGATAACGCTCCATCACACACCGCGCTCACTATTTGTGAATTTTTGGCCAAGAACTCCACCAATACCATCAAACAAGCACCATATTCACCAGACCTTGCCCCGTGCGACTTCTTTCTCTTCCCAAAACTGAAAATTCCGCTCAGAGGTAGGCGTTTTGAATCGATTGATGCGATAAAAAAGAATTCGCTGGAAGAACTGAAAGCCATACATTCATCGGCCTATAAAAAATGTATGGATGATTGGATAAAGCGCTGGCATATGTGTGTTGCCTCTAATGGCGAGTACTTTGAAGGCGATAATAAAGATATCAATTAAAAATTGAAATAAATGCGTTTTTTTTTCAAATTACCGGAACTTTTTGATCACAAGGTAAACTTGTAAACAAGCAAAAGATGACAGTCAAACGCACAGCCTGCTATGATGAATACATTAAAACCATCACAAATACACACAACGCAAATGTACGTGGATAGCTTATTTTCTATACATTCCTTAAGAGAAGAAGACGTTTTCTATGTTGATATAAAGGCATATACTTAAATACAAACAAGTGTAGCAACTTAGTTGTAAACGTGACTGCTTCTCACCATCATGGGCTCAATAGAAGGTTTAACAGAAATGCATCGTTAATTGAAAAACTTTTTAAAAAATTACCAGAATTGTATCCTAATCCACAATACCAAAAGAAATTAATGTACAGTGTTGATACAGGTGCCTTGTTGATTAACATGAAATGCGCCTATAGTTTACCGCAAACGAATGACAAATATAGCCACTAAGTGCTGCATTGAAAATCCACATCAGTCGATTTATCATGCCTGTTGCACGTATTTTGTAAATAAAGACACATCCATGCATTTCAAAGTTTACGATGGTTTTCTTGCAATGGGTGATAACACATATTTGCTGAACAAAGACTTGAAACAGACTATGGTCCCCAACATCTGAGAACTAAAATTAATGCAGCCGACTACAGCCGTATGTATTACATTTTTCCACTGCTTTTTATACTAAAGTTTGATTTTTAGACACCTGAAACAGATCTGGTGAGTACCCGACCAGTAGGGCAAAACATTTAACAAAATTATTACCAGCCTTTATTTGTTAAAGGCGTTTTAATATTGAAAATAATATAACACAGGTTGAATCTGAGTAAAGTAAAAAATGAATTCTAATTTACATTTAAATTATATTTATATTTATATTTAAACATGAATTTGTGTTATATCTATATCAATGTATGCTGAATGTTTGTTCCCTGTAGAGGATTTGTACATTGTACATCCACTATCCAAATTCTTACTACCCTTATCATAAAAGCTGTGTAACTAAATAACAAAGTTTGAAATAATGTTGTCCTCTCCTTCTGGTCGAGTAAAATAAAGCATGAAGATTAACGTGGATGTTGGGATGTGGAGTGGTGTAGCAGTTATTTATTGTTTGTCTAGTTCAGCGTTCTGCGTCCGGAGGTTGAAACATGCTATGAGCCAATTTGCATATGCAAACAGCACATACTGCTATTATCATGTGTTGATATAGGTTGTCGGTTATATATGTATATTTCTTTCCTTTCAAACTACTCTACGATGTGTGCATCATTCTAGAGTAACACATTCTGTGTTCACATCCACACAACAAGAATAGAAAAATTTAGCCAGTGTGGATGCGTTTTCATTAGGAAAAATCCATTAATTGCTTTCATAAATTTTATTAGCGAACACTTTTTGCAAATCAGCCATATAAAAACAGCTGCAACCACTGCATTCCTGGTATGCAACGATGAGGACGTCGGGGGCCACTGTCGTTGGCCAAACTATGGGAATAACCGTAATACGAAAAGTCTTGTAACCGTTATGGAGAAAATTACGCGGGAGACTTCGACGTCGTCACCGCCGCTGTCGCCGCATGACCAGACAGTAGCGAGCTACAAAGCAGGTCACAAGTTCACAACGCGAATGGAGCTCTCTCACAATTCACATTCTATAGTAATAATAGGTGTATGGGACGTGGAGAAAAATGGAATGTTCGTGCAGGCAACAGTAGTGGGTCAGGTTTCATCTGCTGTCCGCGTTTGCAGTTTAAAAGACAGTTAGCGAGACTGAAGGAAACGCGTAGGTGGCTATTGCAATTTATTCTTGACTTGTCGAAGTCCCTCGGTATGGTCTAATAGCTTGTAAGAGGCTTAGACAGAAAATTTGCGGAATCAACGGTGTGAAATGTAACCGCTTCGGATAAATTCAAACAATGCACCATGTTATCCCAGAGGCGTAATTGGATTTTTTTTTATTTGAAGAAGCGAACTTACTTCTTCTAAATTTGTTATTGAATAACCGATCGTAGAATCACAAGACTATAACTGTCTTTTAGCAGTATCATTAAAGAAACTTAGTTTATAATATAGGTATCAAGTTTGAATCCAAGCTAGGATATCGATATTGGTGCCATTGTATGCAGTTGGCAGCAGTATAGTTGATATTTTTCGTATGAATAGGTCTTAGTTTTCAAATCTTCCTACGATTGATTCAACCAAATTCACAAAAATAATGACATTACACATAATTTATTAAACTTAAAAACGCGTTTTGATATATTTTTTATATATTTAGACCAATTAATTGAATAAATTTGTATGTATACCCCAATTGGACAGAAAAAAAATGAACATGTTCTCTCGGCAAAATATCAAACAATCAATGGAAATGAAGATCAAAGGATCATAAGAGTTAACCTGCGACCACAAAATTTAAATGAATAATCTGTAAGTTGTTATAAATGAGCCCAAATGTTACACAGTCTGAAGCGCATTCCTTTTTGCTCTAATTGGAAAACAAATCTACAATAAATCCTTCCCTGCTAACTTTCCAATCAAGATTTTACAACCCTGTTGAACCAGTTCGCCTATTTTTTTTCTCCATCAAGGTGCGAACACACAACCTCCACAACTGGACAAGCTCTTTGCACAGGTTCTTATTTTTGCCTCCCTGTTCATCCCAGCACAGAAAATAAATGATAATTGAGATTCTTAATGCCAATAAAATTTATTGCTAAACGAATTCGTTATCATCATTGATTAATTTCACAAATTGGTCCTCTCGAGAACCAATCTCGGCTTCTTGGTGCTCTTAGGAGAAAGGCAGAACGAGAGTATCTCCAGCTCGTAAAAAAAGGCAAAATAATGACTGTTTTATAAATTTTCAATTTATTGCCTCCCATTCGGTGCGAGTCTTCATTGGTGCGGTATTTTCCGTGCTTAGGCCCTTCATTTATATTTATTTAATCCAGCCGCCTTGCGGGCTGCTAGCATTGCTACTGTCCCGATGAGCCAGCACCGATTGGTCTCGATGTAGGAAGATTCCCAACGTGAACATTTCTATGCAAGGATTTTTTTTCGCAATGCGTCCACATCAGGTGCAGCAACGAGTAGTCGATGAAGAGTTCTTCACGCCTCTTTTTCTCGTCACTCGGTAGAGTTGTAGAGAGTTTATTAGAAAGAAATTGATTTTCATTATTTTTCTCATACTAAGCTTTCCTTTTTTCTCTCTGTCTCTCTCATTCTCCAACTGTAATAGATAATAGAGAATGGGGGTGCAGTACACACTTAATACACGTGGACGCGCGGTTCTGCGTACCGCTCGGTATCTCTGGAATGAAAATCGTGACTTGGTCGGCTCCGGGAAATGGTTTGTAATAAATTTCCCCATGATTCAGATTGGTGCTACCTTCCCGCGTTGAAGAGCATTTATCGGAGATATGAGAGGAAGGAAACGTTCCGAATGCACCAAAGAATTGAGGTCACTATCCCGTTCATTCCAGCGATTGGACACGCAAAATTGCTACCATCGCAATGTGGATGTTTTGAAATCCTTAGTTAATGAGTGGTTTGATATTTGGGCTGATCTTGATAGATTTATATTTGTTGTTGTTGCTTTTTTATTAATGATTCTTTACATCCAAAAGATTTTAATGAAATATGGTGTTTTAAGGCAACTGAAGCATAATTTGAGTATTTGTCTCTCTGATGCCTCTATATTTTTTAACAATTTTTACCTTAACAAATAATTTTATAAGGACACTTAGACTTAGACTGACACATGCAAGTGGCATTCAGGACTTAAGAATCAATCAATAGAGACGAGAAAATGAATTCAATAAATCACACCCTTAAGTGGAATGGCGTCTGGTTCTGGTTCGGGACAATTTTACATGAAATCGTTGTTTTCGTTCCTTGACGTAAATAACATATAAATGATGTCTCGTGTAAGAGTAATAATTTCTAATTGTGTGTTTGTGACTTTCAACTTAAGTCGAAAATCATCGTGTTTTAGGAAGTAATACTTGCAATAAACAAAGAGATAGTTTTCGGATGGATAAAAAACGATAACAAATATCAAAACAAAACAAACAAACAAATTCCCTATGTACACCTACCCGCTAACCGCAAGTCCCGAAAAAAGAAGAACGGTATTGACATCCGCTTCTGTCTGATTGTCACCCCCGCAAGAGGATCTCCGAACATCAGGTACGTCTCGTCATCCATGATCACAACCACGTTGCGCGTCGCAGGGAAGACATCCGTGACAAGTACCTTCAGCCGCTGCTTTTGGGTGGCCACTTCCTCATGACGATGTCCATGTTGGTCAAATTCTTTTTGACCCTCGCCACCTTGCCTTCCGTCTTCCGCTTCAGCGCTCGCTGCACCTTCCGGTCACGCAAAATCGTCGGATGGCCAGCACCAGGCTTGCACATGCTCGATGCTCTTTCCTTTCTCCAAGACCACCAGGATCTAGTATATCAGTGATATTTTTTAATGTAAGCGTTAAGGTCCGTTTCCATATAAAAGAGGTTAAAGCGTTAAAATGTTGGTTATCTGACCAGTTTGAATCTGCTATAAATACTGGAGATTTTTATGCATTGAATGCGCCGACGTATATTTTTGACAGACTGCATTATATAGCATTTGAGTTTACTGTCATGTACCGCAAGTCAGTTGATTCTGTAGTACCGTAAGAAGAAGTAGGTACCTAAACCGAGGTCAAATGGATGAGCGGAGGTAACATTGATCGGTTTGGTTGCTTTTTTAGCTGATGAAAAGAAATTTTTCCTTAAAAGAGATCATCAATAATCTTTATGAGACGTGATCATGTGACACCATAAAATGATTTAACGTGTTTCTGATAACACAAATGTAGATTTTACTGCAAAAAAAAATTAAATAAATTTATCAGGCATTTATTTGTATTCTAAACAAGAATTCAGATAAATGGTAAAAAAATTATACTGATGTCATTAACTTCAGAGCCTTTCTTTTTTGGCTGTCTAATTTAATAAAAGAAAATCTACAATCAGTAGAAATTATTAGCATAGAAAAATTAGATTCAGGGTACCTAAATGAAATAAAAAACTATTCTAAAAACTGTTTTAAAAGGCCTAGGAGATGCAAACTAATAACCTCATATCGGTGAGCTCAAATTTAATTTTTTGCATATAAATAACTAAATCACATACCATGCCTAAAACTTTTGCGGATGGAAAATGAAATGAACATTGGAACATTCAAAAGCGTACGTCGTATATAAATTCAAAATTTAGGAATTAATTTCAAAAAACAACACTTTTGTCAAACTAAATCACAAATGCTTTGAAAATTTCATATAAAAATCACAGATTTGAAAAAAAAAACCGTCCATTGTCTATTATTGTTAACTGGTGAGTCCCAGCATTATGAAGAAAGCGTTCTTGTTTTCCGTGTACAAAACAGTGCTGAACAAAAAGGAATTTCACTCTAAGCTGATAGACTAATCGTTTTGAAACCCGTCGTTTTCGACGAAAAGAACTTAATTTAGCAGCGAGGATCAATTTGAATTTATACCGAGATTTTTAACGACCACGATCCTTCTTTCAATGACTCCCTTTCACTTGCTTTCGACAGAATCAGCGATGTAATGTAAATTAAAACTGCAAAGTCTTGGATAGTGTAGCTCCTTGCTTCGCCAATTCAGATCCCTCAAGGTTAGAATTGGCGAAGAGGCGTCCGCTTCGTTCCACGCCTTTTTTGGCATTTTCCAAGATAATCATCATTGGTAGTTGATAGTATCTATATCTATATTAAACTCATATTCAAATACTTTCGAATTTCTCTGGAACTCTGGATCAAAGAAGAATATTTTTAAAAGCACGACTAAACATGACAATCTATAAATAACATCAAAGTCAATAACATCACCAGTCGAGATGATTCTGATTCAACACGACCTCGTCTCCTTAACAAAACCACTCTACCGCATATGTTAGCTAGGTAAACACGGTATCCAGTACAACACTAGAACACATTGAGCTTTCTTCCCTGAATTTCTACACGAGACGTAATTCTTGTTTGTAAATAATATTGGTTTTAAAACCTAAAAAGTCGGCTCTCTAACAAGTTGAACGTAAAATCATGTGACGAGCCATTTCGTGTAACCATAACTAATTCTACCATTAAACAATTAATGATTTTTCTCCTTAAACTGACAAAAAAATCTACCACCAAAGTCAAAATAAAGAAATACATGCAATAAGACGAAAGATATGTTTGATTGAATTTATTTTCAAAAATACCATCTTTTTCATCTCAGTCGTATGTGCTATTAGACGCTTGCATGTGTCGGTCTCAGGGGACAGAAATTTACATGACATTTTGGTATTGTGTAGAACACATTGAGCTATCCTAGTCCATGTCAACCAAAAATCTAGCATATTTACTCACAGAAATAGAGATAAATAATTTTGAAAAGAAAATTGGTTAAATAATAAAGAGAAACTCTAATATGGAATTTTTTACTGAGGCTTCTAAATTGTCGAAATTAATTTTGAAGTATAGTTAAGGTAAAAAAATAGGTTTTGTAATTTTAATTTGCTTAATTTGAACTTCTCAGTAAAGTAGCCTTAATGTGACATCTAGAGTTAAACATTTGTGTCTTTTTACATACTGAACTTATCAGTTGCCGTTGCAAAACAAGAGTTATGATAATATATATCAACGACATTTGAAAAGGTGATTACAATTTAAAAAAAAATTTACGCTAGAGGCATTTTTACCAACAGAATTATTCGAATCAACTTTGCGAAGGCAACTTTGCTCAAAACTTTGAAATTTAACCAGAAAATGTATTTTTTCTTAACTCGCATTCTGCACCAGTGTGAAAAGCAATGTTGAACAGATACGAGGCACAATGTATCATCAGTTGGGAAAACTCTTAAGGGAACGTCCATTAATTACGTCACGCAAAACTTGACTTTTTATAACCCCCCCCCCCCCCCCCCCTTTGTCACATTTTTTGTATGAACCTTCGAATTTTTTTGTATGGATCGTCACGTTTTCTCAAACATAATTAATGGACCTTCCCTTAGCATATTGGAGTGTTTAGAATAACTGTCCAGAGTCATTGTTAGACAAAAGCTTGAATCTTCCTATTTTTATTCAATTCTCTAACATATTGTGACAGACAGCAGATAGTGATTTCAGATATATTTTTTTCTAATCGAAAACAACTAATAACAAACATACGAAAATCCTAATCTACTGTTTGTATAATAGCTGCCTTTAATTTACGCCTGAGGAAAAATGGATTCATGATATAATTCATAACGTTCCGGAGATAAAGTTCCGATACTACTCCTTAATTAAAATAAATAGGCTGTTAACTCCATCGGTATATTATGCACTATTCTTCCACATCCTTCACTTAGATCAAAATTAAAACATTTTCTCCTACTCAAAAGCAACGGGTTCCTGCCATTCAATGAAGCAGGTGGTTCACTTACAGGCATGCAAACTGCGTCAACAAACAAATGAACTATTGCGCTTCAGCCAATCTACTCCTGCCTACCTGGTACCTTTCGCCTAGCATTAACAGTTATGACTTTCAAGACTACAAACGACCGTTGCCGCCATCTGCAAACGTGGGCGGATTGAGTTACTCCATCGAGTTTTTAACCTTTCAGTACTCATGTCATTGAACAAAGTACAGCACGTAAAAAAATAAGTAGCATTGACATTTGTTTAAAATTTAATATTACCAATTAGTTGAAACGTTCACAATATTTCTAAGTTTATAAGATCTAATGGAGCTAAAACAATCTGTTGTATACTGAACGACTTCTGATGCTCGAAAATTTAACTGAAGAGACAAAAGTGTACGTAATCAAATTCTTTCAAAAAAAAATCCACAAAACAACCGCTATTTCATGCAACCCCCACTCGCCTTGCAAATATTCCAGTTTTAAATAAGCGCTTTTGTATAGAAAAAACACAGCGCGCAAACTGTCAATCAAAAACACAGCTCTGTTCACCCCTACGAAGCCATCTAATAATTTCTTTCGCTTTCAACAATCACCACGGCTTATTCTTGATGCGAACAAAGTCATGAGTCACCTCAGCCAACTGCTCATACTGAGAACAACCGTCGCAAATTTCGGCGCACACATGTCTGACGCTCGCAAGAGTTGAAAATTAATCCGTGATCCCGACTCGGATGCCACAGTTGAATGATTTTTTTTCTGGCGGTCTGAAATGTCATCCGGATCCAGATTGCCGTAACTAGGTGTCTCTCGAATTAGATAAAAAGGCAGTCATTCAAAACCGACTGACGCGACGTGGGATTATGAACTTCTTATGGTTTCTTGTTAAGTTATTCTCGGTTTCAGTTGAGATGCTGGGTTTCTTCGTTCAATGGCTTGGAGCAGGTTTTTTTTCGTTGCTTTGTTTTCAAGTGAGTAACACCTGACCAGCAACCCATCGCGTAAGCAATGAAACTGGAACCGGGACCGTGAATGCGGACGACAGCAATGAATGAACGGCATTAGAATGTTTCCAGTTTGGTAGGTTCCTCCCTCTTGATTTAAAGAATCAATTGCAAAAGGAAGAAACATTTACAAAAAATCCTTCTAATGGTTATTGCATTCAATAGGAAAAATATTCCAGTTAAGTTAACCATTTTTAATTTTTTAATACACTTTATAGGAGCAGTCTCAAGTCATCCCTAAGCTCAGTCTGTAAAAGCGCAGCTACAAAGCAATACCATGCTGGGTGGCTGGGTTCGATTTCCAGTCTGGTCTAGGAATTTTTCGTTAAGGAAAACTTCTCGACTCCTAGGGCATATGGTACGATTGTACTTGCCACACAATCATACTAATGCAAAAATGGTATCTGGCATCGAAAGTTCTCAATTAACAATTGTGGAAGTGCATTCAGATCACTAAATTGAGAGCAAGTAATAAACGAATTTTGAAAGCAATAAGCCTGAAATGCTAAAAGAAGAAGAGGCAGTCTCAATTTAAGAAATAAACAAAAATAAATAAACAAATCCCATATTATTTATTTTTGTTTGCATGCAAGCAGATCAAAATGACTTTCCGTACCACCACTACTATCTGACTCATTTATAAAACCAAAATTTAAATCTCACGAAGAGAGGTAAAACAGCTCTATGTTTCTTAAATGCCGTCTAAAATACTCAGAACTAGTGTTTAAATTTTTATTGGAATATGTACTTACTTGATCTTCTCAATCTTCCTCTAATCCTGCAGGTGGCATGAATTGCGTCACCAAGGATAAGGGGTTGTTTGTTCATCAGAATTAAAAAAAAAGAGAAATGGACTAGTTTATCTAAAAACTATATTATCTAGTTACTGACCAATCTTTTTTTTTCAAAATTTCAAATTTTTTCTGACATTCAAGGTAAGAAGTTAATTTTTGGCTATAAGTAATCATCTTTAATCTTCTTAAAAAATGAAAGAAACAGATCATTCAGATATAAAGACATGTGAGTCAGTAACTAGGCGATTATATTATTTTTCGTCGTTAGAATAATGTGATATGATATTATGTGATGCGATAGGAAGTCATCACCAGTGCAGTACTTGCCATGACGAACGGTTCCTTCCAAAGGCAAGATCAAACTGTACATACCTGTAATTAGAAGAAAAAAATCGTAGTTAGAATTATATCCCAGAACTGCTTGACAACATTTTAGTATGGCATGAGTTCTTTACTGTTTTGTTTCGGTGAAATAAATATTCCATTTACCATTGAAAGTCTATTTACCATTGAAAGTTTTGTCAGTTAGTTTGGTTCGTTGGACAAACACAACGGCGAAAAGCATTCCTTTGGCCAGAACGACATTAGGCCGAACTTCATAACCGAACTTCATCAGATCAATTGCCATTAAACCGAAAGCCATTTGGCCGAATGGATCATTAGGTCAAAAACCATTAAGCCAAAAAGGTCATTTGGCCACATTCCTAAATTTCATACATTAAGATATGATTTTGTAAATATTGACCTGAAGTATTGTACAAAATGTAAAGTCAGAAAGTTAACGATGAAATCACAGATAACCTTTCCTTTATCGACTCAATGGGCCGATAGTTGTCTTCCCTGCTATGCTTGTATTTGATCTACTGTTAACATGTTCTTCAAGGAATTTAATTGACTCTACTTGAGAGATTTATGATGGATATTCATTGATTGTTCAAATCAAAACGATTCAAGTTTAATTAAATCATCTACACTCGAATTAGGTGAAAATAAGGGAAAATTCACTTCACACATGATTTTCGCAATCATTATTAATTGGATTCATTTGTCGGTGGATAGTCAGCTTGATATACATTTAATATAAATACTTTTCTTCCTTTGGGTTATGAAATTAAAAGGATAGACTGCAAACTTGTAAGAATAATTCACTCGAAACATATCTCTGCATCTTAGTTGCACTTTCATGACCAGTTTTTCTATTGACTTTTTTCGTTTTACTCTTTTGGATAACGAAATTCAACTGTTTAGGGTAGTGACAAACCTGCCCGGGAGGCTAAAGATCAAATAAAGAAAAAACAAACTGTTTACGGTTACGTTGTAGTGGATTGGCTCTACGGTCTTAATTAAGTGAAAACACCTATACTTACCCTCACTTGTAGGGCCACTGCTACCTGTTGCGTGCTACTAATGCATGGACAAAGATGCCATCCTAGAATTCGATGCTGAATCGATGAGCTTTTTCCTATATATTTAAGTTTGGCATCATTATACTTTCATACTATTCAAACATAAAAAACTATACCTACACACTACCAAAATGTCATGTAAATTTCTGTCCCCTGAGACCGACACATGCAAGCGTCCTTTAGCACATAAGAATGAGTTTAAAAAGATGAGAAAATAAATTCAATCAAACACATCTTTCGTCGAACTGCGTATTTGTTAGTTTCAGGAGACATAATTTTACACGAAATCTTTTTCTACGTTTCCCGACTTTTTACAAACATGAATTACGTCTCGTGTAAAATTCATAATTTCTAAGTGTGTACACTCAAAATAAAATAAGTGCAAGATTGTAATGAAATTTCACGTGATTTAGTTTCATTTCTCGCTATGGATCGTAACTTGGAGAAAAAATGCAGCATCGATTATAGACAAAAATGCAACACATCAATCCGCTTTGAAAAATTCAATGTGTGCGTGAGGTTGTACAGTGTTTTAGTTGATGAGTGTGAAACTGGAGTCCAAAAGTCCAATGGCTCACAAAAAAAACGATCTAGAATTGATATCGAGATTTAGACCGTGGCCGACAGCAAGACGGCTCTTGATGGTAACCATTTAGCAATTTTAGATTTGAACAAAAACCAAAACAATAGCTTCGATTGTCGAAGCAGTCAGCGGTACAGCATTGAAGACAAATCAATATGTTTTCCTCCAATCTGTGTGCAACTTGTCACTCGCACACACTTGCATGGCTTCGTGCATTACACAAAACGCTTGGTCGACCAAGAAGGACATACTAGATGAGAGGGCGATCGGAGTCCGATGATGGCACGTATAAAAGAAAAAACAAAAAAAAAACATTAGTCGGTGGAATTCCAACCGTGGCCTGTAGTATTGCGGCTCTCTCTGGTAATCACTCATCCATATTGAAAAGTTTCTAATAATTGAATAAAGACCCTAATAATTGAATAAAGGCGGAGCTTCGCCATGCAATCTTCTAAGTAGTTATGACGGGTCTTAAGTTTTAACAAGATTGTAAAGCAGAGCATAGCTCCGCAATCTTCTGGGTAGTTTTGGCGGGTCTTAAGTTCCTTCAAGATTGTATAACGGAGCTTCGCTCCGCAATCTTCTAGGTAGTTTTGGCGGGTCTTAAGTTTCTTCAAGATTGTATAGTTTTGACGGGTCTTAAGTTTCTGAATTTATTAAGACAAGTCGAAACGAAATTAAGACTTGTCAAAATGAAAGTAAGACTCGTCAAAATGAAATTTAACCCCGTCAAAACTACCTAGAAGATTGCAGAGCGAAGTTGCGCTATACAATCTTAAAAAAACTTAAGACCCGTCAAAACAACCAGCAAGCGCTAACCAGAAGGTTAATACCTCCGATTGCATTATACCGGGCAAACGCATCTAAGGAGCATTTTTCCAAAGTTTAAGGAGCATTTCCCCAAAAAGAAGGGTGCATTTACCCTGCTGCCCCGGGTGCAAGAATCTATCAAATACGGCAAAAGGAAGATGTCTGATTTCGTGCCAAATAATCGTCATTTGCGGGAAGTGTTGATTTTCTTCTTTCATTCGAAGAAAACGGCGGCTGAAGCACATCGAGAGCTCCAAAAAGTTTACGGTGATGCTGCTCTGAGTGAAACAACGTGTCGTGATTGGTTTTGTCGTTTCAAAAACTGTGATTTCAGTGTTGATGATCGTCCGCGTGAAGGAAGGCCAAAAAACTTCGAAGACTCTGAATTGGAGGCATTGCTCGATGAGGAACCATTGATTGAGCCGAGCACTTCACGAAAAACGGCCACAATACGAGCACAGACACGAAAAAGTGACTCTTCAGCATGACAACGCTCGACCTCATGTTGCGAAACCCGTGAAAACCTACTTGGAAACGCTCAAATGGGAAGTCCTACCCCACCCGCCATATTCTCCTGATCTTACACCGTCCGATTATTACTTGTTCCATTCGATGGCACATGGTCTCACTGGTCAGCAATTCCACTCATATGATGACATCTCAAAATGGCTTGATTCACGTTCTACCAGAAAGATGGGAAAAAGTCGTAGCTAGTGATGGGCAATACTTTGAATAATTCGTTTGTAACCTTTGTTTTCAAAATAAAGTTCCCTTTTCACCAAAAAACAGCGAGAACTTAGTTGCGCACTTAATATTATAGTACACTCGAAAGTGATTTGAAGTGACATTTGATTATATAGGGAACAACAACAAAAAAAAAAAACACGAAAACATCATTTTTGCGTTGACTCAACAACAATCTGATAAACCAAATCAAACAATGCAACAAGAGCAGAGATAAAAAAAAACAACAACAGCGGATGATCGAGCAATAACTGTAAATCTTCATAGCTTCTTCTCACTTTGACACTTATGTTCCTATAATAAGCAAGCAAGCGATGTTTTGATGGCGACGGCAGCACTATTTTCTCTATCAGTACATGTACATTTTTCGCAATACAATCGCCTGCTGCGAAATGTTGAGCAATCGTTTTAGGCACAGTTCAAGTTAACGCAAAAGATAGATATTTAGAAACAAAAAAAAGTCACCCATCTTTGCAGATATTTTCACACTTTCTAAAAATTTCGTTGATTAACAATGTCATTTTTTGATAATTTTTTGTTCTGGACTGTTTATGTTCACTTTTATAATTTGATTCCATATAATACACATCATATGTATGCATCAATAAGCCAGCAATCAACTAAATTCTGAGCGACATAAATCTATGTCGCAACTTTGTTAAAACGATCGGCAGGTGACAGAAGAAATGTTTCGTTGCCTGTAGAAAACAACACAAAAATTTCACTAAATTTCTTTTCTGTATTCTAGTGTGTGTTAATGTTTATAGTGGAATACTTGTAAGAAGATAACCATCACAAATTAGTGTATAACTAAACCTATTATTATGCTTAGATATAATTATTTGTAAATTCTGCTCCATTCTTGATGTTCTAAATATGTAAGTAATTTTCTTTTGTGGCAGTTTTGTAAAAAGTTTCACAATAAATAAAGTGTGAAAGATTAAAGTTTGTATACAATTTTATCATCAACTCTTATCATCCACACTTCATCATCTACTGAATTTTGAACAAAATTGAATGCAACATGTTTTTATAACAAAAATCAGAAATATATTTATAAATCTGTGAATAATTTCTGTTAGGTAAAGAGTCTAAATTGAAAAAAAAATTGTCGCTTAGATTCAAAGTAATTCATTTCCATTTCCATTCAGTTTAGAAATCCGTCCTTTCCATTACTAGTAAGATGCATTCATGAATCAAACCAAACCAAACCCAACAATAGTCAATTAATTAGACTGCCTTATTATTCGCCTCATACAATCAAACTGGTTCGAACCGAAAATATATGCGCACTGTTTGATTTTCTACTTTTGCGTACGTCGGAACACATCCCACTTAACCAACACTGTTTGTTGTTCGTGCGGCTCCCGGTGCCATTTTAGTCCCCGAAAACCTGTTCTCCAATAGTAGTCGCTGTCGGTTCAACGCTAATAGTTTTAATAGAAAGCTCCTACTCATGATTGCCACATGTTGCGACTCTCTGACACTTTGATAAATAGTTTCATTGTCGTCTTTTGCGAAAAAAAAATAAGAAAAATCTTCGCAGTCGACCCGTAAAACCGGCACATTTCGACGACCACGCGTGCTTGTTGAATAGCTGCAGTTATGAGCAAAGACAGATGCAAGTGGTGAAAGTTTTTTTCCGCTCTCGTATCTATCCTGCCACGCCAGACCTGTAAACAGGCTCGGTATACATACTGGTCCTCCGGATGGGAACCTCAGCTAGACAAACAGAAGATCGCGCACCCTGGTAGGCCTACTGAGAGGCGAAAAATGTGATAATTGACACAACATTAATTATATCATTTTTGAATTTCTTCGTCAGCCACGACTACGGCGCGCGGCTCACACGAAGCATTCCAGTTTGTTCATGTGCATCGTTGCCGGCTGCTTTCCCACTTCGCTTCACGACCGACTCAATGTTTCTATATAACATGATGACATTCCCCAACCGGCAGGGGAAGCTGTCATCTCTCCGACGGGGTACACTTTATAGGCACCACGAGTCTATAAACTTATCGAACTCTTGCATGGGGCAACACACCGGGTCCATGATGGGTTGCAAAGGGTCACACCATTCAATTATGTCCAGTCTCTTGTGTATATACATATGATTGCTAAAAGACACCGAAATTACAATCCTACCCTGGAATTTTTCACCAAATTAATGTATTAAACTTTTGAGATAAACTGTATTCCCACTGTGAACTGTAGAAGGACAACGTCTGTTGATGTGAATAAGTACGTAGCGAGCGAAGTTATTGCTTGCAGGGCTATGATTTTCACTTATGTATGTATCTTCTGACTGTAGGTACCGATAACTTTCTACGAGCTTTCCAACAAACAGCAAGGGGTATACTAATCTGGTGGTCACAAGTTTGCATCCTACGGATTAGTAGGATGGAACATACATGAATTAACCTAACTAGTATATTCGCCTAATAGAAGAATGATCAACCAAAGGCAGGAAGTTGAATTAAAGGAAAATAATGGTTGAATGTTTTAATAAACAGCTAACCGTGAAGCTAAAAGTTCTTAAGCAATACTCTGGACTCGTTTTAAGAATATTAGAGATGTATGCCATTTACACTGTGCAAGAATCTTTTACTTTTCATTAATTAAATGTTAAATTTACTATCATAATTATCTGAATATATATTCATCAGTTTAAATTACCGCAGATAATTTCGACAAACAACTGGCACCTGACTCATCACTAATGCGTTTATATCGTTGCATTTTAATCAAAAGTTCCCACGCTCGTCACTGAATTACGATTACAATTCCACTTGACGCATCGAATCACCTCCGCTTCAACGCAATCCACGGTGACCAGAGGGGGGAGGTAAAGAGCCACCTTTATCAAAATACTACGGCAAGTCACTCGGTTAGTCTCAGGTTACTCATCCGTTGCACGACAGCAATGGTAGCCACGTTTACTCACCATCCTCATCTTTTTTGTTGTTGTTCTTGTTGTTGAAAAGCTGTTGTTGTGTCCGGGGGGTGTGCAGTGGCAATAAATTTCTCCGCCTTGGGAGATAATTTATTGCCGTAAAGATTACAACTATAGTGAAAAAAAAACTACCACTTCGACCCACTTTCCATCAGGGCAACCTAGTCCATACTTAGACTATGAACCTGGTCACATTTTTCGCTGCTTGAGTGGTTCTTAGAAAAAGTTAAAGCACAAGCAGACCACTGCAGCTGGCATGAGGCTGTATTTAGATAACGGGATGTAAATTGTCATCTTTGGGTGACGTTTGAAGAGATGAAGTGAAATCGGTGTCGTAGAAAGGAAACGGGAATTTTAACATTCCATTGTTTTGCTTGATTTGAAAGGCAGTGCTTTTATACTAATCAAAACGCAAAATTTCAGCATTTTGAATTTTGTTATAAATTTGCCACAGTAGGGTTTCCATCTTCCAGATCTAATTTAGCTCCAGTTTACCAAATTAACATTTTACGTTTTATGATGTACTTCAATTCTACTTCAATGCAACATGCAGAAGACTTGTCTCTATTATTTCTATCAAAACCTAATAACGATTTAAATCTGTGGAGTTGGTCTAGCTTCAAACGTTGCCATATTTCCGATTAATTTTAAGATTTAGTTGTCACCGGCTGCAATCAGACTTTGACAATACTGAAATTGGTACAAACCAAGCCAAAAAAAAAATCAAACTCGAAAGTTTTTCTTCATCAAATACATTGCTTCGGGCCTTTTCAGACTGTAGCTCCCTTCGTATCAATTTGAAGTTTGGCTTGTTTCCCAATGCAACTGAAAAAAATTCAAACTATAATTAAAGCGATGACCAACAGCGCAAAATGGAAGTACATACAGGATACGGGATGACGTTTTCAGCACGATGTATCTTCTGTTTAAAGGTGTTATTGTTTTCCGTGAAAATGGATTGGCATTGAAAGTGCTTAGTGTCGTGTACATATAATCGAAGTATACCTGTAGTAAGATTTATTTTAACTCGAGGCTAGTTTCTACAAATCATCACTTTACTGCTCGACTGCCGACTGACTGAGTGCTGTCAGAGAGCACTCGCTTCAACCTAACGGAATAAAGATGGTCGCCTAGTGTGACTCAGGTAATAAAGAGAATTATTACGGTTTCGCGAGATGGTTTCGACTCCGCACCAGTTTCAAGGCTATAGAACGAAAGAGCGTGGTATGCATGCAAATAACTTCGGTTGTGGTTTTATTTTGTTCCCGTTGAATGAACTTCTTCAGTATTCAGCGAATGTATACCGTCCAACCGAGTAACTAGGAGTGATAAATGATTTGCTCTTTCTCCATCATTAGCTCGTTCCAACTATTGTCTATGGCAGCCATAGTAGAATTAGCGGGTAACGGAGAATGATCTCCCCCTCTCAGGTATGTTCAATAGAATATGAAAGCATCTTCGGCCGCGTGCGAACCGTCAACGGTTGTGTTGGCTTATGCAAATTCACCTATTAAGCACCGCATGTGGCTAGTGGTAATCTTAGAAGATCTATTGGGAACACTAAAGCAATCTTATCATATACAATGTACCTAAGAAATAAAAATTTCTCGGATGGTTGGTTATTGAAGTGTGAGCGCTGAGCAATCTGAAAATCACAACACTGCAGTTCAACAAATCAAAAAACTGACCACAACCTGTCCCACGTTTGTTGCTTAAAGCATTGCATGTGTAGCGGGACAACATCACACCAAGTCGCATGAATCACGTTCCTCTTTCTCTTTAAGTTTGTGTTTCTTGGTCCGCCACAGCAAGATACGATGTTTTCTAATTCCTTACATTGGGCTTGGTTGTCGATAATGACTGGGTGACAAGCAAACAACTTTTTTCGGCCAACGCTCACTTCTCAATGCGCTACATTGACTTCACGGATCGTTCCGTTCAAGAACGGCCCGACCGGAGCAACCTAATGGAGCCTCAGATCGTTCCTTGAATCTTGTATGTATGCGTACAGACTGTCGAAAGGGTGAAAAATTACTGCTGTCCCGCATCGATCGAGCTCGGTCCATTTGCATATTTACGCTTGTAAATATTCTGAATTTATTTTAGCGGCTAGTGAGATGTTTGCGTATGAGAGACGTTCAGTGGAAACAAGTGCGCTGTATTTTAAAACGGGTTGCTAAGAATAGGTCTGGGAAAAACACCCAAGACTTTCCACGCAAGATATGCTGCAGTGCTGGAATGAGTATTTATTTTGTAGGATTGCTAATCAAATATACTGCACGGTGGGCAATACAGGACCCGAAACCGCACTTTATTTCTGCCGCTAAATAAGGGAGGTATAAAGTTTCAACTCTAATGGAAAAACATTGAAGAATCAAATGTTCTCGTTATGAACATATTACGCTTAGTGGCCCATTTGCCCTTTTTTCCCTTGGTTTCATACTGATAAACAAAATAATAAAATTTCCCTACGAACCACCACTTAAATTTGCGTGCCCAAAATACTTAATCCGACCGGAAAGTCCAAGTTCAAGGAATTGGATGGAGCTTGTTTAGTGGTTTTCGGAAACAATACCATTAGATTCTCCAGGTTTTTTTGTTTTTATTTAGATTACTTTATGCCTACGGTAGACAATATGAGCGGTTTTGGACCCATTTGTGGCCATTGTGCATTAGTATTGGTGATTGCCAATGAGACGAAGCCAATGATATAATAGTTTGATAGCCTAAATTATTTGTCTACAGCAATTCCATAGTAAAAAGATTAAGTGGATCTCAGAATTTCGAAATAATTTAAAGTTTAGCTCAATCAATTCCTCAGATGTAATATAGTCACTAAGCATCAAGGCATAAATTGTGAGTTATCATCTTGTAATATTGTTTCCGTAGAGCAATAGAAAAAAATGATCTTTTTTTCAATCGAGTCTATCACATGCATGTTAAAGCGCCCCCTATTAATTTTTTTATAAAACATTCGTTTCAAGCATAACTTTTCATCTAGTGAACATTTACGGCGTTTTGAAAAATAACATCAACTTAATATATACCTATGTGTCGCAATAAGGGTACAGTCTAAATTTAATTTGGTTGATGTATTTTTCCACGCAACAGATTATTAAATCATAGAGGCCGGTCCATTTTTAAACATTCTTTTAATCATAAATTTACACGATTTTTCTAAGTGTGTAGAAATATGTTGAAGTGATACTAACTCTGATTGAAGTCTACGAGTCCTCTGCACTTCCAAGAGAAATCACTAGGATTTTTTGATAAGTAGATTGAGTTGATAGCAAGGTTCGTTAAAGTAAATTCAAGCTGATTTCAAGTGATGCCGAATGAGTTAAACGCTAGTCGTGTTGCCTGTTTACTCGCTATAGAGCTGAGTGTATATAGATTCGCAAATCTATTATTTAATTTAAGTACCGATTTGAACAAACAGTAAGGATTCTGATGGGTCCAAATATAGGTGTGGGTGCTTCACTTCTATGAGACAGCAAGAAATGTTTTTTTAACTAACGTTTGCATGTTAAAACAGGGAAAATTGACACTTAATATGTACCAATATAACATTCACCAGTAAATATTACCTCAACCGGCGACACAGTGAGACAAAATGAAAAAACCGTTTTCGGTGTCTTCTAAAATGCTATTTGATAAGTACTTAATTTCTGTTTGTTTTGTATACAGTATGTAAGAAATGTTTATCCAACCCCATAATCGCGTTATCAAACATTTTTTTGGCGTTTTTTCATTCATTATGTTATTATCTATCATTTGCATAACGTTTTACGTTAGCAATTAACATGTTTGTTGGATTGTAGGTTGAAATAAAAAAATAAAAAAAATACAACCAAAATTTAGCGTATTGAAATTTAGCGTGAATATAGACTGTCCCAAGAAATAGGGCCACACTTTTCTAACGCTGCCGTTTGAACATACATTTTTATTCGGGTAGTCTGTCAGCTCAATCTCATTGTTTACACCCACACGTCAAATCGAACACAACTCACAGCGAAGTTTCAAGCGCATTTCGAGAAATGGGAATAATTTCCGTTGAAAAACGCCGTGCCATCGTGCACAAGTGGAGCACTATTCCAGGATTATCACTAAGAAAGTTTGCGAAACTGGAAAACGTTGGTGTGAAAGCGGTGCGTATTGCGATCCGGAAGTTCGGGAGGAGTATTCCCTTGCGGACCTGCCACGAAGTGGACGAAAAAAAGGAGCTTCGAACCCCAAATTGGACAACAAAATCGGACTAGCTTTTTCTAAGGCAAAAGAGGTCTCAGTTCATGATTTGGCCAAAAAACTGAACACCTCGAAGTCTAAAATTCAACGAGCCAAAGAGAGATTGAAACTGAAGACGTGTAAGAAGCAGAAGTAGCCAAAAAGAAGTCTTACCCAAGCAGCCAGCGTGAAACTACCGGGCGCGGAAACTGTATGACGCAGTTTTCACCAAGAAAAAGTACTGCATCATGGACTATAAAAGATTGCTGGGATCGCAATATTACATGCTCCGTGAAGATAATGATGTGGACAAGGCGGACACCTCAGTTTTCACTGAAAAATTTGACAGAAAGGCGATGGTCTGGCAGGCAATTTACTCATGCGGTAAATTAACGAGACCTTACATCGGAAATGGAGCAATGAATGCAGATATTTTTGGCAATCAATGCTTGAAAAAATACCAGTTGCCACTGATTTGTCAGAATGACAATCTTGTGATATTCTGGCCCAAAGTTTCATCGTGTCACTACGCTAAGCTAACCATGGACTTGTACAAATCGGAAAACGTGATAATTAAAAATATGTAAGAATAAAAGTTGACACAAATAAAAATGCACATGTTTTTTTAACGAACTTACGGTGTGCCTTTTTTTCTGGGACGGTCTTTATCCAACAACCTGTCATTATATCGACTATAACCAATACCAGAAGTTGTAACTTCTCTTACATACTGTTGAACTTTAAGGTAAATTCTTCCAAATTTTTGCACAAAAAAGTAAAAACGATTTTATAAGTCATTCAGTATTTAAATCAGATCACGTGAAACCCAAATAAATGAACTAAAGCCTGTACTCGAAAAAAATGAGACACAATAATTAGCTTGTAACTTTTTAGCGTATGGGTAAAAATTTATGAAATTTTGACTTAAACTACCTTTGGAGTATAATGTTCAAAAATTCATAAAATTTATTATCGAGATGGCGACCATTTTTATGTGTATGTTTTTTTGGAGTACAGTCTTTTTTTTTAACCGCACAATATCTTAAGTCAGAATTCATAAACATCAGCCTCCTGGTAAAAAGAACGAGTAGTCCGAAGAGGCTGAATGTATCAATCATGGTCCATGACACTTTTTTTTTGATAATTTTTGATTTTGGCTTTGGTTAATTGGAGACCAACATGAGAACGAAATACTATAAATACCTACTTTCTTGCAAAAGAGCACGAAAAGCTTAAGTTCATGAAGAAAAAATGCTTTTGTTTAGCATGCAAAAATAATGAGCAACCCTTTTTTTTGTACTTTATTTTAACCTTTAATGTACAATGATTTTTCTAGAATGGTCAAAATCATTAATTGTTGCTTTGTTGAAAAAAATTATAACGAAGGATTTAATTAGAACATAGATTTCCTGCACGTTATACTGCATATGAATATGGTGATCAAAAGCCGATCAACTTTGAAACAAAAGTGGAGTCACTTATATTTGAGTAGAATGTCGACATGTCGACATATCTAAAACATCCATCTAATATAAGTCGATGTCTTGGGTATGTCAAATGTCAGTTACATTTACTCATATATGAGTGACTTCACTTTGGCCAAAAATGAATCAAAAACGTCTCAATATTGAAAAAGTGATGGCCGTGCAGTAGGAACTGCTTTCGTCATACTCAGAAACTTTTGTCGGTTGTTTTTTTTTTTTTTTCAAACATTCTTCTTCTTTTATGGATTCCTGCTTCTTCTACAATGACAGTGGGTATGATTTTAAAAAGGAATTTGATTCGCAGCCTAAAAAGATTTGCAACGAATGATTTGAGATAAATGCACGAAAAATCGGTGCAGATAATGTATAAAAATACATTTTAATTTTATATGTATTTTCAAAAATGTGTCAGTGACGAAACAAAAACAGAAATAATTCTAACCGGTCAAAAGCGAGAAAAAAAATCTGAAATGTGTGTAAACAGATTCAATCCTGGGTGAAAACTTTCAAACAGTTGTGTAATTCTTTTTCTAAACACTTTAAATGTGTTTCATCTTGTACCTGGTTCATCGGTTATTTGATCTTCAGAAGCGAATTTTTTAAAATAACTGTAGTTCCTAGAGTAGTTAAACTGGTTGGAAAGCATTGGGTTTATATAACGTTTGCATGTAAAATAAGGGGCAAAAATTTCTGATTTTTCATGGGTTTACCTTCACCCGCACTGACAAAACTTCCCATGAAGCATCAATCATAGTAACCCATGAGTCAGCAGACAAAATTTGACAGCTCTATCAGTCGAACTCTAACCGTGATGGCAAAAACAGTGAAGCAACTCCGTTCAAAAGTGTGCGCGTTCAAAGAACGGCACCCCACCGCGTCCAAAACGCCCGTTCCGGCATCTACAACATCTTGGCACTATTAGACAACAATCAGAGCATCGAAAGAAAGCCCGGTTTCGGACGGCCGACGACCCTCAGCGACAAGAAGCTCTAAAGGATGCTGAAGAGGAAGACCGAGGGAAAAGTGGCTACAGGTCGGTTCAACCGGCGAAACAGTGAAAATGTACCTGGTGAACATGAACATACATGTCAGGAAGCGGAAGTCACGTCCACTGGTTTCGGAGCTGCAGGCAATGACGCAGCGGCAGCGGCTGAATAAGATGGTCAACTCGATTTTCCCGGCGAATCCCGACGTGGCGGTGGTGATGGACGACGAGACCTATCTCACCCTGGATGGCAACGACTGGAAGGACACTTCGTATTTTACTCCCCCCACGAAGGAAGTGAGCTCCGAGGTGAAGTTCATTTCACACACCAAGTTCCCCAAGAAGATGCTGCTGTGGCTGACAATCAGCGAGAAGGGGATGTCAAAGCCGCTCTTCTTTCGTTCCGGACTGGCCGTGAACGGGGAAATTTATAGTACGAAATACCTGCCGGCAGTTGCGTCGTTCATCAAGAAATACCATAAGGGCAAAGACGCGGTGTTCTGGCCGGATCTGGCGTCGGCCCACTACTCGAAACGATCGTTGGAGGACATGAAGCGGCTGAATATCGATGTGGTTCCCAGCCCGTCGGCTCGATGCGCCCAGACCTCTCCACAATTTTGTCGCGAAAACTGAGGAGGAATTGATAAATCAAACGAAGAAAGAACTCAAAATATGCCTGCACGCATGTTTTCGTCCGTCATGGCGAATGTTCCGGGTAACTGTCGGAAGGCCGCTTGGAAGGGCATAGAATTTCTTTGCAAGTAAGCTTATTAACTACCTTCCTTGGGAAAATTATTAAAAGCAATTATCTGTCTTAGCTTTTTGTTATCACCATCCGAAAAAAGTCCTTGCAAACGTTATGAATAACTAGACTATTTGGCTTTATACGCACTACGGAGCTTTGTCTTCTGCTCAAATTAGTGTTCTTTGATGCACTTCTACAATTCTTTATTGAGGGCTTTTTTTGCCGTTTCAAATAATCAAATCGTAGGGGGGGGGGAAACACAATAATACGGTTAGCCCAGGGCAGTCCGAACAAATTTCCTACCCGAAATGATATTCACCCGCATTTTTTTGACGTAGGACTTACGTCTCTCTTTTCTATTCCTGTATAGGGGCGCCGTTCTAAAATTTCTGAAATCGCAAGCGTTACGCGGGTTTGGAGACTTTGAACGATAATATCTCCTCTCTGGCCCACAGACATTTTACGATAAGTATTTCATTCGCAAGGTAGAACATCAACGTTGAATCCCTGTTGCAAACTTAATTCATAATGTTTGTTTAAACTAATTAAAATGTACTTAAAAGAAAAATGTCTAAACGCACAACGCTATTGGTCGAAAATGACATCATGTTTGCGCCTCGCTCTGATTGGTTCATACTGCCACAGTTACCGTGCCAGCGAATTTCAAACATGTGGGGACGACCGACCAATCATCAGTTCTCGCTGTGCATCCGTATGCGACAGACGTGTTTGCGGAGCACGTTGGTAGAAAACGCCACCCGTGAAAACAAGAAGACCAGAATCATCCCACGTCACCTGCAGCTAGCCATCCGCAACGACGAGGAGCTGAACAAACTTTTCTCCGGTGTGACCATTTCACAGAGTGGTGTCCTGCAGCCCAAGAAGACTGAAGAAAATTTCAATCGCGAACCATGTTATCAACTAAAATCCGTCCTTTTCAGGACGATCAAATCAAGTTGCCAACTAAAGAGTATGTTTGATAGAAATTTCTCTTGAGCTCATCGAAATTTTCATTACCACGCACCGGCTCAATATGGCGTTGAAAAAGCCGCGTCTCGGAGAAAATGGCCAAATCAATCGCCCACATCATCTTCGTGGTCAAGTGGTTAGCGGCGTCGCCCGTCGTTCATTGCCATGAAGTGAGGGTTCGATTCCCGCTCCAGCCGGTGGAACTTTTTTGCAAAGCGAAAATGTCCAGTTTAATCCACTGGGTGTTAGGTTAAGTTGTTCGTTGTAATTCGCTCTATGGTCAATGTTCAGTGTGTACACTCTCGAGTGAAAGACGTTGCAAATGTCAATTTTTATCGTAGTATTACGTGCTGCCAAACACTCAGGCCATCCTGCTGCCCAGGAAGACCGAGAAGAAAATTTCAATCGCGAACCATGTTCCCTCCGTTAACAACTAAAACCCTGTATTTTCAGGACGAACAAATAAATTTGCCAACTAAAGAGTATGTTTGATTGAAATTTCTCTTCAGCTCATTGAAATGTTCATTACCACGCACCGGCTCAACATGGCGTTGCTTAAACTGCCGCGTCCCGGAGAAAATGGCCAAATCAATCGCCCACATCATCTTCGTGGTCAAGTGGTTAGCGGCGTCGCCCGTCGTTCAAGCGGTTGTTGTCATGAAGTTGAGGGTTCGATTCCCGCTCCAGCCAGTGGAACTTTTTGCAAAACGAAAATGTCTAAACTGGTCTACTTGGTGTTAGGTTAAGTTCTTCGTAATTCGCTCTACACCCAAACTAAAAAAGTAAGATTGTTATACAATTTCGCTTGATTTTGTTCCATTTTTGCTATTGATCGTAAGTTGGATGAAAAATCTAACATTAGTTGTGGGCAAAACAGCAACAGCAATTCGCAATGAAAAATTGAACGTGTGCGTGAGATTGTTCGCAGTGATATTTAGTTGATGAGTAAGAGATGAGTGTTCGAAAGTCAGATGGCTCACAAAAATAAAATGTGCACATCAAGATCGAGATACAGACCAGGACCGCTAGCGCGGCGGCTCTTGATGGCAACCAATTAGCCACTTTGACAAGGTAAGAATGTGGGAATAGAAACCCAACAGTTAGTTCACTTGGCGAGGAATTCAGGGTGCAGCAATGAAGCAAATGGACATATTTTCCACCAAGCTATGTGCAACCTGTCGCTAACAAACTTGCATGGCATGGCATTGTTTATTTCATAAAACGCTTTGTCGATGATCAGTGAGAACAAACATAGAACACTTGACGGCGGCAATACAACAGTGGCCAATAGCGTTGCGGCATTTTGTGATATCGACTCATCCATATTGTATATTGATATGTTGGTGATGATTGAATAAGGATCCTACAGCGATAAATTTGTTTCGAGCTATTTTTGCTTGCCAGTCGCTTGCACACATTTGCATGGCTTCATTTGTACCATAAAACGCTTTGTGAATCAAAATGGGCGAAATTGCCTTTTCTGAATCATGCGGATTTCTCAAGATATCATAGTATAAACTGCAATTGCATTTTTTACCACCTTTTCAACTTTTGGGTATATGTTCAATCTTCAGTCTGTACAATCTCGAGTTAGAAACGGTGTAAATGCCTATTTTTATCGTAGTATCACGTGCCGCCAAACACTCAGGCTGTCCTGCAGCCAAGAAAACTGATAAGAACATTTCAATCGCGAACCATGTTCCCTCCGTAAACACAGGATCCATTTCACACTTACAAGCACGTTGGACATTTTAGTTCCAACATTTGATTAGGAAGAATCTGCTTTTGTAAACAAACACTTTGTCTGCTAATTTATCGGAAGTTGTATACAATTCCTTCAAATTGAATATATCAGCGGATAGAAATAAAGCTCTTCTTCCTTAAAGAGTGCTTAATTTGTATTTGTGACCTTTTGTTCAAGAGCAAATGACTATGAAAGCCAATCTAATGTTGGCGATGATTTAACAAACAAAATATCATTAACAGTCAATTCGAGGCGAACTGCAGTTTCTATAAATTTTCGTGAAGAACCAATAGCGGAAGAAGAACCGGAGCCTCACACACCAACAGCACAGGGTTTCATGGTTCTTTAGACTGAATAAAATATAGTAGAAATTCATGAATTCGATGACATCAATTTCTTCACATCAACAAGCAGTCCTACGTCAACTTTGCAGTTATGTCACTGACATAACTCATCCTTTCGTTTTTTAAAAGCATAAGACTCGATGGAAAAGATGCTGTCTCCCATTAACACTGCACGTAGCATCTCTCGATTACTGCCGAGAATAGTAATTTCACCAGGAGAAAGCAAACGGAACTAAATAAACACATATCTCGGGAAACAATTAAGCTACGTGAAACTTCATCATCGCCTTTACTGATTGCCACCCGAAGCATCAATACAATGCATGGCGTTTTCAGTTTTCAGATACATATCAAGAAAGGCCCCATTCTGAGTAGCCATGGGCTCTTTCGAGAACCGCCGAAGACAATATTATTATTAAATCCAAACTAATCATCCATGAACGCACAATGGATACTTGGCATGATGAAGACAGTCAAGCAGAGAGCAGCAGAAAGTTGAGGACCGTTATGAAACATCGGAAAAAATGTTCGCGTGAGATAGAAGTCGAGATCTCAAAAGGGAATCTACACGTCAAGATCAGCGCGAATCGATGTGTATTACCCAGCCCATCGTCAAATTGGACTGCTCAAAGTGGTAACACCGGCGATAGGAACAGAGTAATGGAAGCATAAACAAAAACAAACTACCATGGGGCAGCCCGCATTTTGTACCGGTCCATTGTTGACTTAACGCTACCATCATCAGCGAGCCAAAGAGCTTTTGGAGTGAACTTTTGTTTGCGAAACACTTTTCAAAAGCATATTTACCCATAGACCTAATGGCTGAGGTTTTCTCTAGAGTCTAGATAGTTATATGGGAAGCAATGATAAGCAGCTAGTTGAGCGTAGAATATTGAGTGCAGGTCATTGTAAACTGAACATGGGAGACAATGCTTCTAAATTGCCGGAAATATGTGGTATTGTATTTGGGTTTGTAAAATTTTATTTCCACGTTCAAAAGACTAGATGAGTGTTACATATTTAAAAACTCAACGCAGCGGTATGGTTAAGTAGTGCTGTCGTAATCTTTGAATTGTAGCGTAAATTAAATGACCGCCGTAAACACCGGTTAGCAGGTATATTTTCGTTTACGACGTTTGCCAAGATTTTTTTTCTTCTACCAGTCAACTTAATTAGAACTCTATCTTTCTTTATCTATTCGGGAATTCTTATTTTCATCGAGGCTGGGGTCAAACATCTCACGTCAACACTCATCTTACGAAAGAGTGTGCACAGAAACATTGAAAGCTCATGTAAGAACGAACCAGGAGACCCACCATTAATAGCAGACATGATCGTGGGAGAACTTCGCCTTTTTATTCGGATTGTCGTTGAGTCGCCGTATAGGCAGTTAAGATTACATCGTGTAGCTTCCAAGTTTAATTACTGGCCGTCGGTAGACGGTGACATTCGCCTTCCGAATAACTGGAGAAACGCGTTCTAGCATCACATCTGATTCTGGGTGTGTTATTTTATTATGTACTTGGAATGTTCCGTGTTCCAGCATCTAAAAAAAACAATGATGATCAAATTGATGTTGATTTATTATTACTTTATGTCATGTGGTAAACTCTCATTCAATTACCGTGATGATGGAGTGGCCAAAGTTTCACAATAATAATTATTGCTTTATACTACTACCTGGGCGTTTACAAAATGTAACAAATGATCCACTTGAAAAAGAAAATATCCAAATAGTAAAACTACAAACAAACCGATCACTATTCGAAATAATCCATTATGCTGAACATCTATCGTGAAACGACTATCAGTGGTACAAACAAATAATCTAATAAAATTCTAGGAAATCTTTTTCATACTTTCTACATTTTTGGCCAATGGCTGACCCTCAATTTAAAGATGCCATCTAATTGAATCTAATTGATCTAATCTTTCAATTTGAAAGGTCCTCAAAAATTTCGATTGCACGGCTCCACTTGTCAAACGATCGAGAAAAAAATGCCAACTGAAACATGGCAACGCTGTTATGCGTAGCCTGGGCAAGACTGTTAATTTGACAATAGAAAAATGAAGTAGTGCGACTGTAAATATTGTACCTGCAAATTATTTGGCATGTTTTTGATTCTTATTTAATTTTTATTGCATATCCAATTGTTTCTTTTCAGATACAAACCAGTGGAAGACAGGTAAATATACTTTTGACATAAATATATTATATTCTCTCACATATAAATTCATGTAATCAGGGCATGGAAACAAATAATATGGGAGAGACTATCAGAGCACTCAATTTAAGCGTATTTGATGGGTAGAGTTCAATTGCCAACTCCCCATTGCTAACAGTTTGTGAAAAGAGAGCGGGCTCTTACATCATACTTCATGATTTTGGAGTAAATCAAGGTGTAACGGCTTTGTAACAACTCTTTAAATTCAGGATTAACGAAATGCAGTGCATGTATAGTAAATACGTATGTTAGTAGTATTTTCCTCTGATATAAATATATACATAATTTTATAAATATTTCATGCTAGCACTGAGAAATGATAGGGACCATCAAGGCACCCGATTGAAACAGACTGGATGGGGAGAGTGGAAATATCAACTCCCCATTGCTAACAGATTGTGAATAGGGGGTGGGCTCTCCCCTCTCAATGGGGCATCCTCGTGTTAGATAGGTTGCTGTTTTGACCAATTGTTAAATCTTATTGTCGGAAGGCCCAGACGTTCTCTTGAGAAGATGAACAATCTTTAAATCTCCGTGGATACGTATAAATGATATTGCCTATCGGTCCACTCAACCCGTTTTTGGCCGTTCATACAATGGTATGATGAGGAAAATGGTTATTAAAGCTTGATAAAGTCAAACAGAGTGGAGAGCCTGTTGTGTTGGACATGATTTCAGTGCTACAATGTGTGGTAGTCCATATAATCAAATCAAGTTAAAACGGCTTCGAAAATTTCTCAATTTACGCATTATTATTCCTCATTTATTAAATTTATCTACTTCGTTATTCGGAGAATCAACGTATCAGAGTCTAATAATTGAATGTCATTATGAATTCTAACATTCCAAATGGGCTTCATCCTAATACAGCCAATGGTTAAGGGAGCAAAATAGTCGATAGTGCTTATTATATTTATTGATTTTATTATTATGTATAACAGTTGTATTCTTCTATAACATATATGCCCTTGAATACGTATAGGGTATCATTCAAGCTGAAATTGGACGATGAAGAGGTGTTACAATCGGAGTCTAAAGGAGCATTAACAGTCAACAATTTCACAAAGACATCCTATGGAAAGCTTAGTAAGTACTGTGAATTGGGTTATTCGATTTGTTGGATTGTATCGTTAGAAGGAGATTCTTATGTTCCCGCGGGATTCACGTAAGTGTATCTGCTTACCGGTCCGCTCCTTCGTTTTTGGCCCATATGTGAGATCAGACCGATAACTCACATTTATCTTGCTATTAAGAGGCGCTCCGTACAGGACAAGGTCTTAGAAGGCATGGTGACTTCCTCACGTACATACTTCTCCAATAGAAAGCTTTCGGTGAACTATGCCTTGCCCACGAATGTAGAGAAATTCCAAGACCAGATATCAAACCCATAGTCAATCCACACATAGTCTTACCTTGAAGCTATGCATTTACCAACAATATGTATATATAATTTCAACGAAGATGTTCGCAATTCAATGTATCCGACTTTGTGAATAATGTGAGTAATGAGACTCGAGTTGTACGAACATACGGCAAATCTACAAGAAGTTAAACAACTCGCGCAACAGCTATGAGCCAAAAACCGATATACGCCAAGACTTTGAAGGACATCTTTTTACGGACTAATTTGAGGTGATTAAAAAAATGGACGCAGTACTTCGAAAAGAACAGCTTAATAAACGTCACACGTAAATAGTAAAATTTCATTGAAAAATCAGAAATTGCCAGCTTATAAAAAGGGTTAAAGCAATGACAAAATTGAAAATTCCCATTGAAATAATAAAATTCTCACGACTAAATTGTAACTTTTCACAATTTATTAATTTTCAAGCAATGAGTAAACCAAATTTCTAATAAGTTATTTAGAGATTTCCAGGAAAATCCTAATTTTGCATTGCACTCACCAAAAAATTTCATAAGAGTTTAACAAAAACTAAGAAAAAAACAGGAAACGTGAAAATAGCCATAACTCCCCATAAAATACTGTATGAATAAAAATCACAATGCAATGAAAATTAAATAGGGTAACAACAAAAATTCAAGGGTACCACTATTGGCCATAATCCTAATTTGGACATGTGTCAACGATGTTTCACGCTTCCTCAAGGTTGGAGATCTTAAAATGTGTCTAGAATGTTGATTAGTTTACTAATGATGGGGGTAAACGTAAAATGTTATCCCAAAATGCACGATGATTATTATTTAAGCGTTTTTGCTGAGGACTGGCCAAAAATTTGGTACACCTACTCTACTATTTTTCCAGCACTGTGCGATTATAGTCAAAGCCAATCACAAAAAACATATGCAGCGGATGGAAAGCGGTTGCCACAGGGTTACAGTAACGTATCTCACGACGGTCTAGTACCAACTCACGTTCTCTTGAGAAGATGAACAATTGCATAACAATGAAAAGAAAAGCTGTCGTCGAAGGATAAAAAACCACATCCAGAGGTGGTAAATGTACATTTTTCTGAAAACAGTCGCCTGCTACGAAATGTTGTGGCCCACACACTAGCAATAGTTTGCAGGTACAGTTTATGGTAACGTGAAGGATAGAAAACAGAAAGATAAAAATGTCACCCTATTTTTGCCGACACTTTCAAACAGTTACATTCTTAACTGTTTGAAAGTGTCGGCAAAAAGGTCGGTGTTTGAAAGTGTCGGCGTGACTGTATTTGATATCCCGATTAAAAATGCGCTTAGTTGGTAATCTTATCATTTAATTCCATATAATAAACATCATATGTATGCAGTAATATGCCAGCAATTAACGAGATTCTGAGCGGCATAAATCCAAAAATGTTTCGTCGTTTGTAGAAAACGGTACAAAAATGTCATGACATTTTTACCCATGATGGTTCACTTTTGTATGAATTCAATTTGATCGCAATAAATATTATGGAAATATTGTCAAAATACATTACATTTACCACCACAAACTATATAGTTATGAATGCTAGGTGCACACTCAGTATCCCTGTGACAGCTTTTATAACTCCTCTAGCTGAAAATGACTTGGGATATCCAGATGTCTTACTGTATCGACGTACTGCGTAAACTTTAAACAAACTGCCGCTGTGTGTGCCGTACGGGCCAAAGGGTAGGACTCTGATGGCACGGCGGCGCGAAACCACCTCTAGTTCGGATTGCACGCCCAGTGTTTTGCGATGGACGCGATGACTGCAGGCTTGGTCTTCTACATTATAACCATTAATGGCGATATGACTGAACGCTGAACAAGAAAGGAGATTGCAATAATCAAAGCACTTCTTCCACCTGAACGTGTAAGTAAGGCTACGGTTAGAGTGGTAGCACCGAAAACATAAACATATGAGAGATATAGTTTTCACGTGTCGTGCTGTAGATCTATAACAGTGTGGTTTGACAAGTTAAGTCATACTGGTGAACAAAACTAATCAAAAATGTTTTTTTCGTGTTACATTGAACGACAAATGCCAGTTTGTATACTTTAAGGTTAGACAAGTAAATATCAAATATGTATTAATGGCACATAAACTTTCGAGAACTTATCAATGTTTTTAATGTGTAAATTACAGTTGCCAATAACTTCTATGATGGAACATTATTTGAATTGATAGAATTGGTAATGACGTTTTATTAAAACTGAAGCGTAACCAACCAACTTTTATAGCATATTAAATCCATGCCTTTAGTAACTTTAACGCTATTTCAATTTTATAATACTTTCCAAGTAGGTTTCCCATCATTGGAATGACAATATAATTATTTGTAACATTATAGCAAAAATGCATACTATCTAACAATTTACTCGGAATTGGTTAGCTATTCACTGGTTGCAATGGACAATGGAAACCATGTTGGAGCTCTCTATACAGACTTCAGCAAGGCATTTGATCGCATTGATATACCCATGCTTCTATTCAAACTGCAAAGAATGGGTATTGAGCAAAATTTTCTTAAATGGCTCGAGTCTTATCTTACTGATCGACAACAAATAGTCAGATTTAAAGGCAAGACTTCAAATCCTATTCGAGTTACTTCAGGAGTTCCTTAAGGCTCCCATCTTGGCCCTCTTTTGTTTATACTATTTGTAAACGATATTTCCCTCATTTTAAAACACGTAAAAATTCTTATTTATGCCAATTTTATAATTGGTGCAAAAAAAGCCTTTTGCAGCTTAACGTCCAAAAATGTAAATCAATATCATTTAGTAGAAAGCAGAATACACTAGACTGTACAATCTCTCTAGGAAATCAGGCAGTTGAAAAGTGCGGAAGAATTAAGGATTTAGGTGTTATTTTAGATAAGAAACTAACATTCATTGCCCACTATAACACAATAATCAGTAAAGCAAGTAGCATGCTGGGATTAATAAAACGATTTAGTTACAGCTTTCATGACCCATACACAATAAAAACATTATAAAGGGTGATACGGTCAAAATTTGGTCAAGGGAAAACGCGTGTAAATCGGTGAAATCGTTTATTTAAAAAATCAAATTAAATTTCTTTTTCAATTTCAATTAGTATAAAATTCAGGAAAAATATTCAGTTGGGCTTCCGCTTTTCCAAATTCGAATTGCCGGGCCTTACGCTTGACCCCTGCCATCAGATTTTGTACAGCCACCTTGTCCACCTTCTTCGCCGCAGAAAGCCAGTTTGCCTTGAACTGCTGCTCATCCTTAGCAGTTTTTTGATCTTCTTTAGGTTCCGCTTGACAATAGCCCAGTATTTCTCAATTGGGCGGAGCTCTGGCGTGTTGGGAGGGTTCTTGTCCTTGGGAACCACCTGCACGTTGTTGGCGGCGTACCACTCCATGGCCTTTTTACCGTAATGGCAAGATGCCAAATCCGGCCAAAACAGTACGTAACAACCGTGTTTCTTCAGGAAAGGCAGCAGACGTTTATTCAAACACTCTTTGCACGTAAATTTCTTGGTTGACAGTCCCGGAAGCTAGGAAAATGTTGTTTTTCAAGAAGAATGGCTTGCCAAACCAGATATTTCTTTGCGAACTTTGACAGTTTCGTGTGCTTGAAAATATCTGCTACCTTTCCCCTTTCTTTTGCCGTATAAAACTCCTGTCCCGGAAGCTGCTTGTAGTCGGCTTTGACGTAGGTTTCGTCGTCCATTACCACGCAGTCAAACTTCGTCAGCATCGTCGTGTACAGCCTCCGGGATCGCGCTTTGGCCTTCGTATTTTGTTTATCATCGCGATTTGGAGTCACTACCTTCTTGTAAGTCGATAGTCCGGCTCGTTTTTTGGCTCGATGCACGGTTGTAGACGATACACCCAGCTTATTTGCGGCATCTCGGAGAGATAGGTTAGGGTTTCGCTTGAAACTACCGGCAACTCTCTTTGTGTCTCAGCGGCTCGGTTTTCGATTTCCCCCCGATCCAGACTTCCTGGCTGTCGACAAACGTTCCCCAAACACTTTAATTACATTTGTAACGATTGATTTGGCAACTTTTAGCGATTTTGCCAACTTTGCGTGCGAGTAGCTCGGATTTTCGCGATGCGCGAGCAAAATTTTGATACGCTGCTCTTCTTGCTTGGACGGCATTTTGACAACTGAAGAGTGAAATCAAAATAATCTACACACACACACCTTCAAAATGAGGGGTGTTCAGGTTTTTTAAATGCAAAATTGAAAGAAATACGTCAAGTTGATATTGACCAAATTTTGACCGTATCGCCCTTTACGTTGCATATGTGAGGTCAATTCTTGAGTATTGTAGCATAGTATGGTCACCTTTTTCAGTCACGCACAAACAACGAATAGAATCAGTTCAAAAGCAATTTATATTGTTGGCACTTCGAAAAATAGGGGGGGCAAATTTTCTTTTACCACTTTTAAAACACGGTGTAGGCTCCTCAACAACCAAAAAATAAAAAAGGGGGGATATTTTCTCCGGGTTCGTTTTGGTAAAAATTTTTTTGCGTCGGGTTGTTTTTGCTAAAAATTTTTTTTAAAAAAATTTTTTTTTTAAAAAAAAAAAAAATTACTACAAGCCACCATCGTACAAATTATGCTAAATTTGGGCCTTTAAATCGGATGATGGCAACATACAATATGCATTGCGAAAACGTTGACTTTACAAAGACAAAATATAAATTGAAGCAATACTTTAATGATATTTGATAAAAATCTGCCCATAAATGTACTAGAATATAAGCCAAATACAGTTAGAAATATATTTATATAGATTTAAGAGTGACAAAACATATATAAAATAACTGTAACTAAAGGTCTAGACATGATTGACGTCAAATAAATAAATAAATTCGAATTAGTATTTTATGGAATAATATGTAGGATTACGGGATGTAATGTTATCCCATCCCAGGCCTGTGTACCAAATATGTCATAAATTCAGCGGTAATCAACAAATCCACGATGAAATCACTTTTTCGTCACTTTATTGTGGTGTAATTAATTGATTTAAGATTTTCTGATTGATTTTCAGATGTCCTGAATTTGACAAATCTATTGTATTTTGTGATTATTTTATCCCGATCCTACTTGTAAGGGCATACCCATTAACAACGTCACGTACTTAAAGGGTATTTCGGAGATGGAGCGGTTTTTTTTTTTGAAACAGTGGCGATCCATAGAACAATTGTTTGATATCTACTTAAAATATGCGATTGCGAAAGGGTAAAAAGAAGTTGAAAATGGAAATATTTTACATTACGTACTTAATGGACGTTCCATAAGGTAAGTAAGATTTTAATAATCTTAGGGAACGTCCCTTCTTCAAAGGTTATTATTGTTTTAAAGTTTGTTTTCCCATTCTCAAATATACAATATTTAATTCTTTTTGCGCTCTTCTTTTTCAATTTCAATTACTGTTTCCGACTCATCGTCACCATTTCGTCAGGTCATCGACATTCATCTTTTCATTGAACTAAAAAAGAAGTAATGCAGAGGAAGTTCCGGCAAAAGTTCACACAAACAAACAATCAGTTTGCCAGAATAATACAAATAACGATCGTGCCATTAATGTGGCCATCTATCTATCTACATCTACGATTATTTCACTTAGCCCTTCTAAGAAAACAAAAAAAAATCACGAGTCACTGAACGCTGTTGTGATGAGTTAGAAATCATAATGACACATAACTCTGGTGTATTGCAGCAAGCGAATGCTATTGCTTGTTGAGACCACCATCAGTCATCTGGTGCTAGCATTTTTAGCTACGATCATACGGGTTCTTCCTACGATATTCAAAGGTGACCACGCTACAACAGCTTAGCTACCTCCAAGTCAATTCACTGGGGAGGTATTAATGAAATTAAATTTCTAATGTGCTACATAAGAGCACAACGCGAAGGTTGATGATGATTACCGGGGTTCTGCCTGATTTTTCCACCCGGCAAGCGCAAAGTCCGCGTTAAGTACGGGAAGGCAGGTTTTTTAATTGAAGTGGTCATTACTCTTACTCGCCCTCCTGCGCACAAATGAGCGGTCTCTCAAACAAACACTTGGTAAGACCACCAAACGAACAAAAAATATTATCTATAAATTCTAAGCACTACAAGTCCCTGGTTGATTATGTGTGCGTCTGAATGTTTTATGTCATTAAGTTAGTTGGTCATAATAATAAAAGTGTTGATATACGTTTATCGTTCATCGCATATCATATTCATACATCGTCCAGTCAACCACGTAGCCCAATTTGATAAACAAAAACTTCATTTCCCGGTTTCCCGTGAGGAGTGCTATATCCTTGGCTATATCCATTACAGGTGCCTTGAGATTCCATTTTTTTCACTTCAGTCAAAAGACCTGGGTGATCTTCGGCGACGAACCTGTGCCACACAGAGTGGAGTTCAAATGAATGGAATGAGTATCTTTCACCAAACAAACCGACCGACAGTCAACGAAAGGCAAACGTACTTTGGAAAGCGACTCTTCCATTAGCAAACCCGGTTATTCTATAAGCCACCGCAGTACGGGCAGTGCGCTAAGCTGCAACAGTCAAAGTGGAAATATTTCATTTCATCTGCGCCAACCCGAAAGGGACTTGAACAGACGGGTGAGATGCGGGCCGCAAAAATTGCTTGACCCGATGAAGCTGACCTCTTCCAGCTCCAACAGGGTAGTCGATGGTGTGTCTACAGTCGTTGTGTTTCAGAAAAGTTACTTTCACATCGTCACATCGTTATTGCGGTGCATTAGGTCAGTGAGAGAGAAAGATAGATAGAGTGCTAGCACGCAAAAGTGGGAATCAACGGAATTTTCTTATCGTAAGCCCTCGGCTGCAAGACAGTTTTGGATTTATGGGCTGAAATTTATGAACATGACTCGATGTCGTAATCGAATAGTTCCTTACTAGTTCGTCATGGTTTGATAATTGCTATATGAAAACCTGCATTTTCTATCTTGAGAAAATTTTCAATCATCCGAATCATTTGAACCTTGAGTTGCCGTTAATTGCTTTGAAAAAAATAATTATTCCATTTTGAATCACTTAAACCAATTAAGAACCTGCAATATGTTCATTAAAGGAAATTTTGAAGGTCATGGTTTTTTAAAGAAATGCGAAATAATTACGCTTCGTTTGTATAATGTCAAAACAAATATGATATGCATCACAACATACTGCATCCTAATATATTCAAATGGCTTCAGTTTCAAGCCGAGTAGTTGATCTGCACAGCACACCTATGCGTAATGATCTTTTTTTCAATTATCAATGCCACGATAGAGTAGCTGTGATGTGAAGCTGTGGCTTCCGACATTTGTGGAAGAATGTCAATATCGCACATCTCAAACCTTCAACGCAGTTTGAATCCTACGGTGTTGGCTGATTCCATTCCCATCCAATTATTTTCCAATAAGCAGCTGTTTGGATCATGCACAGCAAATTTAGTCGGTTTGCAGCCAGGTATTTATATTACCGAAAGCAAAACGCACAGAAAACAAAAGCAGAGGGAAAGAAAAAATAATTGAGAGAACTGTTTTAAAGAACACGCATTGCTGCCACATGGATGCTCTCTTTAGTGCGCTTTCGGCCTTTCGGTTTCAACAAATGAAGGACTGAATACGATTCCCCGGCGAAACACAATAAACTCATAAACATGACTTTTTAATGCTTGGTGCTCCTCCATAGACCATACCCACAAGGGACGGCAAAGCTTTAGAACATGTCTTCTACCGCTCCGCTTTTTAAAATGGACAAAATGTGATCTGCTCGAAACTAGCAAAATGTCTCATGATATCATGAAAAACGTGTATTTTCATGTTATGAATATACACCATGAATACAAAGTCATGAAATCATGAATCAGCTGGTTATGATAATTCAACGTTACGCCACTTGGCGTTATGTTTTTGATTTTTTTGATAGACGAAAAAGAAAAAAAAAAAAAAAAAAAAAAATGGCAACTTGATTCATGAAATCTTGAAGCATCTGATTTGTAATCATGAATCCAGTTTATGAAAACATGTCACTACTATTCATAATTATTGGCACCTGTCATTTATGATTCGCAATTTAAGTGACGAAAACGGGCAAGTTGATTCACAAAATCATGAAGCATTTCATTCGGAACGTTGAAAAAAATCATGAAAACATGAACAATATTTATGATTCCACATAGGTACCTTTTAGCGAATCCATGGTAACATGAAAAACATATTTAAGAATATGAGAAAAAACGGATTCTTTGTGGTAGCAGACCCCTTCAACTCAAAGTCCGAAAACTTTAAATTTTAACCTCAACTAATTTTTGTTTGGTTTCGGATTAAGACAAAAAAAAACCAAACTGATTTAACAACAAAAAAAAACAAAAACTAAAAAACTATAGCTTATAGCTTGATGTGGTTTTCTAATAAAAACGTTTTAATTTCGCCGGAATCAAATAAAAAGCAAGTTGATAAAAAACACTGCCAGTTTTTGTTACCGTTTTTTTTTACTGCTGCTGCTGCTGCGTGATTAGCTGTGCTGTCGATGTTTGAAGACCATAATTAAGCAAAAATTAGTTTTTCTCTCAAACCTTTTTCAGGTTTTTAAAACCTTACCTGAAAATCACCACCAACTGGTAGGCATGCTTCGGATGAATTGGTGAAAATTTTGACAGGTTGATAGGTTGAAAGCTTGGTGGTACGCTTATAGAGTAGCCATGAATCGAGTTCATTGATGCGTTTGTTTCTGTTCATGATTTTTTGAATTTCAGTTATGAAGCATGAATGAGGGTCATGATTCCATGACTCAGCGGTATGATATTTTATTCCGAGTTGGATTCATCAAAAAGAGAATTGATTTATAATAACGCTTGTGGCGATCATGACTCATGTTCATGCGAGCCGTTGTTATTATTCATGATAATTGTGGTTTCCGTCATGATACCATGAAGCATAGTCATAATGTCATGAAGTGACACATTTTTTGATATCATGAATTTTTATTCATGAATCCGGCAACGGATTTTTTTCCGTGTAGGTCATTTTTCCAACATTTTAAATGTGGAGTCTTGTTTTGGCGGATAGTGGGTGTGGAGTGATAATTAATAGTAAATAAATTATTAATAAAAAAATGTCCTGAGGTGGGTTTATGGTGCGGTGTTTTTTTTTGTTGTGTGGTGAGCATTTAGTCTTTTATTTTCTTTTTTTTTTTCTAGTAGTGGTGAGAAACTTTTGGGGGAATCTGAGACGCGTTGGGGTTCATCCCTCTTTTCAATAAAGGTCTCTTGGGGAAAGTTTGGAAAAACTTACTCTAAAAGGGCGGTTTTTTTGAGTAAACTATATTTTTTTTTTTTTTTGTTTTTGGTTTTGTTGTTGATAATCCTGCCTGTGCTTGGGGTAGGATGGGGAAAACTGCCTCTTGGGAACATCTCCACGACCACTAACAACATAAAACTTCTGTCCCGGAAGATGGTCGAAGTCCAATTTAACGTACGTTTCATTATCCATAAGGATGCATCCATTGAATTTGGTCAGCACCTGGTCATACAGCTTTCAGGCCCGCATTTTGGCCGGAATGTTTTTCTTTATTGTCCGATTTGGTTGATATTGGCCTGATACTTGAAGGATCGTTGCTAAATGCGTACTATGTATGTTCTGTACTACGAACAGGACAGAGTTTGTTAATGACAATCACGCCCGATCTTTCCGGAAAGTCTCCATGACTTTTTGATGCAAATTTTGGTCCACTGTAAATTCAGGAAAACAGACAAACTTTCATGAAACTTTTCAACACTGCACAGACGTTGATTTTGGACATTTTCAACTACTAAATACTACTACAGCTCATTAATGCAACGAAAATATATTGCCTTACCTTATTTTGAATTAAATCGTTATGGAAAAACAGTTAGAATCGTCGAACACCCTACTATACATACAAGCAAATATGTCGTCTCCTACTCTGAATCCACCTGTTTCTCGGAGGAGGATATAAAGAAAAACCTCAAAGACCAAGGCATCTGTGATCTCCGCCAGATTCGAAGGAGAAGAGCAGAACCGGATTCCTTCCCCGACCCTCATCCTAACAATAAAGGGAACCTTGCTCCTACCAAATGTTGACTTCGGATGCATCCGACACTACCGATCTCTCATGCTGTGCTTTAGATGTTATGAGTACGGTTACACGAAGGCAATATGACAAAGAACCACATCAACTTGTGGGAACTGTTCCGGTGACCACCAGTACCATGCTCTGAAACAAGCTTCTATAAACACTGAAAAAGCCACGAACACCAAGTCTCTAGCCGAAAATATCCCACATACGAAAAAGAACTGACCATTTACCATATGCATGTTGATATGGAAGTATCGTACACAGGCGTCCGACGCACCTACGGGTCATAGCATTGTCATGACAACCATCGTAAACGCCAACAACTAAAAGCTCTTTGCTGACCTCACTCGATGCTCGATCACATTATTGTCGAACTTCGAAAAAACGATGAAGCTATCAATACCCTTCGAGCTGTGATAGCTTCCAAGGTCACGAAATCAGAGTCTAGCTACCGGAGAATATCCGCCCTTGAAGCACAACTTTGATTATCAACTTCGTCGGCACCCGATCTTCCATCAGCCCAAACCAGCTAACACTCACTGTTCTTCTTCAGCATTTCAAGCTTATTGCTTTCACAATTAGCTTATTGCTTGCTCTCAACTTAGTGTTCTAGATGCACTTCCACAGTTATTAATTGAGAGCTTTCGATGCCAAGTACCATTTTGCATTATTATGATTGTGTGGCAAGTACAATCATACGCTATGCCCAGGGAGTCGAGAAATTTTCCATAACGAAAAATTCCTAGACCAGACCGGGAATGAACCCAGCCACCTCCAGCATGGTGTTGCTTTGTAGCTGCGCCTTTACCGGCTGAGCTAAGGGAGGAATCACCTCACTGTCTGCCGAGCTTTTTGACGCGTTGATCAATGACAGTAGTTGTTATAACCGATAGGAGCTCACTGGCCAATACGACACAATCGAAGATCTGGCTTCCGAAGTAAAGAGGCTCCGGAAAAAGGACACAATTCAAAAGGAAGTCATCGTGGCAATTCGACAATCTCAACCAGTTCTCCTATCACCACCACCAACCGCAAAATCAAAGAACCACTGCAAGGCTTAAGAACGCAAGCAAGGACACCACCGAAACGACTCGGAAGCGCTTCAGAATTGGAAACACGCCCCGATTCACTGACAACAACACCGACATGACCGTCCCTAACCTGACCCAAGAAACCAAACCCGAGGCAGCCACACCTAGCAGCCATCCATAAATCAACAGAGGACATAAAGGTCAATTCCTCCACTGACGACGAAAGTCCTCCATCGATAAACAACCGCAAGACAGCCCACTAATAATGCAGCACTGCTCAGCCTCAGCGCCAAAATCAGTGCACAATCCTCGATACTTCAACGCGGCTGGAAGAGGGGCGGGCCCTTGACAAAGTAAAACGAAACATCCTTACAACAAGCGAGACGAACAAGTAGGTTTCCCTGTATCCCACGCAGTACGGGTGCAACAAGGTGGTTTACCCAGTGGAGTTACAGAGCAGGCGAAGCCCAAAACCAGCGGACAACCCTCAACCCTCTAATGCCACTCGAAGAGGGACGGACAAGCAGGCATCCCCGTATAGCCCTGAAGACTCTAGGCCGGATGACAACAGAAATTGCGAGTTGGTTCACCTGTACCCCTTGCCAGATCCAGCACAAGAGCACGCAAAACAAAAAACTACAACCTGTACTGGGAAAGGGATAGGGCCTCGGGTAACCAAAAACTCCCATTGCGGAAGCCAACACACAACCGGAACTGGTGGATCATCTGCGACGCACGTTGTTAACTCCCCTAGAACTAGTTCCTACACCGCTGCAAAGATCGGCAAGATTAAGGGTGAAAGGAAGCATTCCCGTCGAAGCCAGGACCAACGCCGCCCTTTATGACACCTGGAAAGTCGGCCTTGGTGACCTCCTGACGCCATCTGCTGGCCCCTCACGGCCCCGAACCAGCACCAAAAAAGCCCGAAAAAAACCTTTGGTAGCAGGCGCTAATACTCCTACTACAAAAAACCCCAACGCTACTCCAGATAACCCCCCCATATTTTCTATATTTTGGCCACCAGTCTGGCCTTACCAGGACTCCGCCGAATGCACTCTCTCACTCGTTTGATGGCTTCCGGACACCTAACAGTGTGTTACGGCCAGGTCTGAGAGGTATTTTCCAAGAACCGGTTTTTTTGGTAGCGATTGATAGTGCCAAAGATGAATCTTTCGTTTATTCCGAGTGGTTCCAATTTCTTTGAAATAGTACACGGTCTGAAAAATTAAAAAAAAAACTTATCACGTGCTCCTTTGTCGCGTCCATGATTACCACGAATCTCAAATGAATGAAAATTCAAAACAAACTTGCAAGCCATGCTGACATACACACTGAATACACTCTAAAAGAAAAAATATGTAAACATGTCTGTGATTAACCCATCTAAAGTAACACATGTTAAAGAAACACTGACAGAAATTAAAACTTACCCTGTATATTTTTTCAAAATTCAGGTGCAATCGATACAAAGATGGATTGTGAGAAATTTTTCTAGAATTGTGAACAAGTTTCTGTCAGGTTATTGTGTTAATGCAGGAGGAGTTGCTAGGAGAATGTTCATCGCAGTGCAAAAATTAGTCGACTACGGTGGGCTAAAGATGTTAATGTTGCCATATCAAAATATTCAAAACAAGAATAAGGGCAAGGTACGTACAGTGCGAGGCTGGTGAAGTGTTGCCAGGGACAGTCGATCAGATTGGACTGGACTGAGTGAAAATATCAATTGTCCGCATTGAAATTGGTTCACAACAAAAATGAGTTTGATGGCATTTGTTGTTTGGAAAATTCATTTCGAATTTTAATATGTAAAAAAAAATCCTTATTGAATAAGAGGTAGAGGTAATAAAAATATCGTTAAGTCAGACTACGTGAACTGTAAGTATGATTAGTAAACAAAAGTTAATTTTTATGACAGGCGACATTGAATGTTAAATATCGACAAGCATTTGTTTTTGTTAAGGGTCTATTTACTATGAAGTTTTTCCAAAATATATCAAGAGCCAGTTTTGGAAACGCATAATTTAAGATTGCTTAATGGTCGCTTCATTTCCGTTTTGTTTTTAATTCCACACTAAATGACATGCGCTTAAAAATTGTCCCTTGACAAACAACTAACATCTTAGCAGGATTCTGTAGATGATGATCAAAATTGTAAATATGGCATTAAAATCAGTATGTCGATTTGCACTAGAAGACAACCCTTTCAATAGATAAGTTTTATTGTATTACCGACAGCCCAGTCCTATGGCTACTTTTTAATATTCTGAATATTCAAAAGCCTTCTGGTTAGCGTTTGGACAGTAGTAAAAGCTTACCAAAACCAAATATAAATAAGCCAACCTAATCAATCAAACGCCATTCGCTAGGACAAGCCATCTACTTGATCGTGTGCTTCAAAGCTAAAAAAAATGCTAGCTCAGAACGTGATCTGAAATCGATACACATGCGCCTACAGTTGCTAAAAATGTCTTCCGATGGATCTACGAAGTCTCTTCAAAAAGAAACTTGGAATATCATCTGCATACATGTATTTCTAATTTAGAAACTAGCCGACCTCCTTTTGAACCAAGTTGGGCCACACCTGGTAGGAAGGAGGTTTGAAATACGACGACAAAAACAACAACGACGACACGACTGGTAGGTTGGTTTGGTGGAGGTGTCTCAAAAAAGAAAGAAAGATGACATGGTAGAGAGCGTTCGTTGCGTTGCGGCTCTTCTCATCTTTCCTTTCGTCAGTCGGTCGGGCAAGCATTGCGTCTACCGGATTGGCTACCGGTGGCGACGATGGTGGCATACAAACGTGTCTTTTTCAGAAAAAGGTTATTCTATCAGTACGTGTTCCATCCAGTTTATCTGGATATAGAGCATTCCAAAAATCAAAAGGGAAGGGTCATCTATTTCTAGCTACTGATACACATTGATGCAGAGCCCGAAATTTTTTGTTTAATAAAAATATGTTGGTCATCTATTATTTGGATATGAATACATCTCCAGGGAAATGAAGAAAAAACAATTCAAAAATGTTTTCATTGAATATTTCTTATATAAAAAGCAAATAAGCCGAAGAAAAACATTGGAACTATGCTTAAAATTCAACGGAAATATTTATTTAAAAATTCTTTATTCATGAAACCAAAAAAATACATCAGTGTTGTGCCAATGGCATACCGATATGAGAAAAAATACGGTCAGGTGATTTTCTTCGATAAACACAATTCTAGATCCCGAAGAGACTTTTCTCTTATTTTGAGAATTCAAAAACAGCATCTTGTTAAATATCCTTAGAATACAGTTTAATCCAGTCCATCATTTGTATGAGGATGAGGATGAAATAAATTGCAACATCTACAAGATAATGGCTTAAAACATACCTTATTTGTCATTAAATCCGTTGATATAAATAATCCAGTATTGGCAAGGCACTTATCCTTCGTATCCGAGTAGTTTATAACCACTGTGGAATACTTCACAAATCCTAGCACATTCCGTAGAAATTCCTCAACAAAAATCACTGGCTCCTAGTCCACTTAATCCAGCGGGTTGTAAAATCGATCCATAAAAGCGGCTTACACGTTTTTCTTCTTCTTCTCCTTTAACACATAATTTACCGCATCCCAGCTTGTATGCTCACCATTCCTTGAGTGAGACGTAGCACTTTACTAGAGTAATTTAACTTGGAAACACTGCAGTAACTCGAGATGGAAAATATGTCGATTCACTGTCGCAACAGGATAATGTAGCTTCTTAAAATTCTTCTTCCTCACTTTGAACAAGATTCCGGTAACCTTTATCGACACAACATGGAACCTTATTTTTTTCTTCAACCGTTTCTCTCATTAGGTACTCCCACAGGCTATCCAAAAGATGTCATTCATACACGCAGCGAGTCATCTCCCGTTGACACACTTTGGTATCATACTTCCTCGGCAGATCTTCCGAAACTCTCCTCCTTGGGGCCCAATCACTCTCTCCAACTTTCTCGACACAAACCTTTTTTGTTTCTATTCTTCCTGACCAAACACTTTCTTTTGCCGCCAGGCATAAAACATCTCACCTCATCACGTCTTCGAAACAGGTCAAATCTCCCGCAGAAAGTAAAAGATGAAAACCGGAAAACACCTGTTGTCACACAGTCGAATGAGTCGCGAAGACTCACACTAGCACGGATTGCAACCTTTCACCCAAACATTTATTTCAACTGAATGAAAGACTATGAACTACATCGACCAAAAAATCACAAGTTAACAATTCTCTAGAAAAGCATGACCACTTCCTCGTAATGCGAGGTATTGCACTGAACAGGTTGATTTAATTTTATGTTCAACAGAAGGTACACACTATATTCTTCCGGAGGGTATACAAACTACACACGCGACTACAACTGACATAAGTTCCACGACCTACACCGTCCCGTAGCTCAGACCATACTAAAAGCCAAGCTTGTGACCAAACATCAACCACAGAAAACTAGTTTTCCACTCTCCACAGCCAAATTCATCAACGCGTGGTGACTTCGGTTACACTCTCCTGCTAAACACCTGGCAGTGTTTTCAGTTGAACGACTGTTGACAAAAGTGTAATGTTTAATTTCAAGCCCAGTATTCTAATTTTGATGTTCGCTACCGATTAATTTCCGAATTTTATCACAATGAGCTCCTGCTTCCAAAATCTATTTTTAAGTATAATCTACAATCAATGCATGGTATGTCCACAGTAAAAACTGTACCTAAGCGACATCACCCACTGATGAAAACTAGCAACCGCATCCAGGTACGAGAGGTTACCTCCGAGAGAGCCGAGCCCAAGCCCACACGTTATTATGGAGAGAGCTAGGTGGGCAAAAGCTTGAATTGAAATAACAACACAGAGCCACTCAGCAGCACCAGTACAGCGAAACAAACCGGTTTTTGTGCAACTTTCTTCTGCTTTGGCTCTGTTGACGGTGCGACGTATTCGTTCAAAGTTTATGCTCTTTTGTTTACCTTTAGCCGTGCGGGTTCATTAGCCATGATGCACACCTGTACGTAAAGTTCTTACCTATGTGTGCTGTAGTTTACCGACGAACGAGGTTGAAATGAACAATGTTTATAAGCCGAATGAATTTAACATTGTATGGTGACTCTATCATGGTAATTCATCAGAGCAAGTGAATGTTCTTTAAGAACACATCGGACACATACAGAGTGAATGATCTATATTCTGCTTCAACATGGAAGAGATATTAAGAATTGAGTATGCCTGTTTGGTGGTTTGAAGTCAGTTAAATTGTTTGTTTGCAAAACCAATCTTGGGCAGTTTCACTTTGATTTTAAACTGGCTCCAATTCCAATAAAAACTGAATTCGCTAATACTTCCACCAAACATAAAGTTATTAGATGGAACATGTGAACATAGAGAGGCGAGGAACCGGTTTTGAAAGTTTGGTCAGAGTGCCGACGCCAGTGACTGCAATATGTAGACCGGGTTGCGGCCCAGTGCTTTAACGATTGAAAGTTCATTCATATTTGGAACAGGAATTGCGACTCGCGACAGGTAGGTACACAAATCTCGAGGGCAGAGTGAACTGCCAACCCGCAAGCGGCCTGTTCTTCGTTCTGTGAGACGAATCAATCATAATAAATATGATACAGTAGAGGTGCTGCTTTGGTCTGTCGAAAATATAACTAAAACTGTGTGGTCTTATGGTATAAATACATATAAAACTTTCACAAATTGCAGTTCTTAATACGTATAGTTTTTAGCATCGGTTAACTAATTCCAAACATATGTCAAGAACATGGTCCGTTCAAAATGGGTCGTTAGTCAAAAACTAGCCTCAACCGCGCTAGACTCATGAACCTCAAGACTCTACAAGTTGAATAATTTTATATATTATATTAAATGATATATGGGAGTTATAATGGTATAATAGGAAGTGGCCATTTTCCGGTTTGTATCAAAACCCATCATACGAAACCTCAAATCACATGAGAAAAAAATAGTTGATCAAAGGTCATAGAAATGGCTCATCTCAATTGGATTTGGTATTGACTAATGACACAAAAAAAGTTTTAAGATTTAGTCAAATCGAGGCACCTGTTCTGTGCAACCATGATCTACTGTTCGCATCTCTCGATTTCAACTCTAAGCATTCTCCGAAGACAATTCAGTTTCGTGATTACAATGCCATCGAAGTAGATCTTCTCATAGAAGCTTTTCAATCAAACGACTGGCGATCATACTATCGAATCAATGATTCGAATCAGCTGATCGAATTTTTAAACTCTGTGTTATCGAATTTACATGACTCCTTTGTTCCGATCCGAAGTGTTTCTGATAATAGAAAAGTTAATATTTAGTTTGACTCGACCATATGCAGAGCGGTTGAAGATCGAGATTTATTAATTAAAAAATGTAAATTTAGTCAAAACCAATTCGATCACTTTTTATATAAAAGAGCACGAAACAGAATAAATATATTGGTAGGATCTGCAAAACAACGTTACTATGCGTCTCGACTTGATCCTAAACTTCCTTCAAAACAGTTGTTGATGAATATTGAAAAACTTGGCATTTAAAAGATAGTCGCTTCTATAGTGAATAATTTTAGTGCAGATGAAGTAAACAATGCTTTTTGCAATAATTTCTCATCCGATGCTAATATAGATTATTACCTATGTAAATGTTATTGATAGTGATCCCTTCTACTTCAATCAGGTTGAACAATTTGACGTTGTTCACACAATGTATTCCATAAAATCAAATGCAATTGGTGTTGTAATATAACAAATTGGGGTTTTAAAGGGTTTTTTCGCAATTATTTTCATTATCTTATTATGTGTGGGGGGGGGGGGGGGGGGGGGGGGGGGGGGGGGGGGGGGGGGTGTGTGTGTGTGTGTGTGTGTGTGTGTGTGTGTGTGTGTGTGTGTGTGTGTGTGTGTGTGTGTGTGTGTGTGTGTGTGTGTGTGTGTGTGTGTGTGTGTGTGTGTGTTCAATCTAACACCCATCGGCCGGCAATGGTATTATGGAAGAATTCTGTTTACAACAATCATTCAAGTGACCATTGGAAGCAGCTTTAATCCAGGAGCTAGAAAGTGATAGCTCTACTGCAGATCCAGCAACCCATTTCAGAATGTCTGGAGAGTCACGCCCATTCCGAGGTTACTTTCACATACAATAAGCCCCGCATGTAAACATTACCGATATCATTTGGATAAGGGCACTGCAACACACCTCCAGATTTGGAAATTTTCAATTTCCAAACCAGGCACGTATGTAGTATTATTTGAAAATAAGATTATTGTTATATTTTTATAATTAGATAGATCTCACCCATGGCCGCATCCTTCATCACACTATCTTGTTCATTCATAAAAATAAAAAAAATCGACGTTGATTCGTAATTAATTTCATGCACTCGTGATTAAATAAGCGCAAAAATTAACGTTTCTAAACAGCCCGCTAGATATGCAACCTGCATAACAAAACTCTGTACACTCCGTGGTGAATGCACCTAAAATTATGTGCAAGCTTTTCACCCGCCCATGCGCGTTGTTTTCGTTTGCCGCTTCTGACCAGCAAATGGCCGTTGTCCACATTGCACTAGTCTTCTTTTTTTCACTCCACACTCTGCTAATAATGCAAATCCCCGCTATGAGGCGACTCTATATCAAGCTTCAAAACTGCTAATAATCATCGATTCACTCGCGACAAAGTGGAAAAAACACTCTAAACTAATAATTTATGCCCGAGTGTCACAATATTACCACTGATGTAACTCTTCTTCCAGGTGCGGGGGCGAAGCACAAAAACCAAACAAAAAACGGGGAAATACTACCGACACTAACACATTTTGATAGGCAATCGATTGTATTCTCGACAGCTTACACAATGCACGCGGAGATTTTATGATTTCACTGTTAGTTCAAGTTAAATTACGGATTATTGTATGATTTTTTTTCGCGAAAACGACGCAGCAAAAACAAAACACGTCAGTTTCGAAGCACTGCTTGCTGCGATCCATCATCCATTATATTCGCTGATGTGTGGAAAAATTCCTAAGTTATACCAATAAATAAGAAACTGAGTTCAAGCTCATTGGATAACTTACGACCAATAAGCATTCTATGTGCACTATCAAAAATATTCGAAAAACCAGCTTAAGTCTGATTATCGTTCAAAACATAGTACCAAAACAGCTATGCTGAAGGTGTTATCGGCTTGGTTCTCGTAATAATCGTCCAGTAGTTCTGATTCTTCTGGAGTTTTCCAAGGCTTGTGACACTATTTCCCATCGTATATTATGTCATAAATTAAAAGCTAGGTTAAGGTTTTCCGATCGTGCTGTGAATTTAGTCAAATCATACCTGAAGTCTCGTGCGCAGACTGTATTAAACAACGAAGTATATTCCGAATTTATTCGTATCATATCAGGAGTTCCCCAGGGCTCGATTCTTGGACCTCTTCTTTTCTCATTATATATTAATGACCTGGTTGAAGTAGTAAAAAACTGCAAAATATATTTATTCGCTGATGACGCTCAATTACATTTAGATTCCGAAAATATGTCTGCTGATGAAATATCCAGCAAAATAAATGAAGATTTACAAAGGATTCTACCTTTATTTGGCTTACTCTTAATTCTAGGAAAACGAAGGCAATTTTCCATTTATTTCCAACTCTTCATGCCATGTAACATTAAAACCAATATTAAAATTACATAAAGAAATAATTGAATCTGTTGAAAGTGCAACGAGTTTAAGCATTCATATTAAATCTAGTTTTGGGTTGCACAAGAGTGCTATGTTACAATGTGGGAAAATCTACGCTTCCTTGCGTTCACTATGTGTTTCATCATCGTTTCTCAAAAGTGATACCAAGTTAAAGCTGTTTAAAAGCCTTATTCTTCCACATTTCGTGGCTTGTTACTTTCTTCTAAATATGAAATATCTGTTATCACTTTTGATCACTTTTGTTAAATAAACTACGGATCGCCTTGAATGCATGCCTACGTTATGTGTTCAACTTAAACAGATACACAACCCAGGTAACCAATAAGCATTGGCATATGCAGTAAATCAACCCTAAATCTGCATTTCAGATGCTACAAGCATTATATTAGCATTATATCAGCATCTTGAATGCTATCTGTTGTAAAGTTGAATTTCAAATGCTATTAAAATGCTTGTAGCCTGTAAGAAGCATTTCGAATGTAAAATAGCATCAATGAAGCATTATCATAGCATTGCAGTAAAGCAGCCGTGTATTGTGCCAAAAGCGGCATTTATGTTGCATTTAAGGCGACCTAATTGCTTGATAGGCTGCCGTTAAGGTGCTTTGGAACTGCTTTTTGGTTACCTGGGAAGTGTTTCTCAAATGCAGCATCTATTAATTGGCTGCCGATTTGAAAACTTCAGCAAACTACGTTCATGTTTATTTTTACATGGTCTTACGAGTTCAAAAATATTAGACTATTTATACAGCAAATTATAATTTTCACGACGCAATCGATTTATCAAATTTATTCTTCCACGGCATCGTACTTCTAAGTATTGTAATTCATTTTTCGTTCGAGGTTTAGTTCACTGAAATTCTTTCCAGCGAAACTTATTTCATAGCATTTAGGAGAGGATGTACAGAGCATTTCAAGTAATAGAAGTTGTTCACAAGTTGAATTGATATTGAAGAACAGAAAATTAATTAAATTAGTAAAGTCTGGAATGGCAGCGCGTATTCTACCAGTGAAAATCATTGTAACATCAAAAAGACCTTCAAGGCTTAAGTAGCGGAATAGAATTCGAAGGAGTACAATTTCGAAAATATTATCGAGTTCAGGCCGCCCATTTTGCTGGATCAAATTATATACACTCTATATAAACTTATTTTCTTTACATATTCATTATTTTTCGAGTACTTTTACAAAAAGACGAATCTGATTTTGTAAACAAAAAGGGTAAGTAAGATTCAAACGTTAAGTTCTTGAAACCCATAGCACTTTCATACAAACTAAGGCCACCAAAACAAGAAATAAAATTTCCCTAACATGAGGGTGATGCTACTTTCCGTGAGGGTGCTGACAGTTTTGAGAAATTCACGTTTGAATTTACTTCTCCTCTTTGTTTACAAAATCAGATACGTCTGTTTGAAAAAGTACTCGAGATTTGATAAATATTCCATGGAACCTAATGACTGGGATGAGAATTATTGAAGTTGTAATTGGACAATGGGGTGGACAGCCAATCGGAATCTAGGAGAGGAGATTTCGAAAGTAGTATCTCTGCCTACGGGCATGCCAAACCCTTTTTGGCCCTTCATACAGCAGTTGTTGAATTAAGAACGGTAACAAAGCATGATCTCTCTGTGAAGTGGAGCCGTATGCAGGGCAAAGTCCACGCTAGAATGGTGGCTTCCTACATATATACGTACATAGGTCACATGGAAAAGGTCCATGTTACGCTATTGGTGGAACAATAAAACGCATGGGGCAAGTTTAGTCAATGAGCTCACACATACGCTTGGGCAGTCCCCGAGTCTCCTCCATTCCCTTTTTGATCTTTACGGTAGTTACTAGCGCCGACTTGCGGTTTTCGGAACAATATATCCTGTAGAGAAATAAATCATAATAATTGAAACAAATATGGAATGTTTCAACTTTTTTATTTGTTTATTTACCGTTACTGAATATTTCTGCTATGTCGCCAGCAAAATGAACTTTATGCTCACAAAAAAATGTTTTAAAAAAATTGGCATTTCAAGATCTCTTATTTTTTTAACAAAATCCTCTTTTTTCCAAAGGTATTTTTTTTACTGTGTATAGTTTTTTAAAAACCACCTAAAACTTCATTGATTACACCATTTTGAATAAACGAATCATTTTCGCAGCATAATTATTTTCAATTATCAGTACCATTTTAAAATAGGCTCTTTTAGGAAGTAAGTCGTGTCTTATAATGATAACGTTGTGTTTTGGATGAAATAAAATAGCTGGGCAACACACTAAGAAAACTTTACAGTATTCGGCAATTTTTTACCGAGCTTTCAACAGCTGAACGTTCGGTAATCCGATTTACCGGATTTCGGTGAAATTTTACAGTATTCCGGTAAAACAAATTACCGGAACTTGTCAAATTTTACCGAAATCCATTAAATCGGATTACTGAACGTTCAGCTGTTGAAAGTTCGGTAAATAATTACCGAATACTGTAAAATTTTCTAAGTGTGAAAGATACATACAAATCAGAAATGGTCGACTAAAATGGATTCAGTATACCCCCGAGATATGTGTCACCTGTCAAATCACGTGAAACTTCATAAACAAAATTGGAATACTAGAAAAACTTAAATTATTCCTTTGCTTGTTCACTTTGAAAATATAAAAACCCGAAATAATCCACCGATGATGAGACTGAACCCTTCTTACACTTCACTAGAATTACGAACTCAAATGTGGCCAATATGGTATAGGCTACATATTTTCATCAGAAATTCCAGGAAGAACCAGGAATATTCGATATGTCATACATTCAATTTATAAAATCCACTATTTGTCAATCCTGAACGTATTGTTCATCGATGTGATCAAAATATTGCCATTAATAGTTTCTAATATTGCCATTAATAGAAAATCGCATAAATATTAGAAATTTCATATAATGAGTCCATAGAATGAACTATTGGAAAATCCTAAGCGTCAATGTTGATTATCGATATGGATTCTAAATGCTTAACACGTACGTCCCCAACCCCTCTGAAATCGAAAAATTCAAATTTAAAAATTTGCAATAGATCACAAAATTATCCTAGTTTGTGAATCTGCCCTGGAAATTCCGAAAATATCCGTAGTTTTGGATTCCAAGGTGGGAGTACTGGGGTAAGTACCTGTCCAGGAATGGTGGACAAAATATTTTTGGATGCGAAACATAGCATGCGGCATATCAAACTTCATGGTTTTGCAAAACTAGGTCATCAGAAGACATTTTGAGGATTTCTGACCATACTGGCCACTAAAAGAGGTCCTGCGGGATACGAGTTCCTCCGGAAAAGTGGCCATAACAAATCTTTTCCAAAACCTAGCTTGCGACATATCAAACTTTATGATTTTGCAAAATTTTGTCTTCGGAGGATATTCTGAGGGTGTCTGACCATACTGGCTACTTAGGAAGGCCCTGCGGGATCTGAATTCCTCCGGGAAAGCGGCCATATTCAAATCTTTTCCAAAACCTAACTTGCGACATATCAAACTTCATGATTTTGCAAAACTAGGTCCTCGGAGGACAGTCTGAAGATTCCTGACCATATTGGCTATTTAGGAAGGCCCTGCGGGATCCGAGTTCCCGCGGGAAAGTGGCCATATTCAAATCTTTACCAAAATCTGGCTTGCGACATATCAAACTTCATGATTTTGCGAAACTACGTCCTCGGAGGACATTCTGAGGGTATCTGACCATACTGGCCCTGCGAGATCCGGGAAAGTGGCCATATTCGAATCTTTACCAAAACCTAGCTTGCGACATATCAAACCTCATGATTTTGCAAAACTTCGTCTTCGGAGGACATTCTGAGGGTATCTGACCATACTGGTTTCTTAGACAGGTCCTGTGGGATCTGAGTTCCTCCGGTAAAGTGGCCATATTCAAGTCTTTACCAAAATCTGGCTTGCGACATGTCCTCCGAAGACAAAGTTTTGCAAAATCATGTAGTTTGATATGTCGCAAGCCAGGTATTGGTAAATATTTCAATATGGCCACTTTCCCGGAGGAACTCGGATCCCGCAGGGCCTTCCTAAGTGACCAATATGGTCAGGATTCCTCAGAATGTCCTCCGAAGACAAAGTTTCGCCAAATCATGAAGTTTGATATGTCGCAAGCCAGATTTTGGTAAAGATTTGAATATGGCCACTTTCCCGGAAAAAAACTCAGATCCCGCAGGGCTTCTCTAGGTAGCCAGTATGGTCAGACACCCTCAGAATATCTTCCGAAGACAAAGTTTCGCAAAATCATAAAGTTTGATATGTCGCAAGCTAGGTTTTGGAAAAGATTTGAATATGGCCACTTTCCTGGAGGAACTCAGATCCCGCAGGGCCTCCCTAAGTAGCCAGTATGGTCAGACACCCTCAGAATATCCTCCGAAGACTACATTTTGCAAAATCATGAAGTTTGATATGTCGCAAGCTAGGTTTTGGAAAAGATTTATTATGGCCACTTTTCCGGAGGAACTCGTATCCCGCAGGACCTCTTTTAGTGGCCAGTATGGTCAGAAATTCTCAAAATGTCTTCTGATGACATAGTTTCGCAAAATCATGAAGTTTGATATGTCGCAAGCCAGATTCTGGTAAAGATTTGAATAAGGCCAATTTCCCAGAGGAACTCAGATCTCGCAGGGCCTTCCTAAGTGGCCAGTATGATCAGACACCCTCAGAATGTCCTCCGAAGACAAAGTTTTGCAAAATCATGAAGTTTGATATGTCGCAAGCTAGGTTTTGGAAAAGATTTGTTATGGCCACTTTTCCGCGGGAACTCGGATCCCGCAGGACCTCTTTTAGTGGCCAGTATGGTCAGAAATCCTCAAAATGTCTTCTGATGACATAGTTTCGCAAAATCATGAAGTTTGATATGTCGCAAGCCAGATTCTGGTAAAGATTTGAATATTGCCAATTTCCCAGAGGAACTCAGATCTCGCAGGGCCTTCCTAAGTGGCCAGTATGGTCAGACACCCTCAGAATGTCCTCCGAAGACAAAGTTTTGCAAAATCATGAAGTTTGATATGTCGCAAGCTAGGTTTTGGAAAAGATTTGTTATGGCCACTTTTCCGGAGGAACTCGTATCCCGCAGGACCTCTTTTAGTGGCCAGTATGGTCAGAAATCCTCAAAATGTCTTCTGATGACCTAGTTTTGCAAAACCATGGAGTTTGATATGCCGCATGCTATGTTTCGCATCCAAAAACATTATGTCCACCTTTCCTGGACAGGTACTTACCCCAGTACTCCCACCTTGTAATCCAAAACTACGGATATTTTCGGAATTTCCAGGGCAGATTCACAAACTAGGATAATTTTGTGATCTATTGCAAAAAACTGCATCAAAATCCGATGGCTAACGATGGAGTATCATTATTTTTAAATTGGAATTTTTCGATTTCAGAGGGGTTGGGGACGTACGTGTTAATAAGTACATGTTCGTTGAAAACTGTGTACACGGTGTTCAATAAGTTCGGATACACTTTCAAAATTTGTTAAAAAAATGAAAACATTTTTTTTTTTTTTTTGGATGTATGTTAATGAAATGTATGGTTACAAGGAACGGATACAACATTCGGTGGACGCCCGGCGCCTAAGGCAAGGGCTCCGGGGGGGGGCGAGGGCGCGGGGAGGGAGGGGGGGAACCGGGGGAAAGTAAAGGGGGGCGTGGGGGCCCAGAGGGCCAAAAAAAAAAGGAGGGGGACGGCTGGGAGGCCACAAAGTTTTGTCCAGAAAGTCGGTTAAATTGTCCCGACACCAGGCTTGAACCACATTTGCCGTATGGGCTGGTGCACCGTCCTGCTGGAACACGTAGTGCTCATCGCCGTAGAGGCTTCGGAGACTGGGGGCAACAACCTTTTCCAAAACCTCAGTTTTGTAGTACGCCGCGTTGATTTTGACGTTTTTTTCAATAAACACCAGGGTAGCTTATCACGTTTGCATACTGCCCCCCAAACCTCACCGACGCGGCACTTTGGAACCGAGGGATGTTTATATTGGATTCAGGAATGCTGTCCCTCGATGGCGCCCACACCCGGTCATTTTGCACATTGTGCGGCTGCTGCAGCACGAACAGTTTCTCGTCCGAAAAAACAAACTCCTGACCAGCGTGCCGAGAGAGGATCCTCTTAGCTCGATCCAACCGCTTTTTGCTGGTAGCCTCCGAAACGCCATGGACCTTACGTTTTTGTAAGGCCTGAAACCAAGGTCCTTGGTGAGTATGATGTGAGCGGTTCCAATGGAAACGTTGAGATCTGCAGCCGTTTTCCGGATTGAGCGGTTCTTTTTGCGCCGAATTCGCTCCCTCACGATCTTGATGACCCGTGGCGTCCTCGCTGAACGCGGCCGACCGGATCTCGCACGGTCATTGGTCGAGGACGTCTCCCGGTATCGCCTGATGGTCTGTAGACAAAGTTCCGCTTGACCCCATGCGATTTCGCAGCCGGAATATATCGCCGGGTCGCTCACCGTTCAAAAAACGCCATTACGAAGTCCCGATACCTTTCCTCGCGCGTAAAAAAAAAAATATAAAGGTACCGGCGCTTGGTGAGCGAATGAAGGCAAAATAGCACCAACTATGAGAAGGTATATGACGCAACCACCAAAATTAAAGTATTCGAACTTATTGAACAGGTAGTTATAGTAAATGGAAACTTTATGTAATTTTCGAATAAACTCGTTTCAGTTCAAACCCGGACCACTCGATCCAATCGATCCTGCTCTAATTCTATAGAGTCGAATAGTGTGGCTAGTGCGCTGTATGTGCTATACAACGCACCAGATGCGGAACAATAGAATTCAAGCGGCATCGATTGGGGTGAGTGCTGTTGTTCGGTTTTGGACTGCAACGAGTATATTTTCATCTCACAATTATGTGCTCTCAGGTATTTTTTGGTCATATCTCTATGAAGGATTATCCAATCATTATGAAATTTTGACCAGTTATTTGAAATTTATTTATAGCTTTGATTTGGCTACTAACAAAACTAAAATCGGTACACAAATAGCTCAGTATATAATCGGAGACCAAACTGTTTAATTACTATTATAAAAAGCCGTCAAGTACTGTTTCGTTCATATCTTCGTAACAAAATGACCGAATGAAAAAAAAATTAATAACGTTCTATGGGAATGTTGTAGCTTTCATTTGCCGTCAACAGAACTGAAATCGGTTCACAAATGGCTGAGAAACCGATGTGACATTATTTGTAACGCACACAAACATACACACACACCCACACACCCACACACACACACACACACACACACACACACACACACACACACACACACACACACACACACACACACATACACACATACACACACAGACGTGTGCTCAGTTCGTCGAGCTGAGTCGAATGGTATATGACACTCGGCCTTCTGGGCCTCGGATAAAAAGTCGAGTTTTCAAGCGATCTTAATACCCTTCTTTCGGTGTAAGAAGGGTAAAAATAACAACTAAGTCACTTTTTCTAGTGAAATTCCTAACTTTTTCTGCTGGGCTGCAAAATGGTGAGTAGACATCTGGGATGAAGTGTGCGTCCCCGCAACATAGCTATGGTCCTCACAAGTTCCTACCTCATGCTTCCACGGGTCAAGAGATGACAAAGACCGCTAAGGGTTGCGAACTTAGATGGTAGTGCAGCCTAGGCACTGTTGTCTTTCTGACTTCAGCTAGATTGAGGAGGTGCGTGCTGAGCGTCTGTCCACCAAGGAGGTGCGGCTCAAACAGCGTCTGTCATGGCATCCAGCGGTTAAGTAAGAAACGCTGTATCGCGTAAAATAAACATTAGGTGGCAGCCGCACCCAGGCGCTGCCTACGCGTGACCACGGTAAAGGCTGAAAACTTACCCTACCACGAAAAATGGAAGTATTCCTTATACGGTATATAATTTCAGATCATACATGGAATTCCCAAGTATTGTATAATAATTTTGAATTGTTTTCTCCCCCCGTGGCTATGATAATGCAAGTCCGTCTACAATTGTAGATGGATTAGCAGACATGCAGACATTACAAATATAATTGTTATTATCATTTTATTTCATTACATCCCTTCACAATATTGTTTATGCTATTTTCAGCTTCGCATTTGCATCGTTGTAAGTTTTGGCCCACCTAACTCACGTTATGTATTTGAAAAGATAGGATGGTTTTTACATTTTTTTTTAGAGGGAGGACTATTTACGACTAATTCTGCAAAAAAAATAATTATTATAATATAATATAATATAATATAATATAATATAAATTATAATAATAATTAATTCAAAAACTAGATAAATAATTCAAAAACGAACATTGTTTATCACCCTACATTTTCTATTTTACAGAGATAAAGAATCATTTATGGACCCAGTAGGAAAAGAGAGCTGTGAAAGAATTTCCTGTCATTTATTTTTAAATCTTTTTCGTTTTGGATTTATTGAGTTCCAGGAGGACGAGTACAAATCGGTGATTGGGAATTTCAGCGCACAGCAGCTGACCAACGACAACGGCATTCGACTTATAGATTTCACCGCCTCGAAAAATATGACAGTACGTAGTCCCTTCATCCAACACAGCCTTTTATATCAGTACACCTGAAAGTCATCAAACCAAACAGAATCACAAATTGACCACGTTTTGATAGATGGTCAGCATTGCAGCGCCAACGTCGATTCGGACCACTACCTAGTGACGGTTAAGTTGCGTCCAAAACACTCTAAAGTCAACAACTTACGGTATCGACGTCCAATATGGTACAATCTTGCGAATGAAGCTACCTGACGTCCCAGCAGCATATGCGCAATTGGGGCTCCACTGCCGGAAGAGGGTGAACTCGACTGAGGACTATTGGAGCACCGTGAAAACAGCTTTCATCAGCTTAGTGAAGAACGTCTTAGGTTATGTGGAACGGAACCGACAAACCAAGTGGTTCAACGAAAAATGTCAGCAGGTGTTGGAAAAAAAAGTACGCAGTGCAGACACTTATGCTGCGTCAAGTTTCCCATCAGAGTGTAAAACGGTAAAGACAGAAGTGTAAGCACTCAACTCAATTCTTTCGGGAGAAAAAAAAACACCACCAACAGGAGGAGTGTGAGGAGGTAGAACAGCTGCACCGCTCACATTAAATACGAAAGCTCCACAAGAAACTCACCAAACTCTACCAAGAAACTCTACCAGAAACCCGCAGAGGCTTCGTGCCGCGAGCTGAAATGTGTCGGGATGAGGATGGAAATATGCTTGTGGACGATTTTGAGGTGACCGAACGGTGGAGGCAGGTCTTCGATGATAATCTGAATGAAGTACAGGCAGAGGACCAAGACAGCAAAGAAAGTGCCGCCGGTGATGCAGCAAGTACGGAGATGTGTCACGATAGGTGTAGTTAAGAATGCTATCGAGCAGCTGAAGAGAGACAAATCGGTTGGAAGAGATGGTATGAAGCAGAACTTATCAAGATAGGCTTGGACAAATTGACCAATTGCCTGCATCGATTGATAGCTAGGGATGTTTGGGTTGTCGAACAGCTGCCAGAAAAAATGAAGGATGGGGTTATCTTCCCGATCTACGGCGACAAACTGGACTGCGAAAACTATCGTGCGGTCATCGTCCTTAATTCCGCCTATAGAGTACTATCCCTAACCATCTTCCAGCGACTGTCGCCACTAGCAAAAATACTCATGTGAATTTATCAGGAAAAATACACCGAAAGACGGTCTACAACCGACCAAAAGTTCACTTTGTGGCAGATTCTTTAAAAGTGCTATGGTTATAGGTTTCGCTGATCCAGACGGGCCTTGAAGAGAAGTTCGTATTCCAGCAGGACAACGACTCGAAGCATACTGCCAAGAAGACCAAGTCTTTCTTCCGGTCTTGTCGGATCAAACCGCTGGAATGGCCTCCACAAAGCCCGGACCTCAATCCCATCGAGAATTTGTGGGCGATTCTCGATGGCAGGGTTGACAAAACTTGTGTTACCAATAAAAATAACTATTTTGAAGCCCTGGAGCGCGCCTGGGAAGAGCTAGATCCACAGCACCTAAAGAACCTGGTCGAGAGCATGTCGAAGCGCCTGCAGGAGGTCCTGAAGGCCAAAGAAGGACACATCCTCCAAACTCCTTTTTTTTTTCAGTATTCCATAAGTGAAACTTAAAAAGAATATAAAAAATAAGATAATAAAAAAAATACAGTGTGTTTACTTTAATTTGGACCAAGTAAATGAGAGAAATTGAAAAAACGAAGAGGTGGGCACTTTATTTTGCCTATCAGTGTATGTGACGCTTACCGTATTAAAAAGCAACTTCGTCATGTCAGACATGTCACTCCAAACATACTATAATGGCTTGCTGACTATTTAATAGAGCTATCACCTTCGTGGTCCCGGATTAAATCAACTATCAATAGTCAGTTGAAGAGTTTGTACAGTCAGATTTCTTCCATTATACCACTCTACATAACTAAAGGTTTGTCTAATAATAACACTGTACATAACTTTATTAATACTATCGTAAACGCGAGTAAGAGGCATTATTCAGCTTTTGTTATAAGCATTATGAGATTCTAAACCAGTTATCCTTACATCTGAGACAATCATCTTAAACTTGTTTACTGTCGGATACTCATATAAATCCAAAGTGACTGTTGAGCGTAATGTAATGAAAACATGTTGCTAGAAGTACTTTATTCATGTTTCCATAATATCTTTCGGCTGACAATTTACATTTTTGTTTCCAGCAGAGTTGCTTCGAATTTGCTAATTTTAATAGCGTATTTGTTCTAAGCAGTTATAATTTGAAATACTAATCAGAACCAAGAAAAAATTTGCAATTCGCAAGCTCACTCACACCGCCGCTTCAAAAAAACCCTTAGAGTTAAGTCATATTCGACCCAAATTCTCCAACAGATTTCCAACCTGTGTCAAAACTTCTAGTAAATTTCATACCATAATTTTATTGTGCTCACCAGAATTTATTTAGTAGCTTATTGTTCAAGAATCAGCCAGCTTTACCGGAACCAATCCGGCGCTTCTCCCCCTTCTCGAACAGCCAGTTCAGCGAGATACCATTTCCAATCGATTACAAGCTATACGATTACGTGTTCATTCGAGAATTCAGTTTACCAGTGCGCGTAACGGTACTCCACAGGAAAGTCATGAAATTGAACTTGAGGGAGGTAACCAATTTACAGCCATTTGAAGACCGTCGGCATACTACGGGGACCATGTACGGTTCAATCCGGGCTTGGGGAAGGTAAACCACCGAGGCGCGATTATGCGAAACTGATACCTCCTTCATTTGAACGAACGCAATCAGCAGCTTTTAGCAACTCACCTACAACAGGAGTTTGTGTGTGAAATGGAAATGGCTTGCCCACTGGCGTAGAAAGCAAAGGAAAGAATAATTGTAGGTTATTAAATTAGATAAGTGGTGCAGTAGCTAAGAACTGATTTTGTGTTGCCTTGGTTAAGGATATTCATGCAAGTTTTTCGAAAGGAGCCCTTCGGGAATCAAGCGCGAAAAAGATTAATCAGGCAAGGCATAATGGTTCCAGCAATTTACCCACTGTCAGAAGTGCCAAATATATTGCTTTTAATCATAGAATTTAGAAAACGGATTTGCAGGGAACACCCTAAAGCAACACTTTTATTAGTTTGTCAAAATGAAAGTACATTTGCCAGGTCGCAAGGTGGCGATTCACTTTTATTAGCATAAATGAGCCAACATCGTCACGATGAATAATAGGATAAGCACTCACGGATTAAAACGTCAATATTTGTCTGATGTGACCAGGCATGACAGTTCTAAATTATTACTCAAGTCAATAGTTTTGCAACATTATATGTTGTGGTTCGTGAGATAACATGTTATCAAAACGCAAAGTTGTGACGATCTTTGGGTGAACGTGCTGACTGAAAAAAATGCATCACGCATAGTTTACCATCACAAAGCGGCCTCCTTTAAGCAAACAAGCCATTCTCAGCACATTCTTTAGCACTCAAGCTGGTAAAATGTTGCTGCTTCGTGCCATGAGTAGGAAAAGCTCAATGTCTAAGCAAATCAAGCAATGAGTGCACTGGCTATAACCGGGCAAAAGCAATTTAGTTATTTAACTTCGTCTCTTCTCGCTAATTTAACTGGAGTTAATCTACTTCACCTTATTCGTAAAACAAGAGGGAAAAAATCGAAACCTATTCAGACCAATGGAGAGGCCCTTTTGGGCTGAGCTACCGGTGGCAGGTTTCTTCAAATCACAAATTCCTTATAGCTCCTCCGCCCACTCCACGTGCTCCATCGTTTCTCGCATAGACAGTAGTAATGGATTCGAGTGGTATGGTGTCACCGCTTGTTACGGTTTTGGCTCGAAATTGCATCGCTCCGGTACATATATGCAAATTCAACATGGCAAAAGAATGCAAACACACAGCTGGGCAGCGTGCATGCAAACCATGTTTCATTCTGTAGGGATGTCTTTGTCAAATAAAAACCCTGTTTATAAATAATATTTTCACTTATGTTGGTCCTAACGTAATAGATCCGAAAAAGACAACATATTCTATTAAACCGCATCAAAATTATATTTCGAACACCCCAGTCCGAGGAATAGTATGATGGACTCAAAAACAACGAGTACTACCGTAGCGGTAGCAATATAACTGCACAACCAGGTTAGAAAGAAAAAAAACTATCAGATGCAATTACCGTTGTTGCACCCATCAGGTAGCCATTTTGGGGAATGCTTCAGGGCAAGCAGCAAGAGCAGATTTAAGGGAGCAAAAAAGCTGTGCTCCATCAGTGAATTGGTAGAGAAGCAAGCGTTTGGGCCTCTCGGAGATGGCATTTCATAGTATGGTCATTATAAACATGGCTTCTAGCCAAGTTCCAACGCATGGTGTAATAATTACAACGGGTTTTGATATATGTCGAGCGAAACTAATGCTCACACGGTGTGTAGTAATTAATTTGTCAACTTTAACACCAAATATCCCGGGGTAAATGTGCAGAAAACAAGCTGGGGTGTGAAATGATTTATCTTAGGCCTAGTCTTTCATGTTAAACTAGCGAGATGGAAGACATTTAACGGTGACATAGAACATTACAGCAGATTTTTGAAATATATTTGTTATTACACACTACCAAAATGTAATGTATATTTCTGTCTCCGGAGACCGACACATGCAAGCGTCCTTTAGCACATAAGAATGAGTTGAAAGAGATGAAAAAATAAATTCAATCAAACACATCTTCCGTCGAATTTCGTATGTGTCAGTTTCAGGAGACATAATTTTACACGAAATCTTTCTTTACGCTCCCCGACTTTTTACAAACATGAATTACGTCTCATGTAAAATTAATAATTTCTAAGTGTGTAGTCTTAGAGAATATATTGCTATATTGCTTTATTTATTGAATATTATGTCAATTTGTGCCCGTCAAAACTTTCAAACTCATGATAAGATGTGTCCTATTATATTATGGTATGTTTCATGGACAAGACTTATCAACAATCAGATCATTAACTTGGGTCTGAGCTATTTTTGGTTTCCTTGTTGGGGACGTATTGCCACTGCATCCATTGATTTGATTTATTGTGGCGTACGTTGTCTGAGCTATTAATCGAAGTTAAAACGCAAATTTTAATTCTTCTATGCATTTCTGATTCTTTTAAAGTGACAGTCACAAGAATAAAAAAATGGCCGCCATCATTGCCGACTTACATCGCCACTACGATTTTTTTAAAGAACAAATCTAGGAAACGACAAAAGTTTTACATGCCAAACTTTAATAAGTCGTAGATTTTTGCTTCAAAAAAAAATACGAAACGGCGACACATTGACCATTATGATGGTCATTTTTTAAGTCTAGTGACCTAAGCCTTAAGTATGAAAATCTAGCAGAAATGCTCATACGTTGCCATATTGACAATTGTAAATTCACGTACTCGTCGAGTATTTATTCCAGACATACAAAGGTCGTTGCGGCCCTGATGTCGCTTCTGGCGAGGAGGTTCTCCAAGCTGCGAATTTAGGCAAGTACCCGCAATGTGTAGAGCGTGCTCTTCCTGATAAATCTTCCGATTCCAGCTTTCTTTCTTCTACTGATACTTCCACTAGACCGCTGTTATCAACGCCCGCCAGCCTGCTACATACCTGTCATCTAACCCATGCTCGCATCAAAAAACATCGACCGTCACTTCAGCCGATCTGGGACGCACGTCACAAAGCAGTATGAAAGTCCTGGACCCTCCTAGCTCAGCTGTGCCTACTGCCGGTCTCAACGATGTTCTAATTGCTAGTTCCAGCCGTCAAAGTCGTCCCGGCCCTGGGTCTAGCGATGGGGACAGGGCTCTCTAAGCTGCCATCTATGGCAAGTATCCTTCATCTAATGACGTTGCTCGGGCTGATGCTGCCTCATCTTTCAGATCGCTGCCTGCCGAATCCTCTGCCCCCTCATTGAAAGGCCTTCAGTACTACCAGAACGTAGGTGGTATCAACAGTTTGCTCACCGAGTACCAGTTGGCATGCAGTGACGCATGCTACGATGTTTACGCCTTCACGGAAACCTGGCTTAATTATCGAAGTAACTGTTGGACGACACGTATTATGTCTACCGGCAAGACCGACCGTCGCTCAATAGCAACAAGAAATCTGGTTGTGGAGTTCTTCTTGCCATGCGCTCAAAATTCAAATCTCGACTTCTGAAGCCTCCCAAAGACTCGGCGATATCCACTAAAACCGGGACTCTGTTTATCTGTGTGGTCTATATTCCCCTCGATCGTGTTAGCGACAGCAGCCTTATCGAAAAGCACGCTCTTTCTTTGGATTGGATCGTGTCACAAATGGGATCCAGCGACAACATCGTCATCGTGGTTAAAATCTACCTCAGCACAATTTCATGGCATATCGATATTAACGGCTTCCGCTATCCAGACAATTCCTGTTCGTCATTCAGACCGGCTTCGCTCTTCATGCTCGATGCTTATTCTACCGCCAGTAAATTCGGCAAGTTAATGGCATTCCAAACGCGAATAACTGTTGTTGGATCTATGTTTCATTAGCGAAGAATTGGGTCAAAGATGTTCCGTTATTCAAGCACCGACACCGCTTGTCAAAAGCTGCAGAAATCATTACCCTCTGCTACTGACACTGGAGTTTAATCCTAAGTACAGCTTCCATGACAACATCGAAAACGTTTATAATGACTTCACCCATGCTGACTTCGAGGAAATGAACTACTTTCTCGCCGGCGTGAATTGGAACACGACCCTTGCAAACGGGAATGCGAATTTTGCTGCTTCTACTATGTGTGGTATTTTGCTGTACGCCAATCAATTCGTGCATAAGAAACTCAACCGTAAGCCTCCCAAACCTGCTTGGTCTAATTCCAACCTGAAACATTTGAAACGAGTTAAAAAGGCTGCTCTGAGGAAACACAGCAAATATAGCACCGATTCTACGAGGACAAACTACGCACGCGCCAACGACGATTACATACACCTCAATAACAGCTTGTACAACTATCATCAGTCTCAATTGCAGAGTCGTCTCATAACGAAACCCAAGAGCTTTTGGCGGTTCGTGAATGAACAACGGAAGGAAACTGGTCTACCCTCCACCATGATTGACGGCACTCACGAAACTGACTCTGTCGTGGATATCGCCAACTTTTTCCATACGCAGTTCTGCAGTGTCTTCTGCGACGAAATTCTGGATGCCGAGGGCCTCGAAACGGCTACTAGCAATGTTCCCCGCTTGTCTGTATTTGGTTCTGCACTCACTATCCATAGTGATATGGTGATTTTAGCAGGGAAGCAGATGAAAAGCTCAACTGGATGCGGTCCTGATGGTATTCCTTCAATTGGCCTGAAGCGTTGCCTTAACACACTCGCTGCGCCCCAAGCTGCGGTTTTCAATCTGTCTCTAACTTCCGGTGAGTTTCCTGAATGCTAGAAAGAGTCGTTTGTTTTCCCAATACACAAAAAGGGATGCAAACGATCCGTCGCCAACTATCGTGAGATTGCTGCACTAAGTGCTGTATCCAAGCTATTCGAACTAATTCTTCTCCAAAGGCTGGTCCATAACTATTCACAGACTATTTCTCCTGACCAACACGGTTTTATGCCAAGAGCTCGACGGCGACCAACCTCACTGTATTTACATCGTTTGTCATCCGCGAGATAGAATGCGGTCATCAAGTAGACGCCATATACACAGATCTCTCTGCAGCCTTCGATAAAATGAACCATCAGATTGGCATTTCCAAATACGACAAAATGGGGGTTCACGATCAATTGTTGAACTGCTTCCGCTCATACCTGACTGGTAGAACTATGTCTGTGAAGATTTCACATTATGCCTCGTCCAGCTTCTCAGTAACATCCGGCGTTCCGCAAGGCAGCCACCTTGGTCCATTGCTTTTCCTATATGAACGACGTGAACTTGGTCCTCAGATGCCTGAAATTATCCTACGCGGGCGACCTAAAGCTGTACTACGTCATAAAATGTCCAGAAGACGCCGATTTTCTTCAGCAGGAACTACAAGTGCTCGACGACTGGTGCCAGATCAACAGATTGTCCTTAAATGTACCCAAATGCTCGGCTATTTTCTTTGACTAAAACGTGCGAGGCATCTCCACGACTACATCCTTCGAGGAACACGCTTGAAACGTAAAACAACACTCAAAGATCTGGGAGTAATGCTCGACTCTAAACTGTCATTCGAGAACTACATTGCCTATATTGTTTCTAAAGCCTCGTCGCAGTTAGGATTCATCTATTGTCTGAAGGCTCTATACTGCTCTTTGGTTCGTCCTTTTTTGGAATACTGTGCTGTCGTTTGGTCCCCTTTCAATCAAAATGCAGTCCAGAGGATCGAAGCCGTTCAGCGAAGGTTTATACGCTTTGCTTTGCAACATCTTCGTTGGCAAGACCCTCGCAGATTGCCAAGTTATGAAAGTCGGTGTAAGCTCATCAGCCTGGAATTGTTGTTCCAACTTTACTTGAACATCAACGCTCGTCGACGAAACCTACGTTTACAATCTTTCTTTATAAACCGGCACTCAATGACCACCTACATGATGATGATGATGATGGTCCCGCCACTTACCCCTACAAAGGTTTGAGCTAGACGAAATCATTGGTAGTTTAGCAATACACAGGTTGAACGATACATTTAATTTTCGGTGCTATCAATTGCACATATGTAGAATGCTAGTTTTAGCATAAATTTAGGGAAGTAGTGCACCTAGTAGTTCCGTGAAATTTTGAGGTGAAGAGACTGATAGATATTGGTAAACTTAGAAAGATAACGCTGAACAGAACAAGTTGTCCTCAGAAGAATCTGTATCGCGGAAGCTTTTCGGCGGAAATTATGTGCACAGCTCGCGAATTGCGTCTTCTTTCGGTGTTTGTTCTGGAACGGCCATTACGTTTAATTTTCTTCTGTAATAAGTTTGTAACAGTTTTTGTTGGTTTTTGACTGCGAGGTTTCCTTCTGCAAACAAATTGTTACCGATGAAAACCGCTTTCTAGTCATCAATTATTCATCTTTGTTACAAAGCGGCATCATGTTCAGTCCAAGAGCACTATTTGGGAAATTTTATTCATGCAATTGGAGAGAGCACCTCAAATGCAGTCATCCGGAAGGCGGACTAATCGGCCATGGATGCTCAATTCAATAACCAGAGCTACGGGGCATTTTGGAAGTCCGGGTGAGCTTTGTCCTTTTTATTACTTTGTCTTCATTGTCATATTACTCGCTTATAGTGAATCATGATACATCAAAATAGAACAATTCCAGCTCCCGTACAGTCTCAAAACATTGTCAATCCTTAGTGTGAAGTGGCACGTCGTGTTTATTTTTCTAGGATCTGGCGTCCCCTGTGGGGCCTTATTTATGTGCAGTGATGCAAATAGGAGCGCAAATCCTCTGATATGTACTTTTTCACCGTCCGTACTTATATTCTCAGACATTCTTCTCATTTCAAAGAGCGAGTAATGGTGCTATAACCATAAGCCATAAGGACTATAAATAGTTAAGGCTTGAGTTTGAAACCACTTAACTTTATTAGACTGGATACTTCCAACGACCATTTTTAAATAAATTATTTTACTATACACCAAACAGGGCAGTCTGTTTAACTATTCTCTCAGACAATTCCTTTGATATCTTCTGAAGTCTACGTGGATTCCCCTTGCTTCGAGGCGATCGAGGAGTGTCTTCTTGAAGATTATTGCGTGAAGAAACGTTTCAGTATTAGTATCCGTTTAATGGTGACTTGGAATGTCTGCAACTTATTATGCTTCATCGTAACTCCATCCACGAGGATTCTAAACTTCAATGCCAATGCTAATAACGCCAAAATTGTGTCTGTTGTATCACAAATTGTAATCAATTTAGTTGTTTACGCTTGCTTTCGTTTGCAGTTGATCGAAGGAAAATATTACGGTTCTGTTAAAATTCATCAGATTTTTCTGAACATGATCATGAGCATGATTGACCACCCGAGGTTGCTACTCCATTATTGCCAGATTGCTTATACTACACAGAGAACCAACAGATGATGGTTGGGAACAATACGCTGGACTCGCTCGAATGCAGATCAAATAAACAAGGGGTAGGAATGTGTTGACGTGCTACTCGCTTTATTGGAAGCCAAGAACACCTCCACACTTCCACGAGAAATCACTGGCCTGTTTGATAATAGGATTGGCTGGCAGCAACGTTTGTTGCGGTGAACGATAAGATGAATTCAAGCGACATCTGGTAATACATTAGAAAATTAGTAGCGATTTCCAATTTATACCAACAGTAAGGATGCCTTTGAAGCCATCGCAAAGTGCGATGGTGGTTTTTCAATGGGAAAACAAGGTACTTTTTGATGCAGGAAAGCCAAATTGAACCGGTTTATACCAACAGTATTAGGGTCACTCACTAAGTGTGATTATGGTTAATGTTTAGGAAAACAAGGTAATTTATATTAACGCAAGGACTGATATATACCAACAGTAAGAATGCTGTTGGAGCCACTCATAAAATGGGTTTATTTGGTCTGTATCCATATTAATCCAGACACCTTCAAATAATTGCAACTTTTGAAATATAGCACGTAGGAATGAAAAATTTCACTGTGGTATAGCTGAGAGTCTATGATGAAAAATACTATGATTCACGTTTACATTTCATGTTTAGTATTCAAGATGGCGACGAAAGAAAAACAAGTGCGCGAACGAATTTTGTACGGGCGTACGGCAAATCCTGACTTGTCAATACGGGACCTTTCAAAAACATTGGATTTGCCTAAATCCACTGTTCACGATGTGCTCAAATCATTTTCGGAACGTTTGACGGTGGAGAAGAAACCGAGAAGTGACAAAAACATTGGACGCGCTGATCCTGTCATGGACCGAAAGGTGAAAAGGATATTAACGAAAAACCCAAATCTCTCCATTCGAACGGTGGCTCGTAAAATAGGGATGTCGCCTGGTTTTGTCCAAAAATCAAAACAACGTTTGGGACTTAAGTCGCATAAAGTAAAAACAGTTCCAAATCGCAACGACAAACAGAACTTGGCAGCAAAATCACGGGCTCGACGTTTGTACTGCGAATATTTGACGAAGTTTTCATGCGTTTTTATGGACGATGAAACTTATGTCCTGGAGGATTTCAAGCAGCTTCCAGGGCTGGCTTTTTATTCGGCTATGGCCAGAAATGCTACAGTTGAGTATTTCAGAACGAAGAAGGCATCGAAATTTCCCAAAAAAATACCTTGTGTGGCAAGCAATTTGCACGTGTGGCAAAAAGAGTAAATCTTTCGTCACTACAGGCACAATCAACAAGGAGATCTATCAGAAAGAGTGTCTGCAGAAGCGACTGCTACCCTTCATCAAAAGTCACAAAGAAAACCCTTTGTTCTGGCCCGATTTGGCATCATGCCACTATGCTAAAACTGTGATGGAGTGGTACCAAGCAAATCAAGTGAACATTGTACCAAAAACCTCAAACCCGCCAAATTGCCCAAAGCTACGACCAATCGAGAGATATTGGGCTCTGATGAAGCGGAAGCTTTCGGGAAAGAAGCAAGGAATCAAATTGTTTTTATTTCTTTTATTTTTTCTAGGCTCACTCGATCACTCGAACCACCGAACAATAGATAAACGAAAAAAACTACCATAAAAGATCATGCGCTATTCCTAATAACGAAGCAGTTCGCAGCAACGAAATGACACCATGGTGATACATCAAATATGGTGAAAGTAAATTAGTGTGGATGATCATAATTAATTACCTTCATATCTCACTTATCAACAGTTCTACTGTTCTTTTTTTCTGCTTACTAAATCACTTGCGTCACCGAACAATAACTATCCGAATCAATGATAACGCGCTGTACTCGATAGCAAAAAAGCGCAACAAAGCATCGACACAACCGTTCACAGACAATGCTCGAAGCAGATTTTTTATGTAAACTTGCAATTGATACAACTCCATTCTACAAACAATTATATTTCTTTAACTAATATCTGTATTAAGTAATTTAAACGTCCTCAAGAGCATTTTTTTCCTAAACCACCTAAAATAACGATTGAAAGAGTTTGAAAAATTAAAGCCCCCTAAAGCTTTTTGTGACTGCTAACAATTTTATGCTTCTATTGATATCCACGCTCATCTATTTCGTACCAATTCGCTCATCCTATTGCAATGTTTTGTAATATAGTGGGCGGAATATTATAATTTGAGAGAACTCAATGCAGACGTCTTCCAAATTTGGCAGATCGACAGGCAAACGGTGGGCAAACCTGGTCCTTCATATAAAAATGCTTTGGGCGGACCGAAAGATTTGATGTGCTTACCTCCCCTTGTTAAAATTCGTCATATTTTTCTGTTCACAAACATAAGAGAAAATATGAAAAAAGAACTCTGTCGATCCGAAAAACATATGTTTACAATAGTTTAATATAAAATGTAGTGCCACAAACTCATGAAAAAATGCACGGTTAACAGTAGCTAGTAAATGATTCAATTTTGCTTAAAAATGGGTCACTCAATGACAGAGTAAATTTATGCATATTTTTTCAGGGAAACTTTCTTTGGTATAAAGAAAATAATGATCAAAATGTAGTTCAGCCCGCGATTTTAAATATATTCCTTCTTCTTCTTCGCTTTACATGCTCTACAATTCTTTGCTCACCGCTCAAATTAGTGTTCTTTGAAGTTATTCGACAGTTCTTAAATGAAAAGTCGTTGAAAGACTAAAATGGCCGCCATTATGACTGATTTACCATTTCGAATTTATGGAGGCACAAGAAACTACATACATTCCAAGCTAATAAATGGCTTATTACTTATTGCACTGCGGCATACAAGTCTCAATGAATTCGAATTTGAAATCTTGTAGTTTCAACGAACTCTAAGTCGTGATGCAAGCACAATAATACGCTTGTGCTCCAGGTCAGTTGAACAAATTTCCCAGCCGAAAACACAGTCGATTGTATCGAGGATCAAAACCTTGACTTTCGGATTGCAAAACAAAACAAATAGAACTTGTTAAAAACATTTGAAATATTTATCTATTTCTCTCAATACCTCCGAATTTCAGCTAAAAAACATTATGGAAATTAGGGGAAATGTCTTAAATTTTAGCTATTTGATTCATCGGTATTCATATTTGGGTTATATTTATTAGCCGTAGACAAAGCAATGAGCTTAAAATTTTTGATAGGAAATATCCTATCTCCTCCAGGCTTTCCACACATCTGCAGCATTTTTTTCTGAAGTTAAAAAAATTACTTCTTTAAATAACATTTTTATGAGCGTCTAAGAACATTTGTTATTTAAAAACTAGGAAAATTTAACTAATACTTCACTTGTTCACCTTTGAAAATAAAAAAATAAATGATACTCAATGACCAAGAAATTCAAATCTTGTTTTTAGGAGGGTCGGCAATGGGTCCCGTGACAGACACTACGATGTTTTTGTGGATACAACATTCGTCAATCTTTGTGACATAGCAATCATAAATAATAAAGGTATAGACATGAGCCTTTCAGGAGACACTTGTAACCAAATCAAGAAACTGTAAAGTTTTCATGAGAAAATCTCATGTTTTTCTCAGTCAGCAAATTATACTATTATTCATTAACATTTTCATTAACTTTTCAACAGACTCTAAATCGTTCAAGAACACAAAATTATTGAGTATCTTAGACTAGGTGAAACTTTTTTTACCCATGTGTCGAAATGAATTCAAGCAGTGTATGTTGTTAATTCTGTTGCCACTTCTCCAATGTGTTATGATATTGTATCATCATCGGCAAAGTATAACGGTTGTCATCGTGTTATCTGTACCATGCTAATTAAAATCAACCGTACTGCAGAAAGTTCCAAAAAATCATAATAGTTAGCAATCAGCAATGGTACAGAACCAATACAAAGGCTTTTGACATATAAAATAGACTGACATTTTTAGTTAAACATCATTATCTTGATTTTGAAACAGTACATGTAAATCCCGGCGCTCCAGCAATTTTTCGGGTTGAATCTTTCAAAAATTACAAAGAGACACTGTTTTTCTTTCGTGCTAACGTAACTATCAGTCGGAAGCTGGTTCATCACGCCAGAGAGTTGACCTAAACCTTACATATCAAACTCATGATCACATGCCCAGACCAACGGCTTTCGAACCCGACGACTCGAAGGAAGACTAGATCCTAGATTTCACGTCTTAGAAAATCCCCAACTTGAATTGATACCAGACCTGACTCCCAAAAATGCAGTATGCAGTACCAGTATGCAGCTTCAAGTTGAAACGCCATTATGCATCTATTTCGTAAAACGCATTTATTCACTAATAACGCCACGAGAAATTTTAGTTACACCTCTTTATTCTAGTGGAACGGCTAGGATTAATAGTGCTATCTTCAACATTGTTCACCCAAATAATTATGTTGTGATATTACGTGTGAAAACAATGCTTTACAAATTGTTACATTATTTTTGGGTGATGAATGACCAAAAATAGAAACAATAACGTGATAAATAAAACACTCTGTTGATTTACTTCCATGAATACCTATTAATAAACAATAATAGTTCTTTTCTCATAGCATTTAAGGCTTATTACTATCACAATAAGCTTAATGATTGGCCTCAACTTAGTGTTCTAATTGCATTATTGCAGTGTTTAATTAAGTAGTACGTGAAAATAAATTTATTGATAAGTGTAGCGATTTCTAAAATACTTTAGCTGTAGTCAAGTTGATTTGCATAATTTTATTTCATCGTGTGTGAGTTCATTTAAAACTACTATTTATTGTAGCTCACTAGGACGGCCTTCAAACGTTTTCAATATGCAATACAAGCGAGTAAACTTCATGATAACCATCTCATTTTAAAAGTGAACTTATGTCCAATCAAAAAGTTCGATAGATTTACAGTTGAAAGACTACATAAAAGCTAGAAAAATGCAAACCCCAGAGATAATTGCAATAATCCCATAAATGGTCAAAGCAACGCCAACCTAACGCACACAAGACTGTGTAGTGTAATACAAGAGTGTCATTCGAACTCAAATCACGTACTCAGCTTCTCAACCTCTTCAAACACACTAGCACCTCGATTTGAAACACTTCTGAATGAAAGAAAAAAGCATGAATGAAACTGTTTTCCTCCGTCGTCTCAAGTATTATGCAATAGCTTTAGCTCGATCCAATCGCAGCTCCGCCGTTGCAATAATAACCAAACACTCTCATAGCATTGGACTCCCGATGGCTTTTTGGACTCAAACCGACATTTATGGGTTTATTCAACGCAACCTGTACACACCGGGTAACCGTCGCCATTGATTCCATTCACCTGATTTCAATATTCGATACTGAAACGAAGTGTACGCTGGAAGTACAGTTAGCCAGGTGTGAAATAAATATTTAGCACCGCACGTTACAATTGACCATGTAGAAAAAAACGATCACCAGACGATGACACTATTTCATCGTCGATCATGCAGCATACTATTTTACTACCAACTACAAAAGCCTCATTGTTCTGTTGCCATTAATTGTGTACTGTCACCGAAACAAAAAGAACTCACTAAAAAAAAACGTATGCCGTATGATGTAAAACTTGATCCCCGCGGTTGTGGGTCAGATTTCGTTCCGCCTTCCGAATGAAGAGTGATGCAATCACATGCCATCGGGCTCTCGAAACCAGTCAGTAGCAAATAGCAACAGTAGACAATAACATAAGGCTAGTGTGCTGTTGACAATGGCCCCCAGAAATAATCAAAGACGAATGTAATTATTTGGGGGCTCCTAAAGTGGGCTCAAATTAATTAACTTTTATCGCAGGTGACCCAGATAAGACGAGCCTCTTAACAAGACTCAATGATATGGTGGAATAAGGAAGATGGGTGAAAGGAGGTATGAAAACTGGAAAGGCAACTTTAAACAATAAATCAGTCTATTGGATGTCTCTTTCTGTGGTCACTTGGCTCGACCGTTTTCCGGACCAAAATTGAACTAAGGCATGCTCTTGTAAACTCTACACACCTATTTTCACACTTCTATTTCCAACAGAATAATATTCCAACTAATGAATGGGAAGTGACTGCGCCATCAATTCACGAATTGGCAACAAGCCAAGAATAAGAGATATAGAAGGAAAGATAAAATAAAAAATAAAATACATGAATGACAAGTTCTAGGCATGGATATGATAGCTCAGGGTGCTAGAAGCAAACTTCTGTAAGTCGGCAACTTTATGAAATGCTGTTTGGAGGGTGCATGGATGTGATTTTTGAAAAAGAATACAAAATAAGTTACATTTTTAAATATATTATAAAAAAAATTCTAGCGCCTCAAAATCCTATAAAACCCATTCTTTAAAATTTGTCTACGGATTCCTTTTGATTGAAAATAAATTTAAAAAAATAGGTGTTAATTAGTTTAGGTACCCAAAATTTAGCTACGTTTTTTTTAAAGTTCCCAAAGAGATGTTTTTTTTAACAATTTGGTATGGAATCGTCTAAAGTGGTACTAAACATTGAACAGAATATAGTTTAACGCCGTAAAAAGATGGTGATTGTTATGGGGATTTTTTTGCCGAAGAGATAACGAACGGGGCTATTCTTATGCCTATTAAAGTTGTTTGTGATTTACTACGAAGAGAAAAAATGATTTTATGTATGTTTTCGTTAAAAACTAACTTAATTTGTAATGATTAACAAGGTTATTCAAACCTACCCATACATAAGGATTTCAAACGGTAAGCGAATTGTTTTTAATTTTTTGGTTTTTTGCGACTATCAAAGAAATTTTTTTTTTTGCCTTGTAAATTATGGTTGATGGTTCCAAAACCATCCCGGAAAAGTTTCATATCTTTAATAAATAATTTAGTTTGACGGCTATCGACTTAAATTTTCGTATGGGGTTTTGATTCTTTCAGTATGGGGAAAGTAGTATTTACAGTATTTATTCGAACAAGCTAACGTTTGCATAAAAATAATGAACTTTTTCGGATGGTGATAAAAAAGAGCTAAGACAGATAATTGCTTTTGATAAATTTCCTATGGAAGATAATTATTTAAGCTTACTTGCAAAAAAAAACTCTACGCCCTTGCGAGCGGCATTCCGGCAGTTAACCGGAACATTCTTCATGGCGGACAAAAACAGGCGTGTAGGCATGTTTTAGAGTTCTTTCTTCGTTTTATTTATCAATTCCTCCTCAGTTTTCGCGACAAAATTGTTGGAGTAGATCTTACGCTTCAGGGTGGCCCAGAAATTCTCGATAGGACACAGCTGGGGGACGTAGAGCGGGTTCGCCAACTTAGGTACCACATCGATATGCAGCCGCTCCATCTTCACCAACGATCGCTTCGAGTAGAGGGCTGACGCCAGATCCGGCCAGAACACCGCGTCTTCGCCCTTATGGTATTTCTTGATGAACGACACAACTTCCGGCAGGAATTTCGTACTATAAATTTCCCCGTTCACGGTCAGTCCGGAGCGAAAGAAGAGCGGCTTTGACATCCCCTTCTCATTGATTGTAAGCCACAGCAGCACCTTCTTGGGGAACTTGGTGTGTGAAATGAACTTCACCTTGGAGCTCACATCCTTCGTGGGGGAAGTAAAATACGATGTGCCCTGCCAGTCGTTGCCATCCAGGGTGAGATAGGTCTCGTCGTCCATCACCACCGCCACGTCGCGATTCGCCGGGAAAATCGAGTTGACCATCTTATTCAGCCGCTGCCGCTGCGTCATTGCCTACAGCTCCGAAACCAGTGGACGAGACTTCCGCTTCCTGACATGTATGTTCATGTTCATCAGGTGCATTTTCACTGTTTGGCCGGTTGATCCGACCTCCCGGCCAAGCGCACGCAGAGATGTAGCCACTTTTCCCTCGGTCTTCCTCTTCAGTATCCTTTGGAGCTTCTTGTCGCTCAGGGTCGTCGGCCGTCCAGAATCGGGCTTTCTTTCTTTCTTTCTTTTGATTGTTGTCTAATAGTGCCAAGATGTTGTAGATGCCGGAACGGGCGTATCCGGCGTCCAAAAAGTGCCACACGACGTCCGTTTTCGACGCGGCGGGGTGCCGTTCTTAGAACGCGCACACTTCTGAACGGAGTTGCTTCACTGTTTTTGCCATCACGGTTAGAGTTCGACTAAAAGAGCTGTCAAATTTTGTCTGCTGACTCATGGGTTACTATGATTGATGCTGCATGGGTAGTTTCGTCAGTGCTGGTGAAGGTAAACCCATGAAAAATCGGCAATTTTTGTCCATTTTTTTAAATGCAAACGTTACTTTCAAGATGAGCTAGAAATCAGAGGCACCTTGAAAACACGTGGCACTCTTTCATAAGGCATTTTAAACAAACCGTGCTTAAGTTGAGTTTAAAAAAGAAAGTTATACAATTTAGAAGTGCTGCTCAATTTTGTAGAATGATTTAGCACTCTTCAAAGTGGCACCACTGTCTGAAAGGTAGCACCCGGCTACAGCAATTTCACCCATCGGTATGAAGGCGCATATAGCCGATGAAATTAATATTGTTTGAACGTGAACTATTCTTGTGATTTTCACCTTATAGATGCATGGTGTCTTAAGGAAATTTATTGGATAGGGCAAAAGTTACAATGTGGTGGTCTAATAAGGTCGGGATCGGCTAGGTAAGTAGCGTTAACTGGCATACAAAATGTTTGTATTAATTGGTTCCAATGTGGAATATCTCTAGATCCTAGCCAGTTAGGAAGATGCCGCCTTGGACAAAATTGTACAGGGTAGCACCTAGGGGCCGTAAGTTAATTTCTGACGACATTTTGGAATCCAAGATGATGGCTTCCGGTTTTAAAAATAACTGGGAATTGTAAAAAAGCCTTCAAAATAAATATTTTTGGATCGGAAACAGCGTATAAAGGCAGAAAATTGATGTCTGACGCCATTTTGGAATTAAAAATCGTGACTTGCGAAATTAGGTCAAATATCCTGCAATATCGTTATTTTTAGATCGGAAACGGCGTAGAATGGCTAGAAATCGATGTCTGACGCCAGTTTGGAATCCAAGATGGCGGCTTCTGACATAAAAAAAGGGAAATGCTGTAAAATACCCTGCAATACGGATATTTTTGGAACGCAGACGCCGTCTTGATGTCAGAAATCAATGGCCGACTTCGTTTAAAAATCCAAAATAGCGGCATCAGTTTCATAAAAAGTGGAAAATACTGTCAAAAGCCTGCAATATGGATACTTTTGGACTTCTGGATAAGCGTATAAAGGTTGAAAATCGATTTATGACGCCATTTTGGAATACAATATGGTGGCTTCTGTTTCATAAAAGAGAGAAATGCCGCCAAATACCATGCGATATGGATATTTTTGGATCGCGAAAATCGTCTAAATGTGGTGCCAATGTGAAATCATACTAAAAAATTGAGCCGCACTTCAAAATTCAAAAGCGTGCTACGTGTTTTCAAGGTGGCTCTTATTTTTTAGCTCAACTTGAAAAGCTGTAAATACTACTTTCCCTTTACTGAAAAAGTCAAAATCCCATACGAAACTTCAAGTCGATAGCCTTGATGGCTGAACGATTTTTGAAAATCTGAAACTTTTCAGGTATGGTTTTTGGACCACCAACCATAATTTACAATGCAAATTCGCAAGTTCGTTTTTTTTTAAATCGACATAGTCGAATGGTGTACTACACCAAGCCACCGTATTTCGACTGGATCGCTATCTCCTAGACACAATAATGTAAGATCGAGAAATTCCTTATTGTCCTCGCGTATGACTATCTTATTCTTCTTTAGCATTTCAAGCTTATTGCTTTCAAAATTAGCTTATTGCTTGCTCTCCATTTTGTTTTCTAAATGCACTTCCACAGTTATTAATTAAGAGCTTTCGATTCCAACTACCATTTTTGCATTAGTATGATTGTGTGGCTAGTACAATTATACGTTATTCCCAGGGAGTCGAGAAATTTTCCTTTACGAAAAATGCTTAGACCAAACCGGGAATCGAACCCAGCCACCTCCAGCATGGCGTTGCTTTGTAGCTGCACCTTTACCGACTGAGCTAAGGGAGGACCCCGACTATCTATATGACTTATAGAATCCAAGAGCCAAAATGCAGAATGTGAAATAACTTTCTCACTGGCCTCAAAACCAAATGAGCATTTCTCTGCTAAATGAGCAAATGACTGAGCTCGACCCTCTCCGATTTGGATGAAACTTTGCACATGTCTTCGGAATTGGTGACGATGGATTTTCCGCCAGTTAAGGGAATTTTTTGACTCAAGACAAATTTTTCAAAAAATAATAAAATATGAATTGTAATTTTTGTTGTAATAAAATTATGAATTATGAAAAAAATATGTACACTGTAAAAAAAAAAAAATCTTAAAAAAAAATCAAAAATTAAACTTAAAAATCAATTACCAAATCTGTCCAACGTACGATTTTTATAATTTTTTTTTCAAAAAGGCTTTGAGTCATAAAAACAAGAATAGAGTTTGTTTTACGATGGAACAACTTAAGATAAAAAAGATCTTAGAAGTATGAAAAATTCAAGTTTTTTATAATTTGTTGTTTTTTCATAAATAACCATATTTTAATAATATAATACGATTTTTTTAGTGATTTTAAACAAAAATACTCTTGGTAAACAACATTCTAAATGTATCCGTTTTTGAGATAATTTGAAATTAATGTCGAAAAACTGGCTTTTTCCATGAAAATATCCCTTTTTCAAATGTTAGTCGTGATTGTCCAGCTGCAAAAGTATTCTTTTCAAATTGTACATAAAATTTTCTACAATATACCTTTTATTACCGAGAATACTAGACAAACTGATTCCTGATATTTACTGTAGGTAGCACGACAAAATTTGCTGCTTTTACTTACAGTATATTCTGAAAACCTAACCCGAAACAAAAATAATTAGTATTCATGTTAGTGTACAAGTGCATTTTGTTCAGGTAGAAACATAATGTATTAAATTAGTTAAACTGTTTATACCAGTAAGAATACAATTGTTACGCCCATTTATACCTATTCATGCATTCCCTTTGGTGTTGACAGAAAATACAATTTACATGCATACCCCTGCACCAATATTTCAAAAAATTACCTAACGTGCGTACCTAGTACGTATAAAAAGGATTACATTACAAAGTCATGACATCAGTTTAACAGTGTCTTTCATAAGTAGCGTAAAGTGTAAAACGATTTGAAATGGAACTCAAAACAAAGCATTGTTGTAAACCTTTTCGTGAAATCAGGAGACGGTGTTGCCTAAACTTAGAAATTTAACTGACAAGTTAATTGAAAAACTTTTATCCATGCAGTGTACGGCCCATTTGGACACGTATTAAGAATTGTGATTCATGTCGGTTATATTCGTATCGTCGTAATCCTGTCGAAAGAGTGGAGCAACCAGAAAACGGTGGACATGACGAAGCACCAACCACATCACGGAACGATTTGGAGGAAATACCATCGGCAGCTTAATTACCTCGGATCTTCTAGGAAGTGACCTACCGGATTATTCCAGGATACACAAATTGAATTATTCAATAATGGAATTGAGGAATAAAGTGTCTCCGATATCCATTAGAGAATTAAAAAACGATAAATACCGTCGGCAAAAATTTGACGAAAGTGTAGCAGGTATTAGAAAATTCTACAGCTACCACCACAAGAAGAAGTCGAAGAGTTAGTACATGAAAACAAAGGTTGTGAAATATGATGAAATTATTTCCAAATTGAAAGAAAAATTCATAGAACCAGATTGTACGAGAATAGATAAAATACTATACGTATATGGTTAACAGCTTTGCCTAATTCGTGGACGATTCAGCAGATAACGAGCAAATTTGAAACAAACAAATACCTTGCATTACAAGCAAAAGATTGGAGCCGAAAATGGAGTTGGACCCCCAACGACAGATCGGGGAATCGTTTGAATCCGGATATAAAGAATCAAGTGATACTTTTTTGACGAGGACGACACAGAGAGCATGCGGGACAAAGAGTTTCTCGTAAACATAATGGTAAGCATCAACAAATTCAAAAACGGTTATTACTTTCATACTATAGAAACTTTCATGATTAAAGAAGCAGTGAATATTGGATTTAGTATTTTACAGTACGACCAAAACTTGTAAATTTAAGCTTCAGGTTCTAAACGTGTGGTGGAATTCACGATTGTTTAGCTTCACAGTTTAAAAATTTACTGTGTATCATTTGAGAAGGTGTTTCAAGTCCGTGAATGGGCCAGTGTCAGAATTGAGATAAGTTTTTAAAAGAACTTGAGAAATAACTTTGAGATATCGTTCGAACAATGGATTCAACTGATAGTGTCTTTAGAAACGCTATAAAACCTGTCGTGATTGTTGATATTTTAGCGAGAAATTAGAAAAACTATTAACTCTATATACAAAAACAAAGCAATCTAATTTTTTAAAAGCTACAAAGTCTTCATTAAAAGAAGGAGAAGTAGTTTTTTTGCGATTTTGCAGAGAATTATTCATTTGTACTTTAGGATGCTGTTCAACGTCATCATTGGAACAATGATCAGGCTACAATTCATCCGTTTGTTATTTATGATATGGAGTCAGGAATGCTTAAAAATCTAAGTTTTGTTGTAATATCGAAGTTCTAAGACATGATACAATTGCGGTACAAGTATTTATTTCTAAATTACTAACGTTTTAAATCAACTAATGAATTAAAAAATGCCATTTTTATGTCTGATGGGGCTGCTTCCCAATACAAAAATAGAAAAATTTTTGCAAGCCTCTGCAAGTTTAAAGAGAAATACAACTTGATTCTGAGTGGGATTTTTTCGCAACTTCACATGGTAAGGGACCATGTGATGCAATGGCGGCACTTAAAACGAATGGCAACAAGAGCAAGCTTGGCCAAACAACATGAAAATCCAATAACAAGTGCGAAAACTTTGTAGGATTGGGCTATTAAGAGAAATCAAGAAAATTTCACAAAATTCATTTTGCTATATTTCACAAGAAGAGTTGAAGAGGGAGCTGCAGAATGGGGTGGTAGTTATCAGCAAACAAAAATGATTCCTGGTACACAGAAATTCACTCCTTCATTCCAGTTGCAGATAACAAAATCGCTGCGAAATATTTTCAACTGACGAAATACTGAGTTTTCATAATATTTATAGGAATGTTAGGAATAGTGTTTGTAAAATGTAAAAAAAATTTATTTGGTGATTAAGATTCGTTAATTTCGTTATTAAGAAGATGTTCAATCTTCTGGTGTCAAAAGATAGTTGTTGAAATGTTTGTACAATTTTAAAAAAATACTTTTGAAGATGGACAATCACGACTAATTTTGAAAAAGGGTTTGGAAAATTTTTTTTATGAAGGGTTAATTTTTTAAAATTTTAAATAAATTTTTTTTTTTGAATAGATCTTCTGTTAAAAACCAAGTGAATTGAATAAGTGTGTACACTGTACAGTTTACATAATTAAGAGCCTGGTTGATATTTCTCCTCCAGAATCAAGTAATCTCTGTCCTTTGAAGCTGTTACTATTGTTCTTATTATCAAAGTTGGTAGCGTATTTCGAATTGCTGTCCTTAACAATGATTAAGTTAGAGTTGTTTAAGTTGTTTAAGTTGAATATAACTTCAGCAATCGGTTTTCGTAGAGAGCAGAAGTTAAGAATAAATAGTTTCAATCCTATGTATTGTAACCGTGCGGAAAGAAAATTTCGGAACCGTGCGGAAAGAAAATTTAATGAGCAGCGTGAATCATACACTCTAAGCTACGCATGCTTCGCGATACCCACCACTTATCAGCGATTGTTTCTCGCAGTAGGCACGGAAACTTTTCCCATGTGTTTATTAGTTTATTGCACCCTGTTCCTCTTCATCACTCACAATCTGCTGACATATGCTTGAATATTTGATCGATTTATTTGAAAGTATCTCAATTCGCAGTCGCTAAACATTCGCAACGGACGCTTCACGTCAAATGCTTCAGAATGATAAACAGAGGAATATATCTCGGAGCTTTTTCAATAGGACGAATGTAACAATTCTCCCTGTCTGAAGAATTTGGAATATTTATTTAAGAATTTAAAATGTTTCTTGCCTAAACAAAATTAAACATTCATTGAAATTCAACCCAATGTTTTCATTACACACACACACACATACATGGATCCAAACAAAATATATTTCAATATGCCTGCATGTACGCAACTATTCCTAATTTGGCGGATTAAAACTAAGAGGCAAGCCCTTCTGTCAACAGCGCACATGTGCATTAAACGCGGTATTGTGTTTTGCAAGCATGATATAGATCAGCAAAGGCAAACCAGATCAGGGCTAGTTCTGATTTACACAGCCTTTAAGCGGTCCGTTTGAAATGTCTGCAAGAATCTACATAACATGTGTGCACTAGATGGGGGCACGTGTCTCTCAATTTTAATATTTATAATTAACTAATCCGAGGGCGCGTTTAGCAATCAGATAACTGGATAACAACAGGTTCAGTGGACATACAGAGGCCACTTTATCCTTGACACGTTTATTGCTGACCGCCTCATATACGAGTGGTATTTTGCTACACTAAGGCGAATAAACGATGCGTTCAATATGACATGGTACTATGGCTTTTTTTACTACACTGCTCATCGTGGATCTTGCCTTCAGGTTAATGGTTAGACCTTATGTTGCGTTGCTCGGAAATTGATTGCTGCAAGCAAAATGCTCTATTTTTAGCAATGCGTCTTAGTTTTCTGCACTTTTTATAACGCAATTAACGACAGTATTCAAATTATTTCCTTCAACACGAATGCTTCAGCTATCCATTGTAAGAGTGCTATGTTTGATGTGATCTACTGCAAACGATAATAGCCGGCGGAAAGCGTATCTCCCATCCATTAACCTGTCATAAACTCGTTGCTGGTCTCGAAGAAAAAACCTGCCAACGACCTTCAATTCAACACCTTTTCCAGCACTCCATCCCATTAAACGAAATTTTTGCTCCTTGGTAATATGGAACTACGCTTTGCCACTTAGCGAGAGTTCTTTTCGCAAATCACATTCAGGGGATATTTAAGATTTGCTTCCAGTTTGTGTCCCCGAAGATCGTTAGTGGACATCAAATTAACAGAGTATATGAGATGTGAGCTGTAATATAAAAAAAGAAAAGGTATGTGTGTAATTGCTGATGAAATGTTTTTTAGTATTTAAAAATTAGAGATAGTCATTAACAATGCGATTATAAATCGTTTAATATGGTCGACTTGAAAAACTCAAACATACTCGCAATACATGTAAGAACTTCCGCTCTGTCCGACTCTGTGGCGAACACGAAAAAGAATGAGCATCATCATTCTACTACAAGTCGTGATAGAAGTCGGACCAGACTCTAGTGTGCTGAGCAAAAGATTACTTCGTGAGCTCGAAGGTCAAACCATATATCAAAGGTCCAAATTATTGCGGAAAAAAAAAATTTGACGAAAGGAATCAGAGGGATCCAATTTTTCTTTGGAAGGGGAGGGCTGTGTTTTGGCCTGATTTGGCCTCTTTTCAGCTATGCAAAATCCGTCTTGGAATGATATTTACCTTATACCTAGAATGGTATGTACCTTACAAGGTACAAGAGGTCAAATACGTGCCAAAAACAGCCAATCAACCATACTGTCCAGAACTTCACCCAGTAGAGAAGTTCTGAGCTCTAGTTAAGCGAAATTCTAATCTTAGTAGTTCTTAATCCTATAGAAGCTGCAACAGCGGAAGTCTTTCGATGAGTGGATGACCAGCTAAGTTACGGATATATATTCTACTATAGTTTACTGGCTTGCTCGTATTATTATTTAACATTATAACGTCAGTTTATTATTTTATGTTATGACATTACATGATGTGATATTATGCATTGAAATTTATTTCCTTAAAATCATTATAGTACCTATGACACTCATTTCAAAAAGTTATTGCGATGCAAGGAAACGAAACAGCACTTCAAAATTTTAGGTTTAATATTTTTTATATGCTTTGTAGTTTCAGATGATCCATGGATATCCCAAGTTTTGTAAAATAATTTTAAATCATTTTTTTTTCTCGTAACTACATTGTCGAAACTTTCAGGTTCACAAATGGAATTGTTTTTTTTACTTTATTTTTCATTCACTATAGTGTAATTATCGCGCAGGAAGAGACCCCCGGGATATGAGCCGGGACCAACGGCTTTACTTCCCTTCCGAAGGAAGACGTGACCAGATTTTTTCGCCAGAAAAACACGAGTGGGGGGCCCCCCGGGGGAAGAAGTCATTACCACTACACCACCGACGCCGGCAAATGGAATTGTTATTATCATTCACTATATTGTTTATCATTCACTTATCATTCACTATATTATTCATCATTCATTCACTATATTTTTTATTTGTATTATTCATTCACTATATTTTGTACATTACTATATGACATTGAATATATATTGGGAAGGGAGGGAGCAAAAGCTGGAATTGGACAATGGAGTGGTATGACAACCGACGTCTAGGAGGAAACAAACAGTAACGTTTGCATTAAAAAACATGGACAAAAATTGCCGATTTTTCATGGGTTTACCTTCACCCGCACTGACGAAACTACCCATGCAGCATCAATCATAGTAACCCATAAGTCAGCAAACAAAATTTGACAGCTCTATCAGTCGAACTCTAACCGTGATGGCAAAAACAGTGAAGCAACTCCGTTCAGAAGTGTGCGCGTTCAAAGGCACCCCGCCGCGTCGAAAACGGACGTCGTGCGGCACTTTGTGGACGCCGGATACGCCCGTTCCGGCATCTACAACATCTTGGCACTATTAGACAACAATCAGAGCATCGAAAGAAAGCCCGGTTCCGGACGGCCGACGACCCTGAGCGATAAGAAGCTCCAAAGGATGCTGAGGAGGAAGACCGAGGGAAAAGTGGCTACATCTCTGCGTGCGCTTGGCCGGGAGGTCGGTTCAACCGGCCAAACAGTGAAAATGTACCTGGCGAACATGAACATACATGTCAGGAAGCGGAAGTGGCGTCCACTGGTTTCTGAGTCGCAGGCAATGACGCAGCGGCAGCGGCTGAATAAGATGGTCAATTCGATTTTCCCGGCGAATCGCGACGTGGCGGTGGTGATGGACGACGAGACCTATCTCACCCTGGATGGCAACGACTGGCAGGGCACTTCGTATTTTACTTCCCCCACGAAGGAAGTGAGCTCCGAGGTGAAGTTCATTTCACACACCAAGTTCCCCAAGAAGGTGCTGCTGTGGCTGATAATCAGCGAGAAGGGGATGTCAAAGCCGCTCTTCTTTCGCTCCGGACTGGCCGTGAACGGGGAAATTTATAATACGAAATGCCTGCCGGAAGTTGCGTCGTTCATCAAGAAATACCATAAGGGCGAAGACGCGGTGTTCTGGCCGGATCTGGCGTCGGCCCACTACTCGAAGCGATCGTTAGAGGAGATGGAGCGGCTGAATATCGATGTGGTACACAAGTCGGCGAACCCGCCCAACGTCCCCCAGCTGCGTCCCATCGAGAATTTCTGGGCCAACCTGAAGCGTAAGATCTACTCCAACAATTTTGTCGCGAAGACTGAGGAGGAATTGATAAATAAAACGAAGAAAGAACTCAAAAACATGCCTACACGCATGTTTTCGTCCGCCATGGAGAATGTTCCGATTAACTGCCAGAAGGCCGTTCGGAAGGGCGTAGAATTTTTTTGCAAGTAAGCTTAAATAATTACCTTCCATGGTAAATTTATCAAAAGCAATTATCTGTCTTACCTTTTTTTCTTATCATCATCCGAAAAAAAAAGTCCATTTTTTAATGCAAACGTTATCATTTTCTTTATCCTACCGATTCGATTGTGGTGATGTGAATTCTACTCCAACAGTTTCAGGGGGTAGCATAATTAATCATCAATTAAAATAAAGATTTGAGCAATAAAAAATTAAAAAAGTGCCACTAAATTATAAAGGCCTGTGCCAACAAATAATGTGTGATCAGCATTAAAAATTCAGGAATGAGCAATAATAGATGAGAAAAGATCTTCGGATAATCTAATTGTGACCGGTAAATCTGTCAAATAAAGCAACAGCTATTAGTATATGTGCAAATAAATATAGCTTGATTTCCGCCAAATGATATAATTTGAGCACTAAACTACTCGCATATGTCTTAGATTTTTATTTGATTTTCCCATAAAAATAGTAAAATGAGCAATAGATAATTGAATAACCACAATAAAAAAAACTCAAATGTCCTAGGTAGTAGAAACAGTTACCCATCTTTAATTTCAAAAATTATTTGATATCGCGAAAACTTTCCCATGAAATAATCAAAAACACCATTTGAAAACTGAATGGGTTCCAGAGAGCAGAAAATAATTGCATGCATAAAATTGGGAATGAGCCATAAAAAGTTGTGATGTGTATTAGGAAAAATTAAAAAAATTATATGGAAGTGGTAAAATGAGCAATGAATATTCAATAATGCGCAATAGACAATGATATTTTTACAAAACGACTAATGACAAACAAGAGTTGTTGAGCTTGTACAATTGATATTTTTGTCAAATGATATGTTGAGTTTACCAATAACCATAAGACTGTCGCTTGTATGGAAACAATATTGTCGGTAAAGAAGACCATTTAATGTGGTCAGTACTTATAAATACGGTTGAAAAATATATCCAAGCCAAGGGAAAGTAAAAAAATCAACCTGTGATAATTTTGAAATGGTCATCAAACCATTATCAATGTTCAAGCGCAAAAATCAAAACAGCAATCGGAAATAAAAAATATGGACAATTTTATAATGTAAAGCAGCACTAAGAAAAAGACTACTCATTTGAATGGCTTACAAACTTAGAAAATTTTACAGTATTCGGTAATTTTTTACCGAACTTTCAACAGCTGAACGTTTGGTAATCCGATTTCGGATTTCGGTAAAATTTGACAAGTTCCCGTAATTTTTTTACCGGAATACTGTAAAATTTCACCGAAATTCGAAAATTCGGTAAAAGATTACCGAATACTGTAAAATTTTCTAAGTGTGTACATTTTTCAAAGCAGATTGGTAACAATGCATGCAATTATTTTCTGCTCTCTGGAACCCATTCAGTTTTCAAATGGTGTTTTTGATAATTTCATGGGAAAGTTTTCACGATATCAAATTATTTTTGAATTTAAAGATGGGTAACTGTTTCTACTACCTAGGACATTTGAGTTTTTTTTATTGTGGTTATTCAATTATTTATTGCTCATTTTACTATTTTTATGGGAAAATCCAAAAAAATTCCAAGCCATATGCAAGTAGGTTATTGCTCAAATTATATCATGTGGCGGAAATCAAGCCATATTTATTTGCACATATAATAATAGCTGTTGCTTTATTTGACAGATTAACCGGTCACAATTAGATTATCCGAAGATCTTTTCTTATCTATTATTGCTTATTTTTTGAATTTTAATTTTTAATATTATTTTGTTGGTGGGGGTAATGGCACTTCTGTCCTTTTTGGTGATTTTTCTGAATAACTAAGTGCAGGTAAATATTTTAGTCGTTTCAGGGCGAGTGACGCGCCCTTCTTAACAAGCCATCCTGTAGAAAGCTTAATAAGTATCGCGAATTGGGTTATTCGATTTGTTGGATCATATCGTTGGAAGGAGAATCTTATGTTCCCGTGGGTTTCGCGTAAGTGTCTCTGCTTACGGGTACGCCCCACCGTTATTGGCCCTTCATACTGTGCATACAAACCGGTAACTCAATTTGATCTTGCTATTAAGTGGAGCTGTATGCATGACAAGGTCTTAGAAGGGATGGTGGCTACCTTACATACATACATTCACACATACATACATACATACATACATACATACATACATACATACATACATACATACATACATACAAGTTAATAATTTGTGTGACTATCAATTTAATTATCCAAATTATCATTATCATGTTAAATAATCATGTCATTGAATTTACAAACAGACCCTCAACAATCTATAATGCAAAGAAGACAGTTGTCTCAAGCCGATCGATTATAATTATCACAGAAAAAAAAAACCGTTGCCCTTTTATCATAGCAACATTCAAACCAAGCAGCCTTTTTCAGGGCCACCAACTAATTTCTAAAAAGTGAACAATACAATTTTCTATCAAACTTATTTACTCATGCTGATCCAACGTTTGATCATTGAGAATCTTGGTATCTTCCGAATAAGGGATCCTTTTTCTATCTATTCTTCAAACCAAATGACAATATTGTTCTCTTTATTTGCTGTAAATTAAGATCAAGTTAAGTTTAATGGTTTAAGGGTGAAGTTCGTGGATAATTCATCCTAATCACATAGGGAAGGTCCATTAATTATGTCACGCAGTAAGGGGGGAGGGGGGGGTTTGGAAAAACGGGGCAATCCATACAAAAAAATTGTCCAAACAAAAAACGTGACAAGGAGGGGGGTGGTTATAAAAAGTCACTTTTAGCGTTACATAATTAATGAACGTTCCCAAACCACAAAATCAGAAGTGTAATTTTGCCGTTCCACTTTCGCTTTCATTGCGCTTGGGCCCACAGCACTAAAAAACAATTTCCTGCACATTTAGTATAAATACAAGAATAATGTTTAAAAATGTGATACAAATATGTAATTCTTGACTTGAAGAAGCTTCTGGTTCAGCGGACACTAGTGGGATCAGTGGCAAGCGTGACTGCTACTTGAAGGAAAGCCGTTGGTCCCGGCTCTTGTGTTGATAAGTGCGATGTGTAGGGTGGAGGTGCCTCCCAGTCTATGGCTGAAAGCCACCTTATCTAATCTAATCTAATCTAATCTCACACTAACGCAGCCAATTCTTGAAAGCATCCTGGAAAATGACGTCTTCTTGAATGCATCATTTTTCTTGTCACCGGCCAGGCCAACTGCGTAGCATGTACCGGATTCCAAGAAATAGAGCTATTCCAGAAAGAGTGTCTGAAATCGCTCTACTACTTCGAATAAAGGGAAGGAAGAAAGCGTGGACCTCCCGTACCAAACGCCTCCATATAGAGTTACATAATGTGATAATTTGTATTTATCGTTGGAAGCAAAGATGCTAGAAAGATTAGTTTATGCTCCTTTTGCCTGTGGGTGGACTTTTGGCATTTGAACCAAAAGCCTGGCAATAATTTGCCAAGGTTATAGCGCCTTATCTCGCTCATCTATGGCTGAAAGCCACCTTAATACATAAAGAAGAAAAAGACGTTTCTGGCTCTTCTGTTTCAGATAGGGGTAGATTTAAGTTATGCTAGTATCTGAGAGTTTAAGCCACACAGAAAAAAATGATGAATTTTAACAGACGCGTAAAAATTCCCCTCGTTCACTTGTTGACCAAAGCAAGTTTAATCAACTGAATCGCTTGCAATCTTTCATACAACAGGCTAGATGCAGGCGTTATCTTGCTTAAATTTACGACAAATATCCCATTAACATATGCCAAATCTAGCATTCAATTTATGTGCATTAGAGAACACAGAAAATTAGGGAAGATGTACCTATATTAATCTTATCACTCTGCAATTCATCCTACTTGAAATAAAACGATATACACGTGACAGAATTAGCTAGTAATGTTTGTTGTAGTTATTAAACGTAAGCAAACATTATTAAAATACGAAACCGATCCTTCAACTGCACAATTGTTTGATTCATCGTAGGATGAGTATAGGAACAATGAGATTAATATGGGGGCAGTAACCCTACATGTTTCTTTCAAGCTATGCAAAAAATAGTGCACTTGATAAATTGTGGTTAATATTCCCATATTATTCTCATGGTCAATGAGAGTCTTATATTCGTCCTATGATAAATCAAGCAATTGGTGTGCACGCAAATTGATTTCATTATGTTATGATGTATACTTACGTTGAATAACAAATATAAACATAACAAACCAACCCACCAATTCATGCGTCGATCTTCTGTTTTCGCATACGATGAATTTCGAAGTGATAAGATTAATATGGGACCACAAAGCCTATTATAAAGCTGCCTTGGGTGGTAAAGAAATATGTTGATTTTTTATAATACGTTATTTAAAATACACTGCAATCATTATTTAAAACTTTGTTTTTGTCAGATCTTTCTGAATCAATTCGATTAATATTTTGATTCCTATTTCTGAACAATGTTATGTCAGTCTCCCAAGTGTCTGCAAAATAATGGCAAACGTTGATTGAACAACAAGAATTTCTGAAACCGTTCACTGTTAGGGCAGTTTTTAACAATAAAGCCTAGGTCACGTATAATCTGAACGCATGGGATTAGTTGTATCTCAGAACTGGTAAGACGATCAATATGTTCCAATGGTACAATAAGATAATTGCATTAACAAAAATAACAGTAAAATTATCTAATTGTGACTTCGCTGATATATCGGACGTTTCGTCGGACATCCTTCACTACTTTGAACTTTTTTAGCAGCTACAAATCCTTTGCCAGATCAACAATTTTCTAGCAAATTTAACTCCGTAAACGAATTTGAACTTTCTGAGGCCATCTTCTCGGTCCATGGTTTTATACTTTTGTTTCCCGAAGCAGGCGCTTCGAGAGGCACTCGACTCGGTAGATTTTTCCATTCATGGTCGTCGTGATGTATGGCTCGCTCATCTCTCCAAACCCACAGACGGCCTGCTAAACCAAGAACTTTTTTGCGAATTTGTCCACATTCTTCTTACTTACATCCTCAGGATCTAACCATGATGTGGTAACGTAAAACTCCTACCCCGGCAATTGCTTTGTGTCCGCCTTCATGTAAGTCTCGTCGTCCATCACGACGCACCCCGGTTTCGTCAGCCAATCTCGGTATAGCTAAAACCTTGCTGCTATAAATTCCAGATTCCATCAAGATGTTTACAGAAAATCTGGACATAATGCTACGCTGTAGTCAAAGCGGTCCAATTAGCGTCACATGACACTTGTACGTGATATAAAACAATGAGCGAGAAAAACGCAAGAAAAACATCTCTCGGTTGTTATTTCATGGTGGTGACAAGTTTGAGACATCGGGTCTTCTGTTGCACTGGTAAAAAAAAATGCAAGAATCTCATTCAACAATTTAAACCCTGTTAGTATCGTGATGGAGCTCAGCACTTATAGTAGTGACTTAAGTTCTAAATAAGCTCGTGAATATTGGTTTCTGATTTCAGCCACCTTAATGCCTCTTTTTGACAATTCGCCGTTCATGCTGAAAAGTCAACTGCTGTGCCATTTATTATAGCAATTCAAGAGTTTGTATCCCGCCTCTCAGTTCAAGGCCTTACAGCTATAGTTTCAGGCACTCTTTTACCCTTTCTTTGCTAGCCGCGAGCGTAAAAACCATCAACACTTGAATTCAAATCAAACAAAGCGCACCGTATCTCAGGTTGAAAAGTAGCACCGAAATCGTTGTACTTTTTGCGATTACGTTTCACGCTTTTCCTGTACAGCAACATTTAGAGCTTAAGATGGAACTTTGTTTTAAAGACCTTCCTCAACATAGCTAGTGTGTCGTCTTGATCTTTTTTTTTTGCAACTAGTAAGCAACTTAAATTATTTATTGAGCATGAGCATGAGCATGATTGACCGCCCATGGATGCTATTCCGTTATTTCCAGATCAGCTGTATTTACACAAAGAACCGATTTGCGGATGTGGTGAAATAAGCGCTCCCTTCATCCAAAACAATCAACGGTGCGATTTGCATGGAAGAGTGCATTAAGGAGCGTCTCTTGCCATTCATGTGGAAGCACAAAGGATCAACTTTGTTTTGGCCTGTTCTAGCATCCTGCAACTACGAGCCAACGGAGTCAATGTTGTGCCAAAAGATATGAACCCACCATATTCGCCGGAACTTTACCCAATTTAAAAATTCTGGGCAAATACGAAGACGGAACTTCGCAAACATCCTAAAACTATTAAAACAGAGCTATAGTTGAAGAAAATTTGGGTAAAAACAACTAAAAAACTGGGAAAATCATTTCAACAAAATTTGATGGGTGAAGTGAAAAGGAAGGTGTGGGCGTTCGGGATGGGAGGTGAAATTTTGTTAATCATAATAATTACTAATTTTTCATTCCCTGAAAATTTCAAGAAAATCCGATAATCGGTTTAATTTTGGAGAGTAAATATGTGTGTGCCGTTTATATCGAATACACCCTTTACATAATTTCATGTTTAGGTCTTTTTAGATTGAACGAAGACTATTCAGGAAGTAATATACAACATTTCTGTCATTTCCGGATCAGACAAAAAGAAAAACATATATAGAAGATACGGATGCCGTAGTACTTTTCTCTTATATTACATAAATATATATAATATAATTATATAAACATTTAATGCTAATACCGGGAAATGGGAGGGACCATCAGGTCACCCTATTGAAGCACTCGGGATAAGGAGAATGGGAATGCCAACTCCCCATTGCTAACCGTTTGTGAATAGAGGGCGGGCTCTTCTCCCCGCCCATTGGGGTATCCTCATGTTAGATAGCTCGATCTTTTGAATTGTTCAATCTTGTTGTTTCAAGGAGATTCTTTATATGCCAGCGGATACGTATAAGTGATGTTGCCTATCGATCCACCCAAACCGTTTATAGCTCTTCATACAATGGCATGATGAGAAAAACCAGTGGTTATTAAAGCTTGATCAAGTCTAACAGAGGGAAGAGCCGATTGCTGCCGGATTTAGCTTCCGGACTACAATGGGTGGTAGCCTATATCATACATCACGAAGAACAAGCTTCGTGGAACACCTAAACTATTTTAGATCGGGCAGGCTTTGAAGAAATAGTGGGTAAAAATATCAAAAGAAGTCGGCCCCACTATTCCCCTAAACTTTATGAGTGGTGTCAAGGGCAAAGTGAGGATATTCGGTCATGGAGAGTAGATCCAATATACCAATCAAAAAGAAACCTTGCCATAATGTTGTAGTTTATTCCTAGAAAGTTTGAACAAAATACTACTAAAATTAACTAAAATTAACTAAAAAAAATCTTGACGGACATTTTTGTGTGTTTCATATTGCTCTCAGATACTCAATATGGTTTCCGTGGGGTAAGGGAACAAACGACTGCTTCACGGTGCTTTCCACAGTGATTCTATAAAATATACAATTCTCATATAAAAAGTATATTCTTGAAGAAAATGAAGATCAACTAATAAACAATGATTTATTATAAATTTTGTATAACAGCTTTTCCTATCTGTTTGATCACTTTCATCCAGAATTACTCCAATTATAGCACATTTTTATTATTTCGGAAATGATGATACATCATGATAGGCTAAAGTTATTCAGTATGACGAAGGTCAAGTGAAATACATGGCTTTGGGACAAAAAAAAAAGCTCATTATTTGCATCGTTCCTAGCATGAGGTAAAATAGAGTAGAACCCGTATGATTCTTCAGAAATGGCAAGTTCGGTTAGTATGGGCAAGTATAGTTCCATAATTGATAAAGGGAGTGCTCATTTTACCGCAACCTCAAATAGCCTGCCAGATTAGGAATTTCTTGGCAAATTTTGACAGTTTCTTCAACCGATCGTTTTCTGGAACGTCAAACTTGTCGGCCATAACGCGGGTTACGTCGTTTAAAGATTGTAGTTGAAAAAAATGCAACAAACAAATATGATTGCCAAAAGTTCATTTTTAGTCGGATATTTTGAAAACTCTCAGGAAATAAAAAACACATAATAGCATTTTTATTGCAGGTTGGTTTGTTCAATCTCCTCTCCGATGTTAAATGCCTGAACCGTGGACTTAAAGCTACTCATCAAATCCTGTGCAACACTTGCGCCATCTTTTTTACACACATCTTTCTTCAAATCCTTGTGGTTTTTGAAGACCTTCTCAGAATTTTTATTGTTGGGCGAAGTTCTGGCGAGTTTGGCGGATTTGCCTCCTTCGGCAAAAAAACAACATCGTTGGCTTCGTACCACTCCATCACCGGTTTCACGTAATGGCATGATGCCAGATCCGGCCAAAACAGAGTGCCACCTTCGTGGGACCGGAGGAAAGGCAGCAGGTGCTTCTGGAGGCATTCTTCCTCATATATTTGGCCGTTGATGGTGAAGGTCATTGTGTACGGCTTACTGAGTTTGCCACACTCACAGATCGACTGCCCGACCAAGTACTTCTTGGCAAGTTTGTCGATCTCTTCTTCCGGAACTTCTCCGGAACATCGAGGCGGGATTTGCCGACAAAAAAATCCAGGCCGGGGATCTGCTTGGTGTCCGCTTTAATGTACGTCTCTTTGTCCATTGTGATGCATTTCAGTTGCACCAACCACTCTCGGTACAGCTTTCTGGCGCGGGATTTGTCCACCGTATGCTATTTATCGGTTCGGTTAAGCGACTTCCTTACCTTGAAGACATGAAGTCCGGCCCGCTTCATTGCCTGTTGAACGAACCAGACGGAAGAATTGGCCTTTTTGGCCACGTACCGAATCGAATGGTTTGGATTTCACTTGAAGTAATCCATCACCTTCCTTGCGTTCACGGGGTCGGTCTTCTTCGCTTTTCTTCCGCTGCCAGCTCACCGCTGGGTCGTCTGAGCCTCCTTGAATGATTTTACCACACGGGACACGGTCGAATTGTCGATTCGCAACTGTTTCGCTATCCACCTGTGGGATTAGCCTCGATTTTCCACGACCGCGCCCATAATTTTTTGTCGAAGCACTTCTTTCTTGGAAGTCATCACAATAACCACTAGACAGATTGTGACGAAATTTTGCACATGTAAACATTACACTCTAAACGCTCTAGACTCTCTAGTTTTACACAAAATTTTATCAATTTTTACCCATGCAATAAAAGTTATACACAAAAGAAATGTTTCATTTTTTTCGAGTACAATCTTTATCATGATGCAATTCGAATTGGGGAGCACATGCTTGTAGAGCGTCCGGTCAAGGGTTTTAGTAGAGAATTTTTGTTTTTATTTTTTGGGGGTTTTGCCTTTGTGGTGGTGGGGGATGTGTTTGGAAAAAAGACGAACTCTGTTTTAGTGTTATAGAGGAGGAGTTGTGTTGGGGGGTGGCCCTTTTTTTTGGTGGGGGTGGGGTGTTTTAGTCTTGTGTGTTGGGTGGGGGTGGGGGGTAATGTTTGAATGGTTTGGGGGGGGGGGGGAGGAGGGAAGAGGGGGGGGGGGGGGGGGGGGGGGTGGGGGCAGGGATGCAATTCTCCTCGGTGCAAACAGGGTGCTTAGTGAAAATTTACACCGCACATTGGCAAACGCAAACTCACCCGAGAGATTTTTGTTTTGTTTCCACTCTCTGCTAGATATCACAAGTTGAGTGACACCGAAGTGTATATCGTTTGCACCCTCGCCACACAACAGGCTGGAGCGTGTGAGTGATCTCTGAGGAGCACCGAAGAGAGCAGAATTATTTCACCGGGGAGAGTCACCCTGGTGAAAACCTTCATTGTTAGTTTTATACCGCAACACTTGAATTTGAACATTTTTACTATGTATCAGTAGATTTCGTAATGTTCTTCTTCTTCTTATTTTCGGCGTATCCAAGCTTATTGCTTATCGTAATAAGCTTATTGCCAGGATCTCTCCTTAGTGTTCTAGATGCACTTCCACAGTTATTAAATTGAGAGCATTCGAAGCCACCAATGCATGAATTTGTATATTGTGTGGCAAGCACAATGATACTCTTATGCCCATGAAAGTCGAGATTTTTTTTACGTCGACTGGACTGGGAATCCGTGCCTTTACCGACTAGGATATCTGAGGCCCCTATTTCCTAACGTTCATCCCGTTTTCCAGCCATTTTTCTTAATGTTTAGATCAAGGTTTCACTCACGTCAGTGCGGTGGAGTCCTTTTTTTCTCTTTCACTCTTCGTCGTTCACACTGCAGTGAGTGTATGAACGCTCAGACAGCGAACTGTCAATTCTCTCGCTCTCTCGTGCTGAGTCGAACAATCTCTACAGTGGTGTAAGGAAAAAATCTCCGTAGAGACTGAGTGAGATTCACCAAAGAGAACAAGAAATGTGCACCCGGGTGATTCTCCCCAGAGAAATCGCAACCCTGGCTACCACAATGCTAGGTAAGAGTCTATCTGCTCGATCAGATACCGCCTTCCAAAAATGCCATTTCACAACCCGCGGGGCTCTTACGCGGCTCTCTATATTTTTTTTTTACATTTTTTTGTTTCGGGGAATTTTGTGTCTTCTCCGAGAGGTGCATATTGATAAGAGTGATATTTCCAATTTTCAAACATTATATTTATTTATGTGCTTTGTGCAACAACAAAAAACATGTTTTGTTTAAAAGTGTGTGTATATTTTTTTTTTTTTTGCGCGGGGGTTGCTGTTGCTCAAACAAGGGCGGGTGTGCACGGGTTGTGTTTTAACTTTGCAGACGGAAAATAAACTGGAAAAAATAATGTTTTTTGGCGGAGGCGTTAAATCAACCAACATTCTTTTGTAGTAGAGAGGAAAAGTATGTGTTTCAGACTATGGAGTTGTAACATGATACAAGGCTATCTTGATGGCGTGTTTCTTGGGATACTTTTAATAACAGTCTCGTATCATGTTACAACTCCGTAGTCTGAACAAAACATAAACAACGAAATCGCTTGAAATCTTTCATACAACAGACTAGATTTAGGCGATATTTAGCTTAAATTTAGAAGAAATATGCAAGATGTTCAGTCTCAAATTGTGCAGGAAAAACTAGATAATTTAGAATTAAAAATAAATGTGTTTTGTACATAATACTCCTTCCCAACCGTACAAAATTTATTCACACTATTCTCGAGACAGCCATGAGCAATCGGTTCTTTACCTCTTTTTTTTCTTTTTAGATGATTGATGTATATTGAACAAGAAAAACTTGGCTCCGTTAAGTTAATTCGATAAATGAACTTGTTGACAATTTTTTTTTTTTTGGTGAAATTCCCGAAGCACAAGATACATGTTTTTTTAACAAATAATGGGTAAACACATTTTCCCGATGTTTAAAAAAAACCTACGGAATTGAGAAACGGATGCGTTTCAATCCATTAATATATGTTTCCCCGTTGAAATATAATTTCGTTTTCAAGAAGGCAAGACCGCTGAGCAGGTTTACGCAACATTCCGGAGATACGTCAAACCGAATGAGTGCAAAAATTATTCGAAGCATGTAATTCTGCGAAGGCGAAAATCACCCCATCCGATACCTAGCAATTTAGTGTGGCTCTTTGACATGGTGAGAGGGTACCCGACCTAGTCATCGGTTCCATGACATGCGGATTGTCCACATGAAAATCGATCTTTTTTCGAGAAAAATGGGCGAGCGCATTGCGATCTCATTTCCAGTCTCGCATGCGAGTAGCGTTTGGCAACACGAGCGGGGTTATAAAGTTCAAAACAGGCTCTATTATTAGCAAGTTGCGCAGCCAGTGGTTAGATTAGATGTCTGATTACAAGCAGTTGGTTGTTGATTTGTGACTACATAGTATACTCTATATTTACTAGGTGGCAAATAATTGTCTGAGTTTTTTTCACCATGCGCCAAAGATTAATTACCAATGTACAATTATGCAACTGTCATCTTGCTCTGTTGGTAGATGCTGAACAATTTTGAACTTGGGTAGGGTCAATCTATATTTCATCAGCGGACTCATTCTCGTCAATCGCTATTATCCCATCAATCAATGCTATTAGCCGTATTCGAACTATACAACTTGATTAGTGTGCGTTTCGCAATATACATATGTATGATAGGAAACCAAGTTTGAATACGGCTGAGTACTAAAAATTGACGGAAATTAATTCACCGCTTAAATAGTGGACAAACCTACAGTTGAAATCAATTATGAAAAAAATTGCAAGCTTAGCGATGCGTATAGACATGTATTGTATCCCTCACGGGGGGGGAATTCTTGAGACCAACAAGTGGCAAACTGTTGAAATGAAAAATACAATTCATGATGTATCTGTCAAACTGTTAATAATAAAACCAGACTAAATAATAAATGAATAATTATCGAAGGAGTTGGGTTTATTTATTAAATCAATAAGTACCTGTTTCATTGAGTATAATTGAAATTATTCCGCATTAAACATAAAAATTAAATTTTTCTTTCCCGCAAAAACATTATAATTTGTTGTCTTGAGCCTCAGCATTACGCATGAACTACTTTCACTTAACCCTAACTGAGATTAATCTTTATTATATTGCATTTGTTCGTTACTTATATAGCAGCTTTAATGTAGTCCGTCCACTTTTAGTTTGACTTCGTTTTTGCATTTCATTTCCACGATGCACGTAAACGTGTGAAAGTTACGACACGTCATAATTTCGGGAACCATTTCGGGAATAAGCCGGTTTTTAATCCGTAAAACACATTTCTGGATTTATGGCGCTGTGACGCATTATCAGGGATGCATATGCTATATGCATAGGATCAAGTAATACTGGTGAAGTTTGGACAGGTAACTTTTGATGTCTACAAATAAATTATTACCGTAGACTTACTTGCTTGAAAACACGCCACTAAGATATCAGAAATATTTGTTTGAGGTATTCATTGAGTAAAAAAGATTAGGTTTAATCTTTAAGATAAATAAATTACCCCTCAAAAGTAGAACATGGGTACGAAATATTCAATCAACTTTCCAGTATTAATTTCAGTAACGATTTTTTTATCCATAATTACTAAAAAGACTGAGCTCTATTAAGTTTTGACGACGTTTAAGTATACATTAATGAAGCATTTAAAAAAAACGTCTCATTTTTTTTTCATTTTGCTTTAAAACATTTCTAAGGGAAAATATTCCAACTTTTGATGAAAATTCAATAATTTTAATTCATCATTTCAACCAATGCCAAAGTTTCATTGTAGTAATGATTGAGTCACATCAATAAATGTCTAGGAATTATATTATGAATTATTAATTTAGGATTTCCACAGAATGAGCTATTTAGCAAAAGGGCCAACATGAAGTCCGGGTCAGAAGGCATCCATTACCCTATGTACCCTATGATCAATACCGATATTTCTTTATTCAAACCGATCTACTTAAAAACAATCTGGCAACGTTGGGCCAGCCACCAAAAAAATAGAGGGGCTTAGGGAATTTTGATGAATGACATTTGGTCGAATCACATATCATTGAACGAAATTTAGTCGAATGAGATGAGATGAGGTGATCACGCAATACAAAGACGAAAATTCGTGACAAAATAAACCCTTTTCACACTCTCTGTCATAACCTTTTGAAACAGTTGACAACAATATCTTCTTGTGCACCATTCCCTAGCAAAGTAAATAAAAAACTCCTATCAAACAAGAAACAAGCAGCGCACTTGTTGTTATTCGGTCGAAATAACTTCAATGTGGCTGTGGTTATCTCAGATATAATTTTGGACATAGTTTTTTTTTCGCATAACTAATAAAGTTATCAACATTGTTTTTTTTTTCATTATCATCTGTTGTCGTTTTTTAAATAAAAACATTTTTGACTACCGTTACTAGATACTATGAATATAACCAACATGTTATGGATATTAAAGAAATGCTAATTCAGTTAATACTGCGCGACTTTGATCCGATTCTGAAGAAAAAAAAAAAAAAAAAAAAAAATTAAAAAAGTTAAAAAACTAAATTTTTTTTTTAAATTTTAAAATTTTTTTTATTTTTTTTTTTTTTTATTTTTGGGTTTTTTTTTTTGGAAATTTTTTTTTTTTTTTTATAAATAATATTAAAAAAAAAAAAAAAAAAAAAAAAAACATCGGATTTAAAAAAAAAAAGGGGAGGAGAAGGAAATATATAAAAAAAAAAAATTATTTTTCCGGGTGGGGTCTATACAGGTATACCTCGATAGTACGTACACCTGCGCCTCGTTTAGTGTACGTACTATCGAAATGTACGTACTATCGAATCACAATACTTAAAATAAATTTTGTATTATTATGTTTTAAATTGCTTCAATTATAACAAATAATATGTTTTACTACGTAAATTAATATGTAGTCCTATCAAGGCAGTCAATTCTGCAAAAGAAATGATTTGAGAGAAATGAGAGAGAGAGAGAGAGAGAGAGAGAGAGAGAGAGAGAGTTTATTTGTGCACCATAATTTGAGAAGATTAGTTCTTAGCAATTACTGGAGAGTTTTCAACGCAACAATCTCCTAATGTGTGGTTTTTCGGTCTATAGAATGCAATTCAATAGTTTTGGAATCGATCGAATGGTTCCAAGAATATCGCCGGAACATGAGTGAAGGTTACATTAATCTTTCCTAACCCACCATAGGATACCTCAAATCAAATGTGCATACAACAATAAGTTCATTAAAGGTCATTCCGACAGTCTTGGACTACATTGGTAACTCACAGTCATATTACGGTCACTTCCGGGTAAGAAGCCAGTTTCTGACTTGACCATATCATCTCATGCAACACATAAAACTACATCAGCTTTCGAAAACAAGATCAGTTATAACCAAATTGAGTGCCCAGGATCAACCTTCTTCTGAATAAAACGAAACAAATGCGTTTTGATGGACGACGAAATGTAAAAATGCGAAAATTTATGGTATTTTTTTAAATCCCATTTTCAACTACTTTAAGCAACTATATCAAATGTTTCCAGCTTAGTTATCTTTATTAGACCCTTTCAAACAAATATACTTATCCTCCACTTTTACTAATGACATCCTCAAGATGACGTCGGGCATTCTGACGTAGTCCTACACGGAAAAAAAATCCGTGCCCAGATCCATGAACTGCAGTAATGAATTCGAGAACAAGCAAAAATGCACCGTGAACTGGATCACGTAATCATGAACTAAATAACGTTCAAAGGGGAAAATCCTGAAAACGTGAACTAGTTCATGGTTCGTTTTCATTTTCGGGAACGCTTTTTTTTGTATGACATCGACTGCCATGTTCGCGTTATGACAGACTTCATGGTCTTCACACTAGGGTGAGATATTTTGCAGGATTCTGTTTCAACACACGTCAAAATCGAATAATCCAACAGGTTAAGTTCGGACTGCTGGGGGACCACAAAGCTTTCAGCCAAAACTTCATGTTTTCCATCAGCTATCGTGGGTCCGATTTGACGTGTGACATGGCGTTCCATCCTGTTGTACACAGAAAGAAAACCTGAGTTTTCATTGTGATGTTAATATTGAGGCGGGTAAAATTGTATTTTATTTTCCACCCAACTTGCAAGATATATCTGACAATGTTTATCTCAGAAAATAACATGATTTGTAATGCAAACTTGTACGAACTGTTCATTAAAAAAAACAATGGATCAATGGTTTAGGGTTAAAACTAAACGAAAAATTGTGAATTTTCACTCAGTGCGTAAAAACATTGTTAACTTTGACAACACACCTTAAGAAATCGAAAAAAAAGTCAGAAATTTCGAACCTGTTCAAGAGAAGATTAACCGAAATATGGACGCAAAAAGGAGCTGGCATGGTACGCCTTTTGTAATTGCATAATCCGTGTTCCGTTCGTGAAATTGCCAAAAAGTGGACATTAGCGTCGAAACTGAGCAGAATAAACAAAATCGCAACAATATCAGAACATACAAGAATCAGAAAGCACCCAAAAGGACGGATTCACAGAGAGCTTCTTCGAAAAAAAAATTTTTCAACGCTGAGCAGAAGAGAGATGTGCCTGATGATGTGCGATACATCCGAACCGGAAAATTTGGGAATAAGTTTTTTGGTGTGGCCAGCCATTTGCTCTTGTGGCTTGAAGAGTCCTTCGTATTTCACAACGTGCATAATCAACAGTGAAAATTATAGAAAAGAAAGCATCAAAAAACGGCTTCTACCCATCTACCGAAAACATACGGATCCTCCATTGTTTTGGCCGGATAGATGTTAGATTTTTCAGAAATGTTTGCTTCCTTGGCAAGTTTCCTGATGGCACGTTCCAGGTTCCGAGCAATCTTTGCACGGACCGATTTGATCAAGTTTTAGCGTTCGTGTAAACCGCGAACATCCTGGCTTTCGCTGCTTACGACCATCCTGTAGAGACTTTTTGGCGTACATTTTCACAAATTTGCAATAAAACAATTCCAATGCTCTGACACAGCACTTGAAAGTGAACATAAAAAAAATAAGTCAATAGTTACACAAATTAATCCAATATTAAATTTTAAACATTTTCGCATTTTTTTCCTGCCGCACCATGTACTTCCAGGAACTTATTTTAGAGATTTTTATAAAACAGATTTTCAGCCAGTGGCTGGTTCGTCTAAAAGCACTAATTATTCAAACGACCAAGGATATTCCTGATGAATTTCGATACATCTATATCAAATTAATGAAAAGAAGGTGTGGGTGTGGCAAGCGATTCGCTCTCGTGTCACGAAGAGTTCTTCGTATTTGACAACGGGAACAAACAACGATGAGGATTACAGGAGACAGTATATTAAGAAATGACTACCGCCAAAACTCACCGAACTGCGATGAACTACGACTCACGTCACAAGCGGCACGCATGGACTTCACGGGGATTTCGTCCCAGATTTAAGGATGACTTAGTTTAGCATGACTGATTTAGTACTCATTCAGCTTTGAAATCACGTAAGACCAAACACAAAAGTCCAAAATTTTCAAATCTGAGGCGCTGAGAGGCCACATATTTTTGTCCAGGAGATCCGTTAAATTGTCTCGACACCAGGCTTGAGCCACATTCGCGGTGTGGGCTGGCGCACCGTTTTGCTGGAACACATAGTGGCCATCTGCTGCAACACATAGTGGCCATCTGCTGCAACACATAATGACCATTATCCGAACATGCCCAACCGGATCTCACGCGTTCCGCGATCGAAGAGGTCTTCTGGTATCTCTTAATCGTCGTATACACAAAGTTTCGCTTAACCCCAAAAGATTTCACACATATATCGGCGGGTAGGTTACCATTCAAAAAACAGTTCACGATGATCTCCCAAAAAACAACTGATAGACAGTCAACACCACGTACAATCGTTAGTGTTAATACTTGTACAGAATGTGTACATGGTACATATCTACATAATAATCAAAAATTTTGTTCAACCTTCAACCTTCAAAGGAAAACAAAATTGATTTATCCTTACTTGATCTGATCAAGTTTATTTCTCTCAAGTAAATATTATTTGTAACTTGTGGGTCTCCCATTAGCTCAATCGATAAAGACGCAAAGCACGACCATGCTGAAGGTGGCTGGGTTTTATTTTCGATCTGATTAAGGAATTTTTCGTGATTCTCGACACATAGTCATACTAATGAAAAATGGTATAAGCATCGAGAGCTCTCAATTAATAACTGCGAATGCGTTTAGATCACTAATTTGAGAGCAGACAATAAGCTTTCCCAGTCAACACAGAATCGCATATGATAGCGCATAAGAGTACAACGTGGAGGCGATATACGTTCATTCGTTCATTTAACTCCATACTAAAGGTACGCATATCGCCTCCACGTTATACTCATATCCGTTATTATATGCGATCTTGTGTTTATTGGGTTATTGTGATTAGCAATAAGCTTGAAATGACGAAAAAAGAAAATATGAAGTTTTGACATCTGCACCCAATACCATATGCGATGGAAAGATAAAATTCATTCATAAAATATGCATATGAGTATGTGATATTATATCGTAAACAAAAAACAATCATTTCATCATATAAAGATGTGGTAATAGCGGTGTTTATTTTGATTATGATGTACATATATCATACGTCTAAATCAATAATTTCGTACAAATTTCCACTCAAATTTTCACCTCATAACAATCTAGCCAAACCGAGTAATTATGTAAATCAGTCTCAACCTCGGTGGTGCGATCTTATCGAAGATTAAAAACACGGAGCAATATAGAAATGTATCGTAATAATGTTAGCCGCAAAATATTTGATCATGTATGATCGACGAAGCAAAGCCTATGTTAGTTTTAAACACTTTGCGAGAATGTTGAAATATGACTGGTTTTCAAATTCCTCACTCATAGAAGATGTTTTCTTGCCTAGCGAATCGATAGCATTTATTTTAATTTCAGAGCCCAATTGAAAGATTGGCTGTCTGCCATGGAGCCGGCGCAAGAAGTCAGATGAAGCAGTGAGATTGCACTTCGCGAGCGTTTCAACAGATTGGGGAATTAATTGGCAGAGATATCTCGTCAAACTTGCTGGTGTTTTGCAGAGCCATTGTGATGTCACGGCATGGTTTTGGTGAAATTGGGCTAAATAATGTTGTTCAATTATGGGAAACTTGTGGTATAACATATACGTTTGGATTTTTTGTTCACTAGCGATTTTCTTTCTAGTTCCTAAAATTAGTTTCGGACACTTCGCAAATAGAGTTTGCTTAAAGAACATCGCCTACTCTTTTTGTAACAGGAGTCAGTCCAACTGAAAACCGTTAAACTGCTAAAACGGCATTGTGTTATAATGGTTACAATGTATTGGATGTCCCAAATCATATAAAATATTTCCTACTTATCTTACCACCAACTATTGCCACTACATCAATTCTTGCTCAACGTTTCAAAACGTCCCGACAACTATGAGAAACTCTCTTTATTAGCTTTCTTTTTCATAATTAACTATTAAGTATAGTATAGTTTCTCGACTCCCTGGGCATAGGGTATGATGGTACTTGCGACACAATCATACTAATGCATAAATTGTACCTGGCATCGAAAGCTCTCAATTAATAATTGTGGAAGTGCATTTAGAACACTAAGTTGAGAGCAAGCAATAAGCGAATTGTGAAAGCAATAGGCTTGAAATGCTAAAAAAAAGTATTTATGCTTTCCATCATATTCTTTTCATAAGATGCTGGCCAGTAGCACTAACTTTAAATCAATGGAAAGCAATCCACGGAAAGTTTTATACAAGTGCCGTGCGAAAAAGAACGAGAGCAGAGAAAATCTTTCTTTGTTACTCAGGTCGTTTTGAAAGAAATTGGGTGGTTTCCTAAATTATATTCGCTGATGTGAGTAAGCACAAAAGCTTTTCCAGACAAGAAAATTAAAAGTCAGTTAGCGAGGACTGAAACAACAGGTTGTTTCGATATTCTCCATCAATCTAAAATGTCGATGGTTCTTAACTAAATTTTTTAATAATGTCTATTTATCATGCATAATATTTTTTTAAAACATGTATGAAGTTCACTTTTGCATCATTTATTAGATTTTATAAGAATTCATAGAAAATTATATAATTTTCAGTACATTATAAATGAAATTCCATAGGATTTTTCAGATGCTGGTAAGACACAAAAAATAGTCCACCAGCGAAAGAAATGTTAAGTCAACTAAATAACACTGACACACCCCTCGCATTTCTTATTTCGCATGGTTTCGACATTTCATTGTTTATGTCCATCACAAAATTTTGACTGTTGAACTCTGAATTTAACCTATTGCGATCAACAGATTTGTTTTTGAAGCAGAAAATATAGGCACTGCAAGTTCAAATTCTCTTCGTGCATGAATGTCAAAGAAACGATTCCCAACGCAAAATAGCCGAAAAGTATGAAATAAGCCGTGGTGCAGTTCAGAAGATCAATTCAAAGTATAAACATCCATACCTCTCACGCCAAAGTCACGAATTCGAATCTCACCCCCGGACAAGTTACGAAAATGCCCAAAAGTGGTGTGACTACGACGAGAGATGAACCAGCCAGAGGCGGAAAATCTCGATAAACAAGAAAAAAAAAAGTATAAATTGCATTGAAGTGCCAAAACGCAAAAGTGATGCGATTGTCGTTTTTCGGAAAAACTGGGAGGTATTTTCAAATCAGCCAAACACAATTTTCGTTCGCGAGTGGCAGCTTGCGAGATCCGGCCAAAACAAGCTTGCGGCGACAGCGATATATGGGGTGGAGAAGCGCTTCGATCGCGGCAACCAGGGGGGATAACGCGGGAAGAGACACAGCTGGGGTGTTTTGGGGGGTATCAAGGCGCCAGAGACCCTGGGAGACGGGGCCGGCCAAAACAAAAACTTGGCTCATATTTCGATTTGCTGGCATATTTAACATCGTCTGGTGTTGTTTTAATGTTAGCAGTATAGAAACCATCGTTGCCACTCAATTCATGGTGCGAAAACGTGAAGTAAGATTCTTCATCCAAAATTATGCACTTTCCATTTGCAGAATGCTCGCGACGAAGTGCACGGCAGCATTTTGGTATTTTTTCGAGTTGTTGCTGTGTATATTTTGGTGCACGCTGACGTTTCCGATAGATTACGTTATGTTTTCTCAAAATCCGATGGACTGTCATGTTTGAAACCTGAAATTTTCGTGCTAATTTGCGTGTTGATTGGCCAACCTTGTTTTCAGCGCTTGACAGCAGTTTTTTCGTTGTTCTGGCACTCAATTTTGTTGGGCGACCACTTTTCTTTTTATTTTCCGGTTCTTTACCATCACGACAATCTTTCAAAACACGGTATAACGGGTGTCCACTAAAAAATGAGAATGATTTCAATACTTTTCCATCAGAACAAAAACGGCCGCATAGAAATGTCACTTTAGATGAATGAATCGTTGCACTCTCCAGAAAATTTTCATACACTCTTATTTCACTCTAACATGTTCAGTAGTGTTCAGCATGCCGTCGAAACAGGAAGAACTGCGCGCGCGCGTTGTACAATTCTTTCAAGCGAACGAAGATCGTGGAAAAAAATACACGGTGGACCAATTTTGTCGTGAAAAAGTTCCGGTATCCATCGTATACCGTATCCTGGCATGCATGAGAGTAACCCAGAAGAAAGGTTGCGGCCGTTCAGCGAAAATAATGAATGAGAAAACGCTCCGCTCGCTGCGCAGCATGTTCAACAACAAGAATTCGGTAAGTCAACGGGAAGCAGCCCGAAAGTTCCATTGTTCGAAGTCACTCATCTGCAAGACGCTAAAGAAAGAAGGAATAGTGTGTAGAAAGAAAACCAGATCCCCAGAGTACACAGATGAGCAGATTCAAACCGTGAAATCCCAATGCCGCTGGATGACTCGGAATTACGGCGGAAAATCTTTCGTTCTGGACGACGAAAGCTACTTTCCTCTTTCGAAGTCTCAGATACCGGGAAACGACCGATTCTACACTAAGGACAAATCTACTACTCCTCCAAAAGTAATGTATAAGTTCAAGCACAAATTTGAATCGAAGGTTATGTTATACATCGTAATATCCGATAAGGGTATTTCGAAGCCGTGGTTCAAACCAAGCGGTTTGGCCATCAACCAGGAGGTGTACCAAAGAGAGTGTTTGCAGAAAATACTCATCCCATTTCTTAAACAACATCACTCGGATGGCAAATACGTGTTTTGGCCGGACAAGGCATCATCGCACTACGCAAAAAAAACGCTAACTTTTTTGGAGAGCCAAAATATACCATATGTCCCAAAAGACCGGAATCCGACAAATTTGCCACAGTGCCGTCCTATCGAGGATTTCTTCGGTCTTTTGAGCTCCATGGTATACAAGGATAATTGGAAGGCCAAGAACACCAAGCAACTTACCAACAGGATCAAAAGCTGCATCCGAAAAATCGATGTGGCTGCCGTCCAACGGTCATGTTCCAGCATAACGACTAAGCTGCGCCGCACGGCGGACCACGGACCATATGACAATATTCACTAAACTTAGTTTGAAGATTTAAGTTGACCCTTTTAATAAAATAAATCAGTTTGAACAAAACTTCACTGGTATTTTTTTCCTGACCCATTCTTTTCGTTCTCATTATTTAGTGGACACCCGTTATTGTTGATTTTGATATTGGCTCGTCTTTGAACACGCTCCAAATTTCACTTTTACTAAGCCGTCCAAAAAGGTTGGCGACTTGTGCTCGTAAATCCAGCTTATACGATATTTTTAATGGAAACTACTGTGCAATTTGAGTTTGACAGTTCAGTAGGAACACAGATGAACGTGACAAGTACATTGGTTGACATCTGTGTGTTTGTTAATGCTGTCAAATAAACGCCTGATTGTATTCCCAGGATTTATGTTACACATGTTAAGCGTATGGCGAAAAAGTGATGAAGGTCTAGAGGACAGACATATCCAACTAACCATGAAACACGATTTATGCAATGTTACGGGACTGTTTCGTTTCTCTGGCCCAAATTAATGGCATTATGACCACAGATGGATGTATCGATATTCTGTGAGTAAATTTGGAAAAGTTGCTGAAAATGGAAATGGAAAATAACTATACGTTTCAGAGATAACGATCCTAAGCACACAACAAAAAAAATACTTGCTTTCTACTATTCCTGTCGCATTAAACCCATTGAATGACCACCCCAGAACCCCCATATGAGCCTTGTTGAGAATCTGTGGGCCATCCTCGATAATTGTGTGGAGAAAACCAGTGTTGCCAACAAACAAACATATTTTGCAGCGCTGCAAAAGACTTGGAAGGATTTGAATCTTCAGCACCTTAATAACTTGATAGAAAGCATGCCGAAGTGGTTGCTTTTTGTCATTGAAGCAAAGGGAGGTCATATTAAGTATTGAAATAAAAAAAGATTTGGAGTTATTTGGTTTTTTTTTTTTTTTTGATCACAGGTGTTGAATAGTGGATCTATTCTATTTCATACCATTAAAAATGCATTTGAACTTTAAATCATCGGAAAATGAATCGAAATTAATTTCGCGAAGCCCAGCCAATCGCTGCTTCTCTTTTATCGTACTTATGCATGTTGGTGCCGCTGCTGGGATGGGCGGGAATACTTTATTTATGTCAACATAGAAATTAAAGCACTGTCGAGAGTTATAACTTCATGCTCATTATTCAAGTACCTCCTCACGAGTCGCGATGGCCTAGTAAGATCAACCACGGATTCAGTAGCAGCTTTTCCATAAATACAAGTTCGAATCCCATGTCAGAAACGATAAAAAAAATCAACGCTGGACAACTCCACGAGGTTGCCTTTTTTTTTAATTACATTTCGAGTCGATATAGTAGATCTGTCCGTCATTCATGCAACCACGAGGGAGACGTTTCTTTTTAATTTGTAACAAAATATTCGTGGGCTCTTTGTATTGTTTTCGTACAATACACAAATGTTTTAACCTTTATCAACAAATAGTTCGTGTTTTTGACAGTTGCGCGTGTGCCATCAATTACGAAGGTATCTTCATAAAAACAACAAATCAGTTTCGTTGCAGAAAACAACGGATAGATTCGTCACATACCAATGAAATAACATTAATCAGAAAAAAAATGCATTTCCATGCTTTTCGTTTCGCATCTTTTTTCCATGACTCACCTATAAGTAGTTGGATCACTTTACGAAAACAGTCACCCTATGTTCATTCAATGTTTGCAGAACCAGCTGAAAATTTCAAAACCAGTTTGTTATTGCAAGAGAATGATTTTTTTTTTTCATTGTTTTAGATTTTTAAGAAGCGAAAGTGGGGTATAATTAACCTCAATGGGACAATATGCCTAAGGCAATGACAATTTTACTCAATAAATTGTCGATTTGCAGAACTTTTATTTTCTGGCAAACAAAACTCATACAAGACTTTCTGTTGGACTATTCAAGACCTACAGTTCGACATGTTGCTTAGCTGCGTCTTTGTAAAAGCATCAAATTCCATGACTTAATTTTGCGCTCAAATTGTAAACCAGTGCGTGAGATCCGTTGCTCCTCCAGGTAATAATTTGAGTTTTGATAAGGTTCTAAAGATCATTGTTTTGATTTGATTAATGCTTTAAAACCACAATAAATCAAACTATGTTACATGGGTCCATGTTAATTAAATGATCTTCAATCAAACTGGACTATTTAGGGTGTACCAGAGAGGATACTCCGCAATATGTCCGATTTTTCAAGGATCGCAATGCTCCATATTAAAACAAAAATAACAATCACAAAAGTCTCCATAATTTCTTATCAACCCCGAACAACATTTTTCACAAACTTTTCAAAACCTTTCAGCGCTCTGTTGCACGTCAATTAATAAATTCAATTCTCAACAATTCAATTTTTCAATTATCAAGAGCCATTCAACTGATCCTCGTAGATTTTATTTTTCAGTGCATAACATTATTTTGTCTCTGATTCACTTTATTCGATATCTGAATTTTTATTCCTTTCCTTTTTGAGAAGGATTAAGAATCTTTATTTTTGCATTCAGGACGATAAAAAAATTCTGAAAATATAGTTTTAGTTTCAGAAAATAAATAAGTTAATGTACCCATTTCTGTTAAATTACAGATTTACGTACGACCGACAATCTATGGTACCGAAAACTACCAAACTCAAAATAGGCAGCTTTAAAGAGTTGGAGATGGATTAAAGGATTCCATATCCTAATAAAATTTAAAACGTGAATCTGCAGTGTGATTTTGAAAATGTGAAGATGAGTCCAAACACATTCTAAAAACATTAATGACATCCAGCTAAATGCACCAGCAGCAAATTATTTTTCAATACTGAGGTTTGATCGTGGAAATATATAAACACCTCTAAGCACATACATCTCCTGAAATATTTTGAAGAGTGGTGGACGTCTGCCTGTACTTCCTGAAAATGCAATTGTCCACGTTATAAATCAATCAAATAAAAAAAAAAAGATTTTCAACCCGATAAAAATTAATAACTTTTTTGCCTTTTAGGTAAAATGTTTGAAGTAATAGGTAGTTTTAGATCTTTATTAAATTATAGTTTTTGATAAATTTTATTAAAAAGTCCGGAAATGTGTTTTGAAGTGGAATCGGAAAAGCAAAGGAAGCAGATGATGAAACCTAGCAGATTCCAGGTTATCAGTTCTGTACTGCAAAGGACAAGTTCGATGAGCACCAACGGAAGCAAAATATCTCGAAACTTGTCAAAAAAAAATGCATAGTTTGGTAAGCGATTTGTACGTCCAGGATGCGAAGTGCTCCATTCGCGACGACTTCAAGCATAAGTTTATAGGGTGTACCAAAAAGTATAAGCACGATTTTTACACGAAACTTTACGAAACCGGATGAAGTAAGAGACCTGAGGCCGTATTTTGGATCTCGAAACGAAAAACTCTCCCTTTTTCTCACAGCGGTTGTATAAAAAGTGTGTCGAGACCAAACTTTCCGATTTTCAATGTGAGTCTTTGTTTACATTCTGAAAAAACAACTTTGTGTGTCGGAATTAGATTTTTGCAAAGAAGTCATCAAAAAGCGAGGCATTTCTCATGAAAAGCATAAACAGATTGTGCACAAATGGTGCTCAATTCCCCATATTTCGCAAAGTCAACTGGCGAAACTGGAAAGTGTGAGTATCGGAGCGGTTCAAAATACGGCAGCAGGGTAAATGCACCCTTCGTTTTGGGAAAATGCTCCTTAAACTTTGGAAAAATGCTCCTTAGATGCGTTTGCCCGGTATAATGCAATCGGAGGTATTTACCTTCTGGTTAGCGCTTGCCGGTTGTTTTGACGGGTCTTAAGTTTCTTCAAGATTGTATAGCGGAGCTTTGCTCCGCAATCTTCGAGGTAGTTTGTACGGGTTTAAATTTCATTTTGACGAGTCTTAATTTCATTTTGACGAGTCTTAATTTCATTTAGACGAGTCTTAATTTCATTTAGACGAGTCTTAATTTCATTTAGACGAGTCTTATTTCGTTTTGAGTTTTTGTCTTAATTTCGTTTTGACGACTCTTAAATTCAGAAACTTAAAACCCGTCAAAACTATACAATCTTGAAGAAACTGAAGACCCGTCAAAACACCCGGCAAGCGCTAACCAGAAGGTTAATACCTCCGATTGCATTATACCGGGCAAACGCATCTAAGGAGCATTTTTCCAAAGTTTAAGGAGCATTTCCCCAAAAAGAAGGATGCATTTACCCTTTGCCGTTCAAAATACCCTCCGGAAATTTGATGAGCATTGCAGCTTTGCGGGCGCACCAAAATGTGGTGGAAAACCAGGACCTTTGAACCGAAAGATGGACCGGATGATCATGATGGCTTTTTCCAATAAAAAGAGCAGTTCTGTTCGAGATGTTGCCAAAAAGCAGAGTACTTCTAAGAGTATCGTCCAACGTGCCAAGGCAGGAATTCACCTAAAAACCTTCTAGAAGCAGCAGATGCCAAAACAGAAAGCAGGCTGCAACCATTAAACCGCGGGCGCGGAACCTGTATGACGGTCTACTGTGTGGAAAACCATCGTGTCTTGGCATGGATGATGAAACATTCAGAATTAAAATTTGACTATTAGACGCTTCCGGGAGATCAATATTACACCGTGCGTGAAGGCCAGGGTTTGGAAAGCTATTTTTGATTGTGGAATGTGGTTAGAGCCGTTTGTGACATCAGAGACCGGGAAAGCTTAAATCGGAGTTTGCTGCCAATGATCAGGAAGCATGATAGTCCAGTATTGATTTGGCTGGTGTTTGCATCTGTGCATTATGTGAAAGACGCCATTGTATGGTACGACGCAAATAAAGTTCCGAACTGTCCTCAAGCCCAACCAAAAAATTTGCCAAGGGCTGGAAAAAAGTGTCTAAAACAATTGCGAACGTGTCTGTGCAGAGACTGATGAGCAGTGTTAGGGCAAAAGTGCATTCCGTGGCTTGTGATCAAAGATAATAAGATTTGTTATATTTTACTAAGAGAGAACATTAAAGAGAAATGATTTATGAAACCAAAATAAAATTTCCTCCCAAAAAATTGTTTTTATATTGATTTTTTATCTTGCTTATACTTTCTGGGACACCCCATGCGTAAAAGAGTCTCCTTCCGTTGTTCAGGTCGCACAAAGACCTACCAATGTTTTGACCCGACTTGACGTCATACCACAACTCAAAACTGGTACGGGAATGGTATAAGGAAAATAAGGTCAACTTCGTACTCCAATTATGAAGGATTAAGGTCCTTAGGCTATTATGAGTTAGGAATTTCACAAACATCCTATGACAGTGAAAACAGATCAAGAATTGAGAAAAGCGGGTCAATGTACAAAAACTTGTCGGTTCTAATATTGTACAAAATCTCATGGAGGGTCTTAAAAGAAAAGTAAAGGCATTTGGATTTAGAAGTTAAATAAAGTGAACATGCAGAAACTTAGCAAAAATGTTTTATTTGATATTCCAAAACTATCGAGACAACTGGTTATTTTGTTATATGAACGTGGAAAACCTTTATTACTGTTTAGTTAAAAATGGCATCAACAGAAGAGCATGTTCGAAAAGTTATTGTGGCAGTCAGGAAACTTGCTAAAAAGCGACGTTTTCCCGTAAGTACTGTTCTTTCGATAATTGTTTGACAAAAGCTATGAAGGCAGGATATGGAACAAAATCGGATTTGAGGATCCAACAGAAGGATCCAGTGGTGGAACAAATATTACGGAGGAGATCAGATCTTGCGGTAGGTAAGTTTGCTCTTAAATTAAAAATGTCGCATTTTCGTGCATCGACAAGGAATGTAGTCATTCAAGGTGAAGACTGTGCCAACCATTATTTGTTCGACACATGGCGTTGGTAAAGAAATTGACTATCAGAGCTCTCGTAGACTTCGAGGCGGGAATTCAAACCGTTGATGCTTGATCAGAATAATTGCGCAGGGTAAGTTAATTAAAAGCTTGGTTGACCAGGAGTGGTAGGCTGGTAGAGAACAAAACAATTCTTGACAAATGAACTTGTTCGACTGGTTTATATTTTCTACAATTTGTAGGTACTAGCCGGCATCTAAACGGTACGAGTGAAGTTTGCCGCTCGTGATTGATTTCCTTTGCGTTGTCTGATTTTATGAATGACAAACACACTTCACTTTAATATTACTATGTTCTTACATTTAGGCTTTCGTCATTAAGCGCACGGAAATGTCTCATTCTACTATGTGTGGGATTAGTGAATTCGTTGAAGGAATCAGTCGTTACGTTATGAGGAACAACTGCACTCAAGCTGTAAGTTAGGTGGGAGGGAGTACTGTTTGTTTTGAAATGGTTTCATCAATCCGTCGTTTGGTTTTGGTAGATATATTATAATTCTAAATGATAAAAAGAAAAAAAAACGAACATCAAAGTCTTCTCTGTTGTATGGTAAATATAAATTGCGTCAAAACTGATGCGATCAAAATTGTTGTTTTTATGATCATTTGTTTATATTACATATGGTTACGGGCTGTAATGAAAGTTTAGCCTATTCTGTCGTTCTATGTATCAAACATGTCATAAATTCACAATAATCGACAAAATCATGTTGGCATAATGATGATCGATACCTTCTGAAGCAATTGAGACTTAATTCATCAATTTATAGTCATATACTTGAGTGAGGTTTTCGATTTCCCTATCTATTTAGCCGTCACAACTTCACTGATTCAGCTGTGCAGATTATCATTATGATCTTCTATTGAACGTAATTAAGGCTAAGTTAAACCGATACAACGTATGTGTTCCTAGATGTATAGAAATTAGTTACGGGTTTAATATAAACTATTAAGATAGAAGAATTTTCAAGGATTTCACAAGAAAATCACAGTCCCAATTTTATGGACATATTTTTTTATATTCCCAACCATGGCCTATTATATTGCCACCAAAAATGGGTAGTAGTTATTCTAATGTGTTGATAATCGAATACCGATAAATCATACGTGAAAACCATTTTAGTGTTTAAAAGTAGTTTTGATAAATTTATTCTAAATTATTCATTTATGAATTTATGAAAACAAATAAATAATATATCTAGTAGATGGGTCGAAGTTGCATCTACGAATAGACCAAATATGCTGCGTATAGACCGAAATTACATCCACATTCCCCGAAAGTTTCTATCTTTGTAAAATAAGTTGTGTAACTTTTTGTGATGCATTATATCAAGCTTATCTAAAGGAGTGTTTACCGAGTTGAATATCGTTTACAGCTCTAATACTTAATGAGCTACAATAATAAATGTAATCAACTAGGTTGAGCATGTTCTATTATTCTAATTCAAATCCTAAAGAATTGGCCATCAACTTTCGTTTAATCTTTTAAACCTTTTGTCATATTGTTGATCATATGCAAAGGATGATTTGTGAATGAATGATGGATTTCAAATCATGCAATTCAAGTGTGGGTTTTATTATGCAAACCCCCAGATGTTGAGATTCGAACACTCTAACTTTGTATGCCTTGAATTATGTAACGAATGTAAACAAAAAGCACTACATCAACCTGGTCAGCAGTGACTAAAGTTATTATGTTGGAGGTCATGGTTTTCCGTATGAGTAGGTGTCCCCCCTTAACTGATGAGGAGACTGTCAAGAGTCCGCTTGATTCATTTTTTCACCTTTGCAAAGCTTTGGCTACATTCACTCTCTGCCAATGAGCAGATTGTTGTCCACTCTCACTCTCTCACTCACTCACTCTTGGCGGACACCGGCCACGAAAAAAAAAACTTTACTTTTGCCCACCGCACCGTCGTAAATCAACGCTTGAAGCCATTCATCTGCTGCAGATATAGCTGAGCTATGGTATTCACCCTCTTGACGAAGTAAGGTGACATTGACCAACCTCTCCAAATTGGTTGAGCTGTTGAACTGTAAGGCAGTATCAACCTGATCCGCTGCGGTAACGTGAATTAGCATTAACAACCTACAATGTCACGTCGCGCACGAGCTGCACTTACAGATTTTGTGCGATTTAACGGAAGTGACGTTGGAACGAGGTACTCGTGAAATGTACGTATGACTCATTCTTGTTAACACCATTTAAACAAAAAAATGATTCGTTCTCACGGTATTATTGAAACCTTCATAATCAAAATATGTTTATTTCTTATTGAAGTATGTTTTATACTCACACGATTAAAATTTGTTTTATAAGTCATCATTCATCCGACTACAGAGAAAAGAAGTAAAAAAGAGAAAATGTTACATAAAATCAGCGTAACAAGCTCTAATATGAAAATCGATCCGAGGTGATATTTTATCAGAATACCTTGACCAAAAGAGATTTTGAACTAGTTCACGATGTAGAGAGGAAAATTTGTTTCTAATTTCAACTTGAAGGATGACCGCTAAAAAAATAATGGAAATTTGCCTATTAACATTTGAGCCCTCCTCGAGCTCAGATGGTAAATACGCAGCTCCAAAGCAACGATATGCTGCACCAATTTGTGAGCAGACAATAACTAATCAGATTGTGATAAGAATGCTAAGAAAAAAAAAGAAGGCTACTGGTATTACATCAACTAGCAGCTACTCTGAGTGCACAAGTTGATAAATGCGTATAACGATATCCAAACTGCTAATCTGTACATATTTTTAGTTACGAGAACTAAGTCCTGCGACGCTTACGTCCTGAAAATTTGATTACACAAGTAGGAAAAGTTAAGGTGAAAGTTAATAGAATTCACAAGCGGCTGGCATCATGGTCAATTTGCTTTGCCAGTTCATTTTTTCGGCAACACTAATCTGTAAAACAACATAGATTTCCCATCTCAAACTTGAATCACTTAATCACCGCAACATTCGATTGATTCAAATTTACTGCACGAAGAGATTTTAGTTTCTGACATTTGTGCAATCAAAAATGCAGAACGTTGATGCGATAACAACCCGAGTAAATATAGCAATATCATAAATATCATAAATATAGCAATACAAAAACATATTTTTATGTCAACATTGAATTAAAATCCAAATTGATTTCACTCCACCATTGTCAAATTTGATTTCAAATTTAGTTTTCATCTTGCTGTTATCTTGAGTTCACTTTTTTTTAAGACAAATAGTTTTGTTTTCATTGTATTGACAGAACATCAAGTGAAATACTCATTTTGCTATCAGCAGGAAAAAATATGCAGCAAATTGACTTTTCAGTTTGCTCTCACTGATAGCAGGATCAGTTTTAAATTTGATGTCACAGGAATATATTTTTGCTATGACTTTTGATCTTTTAACCGTTAAAACGTGGTCGAATACGACAGCAACCTGAGTAATCATTATAAGCAACACCAGAACATCATATGTAGTTTTCTACCTCATCTCAGACTCTACTCGGGAACCGTTCGTGAATTCTATCAACTTTCATCTTAAAATCACCGATGAAGGTTTTCACTAGTAACTGCGAACTAGTGATTTAAAGCAACTTTGATCTGTAGCATTACTGTTACCTCGGTGTAAATGATAGATCTTGAGTAAAGTTATTCAGAAATTAACGAAGAATATCTTTCGAGGATTGTTGATATAGAATAGCGTCTGTTGTCCATGCAAGGAGCGGTTGATCATCGTCCTCGTGCCAGAGTAAGACTCCAAAACAGTAATGTGCACAATGGCCCTCCAGTGAGATTGGTCCAGGCTCTACAAAACAGCAACCGTAAACACAACAAATAATGAAAGCAAGTCATATTTAACAAAACGGAACCATCGGAACTCCGAACATGGAACAGAGAGACATATACTCAATTTCTTCAAAAATAACCGCATTTTTTTCGACTTATTACGGGTCCACGAGTTCGACATTGTGGCGCTGTAGGAGGTTTGGTACACACTTAGTTTTTTTTTTACAGAAATCTTTGAAAGTTTACCGAATTCTCAACAGCTGAACGTTCGGTAATCCGATTTAACGGATTTCGGTGAAATTTTACAGTTATCTGTAAAAAAATTACCGGATTTTGGTAAACTTTTACCGAAATCCGTTAAATTGGATTACCGAACGTTCAGCTGTTGCGAATTCGGTAAACTTTTACAGATTTCTGTAAAAAAATCTAAGTGTGTAGGAAGGATCGACGGAACACGACGATGCTGCAGCAAGAAAACCGTCGAAATATGAAGCGATACAAACTAAAAAGTAGACAGTAAACATATCTTTTCCGGGATCAGAAGCGCCGCCTTGACGAGTTGGAGTGTGAAGAAATGGAGCAGCTGAATCGTTCGAATCGTTGAATCTTGGCTGGTGATTGACAGATGGAAGTAACAAGACGGAGGGTTTCTTCAGTACGGAGGACGAGGAAGGTGAGCCAACTTCCACGATAAGTGAAGTTAATGATACTATCAAACAGCATAAGAGCAACAAGGCAGCTGGGAAGAATAGTATTGGAGCAGAACTTATAGAAATGAGGTCGGGTAAGCTGGCGACTTGTCTACGTTGACTGGTAGGCAGGATCTGGGATACTGAACAACTACCGGAGGAGTGGAAAAAGGGATTTATATGCCCAATGTACACACATAAACGGCAACTTGGAATGTGAGAACTACCAGCGATCTCTGTTCTCAACGCGGCCTACAAAGTGCTTTCCCAGATCATCTACCGTCTCGAAACTTCCTATTGTGTAGGAAGTTTTCCATATAAGCCAACATTTGCCCTTGGAAGTTCCATTTCTTGAGGGTAGTCAAGATAGGAAGCCTCCATGTCATATCAAATGCTTTGGACAAATCGAGAGACACTACATCAACTTGTAGGTTCTCTTGTAGGTGAATGGATTGACTCATGCTTCTCCAGCCCAGTTGACAGGCGACGGTTAACCATCCGCTCGAGTGTTATCCCCATGCAACTCAACAGCGTCATAGGTCTATACCCATCCGTTAGAGTCTTATCCTTCCCATGTTTGGGAATAGGAATGACCAACCCTTCTTTCAACACGTCTGGAATCAGGCCGGATTGCCAGACTTCGTTCAACGTGTCAAGAAGGGCCAACTGACCGAAAAGTGACAGTTTCCCCAGGAGAGGATAGCCAATATCGTTAGACCTTTGCTGCCTTGCCGGCGTAGGACTCACTTGGGCACCTCTTTGTCGAAAAGCTTGTTGTAGTGTATGGTGTCACTACTCGGCCCTTTATTGGTACTACGGTACCTTCCATCAGCCAGTGTCTTTTCACAACGGAACGCATCACTATGATTGCTGTTTGCCCACACCTTGGCAAATTGATCAGCAAAGGCCTCGGGGATGAGCTTCGGTTGGTTCGTGTAACCGGTGTCCAATTTAACGACTCTTTCCACATGGCGGTTCTATCCACCAACAGACTTTACCTTCCTCCACAGCTCACTAGAGCATGTGGATTCCGATATATCCGCGTTGAAAGCGTTGAAAGTATTATTCTTTCACGAATTTGGGAATTTTTGATCGAACACTTTTCATCAAGATCCGGTCGTCAAATTTTTTGGACACTTTAGCCCAATTGTTTTTGAATTCCTGCATATTCTCAGCTGCTTTACCAGTCTTTTAGAAGACCATCTTCACAGTCACCCAATAGCGTTCGACGGGTCCGAAGCTGATGGCATTTTGGCCGGTTCATGTCTTTCTCGACGAAACTAGCAGCACACATGTTGCAAGTCAGATTTTACAACTTGTTTAAAACTTATTTTAGACAAAATCAAGTTACTGCAACCATTTTTAACGGTTGTGTGCTGCTTGAGACCCTTTTCCGTGCACCAATTGAGAGTTCTTTTGGCGTAATGCGCCGACGCTAAATCCGGCCAAAACAGTGGAGGGGTACTATGCATCTAATATAAAGGCAGCAACCTCTTCTGCAGAAACTCAGATCGATATATTTTCGCATTGATTGTTCCGCTAGTATAAAAAATGGTAGACTTCATACCGCAGGAACATATTGCTTACCATGCCAGCACTTTGCGACCAAACTTCTCCACTTTAGCGACCTGTCTGCATCGCGTACATCCTCCCCTACGAAGGTAGTGTAAAATTGTGTACCTGGAAGGGCTTTTGAGTCCTCTTTGACATAGGTCTCGTCATCCATCAAAATACATGCATCCGGTTGTTGCAAAACTCGCAAATACAATTTCCGGGCCCTTGTTGCTGCGCGTTGCTTCTGTTCTGCACTTTTTTTTCGATTTTCTGCTTTTTTTAGGTCTTTAGATTGTTCCGTTTCTTGATACGTTGAATCACTTCGATGCTGGTTCCCGCTGTATTGGCCAAATCACGTATCGACATTGATTTGTTCTTTCGAATTAGAGCTACCACTTTCTGATCCAGTTTAGGGTTGGAAGATTCGGGTTTTCTAGCTCTTCCTGGCAGTTCATCCAAAGAACAGTGTTCCCCAAACTTCGTTATGATGTGTTTTACACTCACGTGATGAATTCCAAAGTGCTTCGCCAACTGTCGCATAGTTACACCCTTTTCACGTGACCATGTGTCCAAAGCCTTAATTTTCACGTCTTTTTCAATGCGCGACATTTTGAAAAGGAAGAATTTAAATTGTGCAAACAAGTAAACAAACGAAAGATGACAGTCAAACGCACAGCATGCTATGACGAACACATTAAAAGCATCACAAATCCACGCGTACAACGAAATGTACATAGATAGCTTATTTTCGGTACATTCCTTAATCTAATTTGATGTATTTTGTTAAGTTATTCATCGGAATTTACTAAGCTAAGTGAGCTGTTTAGTGGAAAAACTGTAACTAGAAAATGAGAAGACCTGTAACTAGAAACATTCGTGTAGTATAAGTATTAGTACACGACACCGAAGATGTCTGCACTTTGTTGACGAAATACGCGTATCTGTCAAGATAAGCAATAAAGGTAGTTGGAATTAAATGGAAATTACTAATCTTTCTTCTCATTTTCTAATAAGAAATTATAGATTATTCCGGAATCATAAGCTCACCTAATGTTAATAATCATTTTGAATTGAATGAAATTTTTCAAATTATCATGGCTGCGTCCTTTTGTTTTCACATTTCTGTACGTCATAGCGTCAAAAAAATACTTAGTTTCTGGTTTACTTTCAAAATGCGTGGTCTTACTCCGGAGCAGAGAAAAAGTATCGTGAACAATTGGTACACTGTGAGTGGAATCTCTTGACCTCCTAGGGTGTGAGCGTGTGAACAATGTACTTTTGTAGATGCACCGAGCAGTGATCGGAAATCTGGTGCAGTGAGTCCTGCTATTGACAAGAAGATGTTAATATTGTGAAATTTTGTTTCCCAAAAATATCAATTTTCAAACGATTGTGTATAACTTGCCGCGCGGTTAGCTGTTTGTGCTCTAGTTACACTTTTCCAGCCTACCCTAGTTTCGGTTCCTCTGCCGAAGTTTGTGTGGTGTTGCCGAATCCATCCACGATGATTTAACCGCATCCTCGGCGCGCCACCTGTGTATGAAATAGCTGAACTAGAATATAGGAAATTAATATCATTTCATTTGCCTGTTGGAACCCTGCAGAACTAAGTTGTGTCGATTTTGCGAAACGTCAGTCGTGCCCGGCCACGTGTGGTATTTATTCCTGAGCGCTATAGTTTTTCGAAACGCGGTGGTCTTGTCAACTGTTTTCAAGCGTGAGTGTTGAAAACACCTAACTTACCAGTAAAATGTCCTTCGTGTGCCATTCCTGTGTTGGTGACATCGGATGAATCCAAATCGAATGTCAAGGATTTGTAAGGCAATTTTTCATCTTCGTTGCTATGGAGTGGCGTCTGATGTGCTCGACGTAATGATGAGTTTTCTGGTTCTGTCCGTCGTGCACAACGCTAATGAAGGATACGCGCTTCCTCAATACTACACGTTTTGCTTATGAGGCTGGTCAGGAACAAGTACTCAACTCCCATAGCGATTGAATGCTGAAATTAAAGTCTGAAATCATGGACGAATTAAAAACCGAGATCCGGAGAAATTTTGCAAAGTTGATCAACTCTTGCTCGTGTATTCCGAAATCATCCAAACGCGTTGGTACCGACCCGAGATTAACTAGAAGTCGGAGGCGGTTGCTAATTCAATCCCGAATAGCAATAGCAATAGCAACCGACTTTGTTACTCGGAACAGGCAGTATGTCCTCCCCTTCAATCGCTATTTCTACTCTTGCGCCAGCTCAACCAAAGCTATGGCTTTATCTGTTTCGAATAGCGAAAGAAGTCTCAGCTGATCAGATTTGTGCATTAGCAAAGAAACGCCTTGGTACAGAGGATGTACAAGTCGTCCGACTGGTGGCCAGAGGTAGAAATAAAAATACATTATCTTTTGTTTCTTTCAAAATTGGAATAAACATAGACTTGTAATCCAAAGCGCTGGCTACTTCAACATGGCCGAAAGGTATTATTTACTGGAACAGAACAAGTGAAAATTGTTTGCGACCACTACCTGCTGCCGCGTCCAAAGATCTACTGAGCCTCTCAGAGGAAGAGATTGTATCAATGGAGTAAACGACCATAAACCCTGCGTTTAGTTTAGGCCGGAACGCACACCTGACACAAGCCTCAACGAAGCTTGCAATCCTCTCCTTGACCTTTCTCTACATTCGTCGAAATTAGTGCACTCAACTTCAACAAATTGGACTCTTGGACGCACACTTGCCGCAAGCTCTAAGGAAGCCCTTATCCCTCTCATCGCAATCGAGCCTCCGCTGACCAGCAGCCGTCCCGGTCCTGCTTTTGAGTTGGAAGATGGGGTCTTCCTAACATCGATTCCAGGCAAGTATGCTGTAAATTCGAACATTTCGTGCGCTGATCAATTTTCTGTTTTTTGTCAAGCTTCATTACACCACGTTCAGTCATCTTCTGCAATTTGGACACCTGAACGCACACTTGCCCTCAGCCTCAAGGGAGCCTCTATTCCTCTCATCCCAGCCGAGCTTCCGATCATCAGTCGACCCGATCCTGCGTTTGAGTTGGAAGACGGGGTCATCCACCACCACACCATCTCGTGACTAGTGACTGATCGAACCAGCTATTGTACCGCTATCCACCTACCATGACTTCTGCAATGCAGATTACGACAGCATTCTCGATATGCTTAGCAGTATTGAATGGAACGAAACCCTCGACATATGAACGACGTCGATAACGCCACTTCCACGTTCTTCAACATCTTGAGCTACTTAATCGACAGACACGTTCCAAAGAAAGTCTTCCAGCCTCTAAAAAAGTACCATGGCATTTGCAGATGTTTTCTATAACGATGCCCTCCAGCCACAGCAAATCGAAGTTGCCTCGAATAACGTCCCTTTGTCTGACCGGTATTTCAACGCAATCCCTATTGACGATGCAGATATCGTTGCTGCTACAAACAAGTTGAAGACGTCAAGCCGGACGTGGACCGGACGGTGTTTCTAAAACATTGCATTGCTTCGCTGACTGCACCATTATGTCACATCTATCGGTTATCATTGACGACCGGTAAATTTCCAACACTATGAAAGGAAGCGTACATGTTTCCCGTGCACAAAAAGGATGTTAGAAGAAATGCTGATAACTACGGCGGAATTTCAAGCTTGTGCGCAGTCTCTAAGCGGTTTGAACTGACCGTTTTGGGACCCGTGTTTTTCCACGTGAAGCAAAATATCAGCGACGATCAACATGGATTCGCGCCGAAGCGTTCAACGACCACCAACCTTCTATCAATCACTTCCTTCATCGTGGATGGGATTTGAGCTGGTTCACAAACGGACGTTGTCTACATGAACCTATCTGCTGCCTTCGACAGAATCAACCATGACATCGCTGTGGCAAAACTGGAAAGGGTTGGCTTTGGCGCTTCCTTGATTCACTGGTTCAAATGTTATCTTTGTGGCAGAACCCTCAAGGTAAAAATTGGCAACGAGCTGTCCTCTACGTTCCCCGCCTAGTCCGGCATTCCCCAAGATAGTCATCTTGGGCCGCTGATTTTTCTCTTGTATTTCAACGATGTTAACCTGTTGCTGAAATCTCATCGGCTAAGCTTTGCTAACGACCTCAAAATCTACATTTACGTGGATTCGCTACGAGACGCCTTACAGTTGCAAGAAGAAAGACAGTACAAAGATGGTGCGAGGTGAACTGTTTGCAATTGAATCCAGGGAAATATTCAGTTGTCACTTTTTCTAGGAAGTAGTCTCCTATTATCTTTGGTTATTCCTTGGTTGGAACTTCTCTGCAAAGAGACAACCAAGTAAAGGACCTTGGTGTGATACTCGACGATAAACTCACGTACAAACCTTACATGTCCTACATCATAACGAAAGCTTCCCAAAATCTAGGTTTCATTTTTAGTGTGGCTAAAGAATTTCGAGACGTGTACTGCCATCAGTCGCTGTTGGTGAGGTCCACCTTGGAATATGCTTCCCCGGCCTGGAACCCTCATTTCCAAAATGGCGTCGAACGTATTGACTCAATTCAACGACGTATTATCCGATACGCTCTTCGTAGACTGCCTTGGAGGGACATTTTCAACCTTTCGAGTAACAAGAGCCGCTGCCGTATGATTCATTCGGACACTCTTCAAATTCGTCGTGAAGCCACGAAGGCACTTATCGTCGGGGATTTACTGTCTGATCGAATAAACTGCCCTTCACTACTCGCCGATATTCCACTCCAGGCTCGTAGCCGTATCTTATGAAGCACCTCCGTCCTTAGAGTTTCACACAGGGGAACCGTCTACGGGACGAACTCTGGAATGATTGCTTTGTAACGTGCTTTAAATTGTGTGGCGTCTGTTTTCGATTTTGTTAAGTCGCGAAACTATACAAGAAAACAGTTTTTGTTAGCGTTAAAATAGTTTTTTTTTTATCATTTGGACACCAAATTAGTCTGTTGATAATTAAATCTAATAAATATATAAGATACAGATCTCTTACCGCTTCTATCTCCGGCCTTTGAGATACGCCAATGAGCGGCCACACTCAGTACTCAGGCTGAGTATAGAGTCATTTGGCATCTGACGGGAGACTTCCTTGCCGAAGCCGTCCCAGTCCGCCTCCTTCAAGTTCCACTTTAGCCCTATCACAATAGGCGGGAGGCCTACAGCCTGTGGCAAGGCGATAGGGAAGTGGTCGCTACCGTGTAAGTCATTTAATATTTGCCAATTAAACTGGCAAGCCACATCCCAGGAGGCAATGGACAGGTGGAGAAGTTAATCCGCATCGGTCTGCCATCATTAAGTACTGCCCAACAAACATCGGTGTTGAATTAGAGCTTGTTTAAGCAAATTTGGAGAAACTATTCAGCTGTTTCTTCTAGAATAGCTGAATAGCTTCTCCAAATTTGTTTGAACAAGCTCTAATTCAACAGCGATGTTTGTTAGGTGAACAGCCCAACCTGTCCAGTAGCTGAAAGAGCCGCTTATCTTTGTGTGATCTCCACGATGCGGTGGTGCGCATTCAAATCGCCCAGGATTACATAAGGTGTAGACAATTGGGAGACGAGGCCTTCAACTTGCCGATGACATTCTGTTCCATGCCGACCCTACACCTCGGAGCCATGTATAAGTTTACTACTGTAAGCTTCATAGGAAACTGCATGGTGACCGCAGTGGCCTCCAAGTCAGTATACAGTTGCACTACGCTATGCGGTATATCCTCTCTAATGGCTAGTCCACAACCGTGGATAAAGGAGTTCTTGTGAGGCTTGATATACCATTTGTACTTACACCCGAGGTAGTCGAGAGGTAAGTCGGCTACCCACGATGCCCCGATAGACCGTTATTATAAAAAATAAATGTCCATCAAAACCAAGTACATAGCTCGATTCTTGGGGTAGTTCTGTCCTTCTGGACCAATTCTTAAAAAATCCCTAGGAGGAATCTCGAGAAAAATTGATTTTAGTTTTTAGCTACAAAAAAAATCAAAAAATCCATATTCAAATTGATTAATATCATCAAAATACCTACATGAACGTCCGATAAGTGATCCGAGTCGATTTCAACCAGTTTGTATTTATTACCGTTATTACAATTATAAATATTTACAACTGACTTAACTCACCAAACTGACTTAAGTACGTTTTTTGTATGGCTTACTGGTTCTAGTTTGCTTTAGGTATTGCTTTCCATGCTTGATCGAATGAAAGGTAAAATATCAATTCAATGCTGATGCATATATTGTAGAAAAGTAAACCGAGATTGATTGTAGCATAAACGTTATTGAAATCTAAAACATGTGATTGCTGTTATAGTCGATCACAGCACTTAGTAACCGATCATTGTCTCTATACCGCCGCCGAATCTCGTCAAAATCCGAATGAACGGACTCCGAAGCTTGCTCATTATGTAAACCAAGACCTCTTGCGGTGTCTCTGCAGAACGCTAGAACATGATATTTTAAAATATGGAAATATGGACGTATATGGAAGCTGCAGCTTTTCCCAGCTACTGGCAAAACCATCAATTGCTTCTTCAAAACCATGTTCAAGTTTGAAAGAAAAACATTTAGCATACACGTTTTTGAAATTATTCAGAACCTGATAATCGTAACATTATTATTAAGAAATTGGTTAAATATTAAGTAGAATAGCTTACCGTGACGTAATACGAAAGATCGGGATTTGAGGTCCCCGGCAACCAAATGATCGACCTCGTGCAGTTTGAGTAAGTCTATCCAAATCGGGGAAATATTGCCGTACTTTTCTGCGGGGTTTGGTGAAAGTGCAATGATGAACAGTTTCTTTACACCGCCATCCTTGAAGTCATTGTCAGACCGATGCTCCGTTTGTGGGGCAATCACAGATAAAGTGATCTTGAAAAAGCTCCTACCCCCGTCAATTTCAACTTTCACAAGAAAATCGCCTTCAGCAGTTGGTCTTGAACGCTTAATTCTGTTTATCAGGTCGGGTACATCAGTGCAATATACAACAACCTCATCCGACGAAGATCCTACCTTTCCTGTGATACTAGTACTACTGTACTACTTTAAACAAATCCTTAAGCTGTCGGTTCCTTTCCACCAATTTTTCCCGTACTCCAGGTTCGATCTTTACTCCCGATGCGCGAATACTTTTAATCACACCTAAATAATGAATAGATTACATAACACACACTTTGTTCTAAATAAAGTACTAATTACCCAAGGTTTTCCTCATGCTCAGATTGTTCTCGGCTTTGACCTTAAACAGAAAATCTGCACGTAGATTCTTGAAAGGTCCTGGATGAGAGGTATCCTTCTTGAATACAGTCGGTTTCCCACGAAGATTACGCAGAATGTATTTGCTATCTTGAAAAATATGTTTTTTTTAAGATTAGGTGAAATTCGAAAAAAAAAAATATTTTACCAGGTGTTTCTGGCTTGGAACGCATATAGTCAGCTACTGTCGCATCTGTAGAACTCAACCCCGACGAGGACTCTCCTTTTTTCAGCATGTTTTTCAACGGTGCCTTTTACCTCTTCCGTATTTGCTGTAGCAAGTTTCACAAATTGCTACCGCCTTAGATCCGCTAACATCTTCTGTGTCTGGACTGGATCTGGGTCTTCCGCTCTTGAGTTTCTTAGCTTGAAAACCTGGCAAATTGCTTCTACCCTCACGTGTACCGGCTGCGACACAAATTTCACATTTGCACATACCTTGCGATCGCGTGACGATTGAATTTTGGAGATTGTAATTGTGAATCATGGGGATCCTTTTACCACCCTTGCTATACTCCCCACAAGCCACGCGGCATGTTCCTCAGATGACCGACGGATAAAAATTTTGTTTGGATTCAAAATCTAGCAGAAACTTTTGGATAACAAACCTTATGCTTTCAGTTATCAATCGAAGCGACGATGCCTTCGAAAGACAGAATACGCAAACCAGATTTCTGTTTTTTTCATGAAGCTCCATTTTCACTTTGCACATGCACTTTTTTCACTTAGGCTTTCTGACGTTTATGACACGAAACATTCACTTGCTGAAGCTTGACGAAGAGGCAGATTTTTACGTTTAACAGCCTACTTTGATGATCACCGGTTATGAGTAGAAGAATGCAATTTTAAAAGAAAATAATATTTATTCATAATTAATTAAAAAATCACATGCGGCCATACAAAAAACGTATTTAAGTCAGTTTGGTGAGTTAAGTCAGTTGTAAATATTTATAATTGTAATAATGGTAATAAATACAAACTGGTTGAAATCGACTCGGATCACTTATCGGACGTTCATGTAGGTATTTTGATGATATTAATTAATTTGAATATGGATTTTTTGATTTTTTTTAGCTAAAAACTAAAATCAAGTTTTCTCGAGATTCCTCCTAGGGATTTTTTTAAGAATTGGTCCAGAAGGACAGAAACCCCAAGAATTGAGCTATGTACTTGGTTTTGATGGACATATATTTTTTATAATAACGGTCTATCGGGGCACCGTGCTACCTTGATCAAGGTTTCTTGGAGGGCCATGATGCAAGGGCTTAGCTGCTATTGCATTTTTCAAAATCAAGTTTTCATACTGTAAACGTGGATGCCTTGGACAATTAATCTCCCAGATTCTGTCGAATGAATGGAAAACAAAATAAAAAGAGCTTCACAGAGGAAAATCGTCAAAATTAGTTCAAATGGTTCTGTCAATCTTGTTCCAATCGACCGACCTGTCAAAATAGGAATCTCGGGCTTTTCGTAAGGTAAGTCAAGGTTGCTGAAATCTTAATTAACGCCTTCAATCCATGTTGACAGTATTATTCGATGCTCATTTTTATTTTGCTTTACTTGTTGTAGTAAAGAACTGACGACTAACAATTTTTGTATAATATATTTTTATTACTGTAGCTCGTAACATTTATCTAGATTTAAAACGATAGCCTTATGAATATTCATTTTTTTCGTCAGTATCATCTACTGTAAATGATAATCCAACGCTTGCGAGTGGTTTTAATTGCTACTTTTGATCAAGCAAAAATTCATGTGAATAAACCATCTAATAATTTTCAAACACTTTCCAATGAAAATCTCGTGGAAAATATTGTTTAGGGTGCTGATTTATTTGCTAAAAAGTTCCCTTTTACATCAATTCAGAGTAACTTTTTTTCAATGTGAACCTCAGCTACCTTGTTTAAGTCTGCTTTTACAATTTCAATTAAGCTTAACACGTCAGGGTGTGGTGGAAATGTGGTTGTGCGTTTTGGACGAAAACATGACAAACAGCTGTCAAAAAGATTAAAAATGGTAAGCCAACTTTTAGATTATCTGTTGGAAAACCAACAATTTCTACACGACGATAGACACGATAGTATGCGTGCGTTAAACGTCACTGAGCTTAATAAATTCGACGTTTTCTTAATCAGTAACACACACTGAAAAAAGATCTAACGCATTAGCCTATGTTAAGGATTACACTTCTGAGTGTAATGTTAATAAAAAATGCAACACTTTGACCGATTTGTAGATATTTTGTAGCAACTGGCTAAGAAAGCAACAAATTTGTCTTTTGATCATGATCTACTTGTAAGGGCTTCAATCAACCTGGCGATCAAAACTAGGAAGATTGATGAACTAATTCCCACCTCTTCAATATACAAGAAATCCACTGTTCATTCTCAACCTAAACAAGAGAGATCAGTTCACCAGAGAAAGAGTCATCGAGGGAAAGAAGGGGTAAGATGGATATTATGTTAAAACGAAAAACATAAACTGTTCGTGTTTCTGTTTGTTCGAGCAAGTTAGTTAGTACAGGGTGAGTGGAAATTCCTGTAATTGTTTTTTAAACAAGTGTAACTTTGGAAGGATTTATAACAGTTATGTTTGCATATTTTTCTTTTAGAGTGTATACAAATGTGAACACGGCTTGCAAGTTTGTTTTGAATTTTCATTCATTTGAGATTCGTGGTTATGATGGACGCAAAAAGGGAGCTCGTGATAAGTCTGTTTTTGAAACATTTTAGGCCGTATACTATTTTTAAGAAATTAAAACCACTTGTAATTAACGAAAGATTCATCTTTCGCTCCATGCAACTCTACAAAGAAATCGATTCTTGGAAAATACCTCCTAGACCTGGCTGTAAACGCACTGTAAACAGGTGTCCGGCGGCCATCAAACGAGTGAAAGAGGGACTTTAGCGGAATCCTGGTAAGTCTGGCCGAAAGATGGCCAAAGAACTGGGAATGTCGCAGTCAACTATCAGGAGTATTTTAAAAGACGGCCTTGGACTGAATCTCTACAAAAAAGATCGGGTACATTGCTTGACTGATAAAGAGAAATTGCAAGAATCGAAAGATGTCGGAAGCTTCTCAAGCGGCACGGTTATTGTAAAATTCTGTTTTCGAACGAAAAACTGTTCGTGCTACAGCATCACCACAAACTCAAATTCATCGGGTATTTGCAGCACATCTTTCTGATACTCCTCGAAACTAGCTGTTCAAAGGTTCCAGAATGTTCCAAGGATGATGGTTTGGGAATGTTTCTTCAAAACTCTAAAGCTTCCACTGCTGTTCCTTGAACCTGGTGTTAAAATCAACAGTAAATATGACATCGATAATGTTTTGAAGAACCACTTGCTTCCCTTCGCCACGAAACACTACAAGAATTCACCATACTGCTGCCAACAAGACTCTGTGCCGTCCCATCAGGCGAAAGCTACACAGGCTGGTGTAACGACAATTTTCCAGATTTTATTTCGTCGAAAGAATAACCTGCCTCTTCACCTGATTTGAATCCTCTCGACTTCTATGCATGGAGCTACATGCGGACCAAACTGGGGAATACCAAAGGACTAATCGTGGAAACTTTTAAGAAACGTTTGGTGAAAATATGGAATGACATGCCTCAAGATATCGTGCGTGCCAGCTGTGACGCTTTCCAAAAACGCATGCGGCTGGCATCAAGGTAAAGGTAGAATGATTTGAACTGATCTAAATTAAATCAAATGTTAAAAATATACCAAACAGGAAATACAATGAATACAAAATTTCATGCAAATGTCTCATTTTTATGACCATATACTTCACTGACAGGAGTTCTCACTCATCCTGTACATCAAAATTATCATTTTATGTAAGTGCTTATTTATTTTGACATGGTTTATAAGTTGCTTTAACGCACCTAACGAATGTTTTTGATAAGAAAGTCGAATCTTTAAAAAAAAAAAAAATACAGTTCACGAGAGGATTTGTTCTTGAATTCTGATGGTAATAATGACGCTCATTGAAAATAAAACGATATGTGTACAGGGACACAATATAACCTCGATATAAGATAAATCTAAATAATAACATAAGCCTAGATTTTTTTTCATATTTTTTTTAATTCTGCACAACAATTGCACGGAATAACTTGATATAAAATATCCTCAAAACAACAACATTTGCTAGCATGGTTCGATGTATGGTAATTTATGGTATGAATCAAAATAATTTAAGATACACTGATAAGCAAAATAAAGTGCTCACCTCATCATCAAATTTGACAGCGAGTGGCCGTCCTACCCAACCGTCCCCTACAGCAGTACTCTATAATAATAATCATTTTCTTCCTCTTTCCAGCATAGCCAGAGCGGGCGGTTGAAAGCATAATGCCGCCCTACTGCAGAAGATGACGATTGTGCTGCTGTTATTGAACTGAGGCGCGATGCATCTTTGGATCAGCTGGCATACAAATATCTTAGTGGCTCAATCCATCATCTGCTTATGTTTTCCTCCTCAGTTGTTTCGATTTGCTGCGATGCTAGGTGGAAAAATTTGCTCGCCTTTATCCCGTTACAAGTTTGTATGTCACACATCCTATACATGGATTATGTGCAAAGGTAGATGGTACCCGTGAAAAAAAAAGAAACTATAATTAATCTTGTTGATTCTATCGGAAACACTACCGTAATCGAAGACATTTGTTATTCCTACCATAACAAAGTTTTGATTTTATTTCACCATAGTTTAATAATTCAAAACTTTTCATACAGTATATGTTAAAATATGACAGCATATTTAACTCTTTCAGCATATTTAGTCTAAAAACGTATTGCAATCATCGCGATAGCTAATTGAAGTTGATTTTAGAATTTCATTTGATTATCATAATAAATTAACGTTTCACGCCTTAGTCTAGAATTAGAGCCAGTCACTGTTAGACAAACATGTGGGACTAACGTGACCGTGACTTAATGCATGTGTTGCCGCCCTCCAAAAACTGTTCTTTAAACGCTTTATTTATAAAATCGTTAATGTTATGTAATCGCAAGATGATATTTTCAGTCTGTTTATTAAATTCGACTTTATTCTTCAAGTTTCATGAGTAACATAAATTCAATCTTAAATCACCCAAACATAGGACGAACTTTTCTCTAGATTTTTTTTATTCTTTTCAAAAAGTTCGTTGAAATTGATATGTGACTGACCTTTCAAATCAAAAATACTTGGCACATTGATTTGATTTTTGGGATAACCCGCAACGAAAGAAGCTGAAAAAAAGAGTGAGTTAGAAACCACCGAGAATTTTTACATAACGTCATATAACATTACCTGATACACAATACCCATTCAACTTTCGCGGTTCATGGCTGCTTCTCTCCAATTCCCTGGGCACCTTGTACTACCCAAGTAGCACAACATGTTTCAATAGAGCATAAAAATCTCTCTTGAAACAAATTAGGAATAGATTTGTTTGGCTATGTACCTCAAAATCATACACAACAGCAACGGAAAAAACGCAAGGGTGGAGCCTATATGCAACTTGGCATTGTTTCTACAGAGTTGCAATAGCACTTTGTAAAACTTTTAAATATTTTAAATGGCGTTACAAAAAAAAAGTGAAATGATACCGATGTTTAAAAGAATGCGAGGATAACTTTTTTCATATGGATATCGTTATCAACTAAACATTAGTGATCAAAATATAGAGAAGTAAAATAATCTGAAAATCGTGTTTGAATAAGTTTGAAGGGTGTTTCGATCAAAATTTGGTCGACTTAAACTTGACGCATTTCCTTTCATCGTGCATTAAAAATTTTTGTGTGTGTAGCATCATGCCTCTATTTCGATTTTGAGATTAGCACTTCAGTTATCAAAATGTTCCCGAAGGAAGAGAAGCAACACATAAAAAATTTTGCACGTGCATGGCGAAAATCCAAACTACTCTCACGTTGAATGTGGCTAAATCAACTGTTACCAACGTATTAAAAGTGTTCGGTGAACATTTGTCGACAGCCAGGAAAGCTGGATCGGGGGGAAATCGAAAGCCGGAGGCCACAGCGACGAAAAAAAGAGTTGCCTGCTGTTTCGAGCGGAAACCCATCCTCTCCGTCCGAAATGTCGCAAAGAAGCTGGGAGTGGCGCCTTCAACCGTGGATAGAGCTAAAAAAAAAACGAGCTGGACTGTCGACTTACAAGAAAGTGGTGACTCCAAATCACGACGATAAACAAAACACGTCGGCCAAAGCACGATCGCGAAAGTTGTACACGACGATGCTGACGAAGTTTGATTGCGTGGTACAGGACGATGAAACTTACGTCAAGGCAGACTTTAAACAGCTTCCTGGACAAGAATTTTATACGGAATCCGGACGGGGAAAGGTGCAGATATTTTCAAGCACATTAAACTGTCTAAGCCCGTGAAGAAATATCAGATGTGGCAGGCCATCTGTACCTGTGGCTTGAAGAGCAACGTTTACATTGCGATTGGAACCGTCAACCAGGAAATTTATCTGAGCGAGTGCCTGCAAAAACGTCTACTGTCTTTCCTGAAGCGACACAATTGTTCCGTTCTATTTTGGTCGGATTTGGCATCTTGCCATTACGGAAAAAAGGCCATGGAGTGATACGCTCCCAACAACGTTCAAGTGGTGCCCAAGGACAAGAACCCTCCCAACACGCCAGAGCTCCTCCCAATCGAACAATATTGGGCCATTGTCAAGCGGAACCTTAAGAAGACTCAAAAAGCTGTTGTGAGCGAGAAACAGTTCAAGGCAAACTGGCGTTCTGCGGCGAATAAAGTGGCCAAGGAGACTGTACAAAATCTTATGGCAGGTGTTAAACGAAAGACCCGGCAATTCACATTCGGTAAAAAGGAAGCTTAGCTGAATATTTCTCCTGTATTTTGTATTAACTGAACTTGGAAAAGAAAAAGAATTTGACTTATTAATAAAAACTTTGATCGACTCACACACATTACTGTTTGACCAAATTTTGATCGGAACACCCTTTATTTATTTAATAAACGCTCTCAGATTAATCTGTTCTACTACGACAAATATTAACGCCCTTGAATAAATCCTCGAGAATAGAGCATCACTTCAGAACTTAAAAGAGAAAAAAATATGTAGAATTATGTTTGCATTTGGAAGAATCAGATTTCTGAGTCATTTGAAGAACAATAAATCGTTCATGTATACAGGTTCATGTTAGTTTCAAACTGTGGAGGAATGAGTGAAATTTGAAAATCTTAATCAAAATGTTGGCAAATAGCGTCTACGAACAAACCAAATGCACTACCGGCTAAAATAATTATGAATCTATTCTTAACACGTGAAGTGCTTCTATGATATTTATCTATGGAGACATCTTTAAATTATAGATATCTGCACAATTGGGACAGTAGTAGTTTGGAATTGGGTTTTTTTTTCTACTAACAATTCAAAACTTCTGAATTCCACATAATTAAATATTAATAAATGTAATATTAAATTAAACTAATGGCTGCTTATTTGTTCAAGGGATGCATATAACGTATTATGAAGAGGATGCTTGATTGACATTACAAGTAAAACAACAATGTCCCATATGCCTTCCACAAAAGTGTTCAATCCATTGAAACAAAGAATTAGAATAATTAAGAAGCTACACCATGTTTTTTTGCTTAAAAAAAAAAGATGAATAATTGATTGAGGATTCCATTAAGAAGTTCAAACGGAAGAATAAATTAAAATCCTATTATTACTAACTCCTCCATGTATTCGAGGTCTGGATTGCTCGCAATTTGATTATCCGTAATTTTTTTCAAGATTACAAAAAAAAATCTCCAGTTGTATTATAAAATAAAATGATTCAATTACTTTAGACACAGCTGTTTTTAAGTGAAGTTATCTTAGCATGAAGGTGGGAAATATCAAACCGTTCTAAACAAATATGTGTGTAGAACTTCTAGTGCAATTAATTGCAATTACTTAAAAACAACTTTATGATGATTATTTTCGCATAAGATCAATCGATTACTCCATCTTAAAAACTTTATAATCCCTACTATTCAGATATTTTTGATCGAGAAGTCGAGTCCGCTGTACAAGCTGACCCCGCTGATCGATGAGAATGGATTGATCCGGATGGAAGGACGAGTCGAGCGAGCGGAATTCTTACCGTTCGATCTACGGTTTCCCGTGATTCTGCCGGGTGATCATCGAATTACGAAGCTGATAGTACAGTATTACCATGAGAAGAGTGGGCATGGGTACCGCCAAGCGGTGAAGAATGAACTTCGGCAGCTGTACTACATTCCGCACTTAGATGCAGTGGTTAGGAAAGTGTCGGCGGCCTGCATTTGGTGCAGAGTACATCATTGCCGTCCCGATGTTCCGAGAATGGCTCCGCTACCAGTGCAGCGAATCACGCCGAATCTTCGGCCGTTCAGCTACGTAGGCGTCGACTACTTGGGACCGTTTGATGTGACTGTAGGACGACGAACAGAGAAGCGGTGGATAGCACTATTCACCTGCATGGTGATACGAGCGGTGCATTTGGAGGTGGTACACGGGCTGACAACTCAGTCCTGTTTGATGGCGATACATAGGTTCATTGGTCGTCGGGGCTGGCCAATCGAGTTCTTCTCCGATAACGGGACAAATTTTCGAGGAGCAAGCAAAGAAGTGGTAGAGGCTGTGCAGTGCATCAGAGATGACTGTGCAGATCAGCTTACGAACGCGAGAACGAAGTGGACGTTCAATCCTCCCGCCGCACCACACATGGGAGGTGTCTGGGAGCGTTTGGTACGTTCTGTAAAGGAGGCGCTAACAGCGCTGAATGACGGAAGAAAGTTGACGGACGAAATTCTGCAGACAGCGATCGTGGAGGCAGAGGACATCATCAACTCTCGTCCGCTCACCTATGTGTCGCAGCAATCCGATGAGGCAGAAGCACTCACCCCAAACCATTTCTTGCGGGGCGCATCCCCGAACCAGCCAAGCGGAGCACTTCCACCTCCCCATCCTGCAGTGGCTCTTCGGGACGCTTTCCAGCGGACACAGCAGCTAGCCAGCGTTATGTGGGAGAGGTGGATAAAGGAGTATGTGCCTTCGTTGAACCAGAGATCGAAGTGGTTCAATGAGTCAAGACCGTTGCAAGCAGGTGATCTGGTGTACGTGGTAGATGGTTCCAACCGGAAGTGTTGGGTCCGTGGAGTGGTTGACGAACCGATCGTGTCAGGAGACGGTAGGATCCGTCAAGCCTGGGTGCGTACTAGCACCGGACGATTCAAGCGAGCGGCAGTAAAGCTGGCCGTTATAGAGGTACCAGATGGTAACCCTGAGCCGGATGTGGCTTCCGGGGCAGAGTTACGGGCCGGGGAATGTTCTGGCAGCACTGGCCGTACGCATACATACGCGCCGACGACGCAAACATGTCAGATGACATATGGTAAGAAGAGTAGAAGAGAGCGAGAGTGAGCGAGAAGGATATACGTCAAAGGTAGTAGAGGAGATAAACAAAAACAAACTAAGGAATTGTATAGTGAAAGAGTTCGATTGAAATCAGGAAGTTAGGTGAAATTTCATTCGAAACTAGTTAAATTGAGTAGAGTTTCGTGTGCTAATTGAAATTTGGTTGAACGATCACAACACAGAAGACGGTGAGTAGTGTGAAAATTAGATAACAGAATAAAATCAAACTAGATCTCATTCGTAGCAGCTGAGTAAATAAAAGTGAACGGTACAGTGGTGCCTAAACCTATTCGCGCGTCCCACGAGCATTCACGGAAACGGTCTATAGACTGTGTATACATTTGACGTACAACGTAGTACTAATAGACGGTGTAGGACAGGCAGGTAAATTTGAAGAGAACAACAACAAGGATCAATTGCAATAAATTCATAATTAAACTTTAAACATAAATTAGCGAAACTGAGGTAGAAGCAAGTTGTGGACGAAAGGCAAACTGAAAATTGTGAGTAGGAAAAATCATCGACACTATGACAAAAAACTTGATAATTATATTTAATTAAACTCCACAGTTTGATCATCCTTTGAGGGTGATAGCCAAAAACGGTTTGTTTTTACATCCGACCTTTGATCCGAACACATAGCATAAAATCCTGTATCGTATGGAAAATCATACAAAAAAACCAAAGAATGATTTATAAGAATTTTAACAAATTGAATAAAAGTTCTATAAAAGACACCACAGTTTTTTAAATATGCTTAATGATGTTGAAGAAAAATTTCATCATGACTATTAAATAACAAGGAGAGAATATATTATTCTTAAAAAAAATTCGCTTGACTCAACAAAGGTCACTTTGACTCTCGGAATTACCCTCAAGTTCTGTGTAGCACATATAAAAGCATGGGTAATAAACAGCAGTTATCCAATTATCAGCTGAACACCATTGCTGCAAACTTGCTACTTAAGCATATGCAATTGGCAGTGTCCAAACGCACTTGACGACAGCTCAATAACTTCTCCAAATTTGTGTGAATAATGCCTGTTGGCGACACTGCAAGAACTGACGTCACGAGATCAGACATCGTACCACCTGTTGGCGTAACCATGGAAACAAAACAAAACATCGGAGCATCGCAGCAACCAAAAAAAAAGAAATTTGTGACTGAAACTAAGTTAAGTTAGAAGAAGCAAGACCAGTTAGACAAAACTGTAGGAAAATACAATAAAAACTAGTACAAAGTATTGTAAAGGGGCTTTTAATTGCAAAACCCAGTGGTTGTGCTCGTGTCACTGTTTGTGCTGTAGGAAAATCAAAAAGGAGCTGTATCTGGCGCTCCTTTCCCAACGAACCTAGTGTCTGGACTCGGGCAATATCCCAAAGGTGAGCAACCGCAACAGCAACATCCGGCCATTAACGACCCGACGTGTGCTACATTTTGGTCCTTCTCCCACAGGTGAGCAACCGCAACAGCAACATCCGGCCATCAACGACCCGACGTGTGCTACATTTTGGTCCTTCGAATGCCAAACGGCAGTTTATATGGAATCGCAGTTACGCCGCTCCAATAGAGGAAATCTGGGCGCAGTACCGAAACGATTTGACGACTTTCTAGTCAGTCTTCCGCATCAATTAAACATGATTCGAACTCCAGAGCCCTGTTGTTGGAGGAGCAGATCGAGGAAGAAGAACTGAGGGCTTCGATTGAACGGGATAGGATCCAAGCAGAAAAGCAACTGGATGCATTACAGATTCAACAAGACGTGGCGTTGAAGACGGAACAGAAAAAAGCGGAATTCCTTAAGCGAAAGCATGAAAGAGAATCGAAGAAGAATGAACTGAAGGCTGGTTCAAGTCACGACTCCATCATCTCCTGCAGATCAAGTGCATGCACCAGTACATCGAGACGTGTTTTAAGTGGTTGTCTGAGTCCGAAAACTTGAAGACAGATAACACAAACATTGAGCCATCTCACCGATTGACTCGACCATTATTTCCCGAGCCCGAATCAAGCAATCCTGTACGCGTACCTGCTCCTGAGCCGGGAGTGAATGAAATCTTGTCTCAGGCTTTCAAGGCGTTGCAGAGTCGAAACATGAAAGACCTACCTTCGTTCTCTGGTGATGTAATGGAGTGGACGATTTTCATGAGCGAATTCAACACGTCCACTGAGGAGTTTAAGTTAACCGACCGTGACAACCTGAGGCGGTTGAATAAGGCACTGCAAGGCAAAGCGCTCAAGGCTTGTGGAATCGTTGCTTTCATCTCCTGAAAATGTGAAGCAGATCATGAGGATGCTGAAATCTTATTTCGGACGCACGGAATGGGTCGTGGCGAACAGATTGGAAACGCTGAGAAATCTGGAGAGTATCAAAGAGGGAAATATCGAGTCTTTTCGTGCTTTCTACAACGCGGTGATTGGAACCAAGGTTGCGATGCAGAATGTTAAGGCAGAAAATTACCTGATAAACCCGGAACTCATCTCACACCTGGCTGAAAAACTACCTGCATTCAGCAAGCAGATGTGGGTGCTCAATCTGTGAGAAAAATCATCACGAACTGGTGCATAATGATGAAGTTCCAACGAACACCACCTCTCGGCGCGCGGATACGCAAGATGGTCAAATGAATGTATGCAACGTAAATGGAAAAAACGTGAACACCCTGCTTCGAGTTGAAAAAGTGAAGATTCGTGGTCCGAATGTTGTCGAAGAAGTCTTTGCCCTTTTTGATGAAGGCTCTTCTCTTTCCATGAAGGATGCTTCTGTAGCGGTAAGGATTGGATTACACGGACCGGTTTCTTCTGTGAACTATCGATGGACAAACGGCATTTCACACAACGAGGAACATTCAATGATGTTATCGTTTCAAATCTCTGGACCGTCGGAACAAGCGAAGTGGTTCCAGACAAACAATATACGCACGGTGAAGAACATCAAATTATCACCGGTGAAATTCGACGTTGAGCAGGTAAAGCTTTTGTACCCGATGCTAGACGAGACTAAGCTGGCTGCTACCCAAGATGCTCGTCCCTGTATGCTGATAGGTTCAAACAACGCGGGTCTGATTGTACCACTCAAGACGATGCAATATTCGGTAAATGGCTTACAGTTGACTCGGTGCCATCTGGGTTGGACGATTCACGGAGAAATTGAACCGAAAATGGCTGGACCAAGTGATCAACATGCTTTTCTCTGCTCTGAAGACAACGACATCGAGTGGACGGATTTGGTGAAGCAAATGTACAAGGTGGAAGATTTTGGCATCACCGGTCAGTCCCCGAAGATTGCTGATGAAGATCAACGTGCACTGGACATAATGAATCGTACCATTACACGACGTGGTGAACGTTTCGAAGTAGGCCAGATCTACAAGTACAACAACTTCATCTTCCCGGATAGAAGACCCCATGCCCTGCGTCGACTTAAGATCACCGAGAAGAAGATGGATTCCGATCCTGATTTTGCTGAAAAGTACTGCAGCAAGATTCAGGACTATGTCGAAAAGGGATACGCCCGAAAACTGGAACCCGAAGAACTCGCCGAAACGCCGAACACGTGGTATTTGCCTCACTTCAGTGTGGTGACCGATGAAAAGTTTCGTTTGGTTATGGATGCCAAAGCGAAATCGCACGGGTTCTCACTGAACGATCTCCTGCTAAAAGGTCCTGATTTCGTTCCTCCGTTGATTGCGATCCTGATGCGTGCTAGGAAGAAGAAGATTGCTTTTGTGGCGGATATCAAAGAGATGTTCCATCAAATCAAGATCCGCAGAATGGACCAGGACTCGCAGCGTTTCTTTTTTGGCATGGATCGCTCTAACCCACCCAGCGTGTATATTATGATGGTGATGATCTTCGGCGCTGTGTCATCTCCTTCAATGGCACAATTTATTAAGAATTGCAATGCAAAGGAACTGGAAGATGAATATCCTGGAGTGGAACGGGCCGTGGTGGATCAACACTATGTTGACGACTATTTTGACTGCGCAGGCACCGATGAAGAAGCCATCGAATTGGTGCAGCGTGTGGTCAATGTGCACGAGCATGGCGGATTTAGACTGGTGCAGATGCTGAACTAAGAAAATTAGTCAAGACACTGGGCCAACCCCAAATAGAAGATTTGCTCAGCGTCAGAGGTGTTCAGTGGAAATTTATTCCTCCTGGTGCTCCGCATTTTGGAGGTTGTTGGGAGCGTTTAGTACGCTCGGTGAAGACTGCTCTTCGTGCCATGTTACGGGACAGGCTTCCTACGGACTTCGTGCTGCGAACTGCGTTGTGCGAGGTAATGAACGTGGTGAACAACAGGCCGTTGACACATGTTCCAGATAATCCTCAGGACCCTGAACCGATAACTCCTAAAATGTTGCTGCTTGGCCGAAACAATTCAATCCAGTTTGACCATGATTTTGACGAACGAGATCTGAATTGTCGTACTGCTTACAAACATTCGCAGATTTCCACATATCGATCAGAGTTGATCAGAAGCAGGAAGTGGCCCGACAACCGTAATTACCAGGAATACCATGCCGGTGACCTAATAATGATTGTGGATGAATCGTTACATCGAGGAAGTTGGCCAAAAGGAATAATAGAGAAGATTTACAAAGGTCCGGACGAGAAAATCAGAACAGTTGCAGTGCGGACATCAAAATCGACCTACCCTCGACCTGTCAGCAAGGTTGTGCTGCTCCAAGCCATCAGTTCGGTTTCTTGCCCAGATAATGTTGGTGACACTGCAAGAACTGATGTCACGAGATCAGACATCGTACCACCTGTTGGCGTAACCATGGAAACAAAACAAAACATCGGAGCATCGCAGCAGCCTGAAAAAGAAGAACATATGAAAATTTGTGACAGAAGCTAAGTTACGTTAGAAGAAGCAAGACCAGTTAGACAAAACTGTAGGAAAATACAATAAAAACTAGTACAAAGTATTGTAAAAGGGCTTTTAATTGCAAAAACCAGTGGTTGTGCTCGTGTCACTTTTTGTGCTGTGGAAAAATCAAAATAGCTGTATCTGGCGCTCCTTTCCCAACGAACCTAGTGTCTGGACTCGGGCAATATCCCAAAGGTGAGCAACCGCAACAGCAACATCCGGCCATCAACGACCCGACGTGTGCTACAATACCTGAACAAAAGTTGTCATTGAAAATAGTTCAGAGATTGTTCAACACGCTGCTGAATTAAATCGCCATAATGATGTTTATTTAATGAGTGATTGTTTGTTGGGATGTGGATATTATTATATTCCTTCAATGAAATGTTATGCGTATGTGTTAGTTTACATGTTTCGTCTTAATAATAGATTGTTTGGCCATTTGACCTCCGTTTAGTCCCGTTGTGCGATACTTGCGGGCGAAATATTCAGCCGCTCTCTTAGTCGTGTTTATAGCAGACTCTCCATACTATATCCCATTAACCGTATTGTACAGTCTGGTTTAAGTATTTCAATAGTATTTAATCAAACAAATTTACCTTCACACGTAGGTTTAGGATGTAGGTAGGCTTTAGTAAATTCAGTATAAAACAATCAGGTTTACCATTATTAAAGTGAAGAAATATTACCTAATTGAGTTCGCACTAGCTTCACAAACTTACAAATTACAGTTTAAGTAATTTTCTATACTATAGATTTAGATTGAGAAAATTATCGATTTAGAGTGCTCGCGGTTTGTTGTTGTTTTAATTACAATAGCCTGATATTTAGCCAATGTTCTCGGTTAAGTAGGTGCTTACTATACCTGGATATACTGGTATGGGTGTATTATAAATGTTGGATGGAAAGGTGCGCATCTACGCCGCGTTACGATTCGATGGGAAGTCATTGCAGGTGAGGATGTAACGATGACAGCTCTTGAATGTCCATCGTCTGGTACGGAAGCAGGAGTTCGTTTACCGTGCGCGTACCACTGATAGTGAAACTTTTGGCTCCGCCTTGAACACCGGCTATCTTCAGCTCGACGACCTTTGACATGGTTTCTTGGCGCTGCCCGCCACCGGTCCAGTGTAGGCAAAGCGATCTGACCTCTCCGTTCAGCTCTAGTTCGTCAGCTAACTCTTCGTCGAGCAATGTAAGGTCCGTACCGTTATTCAGGAATGCATGCGTACGGATCGAGCTACGTTGATCATGAAGCACTACGGGAATGTAGCGGAAAAAATTATCGTTCGATTTGGTCTGGTGCGTATGGCATCCGTACGCTGTTGCATAAGCTCCTGCTTTGGGCGGTTCCGCATCACCAACCACCGAAGGCACTGATTTCGAAGATTTCGTCGCTGATGTTGCTAGTGGTTGTTGCTTTTGGTCGTTGTGTAGCAGCGCATGATGCTTGAACTGGCAACAATTCTTCCCGCATGGCTTGGCTTGGCACACACCATTATGATGGCATAGACAACGACGGCAAAGTCCAAACTCTCACACTATGGCCCAACGTGAATCGCGAAAAAATTCCAGAAAGCGCTTGCACTTTTCTACCGTCTTGCAGGCTCCTTTACAAACCAGGCAGTCACTGTCGGTGCTGGGTTTTTTTCCGATTGAGTGGTTAGATGCGTGAGGTTCTAATGAGGTGTTTTTTGGAATGAGCGTTAACGAAGGCATTTCCCTTCTCAGTTCCACGCCTCTCGCTTTGAATGGGCCTTGTGTTTGTGATGTTCGGAATAATAACTGTGCTTGCACCTCTGCGACGGAATACATCCAGGTATTGAAGGCTACTAAGTAGACTGCTGGCAGGGAAATCCTGTACTGTGCCCAGTTCAGCTCGATCGTTGGAGGCAACTTGCTCACATGCTGGTGAAGAAGAGTAGAATTGTACAGATATTGGTACTGTGGTAGCTCCTTGGAAACGGCCTGTCGAGCCACTAGTTGCTTCTTGGTTAACGGACAGCAATCTTCTTCACGTTCCGGTAGATGGTTGATGCTCTGAGGAACTTCACGATGAACACTCTGTGGCGTGTCTACGAAACATCTGGATCGAAAGTTGGCAGACGGACCAGCAGCGAGGTTAAGGGTATCGTGAGCAAGCGAACGTTGATCATCCGGTTGTGAGCGGTGACTTTATTGCGCTCGAGGAAGCCATCTTCTTACTGCGTCGGACTCGCTGGTCGTGACTGATCCGCCCAAGGACCTACCATCACTAGCCATCTCTTCCAAAAGCTTGTATTTCTCATCCAAGTATATTCTTTCTTGCTCCAACTTCTTCGCTTTCAGGATTCGTTCTTCTTCCAGCTCCTGTAGTTTCAGTTTGGAGAGTGATTGTGTGGATCGATTGGACGCGCGGCTTGACCCTTGGGATGTCACCGAATTCGCCTTCCCTTTGTTCCTATTGGATAGGTACATGTTGGTCACCTGTAATGGTAGCTTGACGGCTTTCAGAGGCTGAACATATGATCCTTACGGCGGTGGTTTGTAGCTATCCTTAAACACATGCTTACTGACTTCCTTCGACGGAATACCCAGCTGCTGTTCATCTTGAGGAAGTTTCTCGATTTCCAAAGTCCTTACTTTCACTGGCTTCTTCTTCTCGTTCTTCTTGGGCTCTAGATGTGGTCCAATTTTGCTCGGTTTCGACGACTTGGGAGTCAGCAGATCACTTGGCTGAGAATGAACCAGAAAACTGCCATCTACTGCAGCCATCGGCTTCTTTTTAGTACCGTCGTTGTGGTTTGGCAACGTATTTGGACCTTCGATCGAATTCCGATTATCTGCACAACTCCAGGGTACGTGTGCAATAGCTTGGGAGACTCCTACGCATGTAAAACGGAACCATTTAAGACAGTTGTCACACCTCACCATTTCTTCGGAGTCCTCTCCACGACAGACTCTGCACGACCGACCGGGATATGAAGCCTCTGGTTTCGTTGGTGACCACCACTCGTAAACCACCGAATGCACCACTATCACTACCGCCGGCATTACTGCCTGAATTTGACCGACCTCGATTCGACATGACCGAATTTGATGCGTTTATTCGCTAATAAACGAATAAAATAAGTTGTTGGGAATTTGCCAACTTATAACGGAACGGGGGGTAATTTCCGAATCAATAATATCAGAACAACTGAAGACGTGGGATTTACGCTCTAATGTGGATATTATTATATTCCTGCAATGGAATGTTATGCGTGTGTGTTAGTTTACATGTTTTGTCTTAATAATAGATTGTTTGGCCATTTGACTTACGTTTAGTCCCGTTGTGCGATACTTGCCGGTAATCAATGTTCCAAACACGCTCATCCGGTTTAACTCAAATTTGAGTAACTGTAACTCAAAAACGTTAAAACTGGACGTACCCTAAATTGAGTTTCATTGCAACAACTCAATTTTGAGTAATCCTGAAATTTATTATGTTTTGAGTCAAACTTACTCATAAAAATAAAAACGGAAATTTATGAAAATGAGTATTTTTTTAGTGCTCCCTCGCAAAAGATGCTATAAAAATCAAATAACACTTTTAAAAATAAAAATTCAAGAATTTTTTTTTTTTTTTTAATCTTTATTTTTACGTCGGCCTATTTCCTCACATGGTGACAATCACCGACGCCAGGAAGACGACTCCACCACCTGGACCCTACCTAACGACTCATGAATATGAACCGGGACCAACGGCTTTACTTCCCTTCCGAAGGAAGACGTGACCAGATTTTTTCGCCTCAGAAAAATCACCGACGTCGACTGGGATTGAACCCAGACCCACTGGGGTGCCAAGTAGCAGTCACGCTTTACCACTACACCACCGACGCCGGCTGTCGAATTTTATTTTAGTGAACATCAAAACAAAAACAGAAATCAGGAGTCAACTAGCTGGTGCATATTCAGTCCTCCTCCTCCTGAAATAAGGCAGCTAGTTTATTACCGGTGTTTCGTGTGCTTCGATCTTTCGTCTTGTATAATGTATAATTTGTATAATGAGGTGTTGTCCACGAACTGGCATATGCTTTTGAGTCCTCAGTTTTGCCCAAATATATTCTGTAATATGTATACATATTATGTTTTGATAGTGAAGAAATTGGTGGCTCGATTATACAGTTGTAAAATCAAGCGTCAAGGCAACGGTGATAAAATGCTTGCTTACCATCTTCAACACCAATAAATTTTCCCGCGTTGTATAAAAGGCATTTTGCCAACACTCCCTTATAGCCTGGTCTCGATACACACGTCGGAAAGAGTTTCGAGAATGTTTTGTTTATCTGTAATGTAAAAGACTATTAAAAACGTTCCCTGTCAAAGATGAAACGGCTTACCTTTTTATTTACGATACGTTTCCGCATCTACAGCGGCTGCTATCTGTTCAATGTAGCCGCTGGTTATCAATGTTCGAATACTTATTAGATTTAAAATTAACTTCCGAACCACAAATTCAAAGAGACGCTATTCGTTAGCTGACGCCATTTGTTAAAAAAATTAAAATTTAGCTAACTCAAAATTGAGTTCCGCACAGTTTTCTTGCGTTTTGAGTAGCATTAACCCAAATTCATAATATACGATTACTCAGAGTTTGACGTTTTAGATATATTTATAAAATTGAGTTAAAGTTACTCAAATTTGAGTAAGCTCGGATGAGCGTGAAGGTCATGCGAAATATTCAGTCGCTCTCTTAGTCGTGTTTATAGCAGATTCTCCGTACTATACACAGAAAAAAATCTTGTAGTAGAAACTACCATTTTACCCGACTATGCCTATCTTCAAAACTACCATGAAATTTCAGTCAAATTTACTACGTTTATGGTAAAACCTTCAACATTTGTGGTATATTTGACAGACCTCATATTAATATCAACCGCACCATGGTTGATCTAATCGCAGGCATAGTAAAATCAAACGCATTTATAGTCAGGTGAAAATTGTTGGTGCTTGTGCTTAATTTTATCCTTGAAATGGTAGTTTCTACTGCGGTTTTTTTTTTGCGTGTATCCAATTAACCGTATTGTACAGTCTGGTTTAAGTATTTCATTAGTATTTAAGCAAACAAATTTACCTTCACACATAGGTTTAGGATGTAGGTAGGCTTTAGTAAATTCAGTATAAAACAATCAGGTTAACCATTATTAAAGTGAAGAAATATTACCTAATTGAGTTCGCACTAGCCTCACAAACTTACAAATTATAGTTTAAGTAATTTTCTATACTATAGATTTAGATTGAGAAAATTATCGATTTAGAGTGCTCGCGGTTTGTTGTTGTTTTAATTACAATAGCCTGATATTTAGCCAATGTTCTCGGTTAAGTAGGTGCTTACTATACCTGGATATACTGGTATGGGTGTATTATAAATGTTGGATGGAAAGGTGCGTATCTACGCCAGGGGCATACTCAACAATTAGATTTTTATTCGATTTCAACAGCGAATGTTGCCACCACGAGCCGTGATCGTAGCCTTTACTCTGCGAGGCATACTTACGTAAAATTACTCAATCTCTTCCTCAGCTATTTCTTCATATCAAACCTTAAGAATAGTTTGCTTCATTCATTATTTTAACGATTGTTCTGCCCATTATAGCCCACAAGGTTTCGATGGGTTTTAAATCTGATCTATTTCCTGGCCATAGGAGTGATTTTATTCCCAGATCTTCCTTGTGCTTAGTGATCTGAAAAGAAATATATTCTTCAATTATCTGTATGAAAGCTAGTGTGATAAAAATTTACCATTTTAGATCGATTACATGGCGCTGCCCAACAAACATCCGTGTCGAATAACCGCTTGTTCAAACCAATTTGGAGAAGTTATTCAGCTTTTTAGAAGAAAAAGCTGAACAACTTCTCCAAATTTGTTTGAACAAACAGTTATTCAGCATTGATGTTTGTTGGGTGAATCAGCCGGGAAAATTATCCTTTCACATTTTCCCGAGTGTTGTTCAATTGTTGGAACGGCACCATCATGATGATCTTTTTGTAGGCTTGACTATCGACAGTGCCATTCACGATAATGATTTCTCCAACTCCAAGCTTGGTAATAAAGACTGGACTCGGAAAAAATGAGACACACAAAAATCATCACCAAAAATTCATTTTAAATCGGATACTTCTCAAGTTTTCAGGGATTGAATAACTATATATTAGCTATGTTTGGCATAATTTATTTATTAAATTTCCTCCTCCAAGCTGAATGCTCGAACATTTCTCTTAACACTGCTCATGAGATCTTGGGCGAGGCTTTGTCCATCTTCCTTACACAATTTCTCCCAGTTTTTCTTCAAAGCTTCATCGGTTTTGAATGTTTTTCCGCTTTTCTTCAACTTCTTCTTCATTATCGCCCAAAACTTTTCGATCGGACGAAATTCTGGTGTATTTGGCGGGTTCGCCTCCTTCGGGACCACATTAACGCCCTTTACTTCGTACCAATCCATTACAGGCTTGGCGTAATGGCACGAAGCTAGATCCGGCCAGAGCAGCGTGGGACCACGGTGAGAGCGGAGGAAGGGCAGCAAGCGCTTCTGCAAACATTCCTCTCGATAAATCTGCCCGTTTATGGTGCCGGTTGTAACGAACGGCTTGCTGTACCGTCCCCACTCGCAGATCGCCTGCCACAACAGGTACTTCTTCGCGAATTTGTCCATCTTTCTCTTCCGGAACTTTTCCGGAACCTCCATGCGGATGTACCGACAAAAAACTCGAGGCCGGGGATTTGTTTGGTGTCCGCCTTGATATACAGCCTGGCTCTACCAGCTACTCACGGTACAGCTTCCGCGCACGCAATTTGGCCACCGTGTTTTGCTTGTCAGTCCGGTTTGGCGCCTACCTGACCTTAAAAACACGTAACCCAGCCCGCTTCATGGTCTGCTGGACGAACCACTTCCACGAATTGGCCTTTTTGGCCACGTCTCGGATGGAAAGGTTCGGGTTTTTCTTAAAGTACTACCTTATCTTCCGCGCCTTCTCTGGGTATTCCGTTTTCGGTTTTCGGCCGCTTCCAGCGCGAATCTCGATGGTCTTTGTCTCCTGGAACATCTTCACAACGCGGGACACGGTGGAATGGTGGATTCCAAGCCTTTTGCCGATCCATCTGTGTGACTGACCAGGATTTTCGATCACCGCGCCCAAGATTTGCTGGCGTAGCCCGTCTTGTTTCGAATGCATTTTGAAAATCTTGATCGCTATAAATTTTGCACACATAAACATAACACTCTAAACTAGTATTACCCAAAATTTCATTAATTTTTACCCACGCGATAAAAAGTTACATCCAAAACAAGGGGTGGCATTGCGCATCTCGGCTCGAGTAACTCGATTCGAGAAAATTCAAACTCGAATCGAGTTACGTTTGGCATTAGGTATATTTTTCGACTTCATATTTTTAACGTACCAGATTTCGAGTAAAATATGTACTAGGTCATCTCGAAGAGAAGTGTCAAATTTACTTGTTTACAAACAAAATAAAAATTGCTTCGCTTTACTGACGGAGAAAGTGGAGGAAGTAGTTTTCTGGTGATTTATTATTCAAATTGATTAAAAAGAAAACGCCGAAATGTTCTTTGACGATAGCGATAGTGACGAAGAAAATACTCTTATTCCGCAGAGACGCACGCTAAGGGATAACAGTGACCCTTTATCCCTGAGTGAAAATGAGTGAGTTGATCTCAATGATGTTTTTGTTGTGAGTAGTAATTATTGGTTTACTATTTAAGGTTCCGGCAGTACTTCAGGCTAAGCCGGGAAGCGTTTAAATTTCTACTTGATACAACGTTGTTCCCACCAACTTCCAGAAGCACTGCTATTCCTGCAGCCTTGAAACTGGCGGCCACTTTGAATCTCCTAGCCAGTGGGTCGTACCAAGTGAATGTAGGGGGTAGCTTTTTACTTGGAATGGCCCAACCAACAGTATCATTGGTCTTCAATGAAGTGATACCTTTGTTGGAAAGGACACTATGTGAAAAGTGGTTAAAATTAGATCCAACATCGTTCAGAGAGGCAAAAAAACATTTCTTTGCCAAATTTAAAATACCAGGTGTAGTGGGATGTATTGATGGTACACATATACCCACCTTGAGACCAACGCGGGATGAACACATGTATTTTAACCGGAAAGGATTTCACAGCATCAACGCTATGATAGTAAGTAGTAATATACAGCATTTACTCTCACATTTATGTTAATTCACTTTTATTGCTTTTCAATTAGATAACCGATCATAATTATCGCATCCTGGCGATAAACCCCTGCTACGGTGGTGCTGCTCATGATTCGTTTGTGTGGAGCATGAGTGATGAACGAGATTTTTTCGAGGAAAACTTCCAGAATGGAGAATCGAGATTGTTAGGTATTTTTTTTTTCAACTGATTTACTATAATGTAAGTTTTATTTACAATATTTGATTTTCAGGTGACAGTGGATATGGGTTAGCACCATGGTTGTTAACGCCATATCGAGTTGCCAATGATGGCTCAGGAGAAGAAACATTCAATACCATACATTCTTCAGCCAGGTGTTCTGTTGAAAGGAGTATTGGTGTTTTGAAAGCACGTTGGCGATGTCTTTCGTCCGATCGCAAACTTCGTTACAGCCCCGACAAGACAGCATCAATTATCAACGTATGCTGTGCTTTACAAAACATATGCATAGCTTATAATATACATTACGATTTCAACAATCTAACACTACCAGAAGATCCACTATCTGTAAGAGGTGAAGTAAGTAATGATCATGGCTTAGAGAGAAGAGCACAAAGAATTAGAGATTCCATCAGAGATTCATTGCTTACTTGATAAGAACTGCTATAGAAAATATAAATATAAACACTATCTTCACGCATTTGATATGAAAACCGGCCGAAAAAACTCTTAAAATATTAATCCAAAACTTATGCCCCACACAGGAAGTACATAAAGGGTAAAGGGTAGGGCTCTTGAATGGATCAAGGGGTTAAAGTAATGGTCTTTTGAAAATTGACTTTTGATCCTAGACCCGGAGGACCGAGAGTCATACAGTCAAGATTCTTATAGCATGGATTCGATAACACTGGATTCCTATAGCGGGGGTTCCAAAGAATCCTATAGCGCGGTCGATCCGGCATTAACGAATACACGTAACATATGAGATTTGACCAATTGGGGAACAACTCAGATTCTGGGGCCAGTTTAGAAGATAACGCCCTGGTGTCTTCAGGAAAATTGTTCAGTACAACGTGGAACAAAGTTTCGGTTCCGGCAGGCCACTAGATGGCCCTCCGGAAAATCCGGAATAACCGCTAAAGAGGACAATTTTCAAAACTGGTCCTAGAACCTCCCGGTCTTTACTAAATCATTCCTGAAAGGGTCGACTAAATTGAAAATGGTCCGTTGACCTTTGTAAGGTCCAAGGTGGCAACTTGGTGGCCCTCCGGAAGATCCGGAATGACCGTAAAAGAGGACCATATTCAAAATTGATCCTAGAGCTTCCCGATGTTTTCTTAATCATTTCCAGAGAGGTCAACTAAATTGAAAATGGTCCGTTGACCTTTGTATGGTCTAAGGTGGCAGCTGGGTGGCCCTCCGGAAGATCCGGAATGACCGTAGAAGAGGACAATATTCAAAATTGATCCTAGAGCTTCCAGATTTTTACTAAATCATTTCCTGAGAGGTCAACTAAATTGAAACTGGTCCGTTAACCTCTGTAAGGTCCAAGGTGGCAACTGGGTGGCCCTCCGGAAGATCCGGAATGACCGTAAAAGAGGACAATATTCAAAATTGATCCTAGAGCTTCCCGATTTTTTCTTAATCATTTCCTGAGAGGTCAACTAAATTGAAAATGGTCCGTTGACCTTTGTAAGGTCCAAGGTGGCAACTTGGTGGCTCTCCGGAAGATCCGGAATGACCGTAAAAGAGGACCATATTCAAAATTGATCCTAGAGCTTCCCAATTTTTTCTTAATCATTTCCAGAGAGGTCAACTAAATTGAAAATGGTCCAAGATGGCCAGTGGGTGGCCCTCCGGAAGATCCAAAATGAACGTTAAAGAGGTCAATTTTCAAAATTGGTCCTAGAGCTTCCCGATTTTTTATAAATCATTCCTGGGAGGTCAACTAGATTGAAACTGGTCCGTGGACCGGTGTATGGTCAAAGGTGGGGACTGGTTGGCTTTCCGGAAAATCCGGAATGACCGTAAAAGAGGAAAATTTTCAAATACGCTTCCCAGTTTTTCCTAAATAATTCATTAAAGTGGTCCGTTGATCAGTGTATGGTCCAAGGTAGCCACTGGGTGGCCCTCCAGAAGATCCGGAATAACAGTTGAAGAGGACAATTTTCAAAATTGGGCCTGGAGCTTTCCGATTTTTTCTTAATCTTTCCTGGGCGTCAACTAGATTGAAAATGGTCTGTAGGTCAATCCAGAAAATCCAGAATGACTGTTAAAGACGACAATTTTCAAAACGGTCCTAGAGTTCTCAGAAGTTCTCGGAAATCCTCGGAAGTTTCCGGAAGTTCTCGGTAGTTCTCGGAACTTCTAAAAACGGATTTTTTTTTGAAGTTTTTGAAACTTCTGGAAGTTTCCGCAAGTTCTTGGAATTTTTGAAATATCTCGAAATGATGTTGTTTTGAGAAGGAAATAATTTCTCATCACCACGAGGCTCTAGGAGTAGACAGCAATTTTTGCTAGAACAAAGTTGTTAAGAGAAAGTATTGATAGTTCCGTTAGCTCACGGCAGCTCACGGTGAAAATTGAATAGAAGTAGTTTGAAATTGAGCGGAGGGCATTGTGAGGTAGTATTTCGAAACAAAAACACAAATTTTTACCAAGCATCCCCATGCGGGGTAGGTCAAGGCATGATCGAATGCACCACCTTGACTGGTAAAAATTTGTGCACTTGATCGTGCTCATATACTACCGATAGCTTTTTTAATAGTTCTACCGAACTGTCTATTTGTACTCCCACATCCCCTACATGGGAGAAAAACTATCTCCCGCTCCTTTTGGGTTTTATTTTTGCCATACGACTTCTGCTTTACCTAACATCCACTCGTCGTCTATGACTTATAGACCTCAGAGGGGAAAGGCGGAAAGCGTTGTATGTACTGATCCGTACAAGATAAGTTCAAATAAGTTCCGAGAAGTTCTGAGAAGTTTAGAGAACTTCCGAGAATTTCCGAATACTTCCAAGAAAATCTGAGAATTTCCGAGAACATCATAGAAGTTCCGAGAATTTCTGAGAACTTTCGAAAATTTCCGAGAACTTCCAACAAATTCCGAGAACTTTTACTAAGTTCCAACAACTTCCAAGAATGTCTGAGATCTTCAGAGAACTTCCGATAAGTACAGATAAATTCCGAAATCTTCCTGAAAGTTCCTAGAGATTCCGAGAACTTCCAGAAAGTCCCGAGAATTTTCGAAAACTAAAACTGAGAACTTCTGAGAACATCCAAGCCAGAGATGTTCCGAGAAGTTTCGGGATGTTCCAAGAACTACCGAAAAGTTCCAAGAACTTTTGAGAAGTATTTAGATCTTCTAAAAGCTTCACAGAACTTCCAAGAAGTTCCGAGAAAATTCGTCCGAATGCTTCCGAGAACTTCCCTCGGAACTTCCAAGTTCTAAGATGTCCCGAGGACTTCAGAGAACTTCGGATAAGTTCCGAAAACCTCCACGAAGTTCCTATAATTTCCAAGAACTTCCGAGAACTTCCCAAAAGTTCCAGGAAATTCTGATAAGTTCCAAGCAAATACGATAATTTCAGAGAGCTTCCGAGAACTTATGAGAACTTTCGAGAAGTTCCAAGACTTCCAAGCACGTCTGAGAACTTGAGAGAATTTCAGAAAAGTTCCTAGAAGATCCGAGATCTTCCAAGATGTTCCGAGAAAATCCGAGAAGTAACGAGAAGTTCAAAGAAGTTCCGAAATTATCCGAGGAATTTCGGTATGTTCCGAGAACTTTTGTGAAGTTCCAAGAACTACCGAGAATTTTTGAGAAATTCCCCAGAACTTCCGAGAAGTTCAAAGAAGTTTCGAAATCTTCTTAAAAGTTTTGACAACTTCCTAGAAGTTCCAATAAATTCTGAGAAATTCCGAGAGCTTCAAGCTTCCTAGAAGTACCGAGAGATTCCGAGAAGCTCCAAGAACATTTAAAAAGTTCCAGGAATATCCAAAAAGAACCAAACAATTTTGAGAACTTGAAGTTACAAGAATTACCGAAAACTTCCCAGAATTTCTGAGAAATTCCAAGAACTTCCGAGAAATATGAGAAGTTCTGAGAACTTCCGAGAAGTTCCGAGAAATTGCGAGGAGTTTCTCTAAAATTTTAGAAATTTCTTGTAACTTCTAGGAAGATTTCGGAACTTCTTTGAATTTTCGGAAGTTCTCGGAAAATCTGAGAATTTCTTGGAAGTTCTCAAAGGTTCTCGGAACTTCTTGGAAATTCTCTGAAGATCTTCAAACTTGGAAGTTTTCAGAAGTTTAAGGAAGTTCTTGGAAGCTCTCGGAACTTCTAGGAAGAATGTGAAATTTCTCTGAATTTCTAGGAAGCTTTCTGAAGTTATCGGTAGTTCTCAGAAGTTCTCGCAATCTTCTCAGAAATTCTAGGAAGTTTTCGGAAGTTCTCGGAAGAGCTCGGAACTTTTCTGAACATTTCGGAACTTCACGGAAGTTCTCGGAACGTTTCGGAAGTTCTAGAACTTCTCAGAAGTTCTCGGAAGTTTGAGGATCTTCTAGGACGATTTTGGAACTTCTAGGAAAATTTCGGAAAGTTCTCGGAAGCTCTCAGAACTTCTATGAACTCCTCTGTAGATTTTGGAACATCTCTGAACTTCTCGGAAGATCTCAAAAGTTCTTGGTACTTCTCGGATTTTCTCGAAAGTTCTTGGAAGATCTTTAAACTTCTAGGAAGTTTTCGGAAGTTCTCTGAAGTTTTCGATAGTTATCAATTGTTCTCGATAGAATCTAGATCTAGTTGACCACCCTTGAATGATTAAGAAAAAAAATTAGGAAGCTTTGGAACGAGTTTTGGAAATTGTCCTCTTTTACGGTCGTTCCGGATCTTCCGGAGGGCCACTCAGTGGCCACCTTGGACCATACACTGGTCAACGGACCACCTCCAATCTAATTTACCACCTACACGGAGAAAAAAACAGTCCCGTTTGAAACAACAAACTTGTTGGTTGACATACAAACAAAACAACTGGTAGTTGTAAAAGTCCGTTTTGTTGTTTTAAACCAACGATTTCGTTTTGAAACAAACAGGTACGTTGGTTGTTTATTTCTAAATATATAACCACAATACAACACAAATTGTGGTTGTTCTAAGCTAATATTTTTGTTGTTTACACCTTTATTATTACCAAAACGCAGGTTGCCCTTACCCAGGGAAACAAATAAAAATTTTAGTTTGATTCAACCAGAGCGGCGGTTAAATCAAAATGACATTTTGTTAGGAGAAAAAAACAACTAAAAATTTAGTTTGAAACAGAATTTTTGTTAGGTTATTTCATAATCCATCATCCGGTCCCACAGCATGTTCTGACGCTGTCAGTCAACAATAGGCAAAAATTGAATATTTAAATTTAAAAAAAAACCTGAAAATAGTAGAGAAGCTCGCATTAACATTCGTAGATTTCTCTTAGACGGAGAGAAGTCTATTGTAAATGAGCACTTTTCTAATGTTTCTAATTTGAATTTAATTCAAATAAACAGTATTGAAATTACAGTAGCGATGTAGGTGAATGTAAACGGAAATGTTTGTTGTTTCAACCGTTTTCATTTGTTTGTTTCAAACAGCAATGCAGTTTGAATCATACTTAAATTTGTTTGAAACAAATCATAAGCGTTGGTAGAATCAACCAACAAATCTGTTTGTTTCCGTAGCTGTCATAATGAAACAACCAACATAATGGTAAATTCAAACAAATGTCAGTTAAACTTAACTGCTTATTTCCCGAAATAATGACTCAAAATTTTACATTGTTTTAACCGCCGTAGGTAGTCAAATCAAACTAATATGATGTTTGTGCCCAATTCAACGTGAAACTCCGGTTAAATGAAACTTGAATATGTTTGTGTTTACCGATCTTTTTTCTCAGTGTAGGAATGATTTAAAAAAAACCGGAAAGCTCTAAGACCAGTTTTAAAAATTTTCCTCTTTCACGGTCATGCCGGACTATACACCGGTGAATGGACCACTTCCAATTAAGTTTACCGTCCAGGAATGATTCAGAAAAAAACAAGAAGCTCTAGGCAAAGGGAAGTCGAGAAATTTTCCAACCCGAAAAACCGGACTGGAAGCTAAATGCTAAATATTTCCAAGAATTCTGTAGAATTGTTCATAGGATTCTGCAGAATCTTTCCAAGAATTTTAAATTTTTGCTACAATATTTTCTGGAATTTTTTATTATCTCTTTAGGCATCTTCTGGCCCTCTTGGGATCCTATGAGATGGTTTCGTTTCGGTTTGGGTACAGTACAAGCACAGACAAACAGACATAACACATTGAACGTTTCTCACTGTAAAACATCGTCGCGAAAACACTACCGCCATCTGTTGAGTACACTGTGATGTGCTACACTAAATGCGTGTTCGATGAACAAATTGCGATGTCTGTTTCTCTGTGGTACAAGAATCATTTTAAAAGGGTAAATACAGAAAAGAATATTTTCTAAAGCGATTTATTTGTTGAAAACAGCTTACATTTCAATCAACAATAACAATTTGTTTCAAATTAAACTATCAATTATCAGATTCCACATCGGTTTGGCTACTTGTTTGAGTCAAAGCAAACTTGTTCAGCTCCAATTCAAGCATTTGTTTTTTGATTTTCAGGCATTCCTGCTTCACTTGTAATAGAGCTTTTTGTGTCTCGTTGCTCTCTTCTTTTGCTTCAACGTATCTTCGGAAAAGTTCAAGTGTTTCCTTCTTCCCGTTATATCGCTTACTCGTTTTTGTTCCAGTTCCAACTTTCATCCCGAGTTCACCACCTTGTTCTTCCGCTTCCATCAGTTCACCATCAAAACATTCATCAATGTATTCTTCCAAGAAAACTTCATTCTCTTCTTCAGCTTGAGTTTCCATGGAAGCTTCCAACGTTCCATCATCCAGATGGAGGCTTCTCTGAGCAGGCTCCCGACAACCATATGATTTTGCCGCAGCTATGCCGGAAACGGCGGCATTCAACCCGGCAGATCTCACCACACTTTCTTCATACGGGTTTAAATGCTTGGTCTTGTTAGGGCCTCCTCCCGTTTTTTTCAAAATGTTTTTGTTATGGCGTAATTTGTTCTTCACTTTATGTTTATAGTCCGCCCACACCTAAAAATAAAGAAAACAAATTAGGAGCATTTCCAAAAAACTAAACTTTTCACATCGTCATGGGGGTGTTTGTCGGCCAAATTGTCTGAAACGCGGCCATTAGATGCACTTTTAAGCGAAGAAGTTTGTTGCCAATTTTGAGCCTAGTAGGTGTTGAAAAACCCCCATGACGAAGTGAATCAAGACTGCCGGAAATGGGGGGTGGCTCCCTAATTGAACTTACTTTTTTCCAATCTGAAACTTCCCGCACCGGAGGACCTCGCTCGTTCAGAGCATTTTTCAAAATATCCCATTGTTTGTGGGAATTCCTTTTGCCATCGGGTGTTTTTAACAAACCTCGAGCAAGGTCTTGGTTTTCCTCCATGAATGCCGTAAGACATTCCACTTGAGAGGAATTGATGCTCATTGCATTTCGTGGTGATTCCGTAGTCCTGAAATGGACTGTAATTAATGATTGAGTTCAAGAAACGCATTATATTCATACTTACATATTGGTTTCAGCACGTAAAGAAGTTAATAAGGATAATAAAATTAATATTAAGCTTAAAATTTTAAGCTACTGCGCACTCGTTAATCTGGCGAACAACTTCAGCTTGTCGAGATATTTGTTTTCGATTCGCGCTAAAAAATGCTCGAACATAATATTACGCAATGCCAAATTTGGCTCGAAGATCTAGTACTACCTTATGCGTTTCACTCGTTTCGAGCTCGATTCGAAATCGGTAATGCCAAATGTGGTCGAAACGAAAAAAAAACACTCGAGTCGAGATGCGCAATGCCACCCAAGGTGTCGCATTTTTTCCGACTCCAATCTTTAGCTGCCCAAACCATGACGTAAGGCGAATGTTTCATAGTAGACTGCAAGCAACTGCTATTATAGCGCTATCACGACGAACTTTGGCTCCACCACCCGGTCCAATCAAATTGAACTTACTTTCGTCAGAAAAAATAATATCTCCCGAACGTTGTTTAGACCAGTCAGAACGATCTTTCACCCATTGGAAACGCGCTCTTTTCATTTTCTGGGTCAAAGGAGGCTTTCTAGCTGGCCGCCTTGAGCGTAAACGAGCCTCGTCGATTCTGCGACACACTGCCCATTTACTGAATCGAACAAAAATCTAAAAAAGCATGTTTTCATCAATATCATACATACTCTACACTCTTTCATATAAAAAGGAAAAAAATCTCGGTTTGTTGTACGCTCCTCATATATCACTCACGGTGTGTAGTGCTTTCGATGCCTCTAATATTGCATTAGTATGATTGTGTGGCAAAAACCCAGGTACTTATTGAAAAAGAAATACTACAGCGTCAAATTCATAGACCAGACTGAGAATCGAACTCAGCCACCTCCAGCATGGGTTGCATTATAACTGCGTATTTACCGATTGATCTAAGGGAGCACCCAAATTAATGGAGATGTCAATACTTTCCAAAAGATTGGCCATATTATTGTTACTCCAGACAATAATTATGAAAAAAAAAAATTGATGTATAAGTGTGATTTTTTTTTTAGGTAATATGGACAGCAGGGTTGTTTGGAGTGTTGGATAAGCTTAACCCCATGATTTCAAATGAAGTCCTAACTTTCTTACAATTTGAGCCCATTTGAATCATATATATGGGACTTTTTAAGACGTGGACAATGCTCGAAGAGGACCTGCAAACACTTAGCAGGAGTCTTCGAACGACGCATGCTTAGGACCATCTTTGGCGGTGTATGTGAATCCGCCCGGTACAAGACGCAAAGGAGCGCAGCGTGCTATGTGGTTAAACCAAGAGGAGTAAGACCTATGAAGTGTGTGACATTCGAGGAATTGTAGACAAGCAGCCGAAATCCTTCAAGCGATTGGGCGAAGAAAGAACCATTTTTTTGTGTGTTTTCAGGTGATGTTTCATGCCATTTGTCCATTAGACCCGCTTTCAACTGCTGGTTGTTCGGGATTTCATGTTCCCGGGCCGGTTGGTCCGGATCCCCCCCCAAATTTTTAATGGAATGGGGGGCCGACGGTGGGGGGGGGGGGGTAGTGCGGGGGCCGGGGCGGGGCGGGGGCGGGGTGGTCGGATAATTGTCCCTCGGGAAATATAAATCTTAGCTAAGGTTGAGTTTTTCAGCACAGTTTTTCAAATTTTCTTTCAAAATCTTCATGTAAACTTTTTGTCCATAATCTCATCTAAAAACACCAGGTATCATCAGGTATAGGTAGGTTGTCATCGATCCATAAAACGAAACATAATGAACCATAAGCTAACAAAAATTATCCAGGGAAAAGTGCACTAAGACATACAGCTATGATCCATACATTATGCCTGCTTTTTCCAGTTTTGGGCACTGTTTTCTTTATTTTAATGCGGAAAGAAAAAAAATAGTGCTCAAAACTGGAATAATGCAGGCATAATTTATGGATCATACCTGTATGTTTTAGTGCACTTTTCACAGGACCATTTTTGTATGTTCAGGGTCCATTATTTATCGTTTTATGAATCATTAGTAATTCATTTTCAATCATTAGTAATACATTTTCAATAATTTGCGGAACATGGGAATATATTTTATTGCACAAAGGTTAGTTAGTTAGTTAGTTTCTTGATTATCGAGATTTTCAACCCAGGGTTCATATCCCGTCGTAGTCATTCAAATACCTTTTGGCTATTTTCATAACTTGACCGGGTAAGATTTGAACTCGTGATATGCAACTAAGATTTTAATTAATATAAACAGTGAAATGCAATAAGAGATTATTTTTCTCCAATAAATTGAAAACTGAAGTCAAAATATGTTTTCTTTCACTCTTTTAATCAAATATCAATGTTGCCAACTACTTTTCGATACACTCTTTATCATCATGTGCAGCGTGAGTATGTTGAACAATCACGATGTTATTTCGCCACAGATGAAGAATTTACTATTTCTCAAATGGCTAACTAATCCAGCCAACCATAACTAATCAAAATAATCAGTAAACGCTTTGCCGAAATTGGAGCAAAGGTGAACATGAATCATTGCGATAGCAAAGTCGCTAAAGGTGAACAAAGCGCCGGGACCGGATGGTATTCCGAACCTGGCCATCAAGACGGCTATCTTGCTGGATCCCGGAATGTTCAGGGTGGTGATGCAAAAGTGTCTGGACGAGGGCGTCTTCCCAGACGCCTGGAAAATTCAGACCCTTGTGTTGCTACCAAAGACAGGGAAGCCACCAGGAGATCCATCGGCATATAGACCAATATGTCTGTTGGATACAGCGGGTAAGGTGCTCGAGAGGGTAATCCTCAACAGACTGACAACATACACGGAGGGTATACGCGGTCTGTCAAGTAATCAGTTTGGCTTCCGTAAAGGGAAGTCGACGGTGGATGCCATCCTGTCCGTCACCAAGACGGCCGAGGTGGCAATCCAGCGCAAGAGGCGAGGAGTACGATACTGTGCGGTGGTCACCCTTGACGTGAGGAATGCGTTCAACAGCGCCAGTTGGGCGGCTATCGCCGACTCGCTCCAACGCCTTCAGGTTCCTGGGTACCTGTACAAGATTCTCGGAAGCTACTTCCAGAATCGCGTACTGGTATATAATACAGAGGCAGGCCAGAAACGTGTGCAGATCACCGCAGGCGTCCCGCAAGGTTCGATCCTGGGTCCGGTGTTATGGAACACGATGTACGACGAGGTACTGCGGCTTGAGTTCCCGAGCGGGGTAAAGATCGTCGGGTTCGCAGACGATATCACCCTGGAGATATGTGGTGAATCCATCGAGGAGGTCGAGTTAACGGCCTCACACTCCATTGGCATTGTGGAGAGATGGATGAGCTCCAGGCAATTGGAGCTAGCCCACCATAAGACCGAGGTCACGGTGGTGAACAATCGAAAATCGGAGCAACATGCGACGATTAGTGCAGGTAACTGCACAGTAGAATCGAAGAGGTTCTTGAGGTATCTTGGGGTTATGATCGACGACAAGCTGTCCTTTGTCAGTCACGTCGATTACGCTTGCAAGAAAGCCTCTATGGCTATATCGGCATTATCCCGCATGATGTCGAATAGCTCGGCGGTGCAAGGGAGTAAGCGTAAACTCCTGGCCAGTGTCGCCCTGTCCATACTTAGGTACGGCGGGCCGGCATGGATCACCGCCTTGAGTACCAAGAGCTACGCAAATAAGCTCGAGAGTACACACAGGCTTATGTGCCTAAGAGTGGTGAGTGCATACCGAACGGTATCACGCGACGCGGTCTGCGTCTAGCGGGGATGATGCCAATAGGCATCGTCATAAAAGAGGACGTAGAGTGCTTCGAGCAACGTGGAACAAGAGGTATCCGAAAGACCACTAGAGCCGCATCCATGGTTAAGTGGCAGAGGGAATGGAACAACTCCACCAAAGGTCGGTGGACCCACCGACTAATCCCGGAACTAACCGGGTGGGTCGGTAGGCGACACGGTGAAGTGAACTTCCACTTAACGCAGATATTGTCTGGCCACGGCTGTTTTAGACAATACCTGCATAAATATGGGCATGCACAGTCCTCCGCATGCAGTGAGTGCGCGGGAGTCGAAGAAACTGCAGAACATGTGTTTTTCGCATGTCCTCGCTTCGACGGCGCGAGATCCGGCATGATGGCCGTATGCGGTCGCGACACGACTCCGGATAACTTGGTCCAGAGGATGTGTCAAGACCGGGACGTCTGGGACGCGGTATGCGTAGCAGCCTCCCAGATCGTCCTTGATCTCCAACAAAAATGGCGAAACGACCAAAGGCAGGTCGCAGGGACCACCTAACTACTAAAGCCCTAAGTAGTTAGACATAGTGGGTGCTTAACAAGCACAATAGCCCCCTCCCCGAAGTAATACCGAAAGGTGGTTCCGGGGAGGGACCAGGGCTAAAGGCACGGGTGGGTTTTTAGTGGGTCGAGGAGTTGGCACCCTCATCCCCACACCCTGAGTTCTTCAGGTGTCTGGTTGCAGATTTTCCATCCCGTCTAAAAAAAAAAAAAAAAAAAAAAAAAAAAAAAAAAAAAAAAAAAAAAAAAAAAAAAAACCGAGTTTTATGGAGAAATATCATGACGCAGGTGCGGTCCTAATAGGACGATGGGCCACAGGGCCACCATAAGTAAGTAAGTATATGGGACTTTAATCAACGAGCAGCACATTTTATGTTAGATGACGAAAATGATTCTCTTTTAATACCAATTGTGGGTGATAATGAAACACTTCGTACTTGATGATGATGATAATGATTCATTCACACTGCTTTAAGTATTCAATCTATATTCGTGCTTTGTAAATTCACAATGTTAGACAATAGTTTGTCGGAATCATACTTCGGTTTTAGCAAAGCAACTACGAAATAATTGAACAACAATTGAAATGCATCGACGGCCAAAACTTATTACGTAATCATGAACAGCATCAGGTTGTGGATGGATTCTATAGAATTATATAACATATATATTAGACCATACAGTGTCCAAGAAGAAAAGAAAGAAAATTAATGCCAAGGTACCAGCTTGGTACAATAGACATATTGTTAATCTGAATTAAAAAAAAACAAAAAGCTCATATAGCATTCGTTTCTGATCCAATCAAAGACATAACAGTAAATAATGTATCCCTTCTGGAAATTTTACGAGGTCTAGAAATTTTGGATGCTTCAAAGAGGCATTCTTTCCTAATCCCGATTTTTGAAAGTGGATAAAATCTGATCCTATATTCTGCCTTCTATTTGGAAAGGATCTTTCCTAATCCCGATGTTTTAAAGTGGGAAAAAATCTGATATTAAAAATGATCGTAGTATTGCTATATTAACTTGCATTCCTAAGCTGTTCGAGTCCTTAATTATTAACAATTTATTCTCACTGGTTAAGAACTTAATAAATAGAAAGCAACGTGGTTCTGTTAAGAGACAACCAACACTGCCAACACCAACACTGGAATTATGTACAAGAAAGCAAACTACAATGCAAAAAACTTTTGGTCTTGGACAGAATACAATTGAAAGATGCAACCAGGTGAGATACTTAGGTGTAATACTCGACTCGAAGTCAACTTTCGTTGATCAATATAACAGTATTTTTTGTAGATATTTTTTATATATAACAGCATTATTTGTAGATCGAACATGCTTGGGTTTATTAAAAGATTTAGTTTGCACTTCATTTATCCTTATACGATTAAGGCGCTATATGTAACGTTTGTGAGACCGCTAATTGTATACTGTAGCATTGTTTGGGCACCATAACAAGGCACGCATAATCATCGAATTAAATCAGTTCAAAAACAATTTGTACTATTTTCTCTACGGATGTTAGGTAAGAGCACCTTATTGCTGCCATCCTATGAATCACGATGTTCAGTGATTAATTTAGAGGGATTATAAAAGCGAAGAGACTTTGCTATGGTAGCTTTTATGAATGATGTCATTGCACAAAGAGTAAATGCCCCTGAGATATTAGAAAATATATATTTGTATGTACCTATTCACCCGCTAAGAATCAGAAATCTTTTAAATATTAGCAATCATAGAATAAACTATGCAAAAAATGAATAAAATGATGTCTTGCTGCAATGCAAATTATGAAAGAATTAATATAAAGATGAATAAAAAAAACTATTAGGCAAAACTTTTTGAAGGTTAGCTAGGCATTGATCGATAAGTTATGAATTTAAGTATTTAATTTGTATGATATGGTCTACTATACATTGACCACAAATATATAAAATTAATGTGACGTACTGTACTGGCCTTTTAAAGTGGATATTGAAATAACTATGAGAAACGCTAGCTTTATGTTATCACCCGTCTAGCTCTTTGCAATGATGACATTTATGCAACGCAACAATAAGCGCTTGTGAGAACGCAGTTCTAAAATAATTAAGAATTTATAATGATGGTAAAAACTGATAAACCTAAAGCGAAACAGTTCATGTTTTTTTTCTAATTTATCATATTTTAGTAAAGCTAAAATTCAGCAGTCTATGTTCAAAAGCTATGTTCGAAATCTATGTTCAAAATTTTGGGACGACCAATTTTCTTAGAATCTATGACAAAGACATAAAAAATAAATTTAAATACAACTTATTCCGGAAATCCAATGCCACCTTAAAATTTTTGGTCTAACTGGTACGAGATTCCCATGATGTCTTTATCCAACCGCTACTATTTCAAACGTCAAATACGTGCCGTGGGGGATCCTGTTGCTAACGATGGAAGTAAGCGGTAATGTTAAACGTTACAAATTAATCTTTTTATATCATCCACGGTGATCACATAAAATTTCATTTTCACATAAGTGACTATTTCTGATTGAATTTTTGCTTATAAATAAGTGATTCCATGCTAATAAATTGGCGTTTTTAGCTGTACTAACTTAATAACGTTAGAAAACGAGTGTGAGAGTGAGAGTTCAATTTATCAAAATGTTCGGTAACGAGCATTTGGAAGATCCCAGAAACGCAAAAGAAGAGCCTGAAGTACAAACAAACTTGTCGAAAGAGAAATCACCTTTTGTGTCAATTTTTACCATTGAAAGCATATTAGGACTTAATTCGCAAATGTCGAAAAATTCTATCAATGATAAAGTGATTTCATCGTTGGAAACTAGACAAATATCGCAGGTTTTCCCTCACGATGGAATAAAAAATAGTCCGACCAACTATTTTCACTATTCTGGAATCAACCCACTACATCAACCCACCACCTCTGAAATACCCCTTTTATCATCAAATTTACTAGGAAGTATGTTTATGCCTACGTTTTTACTGTTAGATATCTTTTTAACAACATTATTGTTCGATCTTTCATCCAACAAAAAATAACAGTTACCTATCCCACGTCGTGCCACAGCTATATCCAGCATGATATATTTTCCGCACAACTTCATTCACCCGTCGGACTAGTATCATGTGATGGAAGTTTTCGTCCACGATATCCCTTTCTAAACTCTGATAGCCATATTAAGCGAAAAAGGAGACATCGCACAATTTTTACCGAAGAACAACTAGAGCAACTAGAAGCAACCTTTGATAAGACTCATTATCCAGATGTTCTACTGCGGGAAAAATTAGCAGTCAAGGTGGACTTGAAGGAAGAACGCGTTGAGGTACGTAGAAACATTATAATATAAAATAACAAAGAGTCCGAAAGCTGGCAACCTAGCAAAAGTCTTCTTGTTGGTCGGTTTCTGGAAGCAGTAATGCGTAATGTGCAACCATAAAGCGTAGCCATAAGATCAGCTAGCTAAGGTAGCTTTTATTAACTCAAAAACTATCACATTGAAGTGTTTATTCACTATATTTATTGGTACAATTTTCAATTGTCCGTAAATATTATTTCTTCAGTGTTTGCCCCATTCACTCAACTCGTTAATTTCGAAAGCTCAATATTTTCAAGTTTAAAAATGATCGATCATAAGTTCTTGAACATATGTACACAGGAAAAAATCTTGTAGTAGAAACTACCATTTTACCCGACTATGCCTATCTTTAAAACTACCATGAAATTTCAGTCAAATTTACTACGTTTATGGTAAAACCTTCAACATTTGTGGTATATTTGACAGACCTCATATTGATATCAACCGCACCATGGTTGATCTAATCGCAGGCATGGTAAAATCAAACGCATTTATAGTCAACTGAAAATTGTTGGCCTTTGCGCTTACTTTAACCCTCAAAATGGTAGATTCTACTGCGGTTTTTTTTTGCGTGTAGCACATTGAAAGACTCTAGATACTGTTCAAAATAGAGGGATTTGCATACGGTACTTTTGAATTTCTATCAAAGTTTACGCAGAAACAAGAGTTGTGATTTTATCAATATCAATAAAACTAATATATCAGAACTTGTGGCCTAGTGCGCTTGAGCAGAGAATTCAAAACATTACGTTTCCTTGACAACTGTTTAATTATTGGCCAAATTTTATTTACATATCGTTAAATAAGTTATCGATAACGTAGAATAATGAACAGTAAGGAATATTACACGAAACATTTTACTATCGCATGTAAGGCACATTAAATCATGTATGAAATAAAATTATTCATATGGTTCATATTCTAACATTAAATCCTGAAATGGATGTGATTTGCAAAAATGAAGTCTCTGTGAGAGCGACATGATGATTTTAGATTATAAAAGGAGCAAATTTTAATGACATTTGTGATAAACACTCCCTAGGAAAACATTACGATCATTAGTACATTAATATGTATAGGTTTTACACAGGATATTATTAACATTGGGGGGGGGGGGGGGGAAGTGTTGGGCTTGGAGCTACATCAACCTTCATTTCCTAGTCCAAGTACATGTTCATGTCTTATGAAACAGGAATTGAAATTCAGAAGTAACTAAAGTAACCTTCAAAATAATGTAAACTTTGTTTATGTATACAACCTCAAGCTGAATAAAAATGCTATAATAGTGTAAAACAACTTTCATTTGTAACCGTTTGTTAAAAATTTATTATATTTATTTTTAATTTGTGCTTTTATTTTATGTACAGTCACATTTCTAGATAGATTAGTGTTAGTATATGTTAGTAAAATGTAAACCAATTATTGTAAACAAAGAGGTTGGTAGGTTAGGGTAAGTTTCAATATTTTATGTACATATTGGGTGAAGTGGGCGAACTCGCATGCAAGAACGCGGGTACAACATTGAGTACGACATGAAAAGTCGCCAAGCAGGCGAAGAGAGCATGATACTGCATGGGTGGCGATAGAAAGTGCCTCACCCACCCCCCACCCCCTCTTCTTCTAAGCTACTCCATGATGGAAAGCTGCTCATTGCTCATTAAGGTACAGGCGTTCGTGTGCACCAGTTCAAGGAGTTCTAACTTAACTTATAGTTAACTTATTGAGTGGTATCCGTCCATCATGAGCATGAGCATGAGCATGAGCATGATTGACCGCCCGAGGTTGCTACTCCGTTGTTGCCAGATCAGCTGTTATTACACAGAGAACCAACAAATGATGCTTGGGACTAACATACATCTTCAATGTGTAAAAACTGGTGATCCCAAACTAAGGCAATATCGGCGCCGGCCTTATTGGAAGCCGCGGAATCCACTGCACTTCCACGAGAAATCACTGGGATTTTGGATAACAGGATTGGGTGGCAGCAGGGTTCGTTTTGGTTAACGACAAGCTGTTAAGTGAAATTAGTACCGATTTCCGATTTGAACCGATTTAAACCAACAGTAAGGATGCTATTGGGGCCACTCACAAAGTGTGATTGTGGTTTTTCATTGGGAAAACAAAGTGATTTTAAATAATGCTAAAAAGCCGATTTTGACCGGTTTAAACCAACAGTAAGGATGCTATTGGGGCCACTCACAGAATGTGATAGTGGTATTTCATTAGGAAAACAAGATAATTCATCTCAACGCTTGAGAGCCTACTTGGACCGATCCACACCGACAGTACGGATGCCGCTGGAGTCCCTTACAAAATGGGACAGTGATTTATTTGCTCCAAGATAGAGTGGCCCGACGAGCATGACGAATGAATAATGTGGATCACAATTAATAATGTACCTCACCACCGACCGATCTTACCCGGCGAACCACGACTTCCGATGCTAACTCGATCATTCGCGCAACGAACAATAGGCAACCGAAACAATAGGCAAAACAAAACAAAATATTGCGGAACATAGTATCAACAAAACCGATTCAACTGATGGTCGACGCAAACCTATTAAAAGTAAATTTTATTAATATAGATACAATGGTTAACAATTACCTGTCTTGCTCCACGTCCTTGAGAGCACTTACTACCTCACTACCAAGTATTAGATATTGTCTTCAAAATTTGGTAGAGATAAATTATTTGTTGCAACACTTTTCCTGCAATTTTCTCCGACGGTGTTTCAACAGGATGATTATTCCTCTCACTATCAATGATCATATTTTCCTCAACACTCGAATACTTCCCCAAAAATTATCGCCAAACAATCTATTTAACTTATTTCTACTCGGGCTCATCCAGACACTAAACAACTGTCAACAATTTTTAGTCGGGCTAAAGTGACAATCCGAAAAAGGAAAACAATTTTCCACCGCTGTCCTCGCACTTACACACACTGAAATTCGGTTCCTCGCCCGAAAGCACTCTTCACAACACGACGCACGCGAAAACTACGGCGGGACGCCGTCGACGCGGTTTTCCCGGCACACTGCTGTTGTCAAAAAATCGAAGGGAAAAACTTCCCCACAGCAGCAGTTTGTTCGAACCACTCGATTCCTGAATCCAACTCGAGACGTCACCACACTGTGCAATTGTTTGAAAACATAAAGAGTAAAAATACTCACACCAAAACAGAGTCTGCTCCCTTCAAGGTAATCCAAGTACCTTCGTTTCGCTCACTACGCTGTTTGTGTATGTGTTAAGATAAATATGACTCTCCAACTAATCGCGTCTCATCCCACACTGAAATTTCACACAATCCAATTCGCTTACGCACCAACACATGAAAAATAATTCGCCAGAGAGCAGCAGTGTTGTGTATTGTTAAGTTGTGCATGTGTTAAGATAAATATGACTCTCCAACTAATCGCGTCTCATCCCACACTGAAATTTCACACAATCCAATTCGCTTACGCACCAACACATGAAAAATAATTCGCCAGAGAGCAGCAGCACTCTTCTCATACCACTAAGAATATATATTTGAACTGTTCCTCTCTCGTTCACTCGTTTGGTTGACGTTGTATTCAGGGCGAAAAAAATCTCATTCCACTAGCGGAAGGAGTAATTTCACACCTTGTTTTTATCGGATTTGCACCATTTTCGACAAGATTCTCAACCAAAAACATGAAATAGGCATGGATTGCCTATCCAGGCACATTCTGCGACACATTTCTCGAAGATTTGAGACACTTTTCACTTGAATAAATCGCGAAACCCGAAGCTGGCAGCCGCCCAGTGTTCAACACGTCGACTCTCACAGCACTCTTCCAAAACCTATTGAGTGGTATCCGTCCATCAAGGGGATAAAAATACGGATTCATCAGGACCTTTTTATGGTATATTAAAAATCGCTATCTTGTCTGGTACCGACGCACACGATACGGTGCAGTAACTTAAGGGTTTACTGCATCTAATAGCAAAGGACAGTTTCGACCTCTGGCCCAATCGGCCCTAACCGTTAAGGAGGTACTGTTGCTCGGTGAAAACATCTACTCACCAAGGAGCATTCCCCTCTTGGTACGGTCACTCCGGTATCGTCCTGGACCGTGTCAATTGCCGTCAATGAGGGAAGACGCCGTAGATTGCTTTGATCGTTCGACATCTCCATCGTTTGTAAAAACCACCAGCCAACATTCATCGTCAACAGCAGCAGCGAGCGCTCGCAGGACAACGAGATCTTCTAGAGCAGCGGTACGTACCGAAGAAACCCCTACAGTAACACTTGACACCCAACCACAACACACGAAGGTAATCCAAGGATCGAGTAGTATTTTAAAAAAATCTAATGATTTTTTAACAGGCGGCGGGTGAGTACACAACTTGCACAGTTGTGTAGGATCTTTACACGATTTTGCACCGACCAAAATTAATTATCTACTCTTGTAAAACCGAAAGACATTGGCCAAACAAATCTAGAGTTAAAAAAAAAATAGCAGTTGAAGTTGCACAAACCTAAATCATAAAAAGAGTAACTAACAGTGAAGAAAAGGTCCTGAATTAATCCTAGTTGCCACTACATTACACGTACACATATACATTCTATTATTAAATTTTGATTCTTTATTCTTATTATTAGTTCATAAAATCATTGAATTTTGAGTTTTTCTACTGTAGCATTAACTCAAAGTAATTGTATATAATTTGTTTTGAATTTTTAATTTAATTTCAAACTGAATTGGGCATCATGAATCCGGAACTACTGATGCAATATCAATCGTTGAACGCAAGTCATCTGCTGGTCGACGAGATAGAGTACGGGCTTTCAATTCGACGTGTAAATTTCAATATTGGTGATTCTCGTGATGTGAAGATGCGTAGGCTGAGAAACCTAAAAGAACAACGAGAGAATAATAATGATAGAGTTTTTCCATTAGGGTCAAAAGACTAATGTGAAAGAGATCTTTACCTGGTTGATGAAAAACTAGCCAAGATTCGCGATCGGTTAGAGAATAGGAGGACAAAAAAGTCAGAACTGCCTGAGCTGAATAATAGATTGATTCACCTGTATTTTAGAATAATAAGGTTGAAGGAGAAGATAGAAACAGATGGTCTAGATAAAATTGCACGGAGAATGTACCAGGGACATTTCAGGTTCCTATCGTCTGACCCGGATGTTAGGAAGAGAACAGTGAATGGAATGTGAATGATTTGACTAGTTTGAGTGTACAGCCGGAAGAAAGAGAAAAAGAAGATGTTGAAGTGGAAGATCATGTAGAAACGAATAAATCTGAGTCGGAGGGAGGAAGTAGAATTCATGGCAGAGGCGGACAATCTAGGGAAGCGGGACTTGTTCAACGAAGCGATTCACCTCTTCAGTGGAGAAGCTCGAACTTGGTATATGGAAGGAAGGAAACATCGAGACTTTCGTAATTGGCGTGAGCTGGTTGCTGAGCTTAAATCAGAATTTCAACCACCAGATATGGATTTTCACTACGAGCAGCAGGCAGCTCTGCGTAGGCGAAAGCGGTCAGAAATGTTCCAAGACTTTTTCAACACAGTGATGGAGATCTTTCGTTTTATGGCTGTACCTCTAAGCGAAGAGAGGATGTTTGACATCATCTTCAGGAATTTAAGGTCAGACTATAAGAATGTGCTGGTAGTTAAGGGAATCAGAACCTTAAAAGCTTTGAAGCACTGGGGTAGGAAACTCGACTCGGCTAATATTTGGATGTATCGCAAGAAAAACGAGAGTGCTCCAAGAACCGCGCAAGTCCATGTGGTAAACCGAGAGTTCTCCCGGAATGATAGGAAGCCGGTTGAGAAAGGGTGGAGACTTAATCCACCGACGGGCAGAATCAATAAACCTGAGAGAAAACTATATTCAGAGCGGCCTAAGCAACACCGGAATAAGCAGGAAATCGCGAAAAATGAATCTAAACAAGGTTCGAGTCGTGGATATCTAGAGCAGAGGGTAATAAATTACCGAATTCCGAATAATCTCGTATGCTTTAACTGCCGGGGCAAATACCATCATTTTAGATCCTGTCTATTGGAAAAGGTGGTATTTTGCACGGTATGTGGATTCCATGACTTTACCAAAGAACAGTGTCCGTATTGCGCAAAAAATGGACCAACTTCGGCGTCGAAGGTCGTCGAAAGCCGTTCAAAAAGCCTTCAACTTTATTTGTGCCCTTTGGGTCAGAAGTCAGCGAGCTGAAATTAGGTGTGGACAATGAGAATAGGCCGTTTGCTAACATAGACGTTATGGGAGTCGCTTTGGTTGGACTGTTGGACAGTGGAGCGCAAATATCAATTTTAGGATCCGCAAGCGAAAATTTGATCAAGAAGTTGAAACTAAAGCTGTTGCCAACAACTACCAAACTGTCAACAGCTGGAGGATTCCAACTGAATATGTTGGGGTACGTTAACCTGCCGGTCACGTTCAACGGGCAAACGAGGATCGTCACTACGTTGGTAGCACCTAAGATGAAGCGTCAACTGATTTTAGGCATGAACTTCTGGAAAATGTTCAACATAGAACCCACAATTCATGGTCAGTTACCTGAAGCAGTTGATGCGTTTGAAGTAGATGTTGATGAGCCAGAAGAAGGGGTCATTCTTACGACAGAGCAGCAGAAGAAATTGGAGGAAGTCAAGAAGAAGTTCAAGGTATTTAAAGAAGGGGATATGTTAGGTGTCACTCCGCTCATCTCCCACACCATAGAATTCACTGAAGAGTACAATAATGCACAACCAGTACGACTAATTCCGTATTTCTAATCATCAGAGGTGCAGAAAAACGTAAATGAGGAAATGGATCGAGTCTGGTGTGGTGTAGAAGTCAAAAAGCGATTGGGCAATGTTGATTGTACCAGTCGTGAAAAAAAAACTGTTGGAGAGGATGGTACTGAAAAACCCAAGATCCAAATGTGTTTAGCCGTGTGAAAGCTGAACGAACGAACCAGAAGGGACGCATACCCACTACCTCATCAGGACAGGATCTTAGGGAGATTGGGAGCGGCAAAGTATTTGTCTGCAATAGACCTCTCGAAAGCCTTTTGGCAAATACCATTAAACCCCGATTCTCGAAAATTTACTGCCTCTCGGGTATATTGACGTGGTTTGTTTCAGTTCACTCGTTTGCCGATACCCTGTTTCATGCTATAGAATCAATGGAGGTCACGACAACGAACAATTGGTACTCTGAGCAAATCAGAAGAGTAACGGAAAATCCTGAGTTGTTCGTGGACTGAATAGAAGACAATAAGCTCTTAAAGTTTGTAGCATCAGCAACAAACGTGTTGGACTACCGCTACAAATGGAAACTGTGCCTACCTCATGGATTGAGGAATTCGGTGTTAAAAGAAGAGCATGACGATTCTCTCCATCAAGGTTACGAGGAAACATTGCAGAAAATTAAAACTCGGTACTACTGGCCAAAGATGGCATCAGAGACCAAGCGATATGTGCAGGCGTGTGAAGTCTGTAAGCAGTGCAAACCTTCGACCGTATCTTGCAATCCGCAGATGGGAAAGCAAAAACTCACTGATCGTCCATTTCAGATTCTTGCATTGGATTTTATTCAGAACCTTCCCCCACAGAGAACAGACATTGATGTCCATATACGTTTTCTTGAAAAACCTGTGTAAAAGTTAATATGGGCAGCGGGTATAAAAAGCAAGTGCAGAGAAAAACAAACAAAACTGTTCAGCTAGGCCTTTTATTGATAAACATTGAGATGACAGTTATCGCACAACTGCAGCGCCGCCTACCAGGAGCATAATGACATACATTTGAAATGTCGGTTTAAAGTTTTACACAAGTAGCAGACCGAAGATGAACGTCTGTTCTCTGTGCTTCCCCGGAGCAAAAATGGGAATATCCACTTGTTAGTCCTGATGGACATCTTTTCTTAGTGGACCATGCTCATTCCGATACGGAAGATAGAGGCCAAGGCAGTCTGCAGAATGGTTAAGGATCAGTGGTTCAGGCGATGTGGTACTCCCGAGGTAACTATTGTGACAATGCGACTACATTCACCGGAAAAGAATTCCAAGCTTTGCTAGAAAAGAGAGGAATACGTCACTGGCCCAATACTAGACATCATAGTCAAGCGAATCCAGTGGAGAGAACCAATCGCACCATCAACGCATGTCTTCGCACCTACATGCAACCGGACCATCGGGTATGGGACTCAAGAATTCCAGAAGTTGAAGAAATGATCAACACCACAATGCATTTTTCCACGGGTTATTCCCCATACCATATTTTGTACGGACATGAGAAGGTAGTGAAAGGTGAGGAGCATCGTTTAGAGAGGGATGAAGGTGAACTTTCCATCGAAGCAAGAGATATGCATAGGAACGAGGTTGTAGGAAATTTATTAAAAGTCGTTAAGGAAAATCTCCAGAAAAGTTACGAGAAACATCGAAAAGTGTATAACTTACGATTTAAAAAGTTCGCACCAACCTATGCTGTCGGTCAGAAGGTCTACAAACGGAATTTCCGACAGTCATCCGCAGCGGAGCGTTGCAATGCCAAATATGGACCGTTGTATCTTCCATGCACGGTAGTCGCCAAGCGAGGTAGCAGCTCATACGAGTTGGCGGGTCATCAGGAAAAAAATCTGGGTGTCTTTTCGGTAAGTGACATCCGGCCGAGCAACGAGACTTCACATCGTTCTTCTGGCAAATGCATAACTAAAACAAGATGAGTTACAGATCTGTGTCGTTTTGCATTACGATATAACTAGAACTAACTTACCGTACTAGCACGTGAAGCTTTATGGTACGTGTGAAGATGTAGCTTTTAGGTCATCAATGTTGTCCAAAGGATACATAGATTCCGTTTTCATGTGATGTCCAGTATTGTCCGTTAACAACAGGGAGTTATATGGTCTCGTCACATGAAAACATCACCATCGTCATCATTAGTCCACAATATGTTGATAATTGCAGATCTTGTTGTGATGATCGTGATTTGCGAAGTCGTCGCTTGATGTATATTCGTACTCAGAAGTCGTCACTCATGGATGTCGTCCACTAAGAGGATGAACTTTATAGCATCATCGTTCGGTCTTCATTGTCCCAGCAGTCCAGTGGGGTCGTCGCGGATGAAGATGATGCTGAAAGAGAGAAAGGGAAAGTGTTATAGTTATTGTAATCGAAAAATAATATCAATCTAGATTGAAATGATAGGAAAGGCTTTTGTTAGTGCACGGACAAAGCCAACACACAAGGAAGGGACTCTTTATAGGAGAGATTGAAATGAAATAGGGTCGAGGTAGAGAAACATTCACTTACGAGAGAAGATTGCTACCTATCGGGATGCATAATAAGTTTTAAATGATTTTCCGAAACATTATTGTTGCTAGGGCTATTCCTTTATACCAGGTGGCCAACTGGTGAATGAACCTAGAAAGAAACTGTTTCGTCAGCCTAACATAATGAAAAGAACGAAAAAAAAAATTCACTCATCTTCAAATCGTGATTATCACCAGCCATAGTTACACCATATATACTACATACTAGAAAACACGGTACGCGCGCGATAGAAGGCGTAGGTATACTGAATCGTCTTCTGCTATAGTAGACCCGAGAACCCGATAACTGATAACCCGAATGAAGTCGATAAACAGCTTAAAAGAGGTAGTAGAACCTGATGAGAGATAATACTTATGACAGACATATAACGCTGACCGTTGTACGAGCTGTCAAATACTTTAATCCGGTACAGAAAAACACGTACTAGACTAAAGGAGTACAACCATAGACTAACTCTAAGACCAGTAGGTCCCGAACAAATACGATAATTTTCTTGGCTCAGTCAGTACTAGCACATCGGTCCCAAGTTCGGTCCCAAGCTCAATGATTCGCCCCTTACAACGTAGCTCACACCAACACATTCTCAAATGTTGTGTCAAAATAACATAGTGAATCAAAACAACAACCAAGATACTAGTACCGGAAGGTACCGAAAAGCGCAAGAATTATTGCAAGGTGCAGACTGCAAGGTATACTTCGGACCTAGGGGTTCTACAACAGTGAACCAATTTCAAATCGCTAGTTGCACATTGATTGTTGGTACAACCATAGACTAACTCTAAGACCAGTAGGTCCCGAACAAATACGATTTTTTTCTTGACTCAGTCAGTACTAGCACATCGGTCCCAAGCTCGGCCCCAAGCTTAATAATACGCCCCTCATAATGAACTCACACGAACACACTCTCAAATATTCTGTCAAAATAACACAGCAAATCAAAACAAAGGCATAAATATGTATAGTTAGGTGCAGACTACAAGGTGTACTTCGGACCAAGGGGCTCTACAACAGTGAACCAATTTCAAATCGCTAGTTGCACATTGATTGTTGGTACAACGCTGTACGTTGTATGTCTGTCCCAGACATAACAGACTCACATGTACACTGAACAAAATCAATATTGGCTAATATGACAGATTTTAAATGAAATTTAGCTTTTAGTTGCTCAAGATTTTAAAGTGTTTATGTAATGGTCTAAATTTTACCGGTAAATGTCGAATTGTTTGTATTAAGTGTTAGTAAATTTCTAGGTAAAATAAATGTTTACTTCATGTTAAACATTTATTTTGCTGAGGTGTGGGATAGTTTAACCATTTGTTACCAATTTATTATAGTTTTTTTTTATGTGTGCTTCTATTTTAGGTACAGTCACATTTCTAGAGTTAAGCGGGGTTGAATAAAACCTACACAGAGACAAATTTGATAGTCAATTTTACCATTGTTGGGGGTTAGGATGACTATTGCAGTATAGTGATTTTGAACCGACTATGATCATGGTCAAAACTACCATTAAAAATAGTTGATGCAACATTTTCCATAATGTCGGAATAGTCCTTGTTACCATGATCATAGTCAAAAATGCCATGAACGTGGTGAATTCAACCATTTTCATGGTTATTGAAACCATTATATGCGATAGTCATCCTGACCATGATTTAATTGTCGGTACAACGATGAAATTTTTCTCAGAGTAGGGATAGATTAGTGGTAGTATATGTTAGTAAAATGTAAACCAAAAATTGTAAACAAGGAGGTTGGTAGGTTAGGGTAAATTTCAATATTTTATGTACATATTGGGTGAAGTGGGCGAACTCGCATGCAAGACAGTGGGTACAACATTGAGTACGACATGAAAAGTCGCCAAGCAGGCGAAGAGAGCATGATACTGCAAGGGTGGCGATAGAAAACGCCTCACCCACTTCTAGATCTTCTAGAGCAGCGGTACGTACCGAAGAAACCCCTACAGTAATCCACACCCACATTGTTAGCTCAAAAATACAAAACAAACTTTCAGAACCAAAACAGTTAATTTAAATTTTAAATAAAAACCATAGTTTCTTGAACCACATTTTTCAATACGGCCCCAAAACATCTTAGTCAGGTGACCGTAAGTTGCACACCTTGTCCGCGAAGCCCCATGGGATTACCGAGTAGTAAGCCGACCCTGAGACCCAGTTCGAGGGGTCTCTTGCTACTGAACGTTCCGGGACAAACGAACAGTACCACATTCGAGAATGTAGAACAAGCAAACTGGCAAATCTGGTGGACTATGTAAGCTTTTTCAAAAAGCTCTTTAGATGGTTGTCACAAGCTATACTGTATATGTTGAAAGCTTCTTTGCAACTGTTATTCTGCCTCTTCGTTTATAAGAAATTTTTATAACTTTTCCCACTTATTATATTTATTTATGTTATTAAAATCATATTCTATTTATGGTTCCTTTGGTTAAATTCAGCGATATTATTTAATTTCAACATCACCAAATAACTTCTTGAACGTGACGACCGCATTGACAAACTTTAATAGTACCAACTATACCAAATAAGTAAAATCTGTTCAAAACAATATTAATTTGTTTCTACTTTTAGCTCTTAGCTGTAGTACTTTTTTAGCAACAGTACTGGTATAAAGGTATAAGGTCAAAATGATTGTTGGGCAAACATTATATTACAATTAAAAGTTAAGAGCTTCAATACAAACCAGTATTTAAGCACTTAAAAAGCCGCATTCTCCAAAAAAATGTACCGTTCTATGATTCGTTGTACCGTAAAATGGGGTAGCATTGATCAACGAGGTAACATTGGGTTGCGTTTTAATTTGGTTCATAGAAAATTGGAAGAAATCAACGATAATCTTAATGTAATTTGATCATGTCATACCATAGAAAGATATAACGTGTTTTTATAGTAAAAGAGTAGCTTTTATAACCAATATTTTAACTTTATACATCAGGTATTCATTAGCACATGAAACAAATATTCAAACGAACGGTCATAAAGTTTTGCTGACTTATGACACTTACTTCGAACTGGTTTTTCTTTTGTCAAACGTAGTTCCAATAAATTGATTAGTTTGGATATTGTCGGTAAATATTCTCATTCCAAAGATCTTAATGGTTTTTTGTTAAATTTCCATTGATTTTATCGTAATTACTTACATTTGGGCGTAACAATGCATTTCATCACATCTTTTTCATACATGATATAGAAATTGCACTATATATGAAAATTTCAGCATAAAATTAATATTAAGATTAAGAAAACATAAATTTAGTTGAACACTTTTTTATAAATTTGGAGGTTAAGATGCTTAGGGTTCTGTGACTGCTATCCAATACCGATGTGCTCATGTAAATAAACAAAACACTCAACTTGACAAAATGCAGATTTATAGTGCCTTACGACCTCTTTAATCCTTAAGAAATATGAATATGGAATATGAGTTTTTTAGGGATAGGTATAAAGAATTAAGAAACAAAAATATTGTGGGGCCCCCCTAAAATATGAGGGCCGAGGGTCTAGCCACCCGCTTTTCCACATAGTCCAGCCATGTTTGCACTTGTTATAATATTGCATCGAAATATTTAGCAGTAACTAATTCGATTGAATTGGAAAATCATCAATCACGAACAACGGTGTTTAATCCCCTGAAAAATAACCATTATCTAATTTATTAATTTGAAAACTAGCTCTAGTTTTGGTCTCACTTGTTCCTTGTTCCACTTGCTCTCTTAAGATGTTCTTCTATTTGGCCGTATTGACTATTTCAACGTAGCAACAAGCAAAAAATGATAGATAACATACATTCAGGTGCAAAACGAATCACCAAAAACCATCGGTCGCACAGAAATCAGACAGTTCTTTGGAACCCAGCAAGACCTTGTTAATTTTCTCAACAATATTACTTTTATCGACCCTTAGTTTTGGTTAATCGGAACGATAGTCTGGAAATTGAACACATATTATAAAACCATTAAATAAAATGGTAAATTTTATTATTAGATATAATCATAGTTCTCATTGAACTTAAAGCATAAAATTCAAGAAGATTATGTTTTTTTTTGTCAATACCGTGAAACAAAATGTTCTGTTGAGGCTAGATGGTTAAGAGAATGAACTGACCAAAAATTTGTAGTAGAAACTACCATTTTACCCGACTATGCCTATCCTTAAAACTACCATGAAATTTCAGTCAAATTTACTACGTTTATGGTAAAACCTTCAACATTTGTGGTATATTTGACAGACCTCATATAGATATCAATCGCACCATGGTCGATCTAATCGCAAGCATGGTAAAATCAAACGCATTTATAGTCAGCTGAAAATTGTTGGTGTTTGCGCTTAATTTAACCCTCGAAATGGTAGTTTCTACTTCGTCCCGTACAGTACGTCCCGTACCGTTTTCACATATGATTTATTGGCAGTTCGTTAATGAAAACATTTTAATTGACTCCCCTCCGATTTTGTTACAATGGTTTGTATTTAAATGAGCCACAAGAAAATATACAACGGCATACTCATACATTTCCGTTGACAATTTTACCAATAACAACATTTTTACTTCGTTGTCAATATAACATGCCATAGTTGAGAACATAAAAAAAATATGTCCCTTACATTGGGTCTACGGTTTTCTTGTTAAATCATTATTATTTTATCAATGTAAATAGTTAGTTTATAAGGTTTGACTGTTTCTATGTATCTAGGCTGCATAACTCGGTTTATCGGTTCAATTTAGCCAAGTTAAAATTAGTTGAATACCGTGGAGATAATCTGTTCAGCATAACAAGTAAATTCATGGTGTTGATCTAATCGAAAATTACGCGGAAGTGAACTACTATAAATTGACTAATAACAGCGAATTGATTTTTCAAACTTGTTTGTCGCGGAGAAGCAAAAATATGATTAAAGTTGGCATGTGCAATGTTTTTAGTTTCTCATACATGTGCCTTCAAAAACATTAAAGGGCAATGCCAATCAGACATGGTTTCGGCAGTTTGCCGATTCTAGCGATTTTCACCTAACCATATTCTGTGTATCAGTCTGCATACAGATGTCACCCAGCCAGGGCTGGAAAATCCATAAACTTTTGGCTGTGGGGAGTTAGCATTTCTACTCTCCCCATCCAATCTGCTTCAATCGGGTGCCATATTTCGCTCATATGAATATAATACATTTATTTCAAATATATATCTGACGTCCACTGAAAAAAAAATACGTATATAACGTTTATTAATATCCTCATAGTCCTGAAAAATCTGAAAAATAGAGAAGATCATTACAATTATCATAGATCCACATATGTCAAAAAGATATATGAAAAAGCAACATACTATTGTATAAGACATAGTTTCAAAAGTCTTCTAAATAACATACTAGTTGAAGTTCATGCTATCTTTTAAATGTTACTAGAATGATATCTAAAAAAAGAGTAATTGAAGAGCCGAGTTTGAGGATTTTTGAAATAAATGGATTATCTCATCATTATACCGCTAAACAAAAATATATTTCTTATAAGCGCATGAGAGTCTTCCGTGGAAATATTAGCCATTTAGAAAATAATAATTTAAGTTCAGGAGTTTCATTTTTATGTAAATGTTACGATGAAATTCTGAAAAATATGGCTTCCAAGCTTGTCTTGCTGCTCCATGCTCTTAAAATAAATGGAATGCAAAATATGCAATAATAACTATATGGGAGTGGGAAATATGCAACATGATTTAAAGGTACAATATCTTCAGACACACTTCCTCACTTTGTTATTGTCAAATTGACGACATTGCCTAGGCTACGCCAATCAGCGTCACCATGTGTCATTTGTTATCTGTTGTGATCATATCTAGACAAAATAGTCAAAAGGTTGAAAGTAACATGTGTAAACAATGACTTCTAGCGTATTTTTCTGGGATCTGCTTGCTCCCACAAACAAAATAGCACCAGAAACAGATACAGGGAGTTATTACCTACCGGTCGGTAGCGGATATAAATGTTTGTAACCTGGCATTTCCAGGAAATTTACGTTTCAAGTCATTGTTTACAATTGTTACTTTCGACCTTTTGGCGATTTTGTCTAGATATGATTCGCGAAGGCTTGAGAATAGGAACATGTGAGGACCGGAAGTTGGTCGCACCCTCTTGCCAAGTTGCCAACTCATCATTTGAAGCCCTGGATACGACTCATATAAATCTCTAGTTACGATGATTCAAAAATCTAACACTTCAAAAGCAATCTTTAAAATCTATCATGTAATCCATAATACATTCTAACATATAACACACTACATTTTAACATATTTTGTAATAATTAAGTTATTGTGATGATTTTTTTCGATTATCTTAACTTTGGCCGTTATTTCCAATTTGCATAGCCACTTCAAATTTTGGATGGCACACATTTAAGAAGTTACAAAAAAACACAATTCAATCTTTGATCAATTGTTTACTGCTGTGAAGCAAAAATTTAATAAAAGTTCTCTTAATGCGCCGTTAGAAATTTGAAGTGACGAGGCAAATCAGTTTATGGTAATACATTTTTTTTTAAAGAAACCGTAGAACTTTTCACATTTTTCGTATGAGTGAAATTGGGATATTTATTCTTAAAGTCCAATTTATTTTGAAATAGTTAACTGCTAGTCTCACATGAACACAAAAATGGTAAATGAAATCGCAACTTCTCGATGGATGGTTTAATAATGATACTCCATTTATCCATTATATTATTATCATCATTATTGTGATTATAATGATAATAATAATTATTATTATTAGTGTAAGTATTTTTATAATTATTTTTATCTACCTTTGCATAATCAACTATTATTATAAATATTCAGTATATCCATGTAATCCATGCGCCTGATTATTTATAAAATTTAATTGTTTTTTAATTCGTTCGTACAGATACACCTTTCTGTACTTGTGTGATCATCGTCAAACTTGCATGGGTATTACCAGCAGCATTTATTGACTTTATTCTTCATCCGAGCTACCGATTTTTAAGGACAAAATATTTAAAAATATAAACGATATATTATTCATAACTATAACGTCTATTCAAAAACAATTCTGGCAGCTCTGGTAAGTTTATTCTAGAATCAGTTACGACGCAGCTGTCATTCTTATGCTTTCGTCATTTTATCTGGCTTTCCTTAAAATTCGGCACCATCACAAGTGGACAGGACATTTTTCATATCTTCCAGATGAATTTTCTTTTAAATTCTACATGCTGCAGAGAAAAGGTTGGCATCAAAGTTTTATTCTTGTTTATTAGCAATCTCATACCTAAAGCATATAATGTAGTGATCGGTAAACAGATTGCTAATAAACGAAAATAAAATTTTGATTGCGACCTTTTTTTTATAGGAAAATAAATTCTATAAAAATTGCTTAACCAAAAAACGCCTAAGGTTAGACTAACTGATTACAAACAAACATAGGTAACATCTAACATCGTGTATCAGATGTGTCTAACAGACGTCTAACATTAGACGAAAGTTAGACAAAATGTTCGACGAACAGTCTAACGTGTTCGACTAACGTTAGAGTAATGTTAGACTAACCATTGCTTACTGGGAATATAGTTTTTAAAAATTTGAGTATTTACATCAAAAATTGAGAATTTTTTGAAAAACTGCCGTATTTTTTGCCCAAAACAAAAAATGTGATTCGAGAAGACCTTTCTTGTGGATTTTTAACGTAGGACTACGTTTCTCTTTTCTATTCTTTCGGGTGTCATTTCGAAATTTTGAAAAATGAGAGCGTTACGCAAAAGTGAAAGGTTTTTGAAAGTTAATAACTCTCGTTTGGCTAAACAGAATGACTTCATTTCTACACCATTTGATCAGGAAAACTTACAAAGGTTTTGCATTAAATTTCAATTAAGTAATATTAGTATAAGTAGTTCAATTTATCACTTAAAGATGACCTCCCATACAAATCTACACATGAACTGGTTGAAAATATAGTTTTCCCTCTCCGGGTCCTTAAAAGCGGGTAACAAATTGTCTTCTTTTTATATCATTTACTTTTATTCCATGTTAAATACAGCACAGGGGTGTGGCCCTCAGCTGTAAAATTATTTTGCTATGTTGCCGGTGCCTGATTTTATAACTGAGAGCTGTCACCTCTTTTGAATTTTGCTTCGTACTGCATTGTCGTGCCTCTCTTCTTTGGAGGAAATGCTGTCAACAACAGTATAAGGCACACGATTTGAACCAAAATGATTTCATTGGGATATTCAGGTTCGATTGATCGACGATTGTGTTTTTCGCTTTCTCGTTACGAGATTTTTTTGTCGGTTTTTCTTTATCTCATCCGTTTTCTTGCGATTGCGCGTCTGGCTCCTAAATTATCGCCTGCGCTTCGTCATCTACAAACCAGAAGGAAGCGCTGCAAAGTTTTTGAAGTTTCCACGCTCGACCTATTGCCGTGGCAATGGGTCGTAAAAATCGATAATCCGCGCGGGTGCCATCCGCTTCCGAAGCCTTACCGGAGCCGGGCACCTCCCAGCTCAAACCTATGTTTGTGACAACTAGATTAATAGAATCATCCCAATTATCTCGCCGTCGACCATGCACAGCGACGAGGAGTTTAATAAGCTACTATCCGGATTTTATACAGCACATTATGATGTCAGCCTGGCCAAATAAACCGCAAATAGAAATTAATTTCTTAGGCGTATCATAATCATCGTCCTTTTCAGTACGACTAATTTAATTTTGCAATAAAAGAGTTAGTGTTTAAGTGCAATGTTCGTGATTTATCCTGAACAATCAGTGCATATTATCAAAACTTGTACATTTTGGATTGTTTGAGGCATTCAGTCGAGAGTGGAGAATGCGGCTGAGATTTTTCATCATACCCGAACTGATTTTTTTTTCATTAAACGGAACCGAATTTCATAAGAGTCAAGCAAAATAATAAAAACATTTTAATATTAACTAACTATATATGTTATGATATGTATAAATAAGATGATACCATTATTACTATGCACCACAATGGTCCTACGCAATCCTCGAGGTTATATCAACAATCAATGTGCAACTAGCGATTTGAAATTGGTTCACTGTTGTAGAACCCCTTGGTCCGAAGTACACCTTGCAGTCTGCACCTAACTATACATATTTGCGCCTTTGTTTTGATTTGCTGTGTTATTTTGACAGAATATTTGAGAGTGTGTTCGTGTGAGTTCATTATGAGGGGCGTATTATTAAGCTTGGGACCGATATGCTAGTACTGACTGAGCCAAGAAAAAAATCGTATTTGTTCGGGACCTACTGGTCATAGAGTTAGTCTATGGTTATATCCATGATATAACCCACCTCTAATTTTTTTATTGGCTTTCAATCCATAGAGTATACTTTTCTATGAGACCCATGTTTTTTGAAGCCTTTAACTATTGAAAAACAATGAAAAACTGTTTAATGACCTTTTCACCCCATATGAGCCCACAGGTGAAAATCCATTTGGCCCTCTCTTCTCCAATCTGATGTTTATTTTATGTGGTGAGTTTCATGTAAACTTATTAGCTCTTCACTCCTATGGAGAAATCGCATAAGCAGATGTCAAGTCTCACGTGAAACGTGGCGGTAGTTTTCTCATTCAGTCACTCCAATGGAAAGTCTCGTAACAAATCTCGACAACTTATTCAAAACGACGTATCTGATATTGTAAACAAAGATTCAAACATTGATCGATATTTTTCACACACGCACATACAGCAGCACCACCATAACACAGTCTAACGTTCATTTACCCATATGGTGATGTTAGTTTGCTTAGAAGTGCAAAGATTATTGAGAAATTTACGTTTGAAATTATGTTTACCTCTTCGTAGACCAAATCAGATACGTCGTTTTGATGAAGTTGTCAAGAAATATTGTTTTTTTTTTAAGCGTGGTTGTAACAAGTTTCAACCTGCGATACCCGAGCTTATTGTCATTTCACACGTTAACCCGATACATGTTACAAATAAAGACAAACTCACCGATGTTTAGGACACAACAAATCTACCCAATCTTAATAGGTCATATGAATAAAGTGAGTAAAAGCTTTTACTTTGCTCAAATGCGTACGTCAAACCATTTACTTGAGCATTTACTCACGTCGATATGACAAAAGCAAGAATTTGAGTATTTACTTTTCGAACATCCAAATCTATATGAATAAAATGAATAATCTGAGTAAATGCTCACAAAATTTTGAGTCACCTGTACAGCATACTCAGTTGAAATCGAACTAAAAGAATCGTGTGTTGCGTGGAAGGAACAACATAAAATGTGCGTGGGCGGTTTTGTAAATTTATCATTTCCAATGGTAGTTGACGTAAACAGTGTTTATCGAAGCTTTGATCGTTCAGTGAAAGTTTATAAAACATGACGAGAAAGAGACGATGATAACTTCAAGCAACTCTACCGGATTTTTTTTCGAGAAAATGTGATTGCACAAATATTTTTAGAAGATGATTCTGAAACCCAAGAAGGAGCATTATCATATAGACAAAGGATGAAGTGTTTTTGGTGATCCCGAAATCCAAGTAACAAATAAATATTTTTGTGGAAACGATGTATTTGCATTGTTTGATTTACACCACAACAATCACAAAATTGTTTAAATTCTCATCACAACAGAAAATCCAATTTGAAAAATACTCCTACACCTTACTAAGTTCTTAGCGATTCTACTAACACAACGCCTCCCATCAACTGGAAAAACATTCTTTCCAATTCGTTCAGAACAATTTTTCGGTTTTCAGTCTGCTTCCGCTCCGACTTTACTTTGTCTTTTTGCCTCATGTTGTTTATTTTCTTCGTCACTTGCTGAACGGACATGTATTTTTCTGCTGACGGCGTTTGAGATTTTCCCAGCAGAGCTTTTCCTAAGGATGCCAGAATATCCACAAACTTCGCACCATCAGCAGTTTTTTTGCCGGTAGTTTTGCTGCCTGTTGGATTCTGATTTCCATTTTCACTATCCTCACATGAAAAGAAAGAAAATAAGATATAATTAGCCCATTTGTAATATTGGTAAATATAATAGACTTACTGTGATTCAGTTCATCCTCCAGATACTCCTCGTTGAAGGAATCGTCAGACATCTTCCCGTATTGATATTTCAGACATTTTTTTGTGTGTACCAACAATGCTTTTTTCTACCTAAGAAAAACAAGAAATTTTTTTTTGACAGAGCAAATGCTAAGTTCGAAATTCGAACTTACTCCGAGTAAAGTACAACTTTATTCATACGAATTTGAGCAAATGCTCAAACAGTTTACTTTACTCAAACTGGTTAGCTTGTGAGTAATTACTCGTTTTTATTCATATGGCCTAATATTTGATCCAGGTTGGAACTGCATCAAAACCGAAAACTTATACCGCATACGAAAACGGTTTAAGTTAAGATCGTACGAAGCTGGTGGCCAGCATGGTTCATAAAAAAAAAGGACGCCCAAATTTTTTCCCGGGTGGAGAAAAAAGGAGATAGGAAAGGGGAAATCGTAGGAAGTACCGTGGACTACCCAAGCTCATCATTTTCTACCGGGATGGTGTCCGCGAAGGCCAACTGCATTACGTGTTTGAACACGAAGTCAAAGCTGTTGCGGAAAAATTAAACGAAGTGTAACATTCGGCAGGATACGATCGGGGCGCTCTGTTCACGTTATATGTGGTCAACAAACGCATCAACACCCACCTGCGTTATTTAAAAAAAAAAATCTGCGATCATTTCAAAGAAATAGATTGTATCATTACCTGTTACCTCGAAGCGTAGTCGGTTTTCCAATATTTTGAAAGTTTTATCAGGTGGCAATTCATTCGACTGTCCTAATTTAACAGGCCCTAGATCTTGGTGGCCTTGTGACTTTTTTGAACAAATTATTTAAATATGTGAATTCAATTCTATTTGATATTCTATAGTTTGAAGTGATTAGGACTAGGGTTTGGATATATGGCCAATATCGAGATCTTTGTTTGTCTTCTATCCAATGAATCCGGTTATACCAGACAAAGGGGCGCACCTTTAAAGAGTGTTCAATATATCTTCTTAATTATGAATTATCTCAACATGCACTAATAAAAGGATACGGGATATCCGACAACTGATCATATTACTAGTCGCATTGGTTTAGCCCCGAGCAGAGGAAAAATAACATGGTCATCTTCACTGACATAGTCTTTTCTTTGTATTCTCCCATACGCGGAGTAACGATCTATGATGATGTTGTTTTTGAGAAGGAAATAATTTCTCATCTCACGTGAGGCTCTAGGAGTAGACGGCACTTTTTTTTTGCTAGAACAAAGTTGTTAAGAGAAAGTATTGATAGTTCTGTTAGCGCACGGCAGGCTGTGAAGATTGAATAGAAGTAGCTTAGAAAATTGAGCGGAGGGCATTGCGAGGGAGCCCAAAGCATGATAACCACTTAGCACCCTACTTTCAGGACCAGTCATATCAATGACTTTAACATTACTCAATTCAAATTTTTATCGAAGGGAGTATACGTCCTTTTTCCCTTTTGACGTAGGACTACGTCTGTGTGTTCAATACTGGGGTACACGTTCGAATTGTGAAAATTTGGAGCGCCACGAAAAATATATAGGTTTTGAACGTTAGTTATTCCAAGATTGATTTCCAAAATGTATGCACCAATCGATCGGGACATTATCTACGCTTCGATTCCAATATTTAAATCTATTGCTTTTTGAGCAGCAACGCAAATATAAGGTGATGTCTTATAATGCCGATTTTTCAGAGTAAATTTGCCAAATACACAGTACTTTCCTAGCACAGACTTCATATTTTAGTAAGGAACGTCTCCAATGCATCAGGAAAAGATATTTAAGCGGGAGACCCGCCTCCCCGTCAACTAAAATCCGTCCTTTTCAGGACGAACAAATTAATTTGCCTATCTAAAGAGTTTGTTCATTTGAAGTTTCTCTTGCGTTTTTAATACAGGAGTACTCGCGAGTACGAGAATTTGGAGCGTCACGTAATATGCTTAGGTTTTGAACGTTAGTAACTAATTCATTTCATGGCGAAATTTCAAAATCTTTGCACCAATCTATCTGGAATATTTCTACACATCAATTTTAATATTAAAATTGATTGATGTTTAACATTAAGCTATTGAAAATAACGTAAGACGGTTTTCGCCCCAAATCGTATTCAGAGTTGGCAGCACCCTCTCAGATTACAACGAAACTTTCTGGGTGTGTAGACCATGACTAGATAAGATGCATACTTAGTTTCTTCAATTTTTTTCTAGACTGTTTTTTGAAAAGGGCTAAACTTTTTTTATCGATTTTTTTCAAATGTGTTTCATAAAAAAAAATTACTACTCCTACAAAAAAGTGTAGTATGGGTGATTATCACAAAATAAGTCAAGTTTTAAGAAAAAAAAAATTTGAAAAAAAACCAAAATGAGCTTTACACTGAAAAAATCATTTAAAAAAATTCAAAGTCGATATAAAAAAAACACCATATTTGATTTCGATGAAATATTGTCTCAAGATAGGTAATTATGTGCCCTACCAACCGTGCATACATCATAAAATGGACACTTTTAAGGAAACAACGTTTTTCTAACAAAAAACTATTTCATGTCCCATTGATTTTTTTTTCAGTGTATTTTGTTATCAAAAACTAAACCAGTGAAGGTCATAACCATCCCAGAATCCAATGAAACTCAATTTGTTTGGAGATTTTGTCCTATTTATTCAATCATTTGGAAGGGTTTTAATGCTTGATCGCAATATGTACCGAATTTCACTTTTATATATTCTTTTATTTATAATGTCTCATATATACATATTATAATATTTGTCTTAGAGCTATTTTTAAACATGTTCTTTTCTATTTTTTTTTACAAATCATGGTAAATATGTTTGGTTCATCTCCTGAATTAGAATATCTTTTTGCCTCTACTTTGTCACCAGGAATAGGTAAAAAAAACTGTGGAATTTCGGAGTGCCTGGTATTGTTTCGGCGTTATTATATATTTCTTCGAGTTCATCTGACATTGTAAAGCACTGTTCAGTGGATACGTAACAGAAATTTAATTTGGTGATATTTTTATCTGTCTGTTCAACTGCCCAGTTATACAGGGTGTTCGGTTCCTTAGTGCAAATATTTTAATGGGCGATAGAAGATCATATTTGAAGAAAAAAAATGTTCCACGCATATGATCATATCTCAAAAACCACGGAGTTATTAAACTTTTTCAGTTTTGGTCTATGCTTGCCATTAATTGGCTCTAACTCTAAAACTATGCCATTAAACACAAAACTGTTACCTTCATCGGATAGTTTGGTAAATTTTCTACTTAATAGCGTCCTTTTTACTTTCAGTAAGTTGCATTTAGACACATTTCAGGGATAAATTAATCTAAAACATTTGTTTTTCTACGGATTTTCCCTTATTATTTAAAAAAAATACGTAATAAAGTTTATTGTTTTGTCTAACCAAAAGATGCCTCTCAAACCGTTCTACAACTCTCTTTTTGACACCAACTTTCTATCTTGTTTAGTTTTGTCGCAAATTTGTACTAAACACATCTGGTTGGGTCGTTAATCAACAGTTGCGTAAAACACGAATTCAACCCACCGTGCGTTGCTGTTGACGTCTGTTTGCAGCGCACATAGCACACTTGATTGCCACGTGGAGTGACGGTATGAAAAGTGTGACAAAAAAAAAAACAATGCTGCGGACGGTTCAATTGAACGCATGATGAAAATTGAAAATGTCCTTTTTTTCTCGATACCATTGTTCCTTGAACTTGTTCATTGAACTAATTAGGTATTTTCGAATGATTATTCAAATTAAAACACTGATCTTCGTTTCTTTCATAAATTTATTTCAATAGTTGCTCAATGTGTCCCCCCCCCCCCCCTCTTCTGCACCACCATAAAAAGAAGTCCATGGTCAAATCCGGACTCCTTGGGGGCCAAGGAATCGGCCCATTCCCTCCAATCCACGGTTCCCGATAGTTGGCGTTCAGAAAATGTCTTACCGCATTTGTGGAATGAGGTGGGGCTCCGTCCTGTTGAAACAGCAAGTGGGACATCCTCCAGCAAGATTGGAAGCTCGTTCTCTAAAAATTCCAAATACTTCACACTGTTTAGCGAACCTTCGATAATGTACGGCCCGATGAGCTGTCGGTCAATTATACCGGCCCATACATTAACGGAAAACCGGTACTGTGTTCTTGTTTCTTTGACCACTCTTGGGTTTTCAATTGCCCACGTGTGGTCATTGTGGGTATTGAAGTATCCTGCACGGGTAAAGGTGCACTCGTCCGTCCAAAGGATGCTTTTCGAGAAAAATGCATCCTCATCCCTTTTCGCTGTCATAATCCTGCTGAACTCAAGCCGGAGTGGCTTATCTCTTTCCAGAAGCTCCTGAACTTGCAGCGTATGAAACGGATGCATATTCTCTTTGCTTAAAACGTTCCATTCGCTCCAGTGAGAGACCGGTAACTGAGCTGCAACTCGCCTTGTACTGGTTTTGCGATCGTTTCTCACAGTTCTTAAAATTCTCTCCTCCATGGCCGGCGTCAGCGACCGGCGGGGCTGGTCGGCTTGAGTTGCAGTCCAAAATAACGTTCCATTCCGGATCCGACGGTGTGTAGACGTGAAGATTCCTGCCTCAACGTAATGTTTACAAACTAAACATCTTACATACTTGTATTATTTTTACATACTTGCGTTTGGCAGTCGACGGTTGGGAAATCTGCGTCCATATTCTTGTTGGGCTGTTGTTGCCACACAGTTGGCAAAACCGTAACAGAGATGAATATCTGCCAGCTCTTCTGGAGAATACATGTTTGTTTTCTGCCAGCTGTAAGTTTCTGTTTAGATTTTTCTTCTTTCATACCGTCACTCCACGTGGCGATCAAGTGTGCTGTGTGCGCTGCAAACAGACGTCAACAGCAACGCACGGTGGGTTGAATTCGTGTTTTACGCAACCGTTGATTAACGACCCAACCAGATGTGTTTAGTACAAATTTGCGACAAAACTAAACAAGATAGAAAGTTGGTGTCAAAAAGAGAGTTGTAGAACGGTTTGAGAGGCATCTTTTGGTTAGACAAAACAACAAACTTTATTACGTATTTTTTTAAATAATAAGGGAAAATCCGTAGAAAAACAAATTTTTTAGATTCGTTTATCCCTGAAATGTGTCTAAATGCAACTTACTGAAAGTAAAAAGGACGCTATTAAGTAGGAAATTTTCCAAACTATCCGATGAAGGTAACAGTTTTGTGTTTAATGGCATAGTTTTAGAGTTAGAGCCAATTTTTGGCAAGCATGGACCAAAACTGAAAAAGTTTAATAACTCAGTGATTTGTGAGATTTGATCATATGCGTGGAACAATTTTTTTCTTCAAATATGATCTTCTATCGCCCATTAAAATATTTGCACTAAGGAACCGAACACCCTGTATAACTCTCGTGGGGTTGTTATGCTATTTCCCTAATCTCGAGCAAGACTTGCTCTCTTTGCCATTCGCTTGAGAGTGCCACCAATAGCATCACAGGGACCTTTTCCATGGGACGTTGCAAAAAAATCCCATTCTGCTCTTAATGCATGCTTTGACTGGAATCTACATAGACTAGCAAAGTTTTTCTTATTTTTGTATTGTGATGCTGCCCCATCAGACATAAAATAAATTTTAGAAAAGTTCGTTAATTTTTTCATAAAATCTTTCATTATTGAGATGAACAACTGAACTGCAACTGTATCGCGAGTCATTACTTCCGATATGATAATGAAGCTAACATTTGCAAGTTTATTATCTTTCTTATAGTAAATTTCCAATGGGTATATTGTAGCTTGCGAGTTGTTCCAATGATATCCTTGAGCAGAGTTTTGAATTATAAATGAATAAATTTCATCCTTTAATGAATCTTTTTAATTTCTGAGAAATGATGATTGTTGTTTATAAATAAAGTCATGAGTTATAAGTTTGTCAGTTTTATCAACGAGATACGGAAGAAATACATCAACAGGTTTAATAATCGTTTCTAAATTACAGTTGAATACTGTAATTTAGAAACGATTATTAAACCTGTTGATGTATTTCTTCCGTATCTCGTTGATAAAACTGACAAACTTATAACTCATGACTTTATTTATAAACACTGCTGAAACATAACATCTTCTTTGTCATCTGATTTTAATATCAATGTAAGTTCCTCTTCAATACGTTCATTGGAAGCACATTTTTCACAAGCACGGAAAAGCATTCATCTGTTCTGGTGGAAATATCGCAAAGCATTTTTGGTATTATTTCATCTTGTGACTTAATTCTTAAACTTTTTTTTTTAATCAGTTCGTTTATTTATTAGGCTCAGGCGTGTGTAACACTTTGCGGAGCCGATATTCAAAATTGAAGTTAACAATTTTTCTTTTTCCGTTTTTAGTAAAGTGGGGTGCCAATTACTCGTGGCTAGCTCGAGGTTAATGGGTCACATTATTGTTTGGAATGGGCTAGGCAGGTAACTTATTTCAGGTATTTGTTGCTGCTCATGGTTGCGACATCTACCAGATCCTCGGTCCCTGTAGTCCCTTACAGGAACTAAGCTGCAGATGGGTGACCACAGCTTGCTGGGTAGGTACAAGTAGCACGGAAACAAAAGGATAATATAACTGGGACACAATGGCAGGGAATTTACTAGAGTGAAAGGGAGGGGGTGATGACATTACACTCTTAGATCAGACAAACAAAGAAATTCGTAAATCGCTTGCATGTAGGGAAGATCACGTATTCCCAAAACATCTCTTACTTCGCGGAAGGGTTGTCTACCTCGGGCCACAAGGGTATCCAATAGTCGTGCTCTGGAAGCATCATTATCCGGGCAATGCCAAACCTTAATTCTTAAACTGTTGAACATTAAATTTACATTTTCATGAATTGTACATATGCATACATTATGTATACCAGTAGAGTCAATCAAAATACAATGCTTTGGTCGCAACTGTGTAAATACTGTGTAACCAATATTCACAGTTTTGTACATATCTACAAAAATCATATAAGCCTCTTTGAGCGACATCATCGAAAGTCGTTTTTGAACTTGTTGTTTTTTGCCATTTCGAAACTCAGAAACAAAATCATTTGTTCCTGGCATTGGTCTGCTGATATCATTATCATCAAAGAATTCTCTTACTACTTGTTTTGTATCGTCATCAATACCATGCCCCCTTCTTTTTTCGGTAGTACAAAGAATACCCTGTTCATCAACAAGATCCTTTACCTGCCTCACCATATACATTGGTGCGTTAAACTCTCTTATAATTTTATTTACCGACCAAGACTTAGGCAGTACAGATAGTATTGTTAAATTGTGACTTATCAATCCACGACATGACTCACAAATACTCATCGATTCGTCGATTTCATGGGTATATCCCATGGAATGAATTTTGTCTATTATCCTTGATGGCATGGTACGTAGGTTATGACGGTTGCACTTTGGATTGTTTATTTTTGCACAGCACTTGAATCTGTTGAATTTTGATTTACACGATTGGTCCATCATGACACTTTTCAGAACTGCTTTTAATAACCTTTCGCAAAGAGAAGTAACACGTTGAATGTCACTGATTCACTTTCTTGTTTATTTTATATTTGATTTAGGTACAACTCTTGATTCGTTTCTTTCGATTAGGTAGTTCGATTCTACTAAATAGCCTTACCTAGTATTAGGTAAGAAAAGGGGTAGAAACGTTTTACTAGAAATTACAGTAGTGCTGCTGCGTGAATATGCGTGCTTCACTTTGTCTCACATCACAAATTAAGTTTCATTGCATTTTGAGATGACTACATTGTCGTATAACGTTCACTGGTTTAGTTTTTGATAACAAAATACACTGAAAAAAAAATCAATGGGACATGAATAAGTGTTTGTTAGAAAAACTTTGTTTCCTTAAAAGTGCCCATCTTGTGATGGATGCACGGTTGGTAGAGAACATAATTACCTATTTTGATACAATATTTCATCGAAATCAAAAATGGTGTTTTTTTTTTAAATCGACTTTGAATTTTTTTTAAATGATGTTTTTCAGTGTAGGGCTCATTTTGGTTTTTTATCAATATTTTTTTCTTAAAACTTGACTTATTTTGTGATAATCACCCACACAACACTTTTTTGTAGGAGTAGTCATTTTTTTACTAAACACATTTGAAAAAAATCGATAAAAAAAAGTTTAGCCCTTTTCAAAAGCCAGTCTAGAAAAAAATGAAGAAACTAAGTATGCAAAGTGGCTTATCAACACAGAAAAAAATCTTGTAGTAAACACTACCATTTTACCCGACTATGCCTATCTTTAAAACTACCATGATATATCAGTCAAATTTACTACGTTTATGGTAAAACCTTCATCATTTGTGGTATATTTGACAGACCTCATATTGATATCAACCGCATCATGGTCGATCTAATCGCAGGCATGGTAAAATCAAACGCATTTATAGTCAGGTGAAAATTGTTGATGTTTGCGCTTAATTTAACCCTCGAAATGTTAGTTTCTACTGCTGTTTTTGTTTGCTTGTAGCCATGGTCTACACAACCAGAAAAATTCGTTGTAATCTGAGAAGGTGCTGCCAATATTTGTTCGAGTTGGCGCGAAAACCGTCAAATACAATGTGATGTCTTATAATGTCGATTTTTCAGAGTAAATTTACCAAATACACAGTGCTTTCCTAGCACAGATTTCATATTTAAGTAAGTAACGTCTCCTAGGCAGCTATGAATGTTATATAAGGGTAACACCTTCACAATTTGATTTGGTTTTTCGGCAGTCGTGGAGCTGTGCAGAGAAGGATCTGCGGTTGGTTCGCAGTTGGCGGCAGCAAGCACCCTGGAGAGTGCACTGGCGAGCAGTCGTTGCCTAAAGAGGCGTTGGTGCAGTTGGCTGTTGTTGCCGATGCTCCCATCAACCTCGCTGCGAGAAACATGGCTGCTGAAGCCTACGAGTTGGCGGGAAAAAGCCGCCCGTTACAACGAGACAAGAATCAATCATCCCACGTCACCTGCAGATGGCCACCCGCAATGAAGAGGAGATGAACCAAGAAAGAAAGTCCAAGTTCAATCGCGAACTGTTTCTCCCCCGTCAACTAAATCCGTCCTTTTCAGGACGACAAAAATAGTTTGCCAACTAAAGAGTTTGTTTGGTTGAATTTTTTTTTTGTGCTGTTTGAAATTTATTTCAATTACCGCGCCCCGGCTGAACATAGCATTCATTAAACGCCGCGTCCCGTCGTAAATGACAAAGAACGTTGAACAACCAACGAACGGAATTCGACCCGAACTGCGACACTTCAGACATCTTCGTCTTCACTTTCCTTTTTGTCCTCTTTTTTCCGGCCTGTTGAATTCCTCCGGCACAAACCCTATCGGAGCGATATAATCCTTAGGTTTCTTTCTCATACGAACACGATCACGCCGGGAAGAACATTCTTCAGCGTCTTCATTGTCTGAATCGTCCGCCCAGATTTCGTCGCCCAAATGTCGTAATTTTGCTGTTGCTTGGTTGGCCGTCGGTTGCACTGGTTCGGGTTGAATTCGTTGTCCAAGTCGTAATCGATTATCTCAAAGCGCTTGTACTCTTCGTCGGCACTTTGCCAAAATTTTATTTATTTTCTAGTTTTTTTCTGACGTTTCGTTGTATAAACAAAGTATCGCCGTGTTACCAGAAAAATCTTTGCATTTAATGGTGAAACCTCGTTTGCCGAGTTGCCAAAACGCCTCATATTTGTTCTACATGGTTATATTCACCATAAAATGCTAAATTTGCATAACCGTGATTTTGTATTTTTGATATCTCGTAGTTCAGAAACCACAAACATTTCGGGAGCTTACGTGAACTTTTAACCACATTTATGCTGTAGTGCAATTGACATGTAAATAAGGTATGGCGTGCAAAATTTTTAAAGTTTCTTAGATCTGCGCCTTGAAACATTCAAAATAATTATACAAATCAGATGTTGACCAATTGTGCAATCCAAGACTGTGGAGGAATAGATCATTATTAATTAGGTAATTAATTATGATTCGTACTATTAGTTCACTATGAATATGGTCAAGTAAATTGACTTCACCTTTGTGAGTGGCCCCAATAGAATCCTTACTTTTGTATCCATGTAGACGAGTCTGATAATCACCGTATAAAAACATGAATATCCACAACACAAACTAATAAAACTTTAAAACTTTTTTTTTTACATTTCTTAAAACGTGTGCTCAACTGTAATACAAAGGATGAATGACAACTCATTAATTATGCTCCACTCGAAGACGTCATCCGGGTGACAGGTGAAACTGCCAACAGAGATCCCTTGTGGTGAATCCTCGTTAGGGTTGCCAGTTGTCCCCAATATCTCCCTCCTAGAACCGTTGGTAAGCCTGGAACCATTGCGGCGGTCTTCTGGATCTAGAAGATCGTCGAGGTAGCTGAACCATAGGTGAACTGTCAACGGCAGACTCAAATGCCGCCGAAGGTGATGACGAAGAAGACATCGGTGGTGGAAGTCTATTTGCTGGCATAGAATGTGATGGTGGAACTAGTGTAGATTAGGATTGCTCGAGGACTTCCGCTTCTGACAAGTGAGCAGACTCGGATGCTGCTAGGTTGCTGGATAGGTTCCACTCGTCGAGTAAGATGTTGAGTGGCAGATATTGCTTAATCTGCACCTTCGTTTCAGTCCCCGAAGCAGATCGTTCTCTGAGCTGGTTGATGTGTGACCTGATCAGCTTCCTGTTGTCCACCCAGATATTGTACATCACTGTGCCGATTCTCTCTACTACTGTTCCAGGGAACCACGACCATTTGTTGTTGGCATAAACTTTTGCGTACACGGAATCCTTCGGATTGAAAGACCGTGCGTTGAAAATACTCTGGTGGTTTGAAGATGGCTCTGAATTTGACAGTGGTCGTAGTAAGTGTAACGATGTTCTGAGTGGCCGGTTATACATGGCCTCTGCCGGTGACCTCCCACCTGGGACATTTGGATTTGGTGTGAAGCGGTAGGTGAGGAGGAAAACGTCCAATGCTGTCTTGATCGCATCTTCTCCCCATGAATTTTTTTAACCGACTGCTTGAATTTGTCACAAATCGTTCGGCTTGGCCGTTCGATTGCGGATGGAATGGAGCTGTTGTTATATGGCGAATGCCGTTCTCACAGCAGAACTTGCTGAACTCCGTACTCTTGAATTGTTTGCCATTGTCGGTCGCGAGCAGCTCCAGCATACCTTTGTTGGCGAACAAGGTGCGCATGAGGTTGATGGTAGCCTTCGATGTAATCTGCCGTGTCGGAAAAATCTCAGGCCACTTCGTGTGCGCATCGATGACGAGGAGATAGTGCTCTCCATCCTGAGGGCCCGCGTAATCGGCGTGAACACGCTACCAAGGAGCCGTTGTGGGATGCCACGACTCCGGTTCTGCTTTCGGCGGGGACCGCGCTACGGATGCGCAATGACGACAGCCTTTGACGAAACTGACGATCTCGTTGTCCAGTTCCAACCAGTACACTAAGCTACGTGCGATAGCCTTCATTCGCTGTATGCGTGGGTGGCCCTTGTGTAGTTGGTTGAGGCACCGTTTCCGGAAGGCATTCGGAGACACCAATCTGTCGCACAACATGATGCTACCTTGAGTAACCGACAGAGCTTCCTGGCGATCGAAGAAACGTAACATCTCCCGGTCCTTAATTTTCGACCTTGATTTGGGCCAGCCGTCACAGATGAAACGGCGAACTTTGCGAAGTAACGGATCAGAAGTTGTTGCTTTTTCAACCATGCTGAAACTGAGAGGTAAATGATCAGTGCTATCGACGGCTACTGACCACAAGTCTTCCTCTAGGCTGGTGCAAGCAATGATGGCGTCCTCATCCGGCTTCATGTGCTGGTCGATGAAACGAGTTAGGTGATCCCTTTGGTCGTTTCGCCATTTTTGTTGGAGATCAAGGACGATCTGGGAGGCTGCTACGCATACCGCGTCCCAGACGTCCCGGTCTTGACACATCCTCTGGACCAAGTTATCCGGAGTCGTGTCGCGACCGCATACGGCCATCATGCCGGATCTCGCGCCGTCGAAGCGAGGACATGCGAAAAACACATGTTCTGCCATTTCTTCGACTCCCGCGCACTCACTGCATGCGGAGGACTGTGCATGGTTAATTCCGGGATTAGTCGGTGGGTCCACCGACCTTTGGTGGAGTTGTTCCATTCCCTCTGCCACTTAACCATGGATGCGGCTCTAGTGGTCTTTCGGATACCTCTTGTTCCACGTTGCTCGAAGCACTCTACATCCTCTTTTATGACGATGCCTATTGGCATCATCCCCGCTAGGACGCAGACCGCGTCGCGTGATACCGTTCGGTATGCACTCACCACTCTTAGGCACATAAGCCTGTGTGTACTCTCGAGCTTATTTGCGTAGCTCTTGGTACTCAAGGCGGTGATCCATGCCGGCCCGCCGTACCTAAGTATGGACAGGGCGACACTGGCCAGGAGTTTACGCTTACTCCCTTGCACCGCCGAGCTATTCGACATCATGCGGGATAATGCCGATATAGCCATAGAGGCTTTCTTGCAAGCGTAATCGACGTGACTGACAAAGGACAGCTTGTCGTCGATCATAACCCCAAGATACCTCAAGAACCTCTTCGATTCTACTGTGCAGTTACCTGCACTAATCGTCGCATGTTGCTCCGGTTTCCGATTGTTCACCACCGTGACCTCGGTCTTATGATGATGATGATGATGATGATGGTCCCGCCCTTACCCCTACAAAGGTTTGAGCTAGACGATTTTATCTCTAAGATAATTAATTTGGTAACAATTCAAACCAGTTATGCAAAAAAAAAAACGAACTGATTTCATCTACAGATATAAATTTCTTCAAAAGTATCCATTTGCTTCACAGCGACATAATCGTGAAAAGCTTTGATGTTAACCACAAAAATTCGCAAGTATTCCCAGCGGTCAGGACATTCTGTTGCAATTCAGATCACAGAATCCAGTAAAAGGACATTATCAAAAGACAAGCCAATATTCGATCCTGCCCGTTACAGAGCCAATGCAGTTCCAACACTAATGGAGCCGCCAGCTTAGTTTAGGGCTGGCCAACAATATCTCACCAGGGATGTCAAGAATGTTTCCAAACCGAAAAAATCCTGGACCGGCATTAGTCAAACTTTTACTTTCAACCACAAAAGAATTGACGAAAAATTCCCCGACATTCAGCCAGACAACTCGCTACTATTTCATAGTACCTTCTAAGCCATCAAAGGCCAATTTTTTTTAACGAATTCAAAAAGAAGTCCATCATATCTGTATAACGCGCGCGAGGCTCAAACAATTGCAGACTTCTTTCTTTATTTTTTTTTTTTTAAACTAACACAACATTATACAAATTTCCATCATCATCACTGTGACGAACAAAATAGTGAGTATTGTAGTATTGTAAACGTGAAAAAATAAAATGTAAAAAATAAAATAGCCAACTCATTTTAATCCGTTTGTAAAGAACTTCGTCAGAAACATTCTTCATTTTTACAAAAAAAAAAAAGCAACATAAATGTACAAGAAGTGGTCCACACAAAATAATCCGTTTTATAATAGTAAAACATCGTCAGGTACAATCTTCATAAATATTTGAAAAACAAAATTTCGCTTGCTGCTCAGAATACAGTTTTAACGTGTGAAATACATAGTCTTTTAAATTCTGAAAGTGTTGGTGCACGTTTAATGTGTCTTGGCATCGAATTGAAAACATTTATTCCTTTAAAATATAATGAGTTTTGTGAAGCACATGTCAAGAAATTCGGTGTTCTTATTTCATCCGCGTTTCTAGTATTATATCTATGAAAATCACTTCCTCTTTCAATTCGATCCCACAAATATCGAGGAAGCAAACCATTAACTACTTTAAAAATGAACACCATAGTTAAATACACAATTCTTTGCTTCACTGATAGCCATTGTAAAGCGTCTAACATAAAAGTCGAGGAAGTGAATCTGCTACATCTTAAAATCAAGCGCATTATTTTATTCTGCAAACGCTGTAACCTCAATATTTGTGTTTGGTTGGCCAAGAATAAAATGGAAGGGCAAAACTCTAAATGAGGGGAGATGATTGATTTGTATAGCTGTATTTTACTGCAAGTAGTTAAATCGTTTTTTAATCGGCATAGAATTCCATACTTCTTGGCAATTTTCTTGATGACATTGTCAATGTGAGCGTTGAACTTTAGCTTGTCATCAATAATCACGCCAAGATATTTAATCTCCCGAACGCGATCAATTGTCTCACCATCAATCGTAACTGAGACATTCTCATTTACTCGATTCTGTGAAATTACCATTTAGTTTTACTTATATTCAATTTCAATTGCTTACATTTCAACCATCTACTTAGAAAACGCAAATCTTCGTTCAAATGGGTAACGGCTTCATTTAAATCTTTAGCTGCAATGAATAACACAGTGTCATCTGCAAACAGATTAATGTCACAAAATCGTAAAACACGTCGCATGTCATTAATATACATAATAAACAAAAGAGGCCCTAATACACTTCCCTGGGGCACACCAGGGTTATTCCCCACGGGACTGGAAACAGAATCATTAAAAACAGTCCTTTGAGTTCTGTCAGACAAATAGCTTTCAAACCATCTGTATGCAGTACTCGAAATTCCAAAGCGCTTTAATGCTTTCAACAACAAGGGCCTAGAAATTGTTTCAAAAGCGCGTTTCAGATCCAAAAAAACAGCAAAAATTGTTTGTTTACTCTCTAAGTTATCTTTCCATTTTGCTAATACTAAATTTAACGCGGTTTCACAAGAATGGCCTTCCCGGTAGCCAGATTGTTCCGAAATCAACAAAGAATTACTATTCAAATATTCTAACAACTGGCCTTTCACAACAAGCTCTAAAATTTTCTCTAATGTGTACATGTTGATAGGCCGAAACTCTTCGGCTTTAATCGTCCCAGCAACCTTTTGAATCGGAACAACCAACGATTCTTTCCACACTTCAGGCACGTGCTCAGTTTGCAATGATTCATTAATAAGGTCCAGTAAAGTGTGACCAATGACATGAAAGCAATCTTGAATAACTCTAGCATTAACATTATCTACTCCAGCCGTTTTTCCTAAGGAAAAGCCAATATTTCTAAGCTCATCTATTGTGATCGGGTGAAAACTTTCAAATCTGCAATTAATATTAACTGGCTGGTTTAATTCATCAGGTTCATCGACCAATTCAATTGATTGGTTGATCAATGAAACGCTATTGACGAAATAATCATTAAACTTAGATGCAATTGCTTGTTCAGACTGTTCTATTGTGCCTTCAAAAGTTATGGACCGCGGTCTGCAATTGCTAGGTTTCAATAATGATTTCAAAATTTTCCATAACTCTCTGCTGTTGTTTTGATGTTGATCAATTTTCCTCTGTATATATTCACAACGAGTTTTTTTTAATGGATTGTGAATATTTATTCCGCGCGATTGTGTACTTATTCCAATGAGTTGCACTATTAGATCTACAAAACTTGTTGTGCAATTTATCCCTCTTGCGTTTAAGACGCAAAAGATCCAAATTGTACCAGCTGTTCGAGTTCTTCAAAGAAATAAATTTTTGTTCAACTAGCTTATTTGTACACGTTTTCATGGTATTAGTAAGAACAGCTGCAGACTCATCCAAACTACCGCTCGCGATTGGAAAATCCACGCTTCTCTGAACAAGGTTAGAAACAGCCTGTTTTGAATATTTCCTCCAGCACTTCAATTTCACAAAATCATCGCTATTATTCAAGTTATTCTCAACTACGTTAATACCTACTGTCTCATGATCGGTTATTTTCAAATCAGTATCGACAACTGAACAAACAGAATCAAAATTAGAATAAACATGATCAATCAAAGTTCTACTGTGCCTGGAAATTCGCGTATATTCATCTACCGTTTGTCTTAAATTGAAAAAGTTAGCTAAATGCTTCAAATGATTCGAATTATTATTATCACCCCAATTTATATTGAAGTCACCAGCTATTATATTTAATTTACTCGAATCAAGAAATACCTAAAGCCAGTTCTCTAAAATTTCAATAAAACGCTGGTCACTAGAACTGGGAGAGTGATATAAAACACCATAGTTACCCATCATCATGCCACGTACAACTGTTATGCCCAAGAACCAGTTACCATCAACCATTTCGTTGTGGCGAAGATTGAATTGAACTGATTCTTTGACATAAATAGCAACACCGCCAGTATGCCTAGAATGTGATAAACAAGCAGCAACATTATATCCCGGAATGCAATATTGATCAAAGGCTTCAATTTCAACAATGTGAGTTTCTGCTAACAAAACCAAAAGTGGACGTTTTTCTTCTACAATCTGACGTAATGCTACGTAGTTTGTTGACAACCCCGCAATATTGAAATACAAAAAATTAAATTGATTACCATTCTGCCTGGAACTCGGTTGCTATTTATTGAAACGCAAGCTGCTTTTCTTTTGTTCAAAAAGTCTCTTGTACACCAAACATTGAGAGCTAAATGCGGCATGGTTTACGTCCAAGTTAATTTTACGTTCTTTATTCATTTTCAAACAATTAACACATTTCAGTTAATTAACAGTTGACGTACACTCCAATGTCTTGTGGTTTTGACTACACCGAGAGCATGTATCACAGTTTTTGCAATCAATGCTCTTATGTCCAAATTCTCCACATTTGAAGCATCTCAGAACATTAATGTCAGGATACACAAAGCACCGATCAAAATCTACATTTACTTCATTTGCTTTTAACATACAATTATATGTATCCAAATCGACTTCAATTACCGCACTAAACTTGTTGTAAATGAACCGTGGATTTTCGTAAATTCTAACTACTTTTACATCATTTATTGCGATGTTTTCATTTTGACTTTTCAAATAGTCTATGAAAACATCGGAGGATAATTGACGGCTCATGCCCACTACTTTCAATCTTGGCACCGACGTGGGAACAACAGCACTATAATTTTCACCCAGATTGCTTTCAATACCATTTTTCACATTAGTTACATTTGCTCCGATGGCACATTCAACAATAATGGCACCATCTTTTCCATTCCTAAAATTACTAATTTTGTGTGTTTTAGGATCTAAATTAGTTTTCACAAAATTACGAGTATCATCGCAAGCTTGTTTGGACTCTTTTGGTTTGATCACAATGACCGGACGAGCCTTACGATTGCTTTTTTTACTACTATTACCTTTGATATTACTATTTTGTTTACTTTTATCATTCACATTTTCATTGCGCCTCTTTACGACATCCGCAAAAGTTGCGTTGCCTTGAAAAACATAATCAATTGCACCGTTATCGCTTGTTTGAATTTTACGCTTTTTGCCAATTTGCAACAGATCGGATTCGGAATGAATCGTCTCAGACCGCGCGCGGGCATCATTCATTGCAGCTAAACTTTTTCGCGCATTAATCTCCAAAACTGAACTTGTCATAGCATCAAATTTCTCACAGATTAATTTATCAAAAGACTTATTTATACTTTGTCTCAAATGTTCCATCCCGTTTTTCAACGCGTCGTCTATTTGGGCAGAAATTTGATCTCGCATGCAAGTGATCGAGTCCGAAAGTTTTTTCATAATTGCCTGGAGCTCATCCATCTCTCCACAATGCCAATGGAGTGTGAGGCCGTTAACTCGACCTCCTCGATGGATTCACCACATATCTCCAGAGTGATGTCGTCTGCGAACCCGACAATCTTTACCCCGCTCGGGAACTCAAGCCGCAGTACCTCGTCGTACATCGTGTTCCATAACACCAGACCCAGGATCGAACCTGCGGTGATCTGCACACGTTTCTGGCCTGCCTCTTATTATATACCAGTACGCGACTCTGGAAGTAGCTTCCGAGAATCTTGTACAGGTACCCAGGAACCTGAAGGCGTTGGAGCGAGTCGGCGATAGCCGCCCAACTGGCGCTATTGAACGCATTCCTCACGTCAAGGGTGACCACCGCACAGTATCGTACTCCTCGCCTCTTGCGCTGGATTGCCACCTCGGCCGTCTTAGTGACGGACAGGATGGCATCCACCGTCGACTTCCCTTTACGGAAGCCAAACTGATTACTTGACAGACCACGTATACCCTCCGTGTATGTTGTCAGTCTGTTGAGGATTACCCTTTCGAGCACCTTACCCGCTGTATCCAACAGATATATTGGTCTATATGCCGATGGATCTCCTGGTGGCTTCCCTGTCTTTGGTAGCAACACAAGGGTCTGAATTTTCCAGGCGTCCGGGAAGACGCCCTCGTCCAGACACTTTTGCATCACCACCCTGAACATATCGGATGCTGTGTCAAGCTGCAATCGTACTGGGGTACCGTTGAACTTTACCCACACATAACGACGCTTGCCCTCGATGCTACGGACCGATGCAATGACGGTTTTGGTGGAGAACCGGTGTGGCTTATGTTTTGATGGCTTCGTAGACCGCTTCAAACTCGAACAATAGCTCTCCTTTAACCAACCTGTTTGCTGTCGGAACATCAATGATTTTTTAACCCGCAGTGTTTAGACAAATGCATAGCACCACAGTTCCAGCAAGGAGTGGCTGGGCTTCTCCGATCATCCTCCGCTAAAGATGACTTCTGTTCCCTGGATCGCTTTCTGAAATGCTTCTGATGATGTACGTTCCCCTTGATGGCTTGCACCTGACCGGCGGGACCTACTCTTCAGAGAGCTTAAAAAGCTCGAACTCCACGCACATTTTATTAACCCGACAGGCAAAAGAAACATAATCTTCCATCGGGGCCAGTGAAGACGGTGAGATTGCTGTAACGCTTCTTGACGGTAGACTCCTTCGTGCCGAATAGTCCTTTTAGCTTCGACACCGTGTCACTGAACGTGAAGTCCTTTGGAGCACTGGGTAAAATATAGCTGACATACCTATAGCATAGACTAACTCTAAGACCAGTAGATCCCGAACAAATACGATTTTTTTCTTCGCTCAGTCAGTACTAGCACATCGGTCCCAAGCTCGGTCCCAAGCTGAATAATACGCCCCTAATAATGAACTCACACGAACACACTCTAAAAATATTCTGTCAAAATAACACAGCAAATCAAAACAAAGGCGCAAATATGTATAGTTAGGTACTGGCTTCAAGGTGTACTTCGGACCAAGGGGTTCTACAACAGTGAACCAATTTCAAATCGCTAGTTACATATTGATTGTTGCCTATAGTGCTGGTTTGTTCCTAGCCGTAGAAGAAGTAACCTCACTTTTGCTTCATCGTCGATCTTTTCTGCGTCCTTCGTAAAAAGGTCCTCGTACCTAGCGTACCAAGCAGCGATTGTGGTGTGGTTCTCCGGATCATACTGGAACTCCCGGATATTCCCAGCTAACGAATCCAGGATAACTTCCGGATTGGGAGGAACGGTTACCTGGATTGCCGACATGGCATTTCGGAACAGTGTTTCTTGCTGCTGCATGAGCCCTTGCTGCTGTTGGGCTGAGTCACGATGATGGCATCCGTACGAGCCTGTTGTGGGGGACTCATTAGCATAAGCTGCTGCTGCACTCCAGGGTGAATCTGCTGCTGCTGTATCGACGGGAGAAGCTGCTGTTGCTGCTGCCGGGACTGTCCATTCTGCTGGGTATTTTGGCCAGGTGCATTGATTCATTGGCCTAGACCTGCGTGGTGTTGTTCCGCCATTGTGCTGTACGAGCGTCTCCGCCTTTTTCTAGGCGGCGTTTACGAAAACAAATTAAACTTTCGTATCCGTGTAGACGAGGTGGTAATGACCGTATAAAAACATGAATATCCACGGTACAAACTAATAAAACTTTAATCATACATTTCTTAAAACGTGTGCTAAACTGTAATTCAAAGGATGACAACTCATTTTTTTTCTCTGTTTTGACACAGACCAAGTTGATCCATATTGCCAAGTGTTGTCAAGTTAATTTGTGTCAAATATAATAACGAAAACCGACAAAAAAAACATAATGATTCTCTCTTTGTTGTCGTAGTCAAGTAATACCAGACCACATTGAATTATTCAAATATATTTATTAATTGATGTAAGGTTGTCACAAATAGATTATTTTTTATTTATTTTTATTCTCAACGCTCAAACACTTATTATTTCTTCTAAAAAAAACGAAATTTCTTTGTACTCTTTGTAAGACTTTGTTTGAGCTATTTCAATTATATCCGTTGTGTTGTTCAATAACGGATATTTGTCACATATAAAATTGCATTTTGTGCATTCAAATAGGATATGGGATAGATTTTCCACCGCATTACAGGTTTCACATAGGGAGGATGAAATCAAACCCCATCTATGCAACCTTTCCTTAGTAGCCGTGTGTAGTGTCCTTATTCTGGATAATCTGATAATATCAACTGTATTAAAAGGCATGTAGTGAAACCACGGTTTTTCATTTACTGTACTCATGATTTCGAAATGTTTAATACCTTTATCTTCTGATGTTAGCCTATATAAATTATTCCAATCCTCTATAATTGTATTCTTGCATGCTAGTATAACGTCGCCTAACGTCAGTCCATACGGAAGAGTTGTTTGCCTGTTTAAACTAAGTTTAGCTGCCATATCAGCACGTTCATTTCCGAGAATATTCGAATGACTGGGTATCCATTGTATTATTATTTTAATAATGTCTGTTCTCTCTATGTAGTTATAGATTTCATTAACAACGTCTTTTCTAACGTCTTGCCTTTTATAATAATTTGACATCCACTAAGTGAGAATGCATATTTTCTTTTCACCCTTTTCATAAGGATATTTGATAGCTTCTAATATACCTACTAGTTCTGCATTAGCTATTGAAAAGAGGAGATTCAATTTTTGACTCACCGATATCAAAGTTTGAGAATCGTAAAAACCAAATCCAGTACCAGAGTTGGAATTAGAACCGTCTGTATATATTTTATAATATTCGGAGTAATTATGTTTTATAGTTTGATAGCAATTGATTTAATGATTATTTTGTTGGTATTAGTTTTTGTTATAGTCCCTAAATTCATATAGATTTCTAATTTAATTGATTCAAAATTCGAAAATGTGTTGTTCATTGCGCAAAGTTGAATAAGAAGAAAGTTATTTAAAGAGGCATTGTTCTCTAAAAATGTAAGGTGTTTAATAATACTGCCTCAAAAATGATTGATGATAATGTTTCTACTATTTGACTATTTCTGAAATGGAGTGTTTTTGCAGTTTCCTTAAGAGCAAGTATATTAGCTCTTAAGTCTACTGGCAGTTCCCCACTTTCAGCTAATACTACATGATTGGGAGTTGATTTCAAAAGTCGTAACGATAAACGAAGTCCAACATTTTGAACAACCTGGAGTCTATTTAAATCAGTTTTACTTGCAGAACTATATATCGAAATACCATAGTCAATGTGTGACTAATGCTTTGTTGATTTGCAACATAAATTTAGGGTGTGCACCACCATTTTTCTTGGATAACATTTTAAGAACATTGGTTTTTTTCCTGATTTTACAAACCGTTTCCGCTATATGTTTTTAAAGTTCAATTTATGGTCAATCCATATACCTAGGTATTTTTGAAAAGGTTCAGACATTACATCTGCACTATCAATATGAATATTAAGATTATCGTGAAATTTGTTAGTGAAGCATATTGTTTTTGACTTATCAGGATTTAATTTTAATTTTAGATTAGAAATAGTCAATTGGATTTTATTAAGGATATTATTCATTTTCAATGTACCTTCTATAATATTTTTAGCAACGATCAAAAAAAATCATCCTCTACTAACTCGTGTATTTTAGACGTATATATATTAAATAATAAGGGCGATAAGGGACATCCCTGAGGAAGTCCTTTATTGGTCACCGCCGATAGTTGAACACCGTTATTAAGGGTAATTGTAGCTTTCCGTTCTCTTAGATAAAAATATATCCAGTCTACAAGATCAGGAATTAAGCCAGTTAAAGTTAAAGTTTCTAATAATATATCAATATCCACATTGTCAAAAGCATTTGACAGGTCAAGAAATGTAACAATTGGAATTGAGTTATTTCTTTTCGTTTCTTGTATTTTGGATATTAAAAAATTTACACAATTTACCGCCGATGATCGTTTTTTAAATCCAAAAGAGCATATAGGTAAAATATTATTTTTAATTATGTGTTTTTCTATTTCTCTTTTGATTATAATATTATTTGAAGAAAAATTTGAGTTAAGGAAATGGGTCGGTAAGCATGTGGATCCATGTACTTTTTACCTGGTTTATGAATAGGAACTATTTTTACTGTTCTCCATTCGTCGGAATATTTCTATTTTTCAATACATCATTTAGTATTCCAAAAAGTATTCGTCTAGTTGCATGCATTTTAGAAAATGTGAAATCAGTGCCTTAGCACGTACAATCTTATGATTTTTTTTTGTCAAATTAGGTAGTAGATTGAATAATACAGCATTGCCATTAAAATTTTTATATAAAACAAATACTTGGTTGAGAAATAAATAAAAACTCATAAATTTAACATTTATGAAACCTCAAAAAGTATTCGTCTACCCCTGTCTACTCTACCGTTAGTCACGTTAAAACGTGTTTGTGAGAGTAAACTGTGACTTCTAAAGCACGCACACTCTCGTGATGTCTAACTGCACTCAGCCAGTGACAGATCACTGTGAGTTTTGTTTTGTTTTCGCCCGGAGTGGAAAGTAAGAACAGCCATGGGTCGTAAAGGAAAAGAGACGAGTCCTGAGGAGAGAAAACTTATCCTGCGCCTACACAATCAATGTAAATCATCTTACGAGATTGCAAGACTAGTCGGCAGGCCCCGTTCGACCGTTCAATCGGTGATTGATCGCATTTCTGTCACAAAATCTATTGAAAACAAACGTCGTAGCGGTCGTCCTCGAGCGTTAACCGATCATGACGAGCGGTTTATTGTGCGGGAAGTCCGGAAAAATCCGAAACTCAGTGCACCCAAGCTGGCCAGTGAATTAGAAAGAAGAGGAACGAAGGCATCTACCAACACAATCCGAAATACTTGTAAAAAGTATGGATACAACGGCCGGGTAGCTCGGAAGAAGTTTTGGGTGAGTAAGGTAAATCGCCAGAAGCGGCTGAAATTCGCCCTGGAGTACCAAATGAAGAAGGAAGACTTCTGGAACCGAGTCATATTTTCGGACGAAAGCAAGTACAACATATTTGAATCGGATGGACGGCGTATGGTGTGGCGGAAAAAGAATACAGAAATGGAACCGCAGAATCTCATACCAACGGTGAAGCACGGCGGGGGTTCTGTAATGGTGTGGGGGTGCATGAGTGCAGCGGGCGTGGGAAAATTACATTTCATTGAAGGGATTATGGATCACAAGATGTACATCCGCATTTTGAAAGAAAACTTGAGCAGCAGTGCTGAAAAATTGGGTCTGAAAGGGACGTACATCTTCCAGCAGGACAACGACCCGAAGCATACGGCCGAGAATACTCGACTGTGGCTTCTATATACCACCCCAAGTCAACTCAAAACGCCCCCTCAGAGTCCTGATATCAACCCTATAGAGCATCTGTGGAAGATCCTGGATGATGAAATTAGAAAACGTCACATTTCCAACAAGCAGGAATTGAAACAGGCTTTGAAAGAAGAGTGGGACAAAATCCCATCCTCCGTTACGGCTAATTTGGTCAGCTCAATGTCATGAAGACTCCAGGCAGTCATCAATGCGAAGGGGAACCCAACAAAGTACTGATTTACCGCTTGACATCTGTTTTGGCCGAAAAATTCGTGAAAACTTCTATGGACGAATACTTTTTGAGCATAAATTTAGCACAATATTATGTTTTGTTAATTTTGATATTATTGTTGTTTTGTTTTTCTGATTGGTTTTTAATAATAAACATGAATTGGAAGATGTGTAAACCGAGTATCCCGGTAGTTCAAATTTCCCATGCATATCACGGCCAATTTTCGCATTTTACTCATAATCGTGCAGCTAGACGAATACTTTTTGGACTCACTGTATGATCGACCAGCTGGAGACCATTATCCATATCGCGTAATATCGAAAATCTATCGATAAATGATTAAGCTTTAAGAGTTCACACTGTTATTTTTAAATGTTAATTTGACCTCTACCCTTGCCGTAAGGCCTAGTCTGATCAAAATAGCGTTGATGTTTGTCCTCAAAGATCGTTAGACCAGCATTAGATAGTAAGTATGTTAGCAAAAATCTATTGTACATTCTTTAGAAAGCATTTGCACTTTGTCAAGCTGGTTGACCACTTGATTTTATTTCCCACCTCGAGTTTAAGGCCCTTCTCTAACTTTCCGACCAGTAGTTAGCAACGCATTACCTCTGGTTGCTTCCAGTTTCGCCCGATAACCTCAAGTTCACTCGGCATCGGTACATGGTCAATTCGGAGGATTTTTCGAATGTTCGATCTTAACGCGCTTCCGAAATTTGCGCAAACGGTTGGCATCAAAACGAATAGGCATTGCACTTATTCACCCTTTCACAGTTTCTCAAAACTTATTTCTTCCTAGAAGTAAAACGCTATCCAACGCGAATCGTTAACACAACAGAATAACTATTCATAACAGTACTCATTGAAATGTGCATGTTCGAGAATCAAAACATTGTCCGTGATAGGAAATTTCTTGAAACATGCCAGAACGCAACATTCTTTAAAATTTGCATACACCGATTGATGAATATGTATGCGAAATATATTAATCTTTTATTTGTAAAACTTTATAAACCTGAGTAAATAGAATGGCAATCGCATAAATTTCTTGATAAGAGCAGTCTAAAAAATAAATCAATCAAGAAACAATCGAATTCTTAGCGTCCGGTGTTTCAATTTTTCGTGACGGTAGCCATTTGTAATTTGTACAAAATGCTCAAGGTATGCAACAAAGAGAAAACTAATATTGTTTTAGCCACCGCTGTCAGCCAATCGGTAAGAACCAAACATTCAAATCAAACAAACTCTCTCAAAATTAAATTGTTTGTCCTGAAAAGGACGGATTTGAAATGGTCCGCATTTGAATTAAAATCCTCTCTGCGCCTTACCAAAAGATGTCTACCAAATATCACACACACATAAGCACTTTATTTCGCTCCTCATGGTTGCACCCACCAGCTGGCTACAAAAACATTATCTACCAAATATCAAACACACACACACACACACACACACACACACACACACACACACACACACACACACAAGCACCTTATTTCGCCCCTAGTAGTAGCACCCACCGGCTGGCTACAAAGACATTATTTGCCCAAGCAACCGGCTGCCTAGCACACCACAGCATAATGTATGGCTGCCTAGCGACTGCAGTGCAATCAGCTACCTGACCAATTGGTAGGTCGCCAGTGCACTTTCTATGGTGCTTGCCACAGCCAGCTGCCAAATCCAAATAGGCGTCTTGCCGGAGCGGAGCGCTGAATGAAGCTAGTGCACCCTCCAGGGTACATGCTATCGCCCGGCGCCAGCTGCCAATCCATACTGACTCGATGCTCCGCACAGCTCCAGTACTGCAACACGAATAAGAAAATTTGCGAAGGTGTATCCGTTTTATATCGTTCACTGCTGCATATGAGACCTCCCTTGCTTACATTTGAAATCTGTAATAGTAAAATTGAGTGCATTGAGTAAATTTACTCTGAAAAATCGGCATTATTAGACATTACCTCATATTTTGGTTATTTTCAATAGCTTGAAATTGTTAACGGATAATGTTTGATAGTTGAATTGATACGCGGGAAAATTTCAAATCGATTGATGTAAATCTTGAAAATCTATTGAGCAGTTATTAAGTTATTAGCGTTTAATTTGTAGCAATATTTCGTGACGGTCGCTGATTTTTAGATTTTCAATTGACACTCTACCCTTCCCGTAAGACGTAGTCTACATACGTCAAAAAGGTATTACGCAACTGGAGTGCGCTGAAATTGAGGATTTTCGCAACTGTGTGTGTAAATGTAAAGCTGAAACCGTAGGGTAAAAAAAAAGGTGTTCCGTAACTGTGTGTGACTGTCCGCAATAAAGCAGACGCATTGAACGGGGCGAAAAAGCAAGCGGGAGGAGGTTGCTTTGTGGATGTTTTGTTTCGCAACAGTGTGCGTATAATCTGTTTGACTGTTGCGACGAAGGACAGCATAAAAGATGATGTAAGTAAGAATGAAAGTTTTTCGTGTGAGTCAATGGAAAGTGCAGCAGGGTAAATGCACCCTTCGTTTTGGGGAAATGCTCCTTAAACTTTGGAAAAATGCTCCTTAGATGCGTTTGCCCGGTATAATGCAATCGGAGATATTTACCTTCTGGTTAGCGCTTGCCGGTTGTTTTGACGGGTCTTAAGTTTCTTCAAGATTGTATAGCGGAGCTTCGCTCCGCAATCTTCGAGGTAGTTTTGACGGGTTTAAATTTCATTGTGACGAGTCTTAATTTCATTTTGACGAGTCTTAATTTCGTTTTGACGGGTCTTAATTTCGTTTTGACGACTCTTAAATTCAGAAACTTAAAACCCGTCAAAACTATACAATCTTGAAGAAACTGAAGACCCGTCAAAACACCCGGCAAGCGCTAACCAGAAGGTTAATACCTCCGATTGCATTATACCGGGCAAACGCATCTAAGGAGCATTTTTCCAAAGTTTAAAGAGCATTTTCCCAAAAAGAAGGATGCATTTACCCTTTGCCAATGGAAAGGATACCTTGAGTTATGACTATGCAACTGTGCGCAATTTCAGGGTTGCGGTTTGTTCGGGAATTATGTTATATTCTATTTAACCGAATAACAAACGATGGTTAAGAGGAGATTCAGAATGTTAGTGGATGTATAGTAAATACTCGGAAATTACGTTCGTTGTCTTTTTTCGCACTGGGGCAATTTGGGAAAGTAATCCAATAGATAGGTTTCTCAGATTATGTTGTGTTGCTATTCGAAGTGCATCCATCGTAGGCATCAAGTTTAGATTGAATGAATGCCCGCTTATCGAATTTTTCTGTTATTTCAAATTTCAAGATTTACTTGTACCGACGAATAAGACCGTTTGAGTTGATGGATATAGTAACGGATCCTCCATATTTTGATGTGGCTATCAAAAAACTAGATGAACACTTTGAACCGTTGCGCAGACGAAACTATGAGCGCCATCGGTTCAGACAAATTTGTCAGAACCAAGAGGAGAGGTTTAATGATTTCGTTCTTCGCCTCCGTATTCAGGCGAAGCGATGTGAATTTGGCCGCTACGATGCACGGGAGACGGAAGATAGAATTAGAGAGCAGATAGTAGAAGCGTGCAAATCCACTGAGTTGAAGCGACAGATTTTGGAAAAGGACATGACTCTTGATGAGATATTGATTCTTAGTACAACTTTGGTAGATGTTCAACAGCAAGTTCGGGAAATTGGTGGTCAGAAGACAGATAATACATCTCTGTCGAATGTTTCTACAGTTTCAAAGGCATTGCCAAGCGAGATGCGTAGTGAGGCACGTTGTACGCAACACGGATAAAAAATCGTTCCGGAATACGTCAACCTCCAGTCACGAATTTCAGAACAAGTCAAAATTTCATTTACGAAAATACACCATGAACAAAAGTCATGAATACGTGAACTTTGTTCTGCAAAAATAATATAACGCCAGAGTAACGTAATTGCATGCAACGTGTGTCATAAAAACGTGAAAACTTTTCTTGATAATCATGATTTAGTTCACGTATTCATGATTAATGTTTCCGAAATCGGATTTATATTGTGATACAGTTCACAAAAGCAGCCACATAGTTCACGAACTGTATTTGGAACTAAATTTTTGTTCATGAATATAAGAACAAAATTCACGAATTAATAAAATAACATGAGAGTATACTTTGGCATGAGGTGTAGAAAAAATGCTAAAGATATTCGATTATACGCATGCATGCGTATTGCATTTTATTGTAAGTATGAATTAAAAACAAATGAAAAGGAATAATCATTGAATAAAATTATCGTTAAACAAGAAAAGTTAAATTTAGGATTCTTATGAATAATACATTCGGTTAGATTAGGTCGTTTAGTTAAGAAATGCTTCTGATAACATCTTTAGTCACCTTTGGCATGTCTAGAATTGAGGCATGTATCCCGAATAAATATGATTGTATAAACATCCAGACTGTTTTACAATCCGGTGCATACTTAAGGCTTAATACGAACGATACTGGTAGGCATAAACATATTGCATGAAGAATATTATCGGCTTTGTATTCTGCGCCACCAAAGACATTAAAAAATCCAGCTGCTTTGTTCGGCGTTCCAACCATCACCACCTGCGGTTGTAAAGAAACACTTTCGAAATGTTTATCTAGGTACTCAATTCAAAATCATTTTAAAACTTTCACTTTCGTTTACACTTCACAACAATGACTGAGTAGAGTTTTTACAAGCGTTACAATAAAATGACAGTTCATGAACAACGTTCACGAAAAGAGGAACAAAATCACACAAATGGATTTAAGAGTTCACGTTATTATGATCGAGGATCATGATTCTCAGTAATTTTTATTGTGTTACGAAATACCAAACAGTCATGAATTGAGTTCACGACATCGTGATTCTTTTCATGGAAACAGGATTTAAGCAATCACGTTTATGAGTAGAAAGTCACATATTTGGAATTGATGTTAGTTCACGATGTCGTGATTTTTTGTTCTGGAATATGAGAACGGATTTTTTTTCGTGAAAGGAGGAATTTTAACAGGCAGTTCGACAGAGCATGTTTTGCATGTGGTCGTAGAGGTCATCTAAAGGGTGACAGTGGGTGGGGTGGGAGAAATGCAAAATTTTTGAAATGGGGGGAAATAGGCCATTTTTTTTATGGGGGTTTGAGGGGGAAAAATGCGCCCGGGTAACCCCCCCCGCCGAAGGGAAGGTGAATGAAGAAGAGGACGAGGTAATGGATAAGGCGAATGTATTTTATGCGATGGGACGGAATTCTTTTGAGTTCATTGTTGGTGGGATCAGGATTCCCATGATCATAGACTCCGGAGTAGATGCAAATATAATTGATGAGGCAACTTGGATTGAAGCTAAGAAAGTGGGTATAAAGGTAACATACTTCTCGGAAAAGGTTGATCGACAAATGATTGCATACGCTACAAAACAATCTATGAAAATGAAGAGTATGTTCCGAGCGGAAGTTCAGGCTGGATCTAACGTTGAACAGGCGAAGTTCTATGTCGTTGAACAAGGGAGATATAATCTTCTTGGTTATTCCACTGCTAAGGAACTCAAGGTTCTACAAGTAGGGTTTGACATCGGGTCGGTGAATAATCCGAAGCAGATTCCATTTCCAAAAGTCAAAGGAATTCTGGTAGAAATACCGATCGATAAGTCGGTGCAGCCCGTTCAACAGGCCTACCGCCGTGCTCCAATTGCCCTGGAGGATAAGATCTACGGTAAATTGAAGGATTTACTCAAAATGGATATTGTTGAGAAAGTAAACGGACCATCACCATGGGTTTCGCCAGTTGTGCCTATTTTGAAACGTTCGGGAGAGCTGCGACTGTGCGTCGGCATGAGACGGGCTAACCAGGCTGTCTTACGTGAGACCTATCCTCTTCCGGTGATTGAAGAGCTTCTGGCGAGCGTTGAAGGTGCAGTGAAGTTCTCCAACCTTGACGTGAAAGAAGCATATCATCAGCTGGAGATTTCTGAAGATTCGCGTGTCATTACAACATTCATCACCAAGTATGGCCTCTTCAGGTAAAATAAGTTAGATGATCGTTTGAAGTTGTTATTCATTTTTGTTTTCGTTGTTAAATAAATGAAGTTGAGTTCTTTTGCATTACATTATTGTTCTCTATTGATTCTCAGGTATAAACGTTTGATGTTTGGTACTGTTGTGCGCCGGAGCTTTTTCAGAAAGTGATGGACACGATTGTAGCAGGACTTGAAGGAATTATTGTTTATCTAGATGATTGTGTAGTCTCAGGTCGTACTCAAGAAGAACACGACATTAGGTTGAATGCTCTTTTAAACCGATTTATGGAATATGGAGTTTTACTCAATTGGGACAAGTGTGTGTTCAATGTACAACGGCTGGAATGTTTGGGCCACGAACTATCAGCTTTTGGGGTAAAACCAATGGAAAGTAGAGTTTTGGCGGTACAACAGTTCAGAGAGCCTGTGAACATTGCGGAATTACGGAGCTTTCTGGGAATAATTACTTACGTAGGAAGGTTCATTCCACACTTGGCAACTAAAACAGATCCTCTTCGAGATTTGCTGAGAGGTGGTAAGAAGTTTCGTTGGGCACCCAAGTAACCACAAGCATTATATTATTGCACTTATTCAACCCAAAATCAACATCGGTAAAGCGGGATCGCATTAATTCAACAGTTGTCAAGTAATGAAGCTTTAGATTAGCTTAAGAATGTAGTGATACATTACCAATGCAATAATGCTACTTTAGCAATGTCTTATGGCATTACAAAAGATATAGCATTAGTTCGAGCTTAGTGGGGCCCTTTTCAGCTTTAATTCAACTTCAATGATGCACTAGACGTAATACATATACCCTATATATGCATGCTATTACAGCCTCGTGGTTACTTGGGGACATACGCATCAGAAAGCTTTTGATGAGATCAAGCGTGCGGTGGTAAACGTCAAACATCTTGGGTTCTTCAGTCCTCGGAATACTACAATTTTGATAGCTGACGCTAGTCCAACGGGTCTAGGTGCCGTATTGATTCAACAAGATAGCAAAGGGGATCGTCGAATAATTTCATACGCAAGCAAGGCTCTGACGGATTTGAAACGGAATTATTTTCAGACCGAGCGGGAAGCGCTTGCGTTGGTGTGGGCCGTTGACCGCTTTAAGTTGTATTTGCAAGGCACAAAGTTTAAACTAGTGACTGACTGCAAACCACTACAATTTTTATTCAGCCCTCGTTCCAAGCCATGTATGAGAATCGAGCGATGGGTTTTACGGCTGCAGTCGTATAGCTACGAGATAATTCACGAGCCTGGAGCCACAAATCTTTCTGATGCCCTATCCAGATTTTATTTATTTATTTATTTATTTATTTATTCATTTACAAATTCAAACAATTCTTCGACAGTCGTAAACGCTCGCATCATAGCTGTTAGAGGTTCGTTGTTTCCAAACGCTGTTCGATGGAATCGGGGTTGGAGGAGAGTACCACTCCGTAATGCTCTCGGAGGAACTTGGATGTTCAGTTTAGAGAGAAGCCTCGAGCAGTCGACCTCTCCATTCAAAAGTTTAGCAACAAAAACCGCTTGTTGATTTTTCTGTCGGCGTTCCAAGGTATGCAATTGCAGCAGATTGCAGCGATCTGAATACGGCGGGAGATTTTGCGGATCACGCCATGGTAGATTACGCAATGCCATCCGGATAAACCTGCGCTGTATTGTTTCAATCCTCAAGCTCCAAGTCAATTGATGAGGAAGCCAGACCAAGGCGGCATTTTCTAGGATCGGCCGTACCAGTGAGCAATAGAGAGCTTTCAGGCAGTACGGGTCAGTGAAGTCTCTTGAGATTTTTGACACAAACCCTAGCTGGCGATTAGCCTTAGAGATCACAGCAGAGCGGTGGAGGTTAAACGATAATTTATGATCCAGTAGAACACCTAAATCGCTGAACTGGTCGGTTCTATGTAGAACGACGCCATTGATGGTATAGTCGTAAACAATCGGCTGCTTGATGCGGTAATACGACATTACCATACACTTTGGAATGCTGATCATAAGTTTATTCTGACGGCACCAATCAGTGAATCGATCCAATAATGCTTGAAGACGAGTACAATCCTCGGCAATCCATACCACAAAAAACAGCTTTAGATCATCAGCATACGCAAGCCTGCAGGCATCTCCTAGTAGAAGCAATACGTCGTTGAAGTATAGAACAAATAGCAGCGGTCCAAGGTTGCTACCCTGAGGAACACCTGACGAGTTCGTAAAAAAACAGGAAGTGCTTGTATCAAGTTTCACTCGCAGAGACCTGTCTGTTAAATAAGAGCACAGCCATGATGTCAATCTTTCCGATGTACCGAGTTTTGATAACTTCGCCAGCAGAATTTCGTGGTTGATTGTATCAAACGCTGCTTTTAGATCAGTATAGCCGACGTCTACTTGTGCCCCTTTCTCCAATTGATCAAAACAGGTCGTGGTAAAATCTAGGAGATTGGTAGTAACCGAACGTCCAGGCATGAAACCATGTTGGTCGCCAGAGATGTAGCATTTGGTTCGCTCGAGAATGAAACCACTCACTATTATCTCAAACAATTTAGAGGCAGCTGACAGATTAGTGATTCCCCGATAGTTTTTAACGTCACGTTTGTCTCCTTTCTTGTGTACCGGAACCATCAAAGACTCCTTCCAGACTGCGGGAAATTTCGATTCGGCAAAAGATTTATTGAAGATTCTGCAGAGCGGCTCGACAAGAGCTCCATTGGTGCGACAATACACTGAAGACGGAATACCATCTGGTCCAGGCGAGAATGTACATTTTATTTTCTTGATGGCATTATTTACCATCAAGGACGTTATTTCAAAAATATCCACGTCTACAAGGTTCGTAGGGACGTCCAGAACAGCGGAGTTAAGTTCACTTGGGTTAATACTTTTCGCAGCAAACACTGACGAAAAATGAGTAGCAAAAATTTCACATTTTTCCTTACTTCTAGATGTTTCAACATCGTTCAAAAACACGCTAGCTGGCAAAGTAGTATTTTTCCTCATTGAATTTACATAGCTCCAAAAACTCTTGGAGTTTCGCCTTAAGTAAGTTTGTACCCGTAAAACGTAAGATTTGTAGAGTGACGAGTTAAGTTTACGGCACTCATTACATGCCAAGTGAAAACTACGCTTATTTGCCAGGGAACGGTATCGCCGGAGTTTACGCTGCGAAGCATTTCGTGTTCGTTTTAGTTTTCGTAGCAAACCAGAGCTCCATGGAGGAGAAACAGCGGGACGACGATATGGAACATTCGTGTCCATCCAATTATTCAGTACAGCGCACAACATTTCAGCCATTTCATCAACACTCAGTCCATCAAAAAGAACATCCCAGTCAATGGCAGAAAGAAAATCCCAAAGAGCATCGAAGTCAATTTTGTTATAGTCTAACGCCAGCAAAACATTCTCATTCACACCAAGCAATGGTACACCGTCATCAACTAAAGATGGTACACAGACAACCAGTGGCGGGTGATGAAGGTCAATTGGTAAGAGTGGTGAAACAGAACTCAACTGGAAGATCCGTTGGGCTAAAGAACAAATCGAGAATGCGTCCTAGGTGATTGTGCACGAGATTTCTTTGATGCATGTTGAAGAAACCCATACCATCAATCAATATCTTGCTAGCTCTCGATGAAGATATAGTGTTCACGGGTTGAATCTTGCCTTCAGAATAATTCCAGGTCACTCCAGGCTGATTATAGTCACCGCATACCAGCCGACAATCGTTGTCAGAGCCTCTGTTAACAAGCTCATGAATCGACTCAATATGCCCGGTCAATATACTGGGATCCTTACTTTTGTTTGGTTCGGTGCGTCCTGGGGTATAAACGTCTGAAGTACTGTAAGTTATCGTTTCATGCTCACTGAAGGCGGTGTACTGGATGTTAGTGTCAAATAAACTGCTGACGGTTTCCGAAAATTTTGGGCAGAGTTGTCTTCAAATTCACGGAACATGATTCCTTCCGGCCACGTCGATGGATACAGTGCGTTTGACTTTAATGATGGGTCCAGTCCGACTTTGAATGAGACAAAGGTCATGCTGCTTGTGTCGGTTCCTTTGGCAACCAGTTTGACAACCTCCGGGTCCTGGGTAGTGTCAAGGTTTGCTCTCACCATTGCCAGAACTTCCAAAATTCCTTCCAGATTATCAGTATGTGAGCCCAAAGCATTCGATATGGAAGGCGAAGATAATATATGCTTTTTTAACTAAAGACGTTACACCAACTGCTGTAACAATGCAGGAAATCCGAGAGGAAACACAGAAGGATGACGTCTTCTAGGATGTTTTCGAGGCTTTAGATAATGGGAACTGGACGGAAAAATCTAAATGTTTCAAGCCGTATACATCGGAGCTTTGTGGTTTCAATGACATCTTGTTAAGAGGTGAACGGATCGTTGTCCCTGCGTCGTTGCAGCCAAAGATATTAGAACTGGCACATGAAGGACACCCCGGAATTGTTGTCATGAAGAGGAGACTAAGGCAAACAGTGTGGTGGCCAGCGATGGACAAAGAAGTTGAAGCTTTCGTTAGGCGTTGTAAAGATTGCACTTTGGTTTCCTGTTTGGGACCTCCTGAACCATTGATACAGGCTCAGATGCCGAATAAACCATGGTGTCATATTGCGGTAGATTTTATGGGACCATTACCATCGGGCCCCAACCTTTTGGTTCTTGTGGATTACCTTAGCCGATTTTTTGAAGTGGTAGTAATGCGGGAAACTACGGCAAAGCTAACAGTGCAAGCTCTACATGAAACTTTTTGTAGATATGGCATCCCGGAGTCACTTAAGTCGGATAACGGACCACAGTTCGTCAGCGAGGCATTAGCACAGTTCTGTAAGGATTTCAGAATACAGTTGCGCAAATCGACATCCTATTGGCCTCAGGCCAATGGAGAAGTTGAGAGGGCGAATCGAGCCTTGAAGAAACGATTACAAATCAGCCAACAAAAGGCAGAATCTGATTGGAAATAGGACCTAAGAATGTATCTCTTAATGTATAATTCGACTCCCCATACAACCACCGGAGTAGCACCATCGGCGTTAATGTTCGGGAGAGTTTTGCGGGATAAGCTACTATCGCTTCCTGGCATTGGGTTGAAGTCGATCGAGGAAACACGTGACAAAGATCAAGAGCGAAAACTGAAACAAAAACAGTATGCAAACGAACGTCGTCGAGCAGAACCAAACAGAACGGAAGTATATCTTGAACGACAAATAATGATGAATTTTGAGTGCTCTTAGTCACGACATCTTGCGGTTGAAGTCACACATTTTACACGAAAAATAATTTAATCTGCTCCAAGCTTAGACTACATTTTTAGACCTGCTAGTATAAAGTAGCAAGGTACTTACATGAAGGTTTGTTCCTCTTGGAACGAATAAATAAATATAAATAAATAGATATTTTTAATGATTTGACCTCAAATAAACTTCTCAGACTTTTCTATTGTGTGAATAAGAAATGTGAAGTGTTTTTTGTTTTTTCATACCATATAAATATCACACCCTATCATCTCACACTTAAGCATTTGGAGAAGTCTATACTCAGATTATATTACTTCTTTTAAAATAACAATTTACTGTTTGTAATGTGAAACAATTTAATCAACTTTTTTATTTGAACGAAATTCTCTACATGCATTTGACTAAGAAGCTTGAGTATATTCAAAATGTTATGAATTTTAATACACAGGAAATATTTGTGCGATTGCATTTTTAAAAAAAAACAGTATTCATACACCCCTCTATGGGACTTTGTATGGAAGTTAACTGTCACTAAATATTTGTAGTGTCAATTAAAAAAACTTATTTTATTTTAATTGAAAATTGTGATGAATCGTCTATGTGATCGCTAAAATTGATTTTGTGCTCATAAAAAAAAATTAATTTAACGGAATATAAAAAGCGACATTTATTTATTGATTTAACAACCCAATCAGCATTAACCTTAATTTAAAAATTGTAGCTCGGAAAAATTACGTGTCATAGAAAAACTGTTTGACAACAAATGGAAGTGTATGATTATCTTAATTGAAAAAATATTAACACCGAGGAAACAAATTTTTTTATGCAAAAAATTTGATAACACCAAATTTTTAGTAATTCAAACCTTCTTTTATTCTCTTCATTTTTTGTGCAACAACTTGAAGACAATAGAAGAAATATCGGCATTGGCATGTCTTATCGTTTGTCTTAACCTATTATCGATAAATGAAACCGTGAAGTTTTTTTTTTGCGAAGTGGGTATCTGGAACATGAAGTACCTTTGCGTAAAATCTCAGAACTTAAAGAATTCAGTAACCCCATGACGATAAGACGACGCAGAAGCCTACATAAATTTAAAAAAAAATCAGTTGCGTAGTCCCTCAGCCTTGGCATGGATTACTTAGAACTATCGGAAAACTGCAATATGTACCTCTTTTAATTTGTTCGAATCATTCAACGGAATATCCTCACAAAAATCTTTTAAGTGAGTTAAGTTATTGCTTTTTAATTACGTTATAATTGCTTATTCTTTGAAGTATGTGCGTGTTTCGTCTACTATTTGCAGGCCTTCCCAGTTCCTAGTAACAGTGGTGTCTGAGTACTAAGTTATCTCCGTGATTGGAAACGTAAGTTTCACAGAAAACTTATGGAAAAACTGTCAAATACACGCACACACAAACGCAACGTATCTATTATGGGCAGGCAGGCCTTCAAAATGAGGTATATTCTCGGATATTAAAACCAACTTTTTGGCAAAGGTAATGGTTTTGTTCAAAATGGATTTGAAATTCATGAATGATAATTTGACTCTTACTTTCTTGATCAGCAACTGGTGTATTGAACTTGTGTAGATTTGATATTTTGACATGGTCGTAGCTTAAATGATCTACAAATGTTTCATATAACGTTTTAGGAAATTCTGTCGACGAAAAAATAAGGTTGAAAAATTAATTTAAATGCGCAGATAAACATTCAAGCTAGAACAAAGTATAGCAAAATATAAAATTAAAATGAAGATACATAAAAACACTAGCAGCTTTTGCTACTTTGCGAATTGTGGTTCTGTACAGCAAGAGATAGAGATCTATTGACATTAATTCACCGTTCTCTATATTTCACACGAATTGTTTTCCCAACTGGTTATTGTAGTGACGTCATCTGCGTTTTTGTTATACCTTATGTGTGTGATTTAGAGCCCTCGATTGTGGTTGCTATGACATTTCTCGAAGTATTTTTTTCGAGACTGAAGCATGAAAAAACAAAGAATAATGCGGGGAAAAACTTGTGCTATTTTGAATTGATTCAGCACATTAGCATCCAACAATGTTTTTTTTTTTTGCACTGGCTAAGAGGTACGTGAATTATAAATGTATTAAGAATAATTCATTACAGAATTCGTACTTCTAGGGGATTTAGTAATAGTATTTTTTTAATGAGATTATCACAGAAAAATATGGAAAAATCACAAAATGAAGTGTTGTTGTTTTTTCTTCAAGTAACCAGAGCATACTGTGATGATCATATGGCAGCAAATATACCACTTATACAAGTTGATTTGACGTTTCTTCAACACTATAAAAATAGAATGAGTGGAAACAAATAAAATCGAGATACTTTTTACACCACAAAATTTTTCACTTTTCGTGTCATTGAATCGTTCTAAGTTGCCCTTCCGTTCCGTGTACTAATGCGTAAATGGTACCTGGCATCGAAAAGTCTCAATTAATAACTTTGGAAGTGCATTTGTAACACTAAGTTGAGAGCAAGCAATAAGCTGAAATTTGACCATTGATGACATTTGGCCTAATTCAAACCTTTTTCAGTATTACGAATTGGGTTATTCGACTTGTTGGATCGTATTGTTGGAAGGAGACTCTTATGTTTTCACGGGTTTCGTGTAAGTGTTTCTGTTTACGGGTCGACTCCTTCGTTTTTGGAACTTCCCAGAGCGTACACAGAACTGTGAACTCAAACCGATAATTCAAATTGATTTTGCTGGTCAGTGGAGCTGCATGCAAGACAAGGTCTTAGAAAGGATGGTGGCTCAAAAAGATGATTTTTTTTGATGAATTTCTATTGATATAGTAACTGAGTTAATTTTCAATCACTTTTGCGGTTAATTTAGTGGTGGGTCATTAGGCTAAATGCCATTAGATCGAACGCCAATAGGCCGCGTATTATTTAGGGTAACGGGATGTAATGTCAGCCTAGCTCCTTCATTCGGCCTATGTACCAAAAATGTCATTAATTCGCCGATAATCAACAAAATTATATTCCTATCAGGATGACCGATTTATTTCAAAGCAGTTGAGACATTATTAATCAATTAATAGTTGCTCACTTCCGCGTAATTTTCGATTTCCTCAACTTTTTAGACAATATGACTTTACTGGTTAAGCTGAACAGATTATCTACACGATCTTCGAATGATCTTAATTTGCAGAAATTGAACCTATAAACCGAATAATACAGCCAAGATGTACAGAAAATAGTCACACGTTATAAACTAACAGGTCACATAGGTAAAATAACAATGATTTAACAAGAAAACCATAGACCCAATGTTAGGAACATATTTTTTTCCACGTTCCCAACTATGGCCTGTTATATGGAAAGCGTAGTAAAAATGTTGTTATTGGTAAAATTTACAATAAAAATGTCTGAGTTTCGATTGAAAGTTTTCCATATGGGTCATCTTAACACAAACTAAAGGAACAAAATCTGTGTAGAGTGAATTATAATGTTTTGATTATCAAATGGTCGCTAAATCATATGTGAAAATCACTTAAGTGTTTCTTAGCAGTTTTAGTATAGTTTGATTTATGAAATTGTTTGTTGGGTAGAGCGAATACAGCTGGAAACGCATTGAATCAGAAAATCAGAAAAAAAAATCGTACGAAGACAACATTTAATAACAAATCTGTCGAATGGGACGAACTTGCATCCATGAATAGACCCAATTTGGCGCTTATAGACCGACATTACATCCATATCCCTCGAAAGTTTCTGACTTTATAAAATGAGTTGTGTAACTTTTCGTGATACATACTACCAAATGGCATATTGAACATATCTAAGCAAGTGTATAACTAGTTAAATATCGCTTCCAGCTCAAATACTTTACGAGTTATAGTAAAAAATGTAATCGATTGTTGCATATTAGGCTGAGTCAAGGGACACATACCCTATTTGATATAGCTTTACTTTATATCAACATTCATGCATCTAGTTTTTACTGAAAATAATATGCTTGACATTTGAGTTCAAGATACTCAATATCACGTAATGTAGCTTTTTGTCTTGATGGGGTATTACATAATGTTGTAAAATGTGTCAAGATCTACAATTTGATCGTACTTCACATAGATAAATTTAGCTTCTGAAACAAGTTATCAGTAAGTTCATCAAAATGAATCGTAATGACTATTTACAGCACTGCTTGTGAACCATGGTTGTAACATTAAGGTTATCTGGTTAGAAAATATTCCTGTGAAATATGTATAGACATTAAAAAAAATTTCAGGCTTATGATTTCAAACAAATTTATCAAAAAAAGCTCATTCTTTCCCGCTTTGCTTTGCTTGCATGGCAAGTCCCGCTTTGCTTGTGATGGGTTGAAGTGCCAACGTATGATTGCCCCCATGCTACGCAATCCAAGTGGTGAATTTGAAGCTGTCGAATGAAAATCGGCCCTGATAACCGTCGCCCAAAGCAGTGAGGGGTGCCCCCAAGCGCAAAGTTGCAGCCGTTGCCGGAGGCTTGGCCGAGGCCGAAACGCTGGTTGCCCTCAAGGATCTGTTGAATCGTTTGGGATCGGAAACTTTGTGCACTTTGTACACAGATCAACACATCAAGGATTGTAAAAAGGTACCTCTTATTTACAAATAAAGATGTCTCATTAATTTAATTATTCTAAAAAATAAACCCATCTTCCTAAAAACAATATACATGAAAGTGAAAATTGTATTTAGAAATGAATTTTATAATGCATAACGGACACGTTCAGTTATCATAATCAACAATAATGTGTTTCATAAGGCTGTGTTATGAAACTCTTGTAGTTATCATATGTAAAACATAGCTGGTAATGAAGACAAAAAACATCGCATTCATAAGGTAAAAGTATGAAATTCAAATCGATTCCTTATGGCTAAATTTCATAAGGTTTTTGAATAAACTTCTTAAGTTCCTTTGTTCAGTGTAGGACAAATTGAAAAAATATTTTAACACTCTGTGAAGTAATAGAACATAGGCATTTAATTTTAGTATAACGATGTATCCATGTAAGAATTATCCATGTAACAAAACGGTCTACTATTGTTTAAAGTCTAATAAATAAATATTTAACCAGTCTCCTTCATATTTGAGCAGAAGGTGCATATGAAATCTGATTTCTTTTGACGCAATATAAAGTTAATTGAAAATAATTATGGCAACGCTGGCAGATAAAGCTCGAATGAATTACGTCGCAGATGTTATTCTTTATTGTTCCAGTCATTTGCCTCAGTCGGCAAACTTGGCGGTGTTTGAAGCTGCAAACAAGAGGAGCGGGATATGATGATTTTAGCTGCCCAAAAATAGGTGAGTAATCAAAGTTTTATGGTCGTTTGTTGTCACTCTGCTAGTATTGCAAAAGTGACAAGTTTTGTGTAGCAGAGTGTCAAGAAACGACCATAAAACTTTGATTGCAAAACCTAGTCTAACGGGTCTAACCACCCGTAGTAAATCTCGCCTAAATCTATCGTTGAACTAGTTGGTAAGCTTTTTTACCCAGTAACGTCTAACATTATGTGTCAGATGTGTCTAACAGGCGTCTAACATTAGACGAAAGTTAGACAAAATGTTCGACGAACAGTCTAACGTGTTCGACTAACGTTAGACTAATGTTAGACGAACCTTTCTTACTGGGTATAGTTTGCTATCGGACACACATAAGAAGCAATGTACCTAAGAGAGTAGAGAATAAAGGTTGAGTTGTGTACTGATCGTCAATTGAAGCAGACCTGTTTTATTTGTCTCGTCATCCGATACTACAGTGGGAAGTTAATGTCTATAAATTTTTGTGCAATTTGTTCGTTATTCATTAAAATTATATTGTCTTTTGTACTAAATCCACCGCTTAACTTCCTTACTTTATTCCAAAGTATTTTAGGTGCTAGGTTAGGAGTCAATTTATCTATCAGTTCTTTATATGATCTTCTTTTTTCCCTCCGAATTGCCGATTTAAGTTTAGCTTTTGCTTTACGAAAGTCCAAAAAGTTTTGCATTGTTAAATTTTGGTAATATTTTTTAATTTTTTCATTTTTTTCTTCCAACAAATTATTGATTTCAATTGTCCACCATTTTTTTGGAATCTTTTTATGTTCTTTTATATTATAGAAGGATTTATTAATACAGTCATTGAGCAGTTTTTGTAAGTCATTACCATTCTCTATTTTACTTATATCAATTTTATTAATTAATTCCAAGGCTTTTTTCATATTTACCACAGATTGTTTGTAAGGAATAAGGTTTATTGAGTCCATCAATTGAAAGAAAATCATTTTATGATTTCCCGACAACTCTTCATCTAAAACTTCCCAATCTATTTTGGTTGCAATTTGTAGTGTGGCTAAGGTTAGGTCTATTGCTGATGGAATGGTATTTGGAGGTTTAATTAATGTAGATGAACCGTCATTTATTATTATCAAGTCACTATCGTCTAATAAAATCACTAATAATTCACCTCGTGGGCAGATATTGTTAGCTACGTTCCAGGTCGGATGGTGTGCATTCATATCCCCGGCCAATATAATGTGAGTCTTTGAGTTATTCATGAAAGATAGATGTTTTTTTAAAGCATCTTTCAACTGGTTATTGCTCATAGGTGGTGGTGGAATATAAAGCGATATGAATGTGATTGATTCTATTGTATTAAGTGTTAAGATTGCTATTGCTTCGATGGGACTTATATCTGGTAAACTGATTTCTTTAAATGCAACATCATTTTTTATTAAAAACCCTACTCCTTCTTGTTTTAATTTTTCCATTTCTGTCACTTTATATGGGTTATCTTTGAATTTATGAGTAGGTTCTTTAATTGTTTCAGGTTTTGGAAAATGATTTTTATATATTATCGGTGTAGTTTTAGCTGTTTTAAGTGGTTGATAGTTTTTGAGATGGGCTGTTTAATTTTCAAAATCAGAATTAGGGTTTACTGGAGGGTCTAATGAAGGGTATTCAATAACGGATTGCAGTCTTATTTGTTGAGATCTGTTAGGCTTGGGACATTGTCTAGAGGCTTCTGAAAACGTTAATTTCCTATTTGCCATTACTGTTCGAATTTGATCCTGTCTTTGTCTTTCGGGGCAATTTTTATGATTTGCTTCATGTTCAGCAAAAGAGTGTACACATCTCTTAGCTTCCGATTTGCAATCTTTTTCGTTATGTTCTAGACCACAACTTTTGCATCTAATTTTAGCTTTATACGCTTTGGCGTTATGACCATAGTGCCAACAATTGAAACAAATCCTTAATGGAAAAATGTACACTTCAACTTTCGCCGGAATGCCGTAAACACTTACTGCTTCTGGTAGCTTATCCCCTTCTACAAAAATTTTAACGGAGTATGTTGATATCAGAACTTTGTCAACCATTCGTTTGATTCTTCCAACTTTTAGTACCTTCCTACTTGAGTATATGTTGCTCTTTATTTCACTTTCTGTTATGGACGGAGAAATATTCTAGATTACCCCAGTTGTTTGTTTAAACATCTTGGGAACATAGACATTGTACTTGAACGAATCTGCCAGCAAGTTTGAATTGATAAGTCCTTCTGCCTGTTTTGGTATGTGAAATGTCACTTTGAATCTGTTCTTGCCTGCTACCGTCAAAGTTTGGTAATCGCTAACCTGAATGTTATGTAACATTTTTGCTACTTCCATTATGTGAATCCTTTGGAACCTATCCTCATCATTCTTATGGTTATCGTGTGGTTTTGGCTCAATGGAAAATGTCGTGTAGATCATGTTCTTAATCCAACCGTCGTCATAATCCTTGTTATCTTTTGCCTTTTCTTTCCATTTCCTCATATCTTGCTGAAATTCATTACCCTTTTGATCTGTGTTATTAGTCTGATCTTCCTTTGGTATTTTTTTATTCGCTCCTTTGCTTGATTTCAACCTTTTCCCACCTTTGTCCGTTTCTTCATTTGAGTCAGAGTCTAACATTCCGGGATGCCTAAAAACCTGCTACATTTCCGGATCCTCACCTGGGACATAACCGTCATCTTTCATAAGAAAGGGAGGATCATCTCCTCCTCTTCCATCGCTATTCGCTTCCACCTGATTCATATCGGTGGATGCATGGAATCCCGCATCCTAAATGAATGCACTTAACCTTAACTAAAACAAATAAAAACTAATGGAGCACAGCTGTAATGTACAGCTAAAAAAAAGATAATTAAATGTAGTCAAGGTAAATCACTTCATTACTATTCGAATCAAAGCGGAAATCATAAGCAAAATATTAAAATTTTCTCTGAATAAATATCTACGCAAAACGTGTCGCGACTGGATAGTTCACAAGGTTATACTTCTCAACTTGCTATCATAACGGCTTGCGAATGGACAACTCATTAATTATGCTCCAATCGAAGACGTCATCCGGGTGACAGGCGAAGCTGCCAACAAAGAGCCCTTGTGGTGAATCCTCGTTAGGGTTGCCAGTTTTCCCCAACACTTAAGGCCCAAACACAATGTGGACGGAAACGGAACGGAAACGGCAAGTTTGACAGTTGTCACAAATGACGTCGATATATCCAATTAGAATCAACTTGAAGCTTATCATTTTCTATCCGACAAGCAGGTTTAGTCAGATTGGGCTCTTCCGCTGCCGTTGCCGTTCCGCTTCCGTTATCACTACGTTCGAGCCTTTACTGTTGTTATAAATCGGTCCAAATTGGCTCTCAAGCATAATCTAAAATAACCTTGTTGTCCTTTAAAAAAGAAACCATCATAATTAGTGAGTGGCCTCAATAGCATCTTTACTGTTGGTATAAATCAATTCAAATCGCAATTCGGTACTAATATTTAGGTATTTTACTAGACGTCGCGTAATTCAGCGTACCGTTTATCAAAACGTCCCCCGTGAATCATGGAGAGTGTGCGCTGTTTAGTGGAATACCTGTAACTAGAAAATAAAAAGAACTAACTTTATTGCTTATCTTGACAGATACGCGTATTTCGTCTACAATGTGCAGACTTCTTCAGTGTCGTATACTAATACTCGACTGAAAGAAAACCTTCGCCACCTGCCGTATTTATCCTATTTTCTAAATACAAACACTTGTACCTACAGCTAACATTTTTGTTTTGGACTCAGGATAGGTTAGGTTCGTTCTCTCAGTTCGTAACTCTCAGGAATTCGTACAACATCTTCTTTAATCAGGTCATATAAATGAAAATGAAGTAATGGTATCTTTCGACGTCACCGCCCTTTTCCCTAGCGTACCGATCGAGGACGCGATTAACCTTCTAGAAGATTGGCTTTTAAAACAAGGAGAAGATACAGCATGGAAGCAAAAGGTGCGAATGTATCTTAAGCTCACCCGACTTTGCATGGAAGAGAACTTCACTTTCAGAGGTTCATTCTATAAACAACTAAAAGGAGCCCCTATGGGGAACCCTCTATCCCCATTCATCTGTGAACTGTTTATGGCAAATCTAGAAACCATCCTACAAACGGAAGGATTACTTCCAACTCGTTGGTAGAGATACGTCGACGACATCTTCGCCGTAGTTAAACAAGAGGATCTCCCCTTAATTCTTCAAGCAATCAACAATCTCCACAAAGACATTAAGTTCACTCATGAAATAGAAAAGGATGGGAAACTTGCATTCCTCGACCTTCTAGTAGTGAGAGAATCATTGTCATCATCGTCTTTAGAGTTTGAAATTTTCAGAAAACCCACAAACACCCAAAGATTCATCCCTTACACTTCAAACCACTCTTTCCAGCATAAAATGGCCACTTTCCACCACATGATCCACCGGATGTTGACCCTTCCTCTCAATAAAACCGGAAAAGCCAAAGAATTAGCATATATCATCGAAACTGCTAGACTCAATGGTTACGAAAAGAGGACAATTCAAGCTATCATAAAAAAAAAGGAAAAACTTCTTCATAGGAAATCACAAACAACCCTTTCCGATTCACCTGACCCCTGAAACGTGTTTCTGTCCCCTTCGATAAAGATATTACGCAAAAGCTGAAACCTCGACTTAGGGAATTTGGCTTAGACTTAGTTTTCTCTAGCAGGCACAGTCAATTGGCATCGTTGTTAGGCTCCACCAAAGATTCAGTAGATATATTAGGCAGAGCAGGGGTATACAAAATAAAGTGTAAACACTGCAGCAAAATGTATGTAGGGCCTTGGCAACAAGGTTCAAAGAGCATCTAGCGGAGGTGACTAAGGCTGTCAAACAGACTGACAAAGGAATTTCACATAACTTCAAATCGACAGTTGCAGAACACATCTTTACGGAAAATCACGACATAACGACGAATGACATCACAATCTTACGGACTACCTCTACAACCTGGAAATTAGACGTCTCAGAAAGTTTAGAAATCAACAAACAACAGAACACAAATCTACAAAACAAAAACCAAGGTAACGGGTACACATGGCTCTTTAACTTAATACCAAAACGACATCAAAGCCGACGCAGTGGAGCACCCGCTGCTACGGAATAATTAGGTTAGGTATAAGGAAAAGGCGAGGTAGATATCAAGCATAATATTTGCTTTGGACTCAGGATAGGTTGGGTACAAAATGTTAGCTGTAGGTACAAGTGTTTGTATTTAGAAAATAGGATAAATACGGCAGGTGGCGAAGGTTTTCTTTCAGTCGAGTATTAGTACACGACACTGAAGAAGTCTGCACATTGTAGACGAAATACGCGTATCTGTCAATATAAGCAATAAAGGTAGTTGGAATTAAATGGAAATTACTAATCATTCTTCTTATTTTCTAGTCCCCCGTGAATTTATTAGATCTTATAATGCAAACCACCTAAAGAGTAGGCTCCAGTAGCATACTTACTTTTGGTTTAAATCGGTACTCTTATTTAAATTATTTATTTTGCGCATTAAACAGACGCCCAATACCAGACTAAATATTTAACTCACGTCAGTTGATTCTCAAAAGTGAATAACAAAAAGTTCTTAACTATACCAACACCGAAAAAATAAATCATATAATCAGTGGAAAATATTCACTTAACTTTCATGTGATTCAGGAAGTGGAAAATGCTTTGCCATATCAAGTGAATCTTATGTGTCCAGTGAACTGTAAATGATTAGTCAAGTAGAATTTCTTTTTCTATGTGATATTCATGTAAAAGTCACTTATTTTAGATTTGGAAAATATCTACATGTGTTTCCAATAGTAGCTAAGTGAAATATTTTTTGAGTGAAGGAATGTTACACTAATGTTTACCGTAAGGACGTGGCCACCCGAATAAAAAAGTATAATAGATTGACAATAAAATGTATTGTAACCATACAATAGAAGCAAGAGTGTGTACAATTGATCGTATTGTTCACGAAAACAAGATAACATTAGGACTTACTGTTTCTACAATAGAATCTATTGTAAATTGAGACATCAACAATAGAATAAAGTGGTTGTTATGTATCTTAACAATAATAAATATCACTTTTTTCTGAACAAATTTGAGTTAGTAACTGTAAATTGTATTGTTTCACTATTGTTGAAAATTCTGGCATATGGGGTGTATAGTAGATCTATTGTAATTTCAATGTGCTTTTTTGATTTGTCTGATACATGTACAGTAAGATTCATGGTTGGCAATACATTCTGTTGTTATTGGATCGTTATATTTATCCGGGCAGCGCCATTATTGACTCTAATGGAGAATGACAAGCTAATCACAAGCTCCATTTACTGGATCTCTGTGCAATTTTGCTTGCTCTGACCAGTCACAAAGTAGCAAATACGAAGCGTACGGTAATCTATACTATGATTTGTATAACTGAGTCAGTTGATAGCGATCAAATAACATTGACTTGAATCTATGAGCGTTAATGTTTGCTTTGGAAAATGGTCTTTTTCGGATGGTGATAAAAAAAAAGCTAAGACAGATAATTGCTTTTGATAAATTTCCCATTGAAGGTAATTATTTAAGCTTACTTGCAAAAAAAATCTACGCCCTTGCGAGCGGCCTTCCGGCAGCGTGTAGGCATGTTTTTGAGTTCTTTCTTCGTTTTATTTATCAATTCCTCCTTAGTTTTCGTGACAAAATTGTTGGAGTAGATCTTAAACTTCAGGTTGGCCCAGAAATTCTCGATGGGCCGCAGACATTGGGTGGGTTTACCGACTTGGGTACCACATCGATATTCAGCCGCTCCATCTCCTCCAACGATCGCTTCGAGTAGTGGGCCGACGCCAGATCCGGCCAGAACACCGCGTCTTAACCCTTATGGTATTGCTTGATGAACGACGGATCTTCCGGAAGGCATTTCGTACTATAAATTTCCCCGTTCACGGCCAGTCCGGAGCGAAAGAAGAGCAGCTTTGACATCTCCTTCTCGCTGATTGTCAGCCACAGCAGCACCTTCTTGGGGAACTTGGTGTGTGAAATGAACTTCACCTCGGAGCTCACTTCCATCGGGGGGAGGAGTAAAATACGAAGTGCCCTGCCAGTCGTTGCCATCCAGGGTGAGATAGGTCTCGTCGTCCATCACCACCATCACGTCGCGATTCACCGGAAAAATCGAGTTGACCATCTTATTCAGCCGCTGCCGCTGTGTCATTGCCTGCAGCTCCGATACCAGTGGACGTCACTTCCGCTTCCTGACCTGTATGTTCATGTTCACCAGGTACTTTTTCACTGTTTGGCCGGTTGAACCGACCCGGCCAAGCGCACCCAGCGATGTAGCCACTTTTCCCTCGGTCTTCCTCTTCAGCATCCTTTGGAGCTTCTTGTCGCTCAGGGTCGTGGGCCGTCTGGAACTGGGCTTTCTTTCGATGCTCTGATTGTTGTCCAATAGTGCCAAGATGTTGTAGATGCCGCAACGGGCGTATCCGGCGTCCACAAAGTGACGCACGATGTTCGTTTTCGATGCGGCGGAGTTCCGTTCTTTGAACGCGCACACTTCTGAACGGAGTTGCTTCACTGTTTTTGCCATCACGGTAAGAGTTCGACTGATAGAGCTGTCAAATTTTGTCTGCTGACTCATGGGTGATTTATTTATTTATTTATTTATTTATTTATTTATTTATTTATTTATTCGTCAACAGATAAAAATGTTTATCCCAATGACAACTAGATAACACTTAATTACATACAATAACTAACACATACATCTTCGGAAACAACGCTTATTAACATCACGGGATACATTAAAATTAAACACGTTATAGCAGAGGTTGAAAACGCGACACATGCTTAGCCCAGGTTCGTGTTTGCCGTAGTTGGTCCTTGAGTGCCGGTTTATAAAGAAAGATTGTAAACGTAGGTTTCGTCGTCGAGTGTTGATGTTCAAGAGACCAAGTAAAGTTGAACAGTCGATGTTTCCCTGAAGGAGGTCACCAACGAAACACGCTTTGGCCACCATACGCCTCCCTTCCAACAATTCCAGGCTGATGAGCTTACACCGACTTTCATAATTTGGCAATCTGCGAGGGTCTTGCCAACGAAGATGTCGCAAAGCAAAGCGTATAAACCTTCGCTGAACGGCTTCGATCCTCTGGACTGCATTTTGGTAGAAAGGGACCAAACGACAGCACAGTACTCCAAAAAAGGACGAACCAAAGAGCAGTATAATGCCTTCAGGCAATAAACGTCTTTGAAGTTTTTTGCGAAGCGGAAGATGAATCCTAACTGCGATGAGGCTTTAGAAACAATATAGGCAATGTGATTCTCGAATGACAGTTTGGAGTCGAGCATTACGCCCAGATCCTTGACTGTTGTTTCACGTTTCAAGCGTGTTCCTCGAAGGATGTACTCGTGGAGATACATCGTACGTTTTCGGCCAAAAGAGATAGCCGAGCATTTGGATACATTTAAGGACATTCTGTTGATCCGGCACCAGTCGTCGAACACTTGTAGTTCCTGTTGAAGAAAATCGGCTTCTTCTGGACATTTTATGACGTAGTACAGCTTTAGGTCGTCCGTGTAGGATAATTTCAGGCATCTGAGGACCAAGTTCACGTCGTTCATATATAACAGGAAAAGAAATGGACCAAGAAGGCTGCCTTGCGGAACGCCAGATGTTACTGAGAAGCTGGACGAAGCATAATCTGAGATCTTCACAGACATAGTTCTACCAGTCAGGTATGAGCGAAGCCAGTTCAACAATTGATCGTGAACCCCCATTTTGTCGTATTTGGAAATTGCAATCTCATGGTTCATTTTATCGAAGGCCGCAGAGAGATCTGTGTATATGGCGTCTACCTGATGACCGCGTTCCATTTCACGGATGACGAACGATGTAAATACGGTGAGGTTTGTCGCCGTCGAGCGCTTGGGCATAAAACCGTATTGTTCAGGAGAAATAGTATGTGAATAGTCATGGACCAGCCTTTGAAGAACAATTAGTTCGAATAGCTTAGATACAGCACTTAGTGCAGCAATCCCACGATTGTTAGTGACGGATCGTTTGCATCCCTTTTTGTGTATTGGGAAAACAAACGACTCTTTGCAGCATTCAGGAAACACACCGGAAGTTAATGACAAATTGAAGACCATAGCCAGGGACCCAGCCAGTGTGTTAAGGCAACGCTTCAGGACAATTGAAAGAATACCATCAGGACCGCATCCAGTTGCGCTTTTCATCTGCTTCCCTGCTAAAATCACCATATCACTATGGATACTGAGTGCAGATCCAAATACAAACAAACGGGGAACATTGCTAGTAGCTGCTTCAAGGCCCTCGGCATCCAGCATCTCGTCGCAGAAGACACTGCTAAACTGCGTACGGAACAAGTTGGCGATATCCGTGACAGAGTCAGCTTCGTGAGTGCCGTCAGTCATGGTGGAGGGTAAGCCGGTTTCCTTCCGTTGATCATTCACGAACCGCCAAAAGCTTTTCGGTTTCGTTTTGAGACGGCTCTGCAATTGAGACTGATGAGAGTTGTATAAGCTGTTATTGAGGTGTTTGTAGTCGTCGTTGGCGCGTGCGTAAATTGTCCTCGTAGAATCGGTGCGATATTTGTGTGTTTCCTAAGAGCAGCCCTTTTAACTCGTTTCAAATGTTTGAGGTCGGAATTAGACCAAGCAGGTTTGGGAGGTTTACGGTTGAGTTTCTTAGGCACGAATTGATCAACGGCGTACAGCAAAATGTTACACAAAGTCGAGGCAGCAGAATTTGCATCCCCGTTTGCAAGGGTCGTGTTCCAATTCACGCCGGCGAGAAAGTTATTCATTTCCACGAAATCAGCTTGGGTGAAGTCATAATAAACGTTTTCGATGTTGTCATGGAAGCTGTACTTAGGATTAAACTCCAGTGTCAGTAGCAGGGGGGAATGATTTCTGCAGCTTTTGACAAGCGGTGTCGGAGCTTGAAGAACGGAACATCTTTGACCCAATTCTTCGCTAATGAAACAAAGATCCAGCAAACGGTTATTCGCGTTCGGAATGCCATTAACTTGCCGAAGTCTGGCGGTAGAATAAGCATCAAGCAAGGAGAGCGAAGCCGGTCTGAATGACGAACAGGAATTGTCTGGATACCGGAAGCCGTTAGTATCGATATGCCATGAAATCGTGCTGAGGTTAAAATCTCCCACGATAATGATGTTGTCGCTGGGTCCCATTTATGACACGATCCAATCCAAAGAAAGAGCGTGCTTTTCGATAAGGCTGCTGTCACTAACATGATCGGGGGGAATATAGACCACACAGATAAACAGTGTCCCGGTTTTAGTGGATATCGCCACCCAAAGATGTTCAACCGTTGAGTCCTCTGGAGGCTTCAGAAGTCGAGATTAGAATTTTGAGCGCACGGCAAGAAGAACTCCACCACCAGATTTCTTGTTGCTATTGAGGGACGATCGGTCTTGCCGGTAGACATAATACGTGTCGTCGAACAGTTGCTTCGATAATGTGTTTATGTTAAGCCAGGTTTCCGTGAAGGCGTAAACATCGTAGCATGCGTCACTGCATGCCAACTGGTACTCGGCAAGCAAACTGTTGATACCACCTACGTTCTGGTAGTACAAAAGGGCTTTCAATGAGGGGGCAGAGAATTCGACAGGCAGCGATCTGAAAGATGAGGTAGTTTTGTCAGTGCGGGTGAAGGTAAATCCATGAAAAATCGGCAATTTTTGTCCATTTTTTGTAATGCAAACGTTATGCGAGAAATAAAGTTATTGTTTACATATTATTCTCACGCATCAACTTCTATTCGGGTTCACTACCCAAGCTGTCGTACCTTAGCTCAGTCGGTAAAGGCGCAGCTATAAAGCAACACCATGCTGGAGGTGGCTGGGTTCGATTCCCGGTCTGGTATAGGAATTTTTCGTTAAGGAAATTTGTTCGACTCCCTGGGCATAGAGTATGATTGTACTTGCCACACAATCATACTAATGCAAAAATGGTACCTGGCATCGAAAGCTCTCAATTAATAACTGTGGAAGTGCATTTAGAACACTAAGTTGAGAGCAAGCAATAAGTTAATTGTGAAAGCAATAAGCTTGAAATGCTAAAGAAGAAGAACCCAAGCTGTTGCTCGATCTAGGCAGGATCATCAGGGAAAATTTACTGGGATCCGGTTTAGGACTGACCAAATTGATGTTTGGATTGAGAGGGAACATTCTCCTTCGGCAGTGGACTGTATGTTGGTGGAAGAGATAAGCGTCAATGGAAAAATGATGTGGGTTTTCATGCGTGCGCAATTAGCGCTTCCAACGGGAGACACCAATACCAAAGGATCCACCATGCACGAAAAGAATTCTTGGGCACATTTCGTGAATGTCTATGCTCATCCTACTTTAAAACAAAATAAGCGTTCCGAAACCGTACAACGATCTCACCATATTTGGTCAATTTTATTCCAGCAATTTCACAAAACAGTGCAATGTGATATAGCAATGTATAAATTTTAAGCTATTCGAGAGGCTTGCGGAAGACTTGTGATCCACATCAAGGAACAAAAAAAATTTGTATTCTTCACAGACAATATTTTGAAAACAGCTCTTCAATAAAAGGTAAAATTGATCAAGTGCTTGAAATATATAATAGTTCATAATTATAGAATGGTAATGAAAACAATGGTTGGATTGCTTTCACTTACAGTTCTAATTTTTCAATTTAATTTACAAAACATGACAATTGATCATCATTCAATGGCGACTCCATCCAGTGAATCCGTATTTGCTATGACGTTTGCATTCACTGGTCCTAACCCGTACCTTAACAGTTTTAGGATCCACTCTTTTGTAAAATACGGAAATAGTCGTATTATTGCTTTGTGTATGAGAAATAGATCCATTGGTATTATTGATATTTTATACACCATACAACGGAAGTACGTTGTAGTAAAGTAGTGTTCTACCTTACCTTCTGCCTTGTATTGATTGAGCGACGTTCGATCATAGTTACATTTTTCTGCACGTTTGAACTCAAGGGGCATCAGAAAAGTCAGGGGGTAGTTCAAGTGCCTTGGAGGAGGGATGGGGGAATCAAGTGGCGCAAAGGGTAGTCAAGAAGGGTTTGGGGTGGTCATGGGAATTCGAGGCCGTCAAAGGGGTTCGTGGGATTTAGAGGTCAAGAGAGGGAGATCATGGGCGGTCTATGGGGGCTCAGACCTCGATTGTGACTTATTCAGATTATTCACTATTTTACAAAATTTTGAGGTTATTTATGAACAAGATTTTTCAGGTTTCCATTCTGAATTGTATTATTTTTTTTTTTTTAAAGAATTTCATTCAGTGTATGAGTTGCTACTTATTCAACAATATATTTATCTCACCTCATGCCTTATCATTTTTCTTCAAACACTCATTTATACCATGTTGTGCTGAGTGACATCAATCTCTGTGAATGTGGACAATGATTCTATTTAGGTTCGAGACAGACAACCTAATGCAATTATTCGAGATGTTTTAAACTTAGGCGATCTGTTGTTTATGAAACTTATGCATGTGTTTTGGACTAAAAATAGCTTTAGATTATAGTTTGCCTTACCTATGCCTATATGAACAACTTTAAAGAAGTTTTTTGTGGTGTTTTTTCTTTGCTCAACACACACGCTTGGACAAGTGACGTTTTACTGTGCTAAATACTGTTTGCCAACACATCGTCGCATCGTTTTATTGTTTACCTAAAATACACAAAAATGCAATGGCAATGCGTCAAATTTCTTCTTACATCATCATTCCAAAAATGAAATTGGCAAACTGGTTGGTGGATGAAATAAGGATGTACCCTGTGAAGCACGGAAAAAGTGTGCATAAATCAATTGATTTAGTGAACAATTCGAAGAACGTCGAGATGCGACTGGTTGAGATACTTGTATCTTTCGACGTTACTGCTCTTTTTCCACTTTTCCTATTTCATCTGTGGTTTGCGTGAACATTTGAAACGCTGTTGCACCCCACCAAACTATTGAAGCATTCACTAATGTGGCCGAAGTGTGAATGAACCAAAACTACTTCATGTTCAGAGGTGAGTTTAACAAACAAAAGTTTGGACTATGTATGGACAGCAAGCTTTTACCACTTTTGGCCGATATTTTCATTTTATTCTATAGTTTGGTTTTCATTTGGAACTTTGAAGTACAACTCGAAAAACAAAAATTAATCCTACGATTTGGGAGGCGCAACGTCGACGACATTTTAGCACCATCTGTCACAGTTTCTTGAGCTGTTAAAATCATGGCATAAAACAATCAAATTCACGGTTGGGAAGGAAAAGGATGGGAAATTGCCTTTATTTGATTTGATGATTACGAGGAAAGAAAACAACTCACTGAAATTTGGTATCGACCGGAAACCGACATGCACTTTATTATATCCTAACCTAACTAAACTAGACAGTACATTTTAAGTTTATAGTTCTCAACTATAAAGGTAATTTTCGCAACAATAATGGAAGTAGTCATCAACGATAATGGAAAGTATCCATAGACGGTTCATAATGATGCATGTAGTTCCGAAATGATCAAATTTTTCATTCATTCTAAATGTAATGTTTCGAATGGTTGTTTCTAAGGGCATCTTCAACGGCGATCCAAATCGTGGATTGAAATTATTTTTCAAGACCAAACGCAAAAACATCGCTTCCACGGTGTTGTAAACTTTGTTTTATACTGGATCTATTTTGCATCATTTTAAAACTGGTATATGTTTTGATCTATTCTTGCAGCAATTTGGGACAAGAAAAAACCGTTCCAGAACACTACACGCTACTTGATAATACCAATTATTAAGTAAAATTTCAGCTTTTACTAGACAATAACTCAATTTTATTGAGTATATTCTGAGGTATATTTGTGAGCCGAAAAGTAACCGTCTCAAGTAACCATGAAGCTCTGTATAGAAACATCAATTTTGCATTATATTACGATATAAGTTTATGGTATAAAGCAGTCTAATCATACATGCGTCCTTAAAGTAGAACTTAAGTCGAAAAGGGCCCCACTCCTGTCAAATTAAAGCTAGCGCACATGCTTTATTGAAGCCCGAGAACAACTATATTAAGGGCATAGTTACTTTTTCAGCAGTTGAATTACTGCTTCTACTGAAATGTTCTATTGCATTTTAAAAAGCAAATATAGAGCTTGGGATATTTTGGAAAAAAAACATCAAAAATGTATTTAATTTTCTTCTATTTGAATTCATTTCCTCTGTTACGTTTTATTTAGGGATATTATTTCATATTATTCATCTTCGCGTAATATTGATGGGATTATTTTTTTATAAGCTCAAATGTCTTTCCTACGTCGGGATTCGAACCAAGGCTTCTCACGACTGATCGATGAATGCCGGTTGCGTTAACGCTCTTATCCAAGAGAGCAATGGAATTATATAAGACAACTGAGGAGCATCCCCTCTTTGTCGTTCTATAAAAACATATTTCATGCAACTAATTTTAGAATTTTCTTGCTAAACACGTCGTCGAGACTGCGATACCAAAACCTTTTATCAGTGCAAACCTCAACCCGATATGAGTTACAAATGAAATCATACCCACCACCGTTCATCACACAACAAGCCAACATAATTTTCATACCCGGTGCAGGTTGAAACTGGATCATAAAAGAAAATGATAAATCATATATATGAGAATGAAGATTCCTCGTTGAAAACACAGCTCAGTCCTCTGAATATTAACAACCAGAAAAACATGCAGCCATATTTTTTGCTAAAATTTTAGAAACCAAACATTCTGTTGCTAAGTCCAAGGTTAAGGAGAATGAAAATGATGATTCTGGATCTGACAAGCAGCCCAGCTCGATCATATGTTTCTCATTTCTAAAGTCAAATTGGAAAATGTCATCCAGATGATACTGCACCAATGCTGCTTTTTAGCTAGCAATGAAGCATTTATTGAGATAATGCAATAATGCATCATTTAATGCGTATTTAACGTTAAGTTGTTTGTAGAAATATAGTAATGCATCATAACATTTTTAATGTAGAGGTAATGCAACATAGCATGGGAGAATGTGATATGGCATTACTGTTGCTGATAGTCGGTCGAATTATATCATGCATGTGGTTACTTGGGGTGTTTGCTGCGTGTGATCCTGGCGGCAGACAAAAAGTTGTGTTGCTCGGTTTATTGATAGATTGGTCATGATAAGCTCTTGCAAACGTACGGAAACGCCGATAGTGCATCTCGTCGTAGGTTTGCGTGTGGCTAAAGTAGTCCTGGAGCAGCTTCTGATGACCGGAACGGAAATCACGGTCGACGTTGGGGCGTCATCCAGGATGTGACCCTCTCCGTTTCGACTCTTGTTAACCCGCTGCCAAACTACAAATCAGCATTATCTAATATCGTTTTAATGAAATGCATGCATTCAGACACTCACACTTCAGCCAAACGAAAGAACAAGTATTTCTTGTCGTCAGCTAACGACGCACTATTGGCATTAATAATTATTTGGTCAAGCCAATCAATGGTAAAATGTTTGTGAAAAATCTGCGATCTCTGAAAAAAAAACTTCTGATCTCTCATGTAGAATGATCGACAGGATGACAGGTGTTGGCAGGTTTAACAACAAGAAATACAACACCGGTGCGGGGAACGCAAAGTTGGTCTACTTTAGCTAGTTCTATTCAAGTTACGTTGATGCAAATCAGGTATAAAGTAGATCTAAAAATAGACCGCCGCTGAAGATGCCCTAGGGCAATTTTGTATTTTGTGACAGCATATTGATTTAACGAGTTTACAATTTAACGAGTTTACGAGTTTAAAGAGGACCCATGCATAACTGAACATGAGGAACATGTTTTAAAAAGCACAATTACTTTGTTGGAATGATAAAAGTAAAATCAGCGCAATGAGTATGTCCGGCTGGTATACGAGAGTAGAAGAAAGCAAAATTGTTTACCATTGTGGTAAATGTTCTAAAATTGCAAGGAAACAACGAGCAAAGCAACATCAATATGAAAAACGGCAATATACAAATGAGCCGTTTAAACTTGAAATGCATATTAAACAAGAACAGACAGTTACTGAAGAAGATGCGCCGACAGTTCATGAAACTTTCGATGATTTCGAAGATGTTGACAATGAATATGATGAACAAATGATCGATGCAGATAATGAAACTTATCAAGACAGCAAAAATAGCCATGACGATGAAGAAGCAACTGGTGATGCTTTTATTTGAGACAGTGATGATAATGGTTGTAATGAAAAAACAAGAAAAAATGGTAATGAACACGAGAAGAATTCAAACAGTAAAATATGTTCTGCTAGCTATTCGAACAGTGAAGATGTTCAAATCAATATGACTAGTTTACAAAGGAAATGCTACAAGCAAAACATATGTAGTGCAAGTGCTAATGATAGCACTTCTAACGTAATTGCTGCAACGTCATCACCTACATTGAATCCACCAATTTTCTAGATGGTTCATATTTCTGTAGTAAATGTTATCTTTCATTAACACATTTAATGCAAGAATTAGCTTTCTTTTCAAGCGATAGCTATATTGGCACGTATCTGCGGAATTTTTACTATCATTTTCAATGTTGGCAATCTCTTCAAATATCATCGCCGGTATTGAACTATTATACGATTAAGTATCTATAAATTTATCTCTATGTTTACGAATGTAAAATACAAAACCTACACACTTCGATTTTTTTACAGAAATCTGTAAAAATTTACCGAATTCTCAACAGCTGAACGTTCGGTTATCCGATTTAACGGATTTCGGTGAAATTTTACAGTAAATCTGTAAAAAAATCCGTTAAATTAGATTACCGAACGTTCAGCTGTTGAGAATTCCGTAAACTTTTAGAGATTTCTGTAAAAAAATCTAAGTGTGTACGTTGTGATTGTTACACGACGATGACAAACGAATGAAAACCAAACGGACTACTTTGTCGATGATAATTTATTACCACCGAGAGGCAGCGTGCACCTCGTTTGTTACTTCCAACAAGACGATATAACACCACTAAACTATATGAAGTAATGTGTCCCTTTTATAGGGGACACGAAGTACGGATAAATAGTGCCGTAAGTACCGCATCACTACAATGGTGCATACAAGGTGGGGTGAAAAGTAACCTCCTTGACCACCAAAATGCGATGCTACGGCAAAAAAAAAATATAGTGCCTTGTAGTCCATTCATATTTAGGCATACACGCCAAATTTCAGTGCGATACTGCCCTTAGTTTTGTTTTGACAGCTGATTTTTGTTGACGTGTTTGGCATTTATTTATTTATTTATATATTTATTTATTTATTCGTCGATAGATAAAAATGTTATCCCAATGACAATTAGATAACACTGAATTACATACAGTAACTAACACATACATCTTCGGAAACAACGCTTATTAACATCACGGGATACATTAAAATTAAACACGTTATAGCAGAGGTTGAAAACGCGACACATGCTTAGCACAGGTTCGCGATTGCCGTAGTTGGTCCTTGAGTGCCGGTTTATAAAGAAGGATTGTAAACGTAGGTTTCGTCGTCGAGTGTTGACGTTCAAAGTGGAACAGTCGATGTTTCCCTGAAGGAGGCCACCAACGAAACACGCTTTGTCCACCATACGCCTCCCTTCCAACAATTCCAGGCTGATGAGCTTACACTGACTTTCATAACTATCTACGAGGGTCTTTCCAACGAAGATGTCGCAAAGCAAAGCATATAACCTTTGCTGAACGGCTTCGATCCTCTGGACTGCATTTTGGTAGAAAGGGGACCAAACGACAGCAAAGTACTCCAGAAAGGGACGAACCAAAGAGCATTATAGTGCCTTCAGACAATAAAAGTCTTTGAAGTTTTTTTTGCGAAGCGGAAGATGAATCCTAACTGCGGTGAGGCTTTAGAAACAATATAGGCAATGTGGTTCTCGAATGACAGTTTAGAGTCGAGCATTACTCCAAGATCCTGTTACTGTTGTTTCACGTTTCAAGCGTGTTCCTCGCAGGATGTACTCGTGGAGATACATCGCACGTTTTCGGCCAAAGAAGATAGCCGAGCATTTGGATACCTTTAAGGACATTCTGTTGATCCGACACCAGTCGTCGAACACTTGTAGTTCCTGCTGAAGAAAATCGGCGTCTTCTGGACATTTTATGGCGTGGTACAGCTTGAGGTCGTCCGCGTAGGATAATTTCAGGCATCTGAGGACCAAGTTTACGTCGTTAATATATAACAGGAAAAGGAATGGACCAAAGTGGCTGCCTTGCGAAACGCCAGATGTTACTGAAAAACTGGACGAAGCATAATCTGAGATCTTCACAGACATAGTTCTACCAGTCAGGTATGAGCGGAGCCAGTTCAACAATTGATCGTGAACCCCCATTTTGTCAAGTAGTTTGTGTATTTGGAAATTGCAATCTGATGGTTCATTTTATCGAAGGCCGCTGAGAGATCTGTGTATATGGCGTCTACTTGATGATCGCGTTCCATTTCACGGATGACAAACGATGTAAATACGGTTAGATTGGTCGCCGTCGAGCGCTTGAGCATAAAACCGTGTTGGTCAGGAGAAATAGTCTGTAAGTAGTCATGGACCAGCCCTTTGAGAACAATTAGTTCGAATAGCTTGGACACTTAGTGCAGCAATCCCACGATAGTTGGCGATGGATCGTTTGCATCCCTTTTTATGTATTGGAAAAACAAACGACTCTTTCCAGCATTCAGAAAACACACCGGAAGTTAATGACAAATTGAAGACCGTAGCTAGGGGCGCAGTGAGTGTGTTAAGGCAACGCTTCAGGACAATTGAAGGAATACCATCAGGACCGCATCCAGTTGAGCTTTTTATCTGCTTCCCTGTTAAAATCACCATATCACTATAGATAGTGAGTGCAAGGCCACATACAGACAAGCGAGGAACATTGCTAGTAGCCGCTTCGAGGCCCTCGGCATCCAGAATTTCGTCGCAAAAGACACTGCTTAACTGTGTACGGAACAAGTTGGCGATATACGCGACAGAGTCAGCTTCATGAGTGCCGTCTGTCATGGTGGAGGGTAAGCCGGTTTCCTTCCGCTGTTCATTCACGAACCGCCAAAGATCTTCGGTTTCGTTTTGAGACGACTCTGCAATTGAGACTGATGAGAGTTGTACAAGCTGTTAGTGAGGTGTTTGTAATCGTCGTTGGCGCGTGCGTAGTTTGTCTTCATAGAATCGGTGCGATATTTGTGTGTTTCCTCAGAGCAGCCCTTTTAACTCGTTTCAAATGTTTGAGGAATTAGACCAAGCAGGTTTGGGAAGCTTACGGTTGAGTTTCTTAGGCACGAATTGATCAACGGCGTACAGCAAAATGTTACACATAATCGTAGCAGCCAAATTCGCATCCCCGTTTGCAAGGGTCCAAGTCAGCATGGGTGAAGTCATAATAAACGTTTTCGATGTTGTCATGGAAGCTGTACTAAGGATTAAACTCCAGTGTCAGTAGCAGAGGGGAATGATTTCTGCAGCTTTTGACAAGCGGTTTCGGAGCTTAAATAACGGAACATCTTTGACCCAATTCTTCGTTAATGAATCATAGATCCAGCAAACGGTTATTCGCGTTTGGAATGCCATTAACTTGCCGAAGTCTGGCGGTAGAATAAGCATCGAGTAAGGAGAGTCATGTTGAATATGGATAAAAACGATTTTCGTTCTCTCATAAAACATTATTTTTTCAGAGGAAAAACGGTGAAAGAAACAAAAGAAAAGTTGGATAAGTATTATGGAGCAAATGCTCCGTCAGATTACACCGTTAAATATTGGTTTCGAGAGTTACGCGGTGGCCGCAACTCAACTACCTATCAAGTCCGCATCGGCAGGCCCTCCGATGCGGTTACAGAGGACAATGTCAAAAAAGCTCATGAAAAGGTGTTGGCAGACCGGAAAGTGAAGGTGCGTGAACAAGCAGATGCCACAAAGATTAGTACTGAGCACACACGCCATATTTTGGGCAAGACTCTGTATATGAAAAACTTATGCTACCGCTCGGTGCCGCGCATGCTCACTCCTTACCAAAAACACGAAAGCGAGAGCACCGCGAAACAGTGTTTAGACTTGCTGATGCGGAATCGGAAGGACTTTTGGCGTCGATTGGTAACTGTTGATGAAACCTGGATCCACTATTACACACCAGCGAACAGAATGAGTGCCCGGCAATGGACTGAAGCCGGAACAAGTGCTCCAAAGTGGCCTAGTGAGGCTCAATGGATCGGAAAGATTTTGGCGTCGGTTTTCTGAAATTATCATGGCATACTCTCCGTAGACTAGAATGGAAAGAATAAAACCATCAACAGCGAGTATTACTGTGCATTATTGGAGCAATTGAAGGCCGAAATCGCAAAACGGCCTCACATGAAGAGAAAAACAATTTTGTTTTTGCCAGACAATGCGCCGGCGCACAATAGCATCACAACCACGGCTAAAATCAAGGACTTACGGCTCCAATTGCTTCCGCATCTACCGTGTTCACCTGATTTGTCTCCCTCGGACTATTATCTCTTCGCAAACCTCAAAAGATCAATAAAAAATTCTGCTCACGCGAGGAAATCATCAACGCCGCGGAGGAGTATTTTGCAGACCTTCCGGGAAATTACTATTCGGGCGGGATCAAGAAGTTGGAAAACGGCTGGAATAAGTGTATCGAGCTAAAAGGGGACTACATTGAATACAAGAAGAAGAAAAACAACTAAAACATTTTTTTTTCATTCCGCGCCGACAGAGATGTTCCACGCTGCCCACGTTAGCTACAATAATAGCATCAGGCTGTTTGCTTGCTAGCCGATCTCGAAGGATAGAAACAATCAACGCTCCTGGGGGGGCGCGTGTTTGGTGCTATCAACACAACAGCAAGCACGCCGTGTGCTGTTTGAGATCAAACACTGTGCTATTCCGAGTATTCATAATAACGTCTTAATTTCTATTACTTCACTAGGACTTTCGGTAGCTTAAGATGCTGAAGAATGACTCTCCCCATCCTCCTTTTTTTCTTCTGTTTTAATATTTTAAACTTATTGCCTTTTACATTTAGCTTATAGCAGGCCTTCAACTTTTTCGAGATATCGATCCACGTAATTAATTTAGGTGCTACCGATGCCAGAACCATTTTTGCATTAGTATGCTTGTGTTGCAAGAAAGTAAATATCGCAATACTTTAGGTCCCGGAGAAATTTTCGATTTTATACAGCATGAAGTATTTCGCTCCATTTATGCTCCATTAGCTCTCCCTGCTCTGAGCAACACGTTATCTTTGAAAACTAATTAATTAATTTTAATTATTTCTTTTGTAGGTTTGGTTCAAAAACCGACGTGCGAAGTGGCGAAAACAGAAACGAGAAGAACAAGAACAGTTCTCCAATTTCGAGATCAACAACAAAATTCGCAAGTTCATCAACATCCCGGTAAACACACAGGAGAAACTTCGCCAACTGCAATCCGAAATACTTTCCAAGGAGAAGATAGTGAACAAGTTCGAGGACATCAGTACCAGTGATGATGCGTCTGATGTGGAAGTAGTATGATGAGTTAACGAGAACAGAAGCCGTTAAATGTTTGCTTGTTTGCTGAATGGGATGGCGTATGATTTTCTAATGCCATATTGTACATAACTTTAGCATAGATTAAATAATCTTCTCGTCCGTGTTACTGCGTGGTATTCCATAGTCAGCATTAGTAAATCATCCGACAAAAGTCATCAAAAGTTTCATATTTGATTATGTAGGTTTTTTATATTAAATTGGAAGATTAACTAAACAGTGACTGAAAAATTTCGAATCGAAATTGGGAAAAATTAGAGGTGTACTTACACACTATTCTCAAAATAGCAGATAAATCAATGCTGACCTTTGGCGTACTTCGATTCATATGTAAAATCATTGTTTTCATTTATTGTATTTATTTGTTATTGTAGATATTTATTTCGCTTTTTTAAGCATATCAACTTATCCGAAAATGTTTCAAAATACTAACCGCTAAGGCGCAAACTTGTTAATGAAATTGAAAGCCGCAAATAAGAACTGAGATTTATACCTCCACCACAGAAGTATCCATATAAAGGGAACGTAAGATTAATAATAGTAGATGGCCTCCGGTAAAAATAATTGGCTTATCTTAATCAATGTTCTTGGTGATAAAAGAGCAGAACATGGTAGACAACGATGACGCTGCTTAATTCCATACAATTCAAAGGTAGCAAAACGTAGTAATCTATTACATATTTTGAAATTTTCCGTTTCATAACCTAACTTTAATTTGTGATTAACAAGCAAATGGCTCCACACAGTTTCTGACACTGCGACACACTTGGACACTGCGACGACACTGAAAAAGTCTGTAAGTCACAAACGAAATAAGCCTATCTGCCATAGGATAATTTTTTTTCTAGTGGAATTTAGAGGAAATCGCTCGCGTTTACTAGGGATAGTTTGAAAAAGTGTTTCAGTCTTTTATTTATTCATTTTTTTAAATTCATCAAATAGAGTGTAAATTTAAATTTTCCTTGTTTTCCAATTACAATTTTCCCACTTATACTAACGCAAAAGCGTTTTTAAAATAACAAAATTTTCTCTTGACAAAATAAACAACTCATTCTTTGGCAATAAAAATCCATAGCCTACCATGCTGGAGTTTTTGATTGACTGACTGGCTCATTCGAAGCCAGAGTTTTTTTTTAATTTACTGCAAAATTTTCACAAGCAATCATGTAATATTACATCAGTCCATGATTTAAGTGCATAAAATGAATACTAGATTGACGGAAAATTTTAAATGTTCGCTCTTCAGTTTTCGTCTTACACGTTTGTAAAACGCGTTTTGAATGTCCTCCTAAAAGCAAACTAATTTGGTTAAAAACTAACACCGCACAAACCATTTGAAGTGAACATTCAGCAAAAAATGTGAAAAAGATGTAAAGTTTAAAATTTATACTAAATCGATATTCGCCTGGTTGACACATGGCTAGGTATAAACGAAAACTGTACTTGCTACGATAAAAGATGGAATATAAGTACACAGATCCAAAAAGTTGTGTGAATTTCTGTTCAATATCATGCACATAAATGGAGCGTCACAAAACATACAAATTTAAGGTATAAATAGTGTAAAGTTCTGGGACATTCCATACATTATCGATAATGTTGTTTGCAAAAGCTCTTCTTTGTTAGAACTATTTCATGCAAGTTGCTGCTTCGTGTGGAATGAAATACAATATCACATGCTCTAATAATTACATCACAATGAAAATTCAGTTTTTTTTTCTGCGTAGCGTAGAATAGACTTTAAATATTTATGCGTAGTTTAATGGAAATTCATTAAGAACCAAGAATAAAATGTTTTCCACTACCAAACTACAAACTAATAACATTGAAATTTCTTAAATCTGTCGTTATTTAAACCGATTGAACATACAATTCTGGTTAAGTGGATTATACTCCCCATTTGTTCGAGGAGATTTTTCAGGTAGGTAATTTGAAACTTGAGCCTGTAGTATCCTTGAGCATATCAGTGACATAGAGATGCACAGATTTAATTAACACACGCAAAAAATAACCGCAGTAGAAACTACCATTTCAAGGATAAAATTAAGCACAAACACCAACAATTTTCACCTGACTATAAGTGCGTTTGATTTTCCTATGCCTGCAATTAGATCAACCATGGTGCGGTTGATATTAATATGAGATCTGTCAAATATACCACAAATGTTGAAGGTTTTACCATGAACGTAGTAAATTTGACTGAAATGTCATGGTAGTTTTGAAGATAGGCATAGTCGGGTAAAATGGTTGTTTCTACTACAAGATTTTTTTCTGTGCAGATGTAATCCCATTGAAGCACTCTTTCTACTTGGTAATATGCCATTTCCTACCCAAATAATCACGAGGCTATAATAGCATGCATATATAGGGCATATGCATTACGTTTAGTGCATAATTGAAGTTGGATTAATGCTGAAAAGGGCCCCCCTAAGATCGGTTTTGCAAGCATCAGATTTTGTTATGCCATAAGACATTGCTAAAGTAGCATTATTGCATTGGTAAAGCTAATCTAACGCTTCATTACTTGACAACTGTTGAACTGACACGATCCCGCATTAATGATGTCGAATAAATGCGATCCCGCATTAATCATGTCGAATAAATGCGATCCCGCATTAATGATGTTAATTTTGGGTTGAATAAGTGCAATAATATAATGCTTGTGGTTACTTGGATATTGCTTACTAACAAGAACAAAGAGAGATCCAAATAACTGCCATTGATTAATTTGCATTAGTGTATATAGTTGTTGCTTGGTGGATTTTGAGCACTGATTTAAAAACCGGCAAAAGGATTGAGAATCAATCACACTGAATTCAACTATCAATTTTCATGCGGGCGTTGATAAAATGTTGACATCATAAAATGAGAACATGATCGCACTAAAGAAGGGACAATAAACTATGTACAGTATTTCCACACAACTTGAATTCAGTTTAAACTTTATGGGACATTAGCATAGTTTTTATACTATGCTTTATGTTAACATCGTTAATCATAAAAATGATTACTTTTTAAACTATCGATGATCTATCCGAATTACTATTGGGAAAGCAAACCTGTTGTTCATTGTTTACTAGCCTTTTCACACAGCGTACAGTAGAATAGTTTTTTGTTTTTTCTCTATTTTTTTCTCTATTTGATTTTTGTTATGTTTTATTTGTTCGTTATTATTTATTCTCACAATCTGCAAATTCTACCAAAAAAATCGATTGATAAAAAGATAATTAATGTAGAAGTTAACAAAGTTGGATTGGTTTTATGATTGGTTTAATATTGGATTGATGAATTTATAAAATGATGTAAAAACCAAATTTGAATTCCCCATACTAATTCTCATTTTGAAACTTAACTATTGGAGGCTTATTAGGACTTAATTTGAAACTGCTCAAGCACTTGAGAGCTAGGTTTTCAAATTTGCATGAATTGGTCTTAAAAATTATCATCACAATTGAGTCCACAGTTAGATTTGGTCTTAAAAATTATCATCACAATTGAGTCACACAGATAGAAAAAAATATAATAACCATCAGAAACACGCAAATGACATACAAAGCGCAAAAAAACGCAATTTAACAGTTTCAGTTTAATTTAAGGAACACTAGATGCATATGAAAAGAAGATTTTAAAGAGGTATATTTTGGATATTTTGAGATTTTTCTATTTTTCTTAATGCATCAACATAATCAAATTCATCATAGATGCCCTACGGAAAGGTTTGTTGATCGTTCTCCTTCCAACATGGACAACATGTCAATCTTGCAATATTCCATGCAAATATTTGTGTCTTAATTCTCAGTTTGTTAGAGGCAGCCTGTGTCGAGCTAAGTTATTTCATGATGTATATTCATTGATCGCGCATCATTTGCTACAACCTGATCTGAAAATTTCCCTACACCCGACACTTTTTTTTCGCACAGTCGGTATTTTCCTCATAATGCCTTCAAATAATTTAAAAATGCAATGCTATTTGTTTTGAAAGATGGATTCAAATTAAATTGAGATACCAGAACCACGTCTGTAAGTATGGAGAGGATAAATAGAATAAACAACTGAACTTGTACATTGAAGATGGAAACTAATCCCACACCCCATCTGTGATCTCTGTCCAATTATACAGTTCTGAGATATAATGAAAGGGCAGCTACGAAATTCACGGTCTTCAAATACTTTTACGTCACGTTTACACACGATGCCTGCCTGCGTTTCAGAGTTGATCTATTTTGATAATTTCTTATATATAAAATCATTGAATCAACCTTCTACAACCCAGGAGATTTGAATCTGTAAGCTAAGCTATACAATCGCCATGAATCTTATGTTTCGAAAATTCTAGTAATTGATTCTATTGACCAGATTTTGAATTTAACCATGACTATGTACCAACCCAAGCGTCTTAAGACCACTGATAATAAGAACCAACTTCGTTTTAATAAGCATGCAAAAAAATGCACAATTAACGACATATCCACCTAGATTTCCATGGCACACTGCATGATTGATAACATGATAGGAATGTGTTTAGCATACATTTCTGTCAGGCATCCATGATGGATTTGATCCACATAACATAATTAGGAAACATCGCTGAAAAAAAAACAAAAAAAAACCTTAAGAACACCAAAATATACCTTTCTAAAGTTTTCACATCCTTTTTACTTTATTTTAGATTTACTTTGATTTTTACTTTATTTTACCTGAAAATTTCAAGTTGCGGTTTTTTGTGCTTTGTGAGATTTTAAAGTTGGAAAATAGCACTATTGTTTGTGTTTCTCGCATTTTTTCCTCACGGTCCAGATAAATCTTTCTAACTGCTACGCCGAAGTGTTTATGGGATGCATTTTCATCATGAAATAGTCTAATCTTATACATGATTCTTTGTGGAAAATTTGAAACAAAATTATAAAAAAGGGTTTTAATCCAAAAGTCACTTGGTAGAATGTGCCAGAAGTAGAGTCGGTACAATTCGATCACAGTTTGGGCACATCTTGAAACAACTATTGTCACTATTCTAGCATATGATAGAAAAAAATTAAATTCAATAATATAGGTGAGCTCTGTGACCTAAACTATTTCTCAATCATTTTTCTATTTTTTTTTATAGCTTCAGCCTACTACGCTGTGGAATTTTCACGTCGACGAAAGAATTGTTTATCAAGTTTTGAATACATGACTGTGAAGTGTCGTCTTGGCACCACTTATACGTAACTATTTGTCATTGTTAATTTATAAAGTTTATTATAAAAATAAACATGACTGAAAACATGAACAGTCGAAAATGGTTGGGTTTATAGTTATTCAATTATCACTGTGGGATCGATGCCAATCAAAGTCAGTGAATTTTTCTCCAAGGTCACGTCTTACTTTGGAAGGGGAGTATATGCTGATGGGTGAGCAATTCACCAAGATGAAGCTGCTTCTCTGACATTCGGTTGCCTTTAAGATGAATATCGCTAGAATACAAAAATTGGCCCTATCATGGCCGATTTGCATCACCACTCCGAATCTTTGAAGTCTCTAATCTCTGAAACTGAAAAGGTTTCACATGCTAAAATTTAATAGGATTCCAACAGCACTGTAGCATACCCATTATGAACAAAACATGTAATTTTCTGCGTTATCTAATGCACATAAAGGGAACGCTGGATTTGGCAGAAATTAATGGGATATTTCATGTATGCCAGATAACGCTTGAATCTAGCTTATCGGGCGTAGCGTTTTGTCTATTGTTGCGCGAGTGATCGAGTGAGCATCAGAAGTCGTGGTTCGCCAGGTAAGATCGGTCGGTAGTGAGGTACATAATTAGTTGTGATCCAAATTATTCGTTCGCTATGCTCGTCGGGCTCCCTATCTTGGAACAAATAAACCACTGTCCCATTTTGTAAGGGACTCCAATGGCATCCGGACTGTTTGTGTAGATCGGTCCAAGTTGGTACTCAAGCGTTGAGATGAACTCCCTTGTTTTCCTAATGAAATACCACTATCACATTCTGTGAGTGACCCCAATAGCATCCTTACTGTTGGTTTGAATTGGTCGAAATCGGCTTTCCAGCATTATAAAACATCTCCTAGTTTCCCAATGAAAAACCACAATCCCAGTTGGTTTAAACCGGTAAAAATCGGCTTTTCAGCATTATTTAAAATCACTTTGTTTTCCCGATGAAAAACCACAATCAAACTTTGTGAGAGGCCCCAATAGCATCCTTACTGTTAGTTTAAATCGATTCAATTCGGAAATCGGTACTAATTACACTTAACAGCTTATCATTTACCAAAACGAACCCTGCTGCTACCCAATCCTGTTATCCAAAATCCCAGTGATTTCTCGTGGAAGTGCAGTGGATTCCGCGACTTCCAATAAAGCGAGTTTCACGTCAACATATTCCTACCCATTCCCTACTTGACCTGCATTCGGGCGAGGCCGGCACCGGTTTTGCCTTAGTTTGGGATCACCAATTGTTACACATTGACGATGTAGGTATGTTAGTCCCAAGCATCATCTGTTGCTTCTCTGTGTAATAACAACGGAGTAGCAACCTCGAGCGGTAAATCATGCTCATGCTCAGATAACGCCTGAATCTAGTCTGTTGTATGAAAGATTGCAAACATTGGTGTGGGGCGCATGAAAGATTGCAAAAAATTTGGTTATATACGTTTTCTGGGGGGGAATAGGGGGGAAATTTTACACGCCTGTTAAAATTCATTATTTTTTTCTGTGTACAAGTTTGGCGTGTAGAATCCGTAGTTGCTTAGATATGAGCCTTCAAAAAATCACAGTGGAAATGCCAATCGGCCTTCATCTTCACATGACCTAAACTTCAATGGATCGTTCTGTCATTGGAACTAGATTGTGGAACAGGAACCGATGCTAAATAAAGGTTACAAGAATAAGTAGAGCAGCAGACTAAATCAATAAGCGAATCATTGAGCACTCATATACCGGTTCAATCAAAAAAAATTATTAGTAACACATACACCGTGCAATGATCGTTTGTCTTATGTTTGACATTTACACACTACTGCCATCTGTTCAATTTACTACTCATCACAATGTGCTATTGACATATTATGTCTAGACAAAATAGTCAAAAGGTCGGAAGTAACATTTGTAAACAATGACTTCTAGCGTATATTTCTGGGATCTGCTTGCTCCGACAAACAAAATAGCACCAGAAACAGATACAGGGAGTTATTACCTTCCCGTTGCACATAAAAAATGAATATTGTTTTATTAAAAGTTTTGCCCTTTACTTCTAAAAATTGTTTATTTTTCATTAAATTAAAAGTAAAATCATCTACTACAAAAATTATGTTTTTGATTTGAAAGTGTATTTTTTCGGTTCAGTGGGTAAATTTAAAAGTGTGTTCTTTTACAATGAAAATTGTAGAACTGTCAAATCCACTAACACACAGCAAGTCGTCGTCCTCGTCGTCGTCATCGTCCTTTGGATTTTTTCGCTCGATCATATTGCTACAGTACAAACAAGTAGGAAAGTTTCAACTGGATGACGGCGGTTGAGAATTTCAATAACGATGCCAATTTCAGCCAATCTCTGTCTGAAGGATGGGTACGTTACTACATGAATGGTAATGTTTTAGTTAAATTAATCATCCCGTTTTTTTATGCAGCGCTACCACAAGCGACGACGAACGGCAGCAGATGCCAAATGTTTCTCGGGTGCATTTGGGTGATAATGGCCGACATTTATATCTCGTAATGGAAAACATCACGAAAGTTCTGCTTGAAAGTTCATTTTGCAATAAAATAATTTGCGCCGATTTTAAACAATGCCACGGTTTTGATTTGACAGTTCTACAATTAATCTGAAAATAAATCCTTTTATTTTAAAACTTTTTTTTATTTCAATCCAAAAAGCACATTTTTATTTTTATTGCATAACACTTTCTGGGCGAAAGTTCATTTTGGAATAAAAATAATTTGCTTTCGTTTTCAACGATGCCACGGTTTCGATTTGACAGTTCTACAATTTATTCTGAAAATTTCAACTTTTAAAAGTTCAGAGCAGGAAATTTTTGAATTGACGGTTTGAAGGTTTTTGTCTTGAAAGCAAACCGCTTTCTACGAAAAAGAACCAATGCAACTTTTCAATTTTGGCAATGGTTTTTTTAATTTTAATAATCATTATTCTTTGTGTGTGGTATTGGACATAGATGTTAGCAACATGGCATTTCCAGGAAATTTACGTTTTAAGTCATTGTTTACAATTGTTACTTTCGACCTTTTGACGATTTTGTCTAGATGTGATACCATTAGGCTTTTTGACGTTTAATCACTTTTCCCTTTCTGGCACAGCAGCCTAAGAGGAATGATGGTTTGTTGTCATCCAAATGATTTTTCTTTTTACTTGTTCTCCTTTGATATAACTGGCGCTGTGCGTGCGTTAAATGTCACTAATATCGAATTCGTTTTTGAACGTAGGTTGGAACTAGTTCCAACCTACGATACCCGACCTTATTGCCAGTGCAAACCTCAATCCGATACAAGTTACAAATTAAACCCTACACAGTGACGTTTAACACTAGAAATTGAATTATGGAGAGTGTGAGCTGTTTAGTGGAATACCTGTAACTAGAAAATCCAGTCGAGTATTAGTACACGACACTGAAGAAGTCTGCACATTGTAGACGAAATACGCGTATCTGTCAAGATAAGCAATAAAGGTAGTTGGAATTAAATGGAAATTACTAATCATTCTTCTTATTTTCTAGTTACTAGAAATTGAGATTCATACCCCCAAAGAAGTGAGAATATGGCTTGAGTACTATAAGCAATCTGCTTTTATCGTTATTTTTTAATATAACTTTGACATTACAACACTGATCTAAAACGGGCTTCAAAGTGAACTGTCCCTTGTTTTTTTTCTTATATAACTTTCCCAATATTGGACTACCCAGTTTCAAGAATAAAAAACTTAATGAACATCATAATTAACAACCTTATATAATGTGTCATAAATTCATTCCCCATAACAAATTAACAAGTAATTTCATTCAACGACATGCATTCGCGAAACCTCAATTTGAAAACAACCTACCAAATGGTATAAAACCTAAAACCCTATGATGGCTGATCAAAGTAATTCAGTCATTCAGAAAGATCCGTAGAAAACATCAAATCGTAATAACCTGGTTCAGTTTAACATTTTTTCTTGACAATTTAGTATGTTTTGTTGTTATGATTGATTCAAACTGTACAAGCAACAATGAATATGAAACTAGCGATTTGAAATTGGTTCACTGTTGTAGAACCCCTAGGTCCAAAGTACACCTTGCAGTCTGCACCTTGCTATACACTCTAGCGCTTTTCAGTACCTTTCGGTATTAGCATAGACTAACTGATTGATTGTTGGTACTAGTATCTTTGGCTTTGTTTTGATTCGCTATGTTATTTTGACAGAATATTTCGACAAAGATTTTTCATTAGGGCCTAACTGACAAACGTAAACAATGACTTTTTCCGCGAATTTCTCGTCATTGAAAACTCCCCTAATCAAGCCCCTGCGCTCGTTTTGAAGAGGAAAAGTTCATCTATCCGATAGAATTGGAGACTTACATGAGTAGCCTTTGTGCCACGAGAAATTTACGGAAGAAGCCATTGTTTACGTTTGTCAGTTAGGCCCCAATGAAAAAGTTTTGTCGATTTGAGGGTGTTTTGGTGCGAGCTACGTTATTATTCAGCTTGGGACCGTGCTTGGGCCGGTGTGCTAGTACTTCCTGAGCCAAAAAATATATTCCTTTTCTTCATGATTATCCAGCCGCTGGTAGTGCTAATTTTTTTCCGTTAAATTGTCAAAACTGCTTTTAAAATAACGAGTCATGTATTATATATTCGTGTAGTATGTCAGTGTTCAACATCTTTATCTATCAATCTATCTCTTCTCCATAGATGTAACTTGGATCCAAAATATTTGTAAGTTCAAATTCATTGAAATCATACTAGAAACAAGATCTCCCACACAGCAAGATTGAATTGCTTATCACATTGTAAATGTTTCCAAGCGGGCGCTGTAAATTGATGCTCGGATTGAATAACAATGATAACGTTAAAATTCGTAATAAATCAAAAATGAACATGTACATTAAAATAAAGATCACAAAAAAACAAAAAAAAATTAAGCAATGCTTCATAAGTGTTTATGCACCTGCAATCATATTTTTATTTCAGTATTTTTTAAACATAAATTGCAATATATTCATATATTTATAGTATAGATTCGCGTACCAAATGTATTTCCAATGTATAAACAAGAAGGTCTAAGAATAAACGATAATTCAATACAGGAGCATTAGCATCGTTTTATTATAAAATCATGTTTAATTCAGCAATAGCGAGATGAGATGGCAAAGATTCTAGAGCATCTGCTTGAAAGGCATTCACCAGAATGAAGTATTTACCCGAAATATAGTAACGTGTTATTGATCTTTTGTAAATATCCTTTTTTACTTTCAGCATAAAAACCATTTGCGCATCTGAGAATGAAGCTTCTACATATGAGAAATAATTCGTTAAATATTTACATAGCATGCCACATAGAAAAGAATCAGATATGTACACCGTGTCCAATATATTCTCATACAAAAAAAAAATTGAAATAAACTCTATTTATTTCAAATCGATAATCCAGATTTTATTGATAACTTTACCCATTATATTGCAATATAATACTGATCAACTACAGCATGTGTTTTGGAATAACACCGCCTTTAACCTTCTTGACCAGCTCCAGACGTTTTTCGAAACCGTCACAGGCGGCACCACGACTTCCATCGGCATTTCGTCCCAAGTTCGTTTCATTACGGTTTTGAATTGGTTCATATTAGACGCCCTGTGGTCATTTACCTTCGCCAGCATGTATGACCATACGAAATAATCCAAGGGATTCAGATCTGGTGAACTGGGAGGCCATTCATTCTTGTCCAAAAAGTCGGTCAAATTTTCTCGGCACCAGCCCTGAACGAGATTTGCAGTATGCGATGGCGCTCCGTCCTGCTGAAACACATAGTGATCATCTCCAAACACCTCTTGTACATATGGCTTGACAACTTTCTCCAAAACTTCCGTTTTATAATATATGGCATTCACTTTAACGCCTTTTTCGATGAAAACCAGTGGTAATTTGCCTCGCTTGCAAATTCCTCCTCAAACCATCACTGACGCAGCACTTTGGAACCGTGGAATATTCCTATCACTCTCTGGAACAGTTCTCGAAGAGACATTGTGGGATTGTTGCAAGACGAATAACTTTTCGTCGGGAAAGATAAATTCTTCCCCACGGTGCCGCGACAAAAGCAGACTTGCTCTTTCGAGCCGTTTCTGCTTGGAAGGTTCCGAAACTCCGTGAACCTTACGTTTCTTGGAAGCTTGGAATCCGAGGTTATTTTGCAGTATATTGTGCATTGACGATCTCGAAACATTCAGATCGGCGGCCATTTTACGTACAGAGCGCTGTAATTTTCGTCTAATCCGTTCCCTAACCACTTTAACAACTCGTGCAGTCCGCACCGTACGAGTACGACCGGATCTCTTCCGGTCATCCAACGAGCAGGTGTCACGGTACCATCGGATGGTTCGGTACATAAAATCCCGCTTTACTCCGAGGTTTTTCAAATTTCTGAAAATAGCGCCCGGCGCTCACCTTTCAAAAACTTTTTTATCATTACAGCACGAAACTCCTTCATCGCTGGTAAAATATAAACACCGAATGAAAACAATCGGACATATCCCAAAAGCGTTTGTATAAACATAGTGCAAAACTACACCAACACATACGTGAAGCATGTTGAATAGTTGCACGACACCAATGCAAAAAAAAGTGCATGAGAATATATTGGACACGGTGTAAACAAGCATTTAAAAAAATAAAAACTTCCGCTCTCCATTGATGTGTTTTTTTTAATTGAATTTGTTATTAAAATGTATGCGCAAAAGTACAAAAAACTACAAGTAAAACTACAAACCAGATCTTTGGAAAATTTACAGATTTATTTGTAAAATAATTACCGGATTATTCGATGACCGCATTGGCGGATTACAGTTTTTTTTCGGTAATCGAAAAAATCACCGAACTCATTACCGAACGTTCAGCTGTTGAGAATTCGGTTAAGTTTTACAGATTTCTGTAAAAAAATCTAAGTGTGTGTGGATGCTGTTTCATGAACTCCGACAATGTTGGGTGGATCAAATCTAGGGTTTTTTTTTTTCATTAGGGTGAATCTACAATTGAGAGATTCTCTCCGGGCTCGCTCTCTTTCGTTCATATTCTTATCACCTTTACGTTTTTCATTTTACTATTTGTAGAGTATGCTAGCCAGCACTGTTGTGTTTTGATCTGTACTAAAGAATCCCTCGAAAGTTTTATAATGGCGCTGTAATGAATGAAAGAGAGCGAGCCCGGAGAGAATCTCTCAATTGTAGATTCGCCCTAATGAAAAAAAAACCTAGAAATATGTGACGTGTTCTACATGCTTGCAACAATGTTGAGGAGCTCAGTGCCACGAATGCGGAACTTTTTAATGAGATAACAGTTTTCATGAAAGTTTATTTTAGTTTTTGTTTTTACAATGAATTTTTATTAAATAATGGTTTATTTTCAATTCAATTGATTGTGTTTTAGTTATTCCTTACCATATTGATAAATCCAATGCCTGTCAAATAAAAAAAGAACACTTCCCGGCAAAGTGGTTAACATCCATACCTCTCACACCAAAGTCACGAGTTCGAATCTCACCCCCGGACAAGTTACAAAAATACCTTTAGGTGTTTGACCGACTCCGACGGAAGATAAAACAGCCCGAGGCTGAAAATCTCGATAATCAAGGAACAAAACAAAACACTTCTGATAATTTGCAAATTTGCTTTTCATGCAAAAGTACATTTTCCAATTAGCCTATTGATAAATATAAGAACTTTTTTTTTTTTTAAATTTTGTATCTTGTATCTACTAGATAAGACTTTAAATCATCATACAATTCAAAAACGACACACGTAAACCGCTTAACAAATTATAGTTAAATTTGTATTTTTACTTAAGCGGGCCACCTTGCCCCACTTTCTCCATATGAAAGCCATTTTCTTGACACTTTCCGAGAATCCCGTGAAACTGTCCAGAAACGGCATTCGATTTGACCACACATAAACTTGTTGAACCCTCATGTGATTTAATGTGTCGCATGATGGGTTTGCGACCTTCAAAACTCTTCTATTCATTTAAGATATCTCGTACATCCCGAATAAAAAAGTATAATAGATTGACAATAAAATGTATTGTAACCATATAATAGAATCAATAGTATGTACAATTGATCGTATTGTTCGCGACAATAAGATAACATTAGGACTTACTGTTTCTACAATAGAATCTATTGTAAACTGAGACATCAACAATCTAATAAGGGGGTTGTTATGTATCTTAACAATAAAAAATATCACTTTTTTTCTGAACAAACTTGAGTTAATAACTATAAATTGTATTGTTTCACTTTTGTTGAAAATTCTAGCATATGGGGTGTATAGTAGATTCATTGTAATTACAATGTGCTTTTTTAATTGTCTGATACATGAACAGTAAGATTCATGGTCGGCAATACATTCTGCTGTTATTGTATATTATTAAATTGTAAAGTTGCCACCACACGGCGCTTGAAATCTTTGCTGTATTTTACTATGTTATAGCCATTATAGATATCTATTTCATAGTTCTATGAAATTCGAGAAACGGTTTTGCAAAAATATGAGCTATGAAGTAATAGAAGCTATGAAGTAGAAATCTTTGCCGCAGCGCTATAACTTATTTGTTTTTCGATGTACACCCGGTTGATTTTCTTTGTAGTCGCATATATTCAGTTGCGAGCCTTTAAAAAATAAATTTGAGAAGTAATCATGGGCACATTCGGCAGCTATGGACAAAGAATGAAAACTGCTGCAGTTGCTGCGTATATCATATTGAAAAGGTGGATAAAACGAAAAACTCGCAAAGTCTGGACAAAATCATGGATTGCTCGTCTTGAACGTAAAGGAATTTGAGCTAATCTACTGAAGTTATGAAGATCCTGATCAATAAAGGGTGATACGGTCAAAATTTGGTCAAGGGAAAACGCGTGTAAATCGGTGAAATCGTTTATTTAAAAAATTAAATTAAATTTCTTTTTCAAGTTCAATTAGTATAAAATTCAGGAAAAATATTCAGTTAGGCTTCCGCTTTTCCAAATCCGAATTGCCGGGCCTTACGCTTGACCCCTGCCATCAGATTTTGTACAGCCACCTTGTCCACCTTCTTCGCCGCAGAAAGCCAGTTTGCCTTGAACTGCTGCTCGTCCTTAGCAGTTTTTTTGGTCTTCTTTAGGTTCCGCTTGACAATAGCCCAGTATTTCTCAATTGGGCGGAGCTCTGGCGTGTTGGGAGGGTTCTTGTCCTTGGGAACCACCTGCACGTTGTTGGCGGCGTACCACTCCATGGCCTTTTTACCGTAATGGCAAGATGCCAAATCCGGCCAAAACAGTACGGAACAACCGTGTTTCTTCAGGAAAGGCAGCAGACGTTTATTCAAACACTCTTTCACGTAAATTTCTTGGTTGACAGTCCCGGAAGCTATGAAAATGCTGCTTTTCAAGCCACAGGTACAGCTGGCTTGCCAAACCAGATATTTCTTTGCGACAGTTTCGTGTGCTTGAAAATATCTGCTACCTTTCCCCTTCCTTTTGCCGTATAAAACTCCTGTCCCGGAAGCTGCTTGTAGTCGGCTTTGACGTAGGTTTCGTCGTCCATTACCACGCAGTCAAACTTCGTCAGCATCGTCGTGTACAGCCTCCGGGATCGCGCTTTGGCCGTCGTATTTTGTTTATCATCGCGATTTGGAGTCACTACCTTCTTGTAAGTCGATAGTCCGGCTCGTTTTTTGGCTCGATGCACGGTTGTAGACGATACACCCAGCTTATTTGCGGCATCTCGGAGAGATAGGTTAGGGTTTCGCTTGAAACTACCGGCAACTCTCTTTGTCGTCTCAGCGGCTTCCGGTTTTCGATTTCCCCCCGATCCAGACTTCCTGGCTGTCGACAAACGTTCCCCAAACACTTTAATTACACACTTAGATTTTTTACAGAAATCTGTAAAAGTTTACCGAATTCTCAACAGCTGAACGTTCGGTAATCCGATTTAACGGATTTCGGTGAAATTTTACAGATATCTGTAAAAAAATTACCGGATTTCGGTAAAATTTTACCGAAATCCGTTAAATTTGATTACCGAACGTTCAGCTGTTGAAAATTCGGTAAACTTTTACAGATTTCTGTAAAAAAATCTAAGTGTGTACATTTGTAACGGTTGATTTGGCAACTTTTAGCGGTTTTGCCAACTTTGCGTGCGAGTAGCTCGGATTTTCGCGATGCGCGAGCAAAATTTTGATACGCTGCTCTTCTTGCTTGGACGGCATTTTGACAACTGAAGAGTGAATTCCAAAATCAAAATAGGAGCAACATTCTACACACACACACCTTCAAAATGAGGGGTGTTCAGGTTTTTTAAATGCAAAATTGAAAGAAATACGTCAAGTTGATATTGACCAAATTTTGACCGTATCGCCCTTTAGTTCAGGGAAATTCTTCAGAGAAGGTCTTCAGCGAAGTTAATGGAAGTTTCTTGGAGAAATTCGGGAAGGTCCATTAGAGAAGTTCAGGGAAGTTCCTCAGAGAAATATAGGGAAGTTCCTCAAAGAAGTTCGGGGAATTTATTCAGAGGCGTTCAAGAAAGTTCTCCAGAGAACTTCAGATAATTCTATAGAGAAGTTTGGGAAATTTCTTCAGAGAAATTCAAGAAATTAATTTCAGGGAAGTTTTTCAGAGGAACTACAAGGAAGTGCTTCAGAGAAAATTCAGGGAGGTTCTTCAGAGGAATTTCAGGGAAGTTCATAAGAGAAATTAAGAAAAGTTCTTCAGAGAACTTCAGGGAAGTTCTTCAGAGAACTTTAGATAATTCTGCAGAAAATTTCAGGGAAATTCGTCAGAGAATTTAAGGAAAAAAAAATTAAGGAAATTCTTCCCAGGAATTTCAGGGAAGTTCTTCAGATAAATTACAGGGAAGTTCTTCAGAGGAACTTCAGGGAAGTTCTTCACAGAAATTCAGGGAAGTTCTTTATAGAAGTTCAGGGAAGTTCTTTAGAGGAACTTCAGGGAAGTTCTTCACAGAAATTCAGGGAAGTTCTTTATAGATGTTCAGGAAAGTTCTTCAAAGAATCTCGAGGATGTTCTTCAGAGAACTTCGAGGTAGTTTTTCAGAAAACTTTAGTGAAGTTCTGCAGAGAACTTCGAAGAAGTTCTTCAGAGAACTTCAGGGAAGTTCTTCAGAGAACATCAGATAATTCTTCAGAGAAGGTCGGGAAAATTATTCAGGGAATTTCAGGAAAGTAATTTCAAGGAAGTTCTTAGTACTTAGCTTGGCATCAATATCCCCTGGTCTAGACATTCTTAGGATGATTAGTTGGGTCACACAACACCGGATGTTGCTCCGACAGCTCAATCAAGCAGAATTGCTTTTCCTGGTCCATTTTTGCTTTAAAAATACCGCGAAACACACAAATTAGCAAACAATTCAAACGAACTGTCAAAAAACTGCGACCTACGAACTATGAACTATTCCGTCCGGATGGAATAGTTCATAGCCTACTACTATACCAAGAGTGTACCCACGACAATGGACACGCTTCTATATCATAGCGAAAAACTATCGCTTGCAAGTCAAAACTATGAGCTATCACAACATAGTTTAGGTGTTCCTATGAACTATTACATAGTTTTCTAGCTTATAGCTCACTATATACAAGAAAAAGCCTTTTATTGTATCGTTATTTTTATCCGGTATTTTCTATGAAATGACACGCAGAGATAAGGTTTATAAAATTATTACCTCGCCTTGTCTGGTTATAAATATTGTATTGCTTATTGTTTTGATAGCCATTGGCATTTCCAAGCTTAGCGTTTATCAGCGTATTTTCGGCCCTCCACTTCTAGATGAACTTCCATAGATTGAACCCAATCTATGCTATCTAATCTAATCTAATCGCACACTAGCGCAGCCAATTCTTGGGAAAATGACGACTTCTTGAATGCATCATTTTTCTTGTAACCAGCCAGGCCAACTGCGTAGCATGTGCTACAGAGAGAACTCCAAGAAATTGGGCGATTCCAGGAAGAGTATCTGAAATCGCTCTACTACTTCGAATCAAGGGAAGGAAGAAAGTATGGACCTCCCGTACCAAACGCTTCCATATAGTTAAATAATGTTATATGTATGTTATATAATAGTATTTTTTTTTAATCAGTTCGTTTATCTGTTAGGCTCAGGCGTGTGTAACACTTTACGGAGCCGGTATTCAATATTGTTATTAACAATGTATAATTTTTCAATTTTAGTAAAATGGGGTGCCAATTACTCGTGGCTAGCTCGAGGTTAATGGGTCACAATATCGTTTGAAAGGGGCTAGGCAGGTAACTTATTGAAGGTATTGTTTGCTGCTCATGGTTGCGACATCTACCAAATCCTTGGTCCCTGTAGTCCCTTTCAGGAACTAAGCCGCAGATGGGTGACCACTGCTTGCTGGGCAGGTACAAGTAGCACTGAAACAAAAGTATAATATAACTGGGACACAGTGGCAGGGAATTTACTAGACTGGAGGGGAGGGGGTGATGACATTACACTCTTAGATCAGACAAACAAAGGAATTCGTAAATCGCTTGCATGTAGGGGAGATCACGCATTCCCAAAACATCTCTTACCTCCCGGAAGGGTTGTCTACCTCGAGCCACTAGGGTATCCAATAGTCGTGCTCTGGAGGCATCATTACCCGGGCAATGCCAAACTGCGTGATCGATGTCATCATAACCGGTTCCGCACCTACATATGTTGCTATCGACGAGGTTAATTTTGTAGAGATGTGCGTCTAGTGAGTAGTGGTTGGACATAAGTCTTGACATCACACGAATGAAACCGCGACTTACATCCAGACCTTTGAACCACGATCTCGACGGAACATTTGGAATAATGGAATGTAACCACCGCCCAAGAGAATAACTTGTCCAATCGTTTTTCCAACTTTGAAGAGAACTCTGACGTACTAATGGGAAAAATTCATCATGTGAAATTCTTCTTTCAAAAATCTCGCCTTCTTTTGCGCCCACCTTTGCTAGAGAGTCCGCCTTCTCATTGCCTGGAATTGAGCAATGTGAGGGGACCCATGCAAAGGTTATTCTAAATAATCTTTCGACCAACGCACACATCTGCTCCCTTATTTTTGAAAGAAAGTAAGATGAGTGCCTCACTGTTTTCATCGACCGGAGGGCCTCAATAGAACTGAGACTATCCGAGAAGATGAAATAATGGTCTATGGGCATGTCGGAAATTATCCCCAATGCGAAATTGATTGCTGCCAGCTTAGCAACATATACAGAACAAGGTTTCTGAAGTTTCCGGAATGCAGATGAGTATTCATTATAAACACCGAAACCAGTGGATCCATCAATGCGTGACCCATCAGTGAAAATTCTTCTATTGCAATTGACATGTTGGTAGTTTTTAATAAAAATATGGGGAATTAAAATAAGTCGAAGTTGATCTGGAACTCCTTGAATAGCCTGTTCCATGGAGAGATCATAGTCAATGGAGGAACTGTGATAAGGGAAGCGTACACTAGGAGAATTATAGCATGGAAGACTAATATCGGATGACATATAGTTAATATAGATTCGTAAGAATCTAGACTGGGTGCTCAATTCGAGCATTTCTTCGAAGTTTTCAATCACAAGGTTGTTACTGATTCCACACTTAATCAGTATTCTAGATGAGAGCTCCCAGTAGCGGTTCTGTAAGGGTTTTACCAACAATCAATATGCAACTAGCGATTTGAAATTGGTTCACTGTTGTAGAACCCCTTGGCCCGAAGTACACCTTGAAGCCAGCACCTAACTATACATATTTGCGCCTTTGTTTTGATTTGCTTTGTTATTTTGACAGAATATTTGAGTGTGTGTTCGTGTGAGCTCATTATTAGGGGCGTATTATTAAGCTTGGGACCGAGCTTAGGACCGATGTGCTAGTACTGACTGAGCCAAGAAAAATATCGTATTTGTTAGGGACCTACTGGTCTTAGAGTTAGTCTATGGTTTTACTCCTGCCAGAACCTCCAGGCTCATATTGTGCGTTGAATGCATACAGCCAAGGGCAATACGTAGACAACGATATTGAATGCGTTCCAATTTGATGAGGTGGCTATTTCTTGCCGAGAGGAAACAAAAAGAGCCATATTCGAGAACTGAAAGAATAGTTGTTTTATAGGGTTTAATGAGGTCTTCCGGGTGAGCACCCCACCATGTCCCGGAAATTGATCTTAGAAAATTGATCCTTTGTTGACATTTCTGTTTCAAATACGCAATGTGAGCACTCCAAGTGCATTTCGAATCAAACATGACTCCAAGGTATTTGAAGGTCAAAGATTGGGTAATGTCTCTTCCCAACAGCTTGAGACGCAGTTGGGCAGGGAACCGCTTTCTAGTAAACACTACCAAATCGGTTTTATGCGGTGAAAACTCGCTCCCCAAATTACTGGCCCAGATGGACAGATTATCTAGGGAATTTTGCAGTGGTCTTTGCAGGATTTCCGCACGTGGACCTCTAAAGGAGATCGCAGCATCGTCTGCAAGTTGTCTTAGCGTGCATCTATTTTCCAAGCAGTTATCAATATCTTTAACATAAAAATTATAAAGCAAGGGACTTAAACATGAGCCTTGGGGTAAGCCCATGTAGCTAATTCTGGAAGTTGTCAGTTGACCTAGGTTAAAGGTCATTTGTTTTTCTGACAGTAAATTATACAAAAAGTTATTTAAAATTCCTGGTAAACCACTACTGTGCAGACTATCTGCCAGTATAAGAAACTGAATCAAATGCGCCCTTAATATCCAAAAATACTAAAGCCAATTGCTCCTTGTGTGCAAAGGCCAGTTGTATATCAGATGAAAGCAACGCTAAACAATCGTTTGTTCCTTTGCTCTTTCGGAAACCAAATTGCGTATTTGATAGTAGGTTGTTTGATTCAACCCAACGGTCAAGTCTTGATATGATCATTTTTTCTAACAATTTCCTTAAACATGATAGCATAGAGATCGGACGGTAAGAATTGTAATCAGACGCTGGTTTCCCAGGCTTTTGAATAGCTATTACTTTAACCTGTCTCTATGCGGGTGGAACTATATTTAATTCCATGAGAGTGTTATACAGGTTAAGTAATCGTCTTTTAGCGATATCAGGGAGATTTTTTAAAAGGTTGAATTTAATCATATCGCTTCCCGGAGCAGAGTTTTCGATGAAAGAAGTGCCATTGAAAATTCCAACATTGTGAATGGTTCGTCCAGAAAACCGTTACTTCGGGTGGTATCCCGTAAATTCGGTTGTGTTGGGACAGAGTCTGGACAAACCTTTTTAGCGAAGTCGAATATCCATTGCATGGAGTATTCTTCACTCTCATTTGAGGATGAGCGATTTCGCATGTAGCGAGCCTTTCTTCAAAGCGTTGTCATCGAGGGGTCTCTACACAGAAAAAATTCTTGTAGTAAAAACTACCATTTTACCCGACTATGCCTATCTTTAAAACTACCATGAAATTTCAGTTAAATTTACTACGTTTATGGTAAAATCTTCAACATTTGTATTATATTTGAAAGACCTCATATTGATATCAACCACACCATGGTCGATCTAATCGCAGGCATGGTAAAATCAAACGCATTTATATTCAGCTGAAAATTGTTGGTGCTTGGCTTAATTTAACCCTCGAAATGGTAGTTTCTACAGCGGTTTTTTTTTTTTTTGCGTGTAGATAGTCCCTCTACAAACGAACGCCAGTTATTGCGTTTCTTTGCTTTGAAGTAAGTTTTTAAGCTTTTTTTTCAAGCTTGAGGTACTTATCAAAAAGCTCAGATGTTTCATGCCTACGATAATCTTTAAACGCATCGGATTTCTTAAGATACAACTTAGTGCATTCTTCATCCCATCCAGGGGTGGCGGGTCTTCTTTTGAGGGATGCACTTGGAACACGTCGTTTACTGAGCTTCTAATGCACTTTTGTACATCTGTTCGGAAAGGAAACGGTACTCTTCTAATGGTGGAAGAGGATCGGTAGAATCAATTAAGAGGGTTACCGCCGATGAAAAATGTTGCTAATCGATATGCCTCGTGGGGTCATAAGGAACATGGATTGACTGGTCTGTTTTTTGAAAACTATTTGTGATTGAGATAATAATTGGTAAGTGATCACTACCATGGGGATCAATCTAATGATAGTGAATTAGAGCACGGGCTCATGTCAAAATCTCCTGGCAGGAGGTTTTGCTATTCGTGTCCCCTTCCCCAGTGTTCAAGATGGTCAAGTTGAAATCGTCGCATAAGTCATAGAAAATACCCGCTCTGTTGTCATCGTATTGTTCGCCCCAAGCAGTACCGTGGGAGTTCAGATCGCCCAGAATAAGAACTGGGGATGGAAGTAATGTAATTGAACTCCAAAGCTGACGGCGGTTTACACGGATAAAAAATCGTTCCGGAATACGTCAACCTCGAGTCATGAATTTCAGAACAAGTCAAAATTTCATTTACGAAAATACACCATGAACAAAAGTAATGAATACGTGAACTTTGTTCCGCAAAATTAATATAACGCTAAAGTAACGTAGTTGCATGCAACGTGTGTCATGAAAACGTGAAAACTTTTCTTGGTAATCATGATTTAGTTCACGTATTCATGATTAATGTTTCCAAAATCGGATTTATATCGTGATACAGTTCACAAAAGCAGCCACGTAGTTCACGGACTGTATTTGGAACGACATTTTTGTTCATGAATATAAGAACAAAATTCACGAATTTATAAAATAACATGAGAGTATACTTTCGCATGAGGTGTAGAAAAAATGCTAAAGGTATTCGATTATACGCATGCATGCGTATTGCATTTTATTGTAAGTATGAATTAAAAACAAATGAAAAGGAATAATCATTGAATAAAATTATCGTTAAACAAAAAAAGTTAAATTTAGGATTCTTATGAATAATACATTCGGTTAGATTAGGTCGTTTAGTTAAGAAATGCTTCTGATAACATCTTGAGTCACCTTTGAAATTTCTAGAATTGAGGCATGTATCCCGAATAAATATGATTGTATAAACATCCAGACTGTTTTACAATCCGGTGCATACTTAAGGCTTAATACGAACGATACTTGTAGGCATAAACATATAGCATGAAGAATATTATCGGCTTTGTATTCTGCGCCACCAAAGACATTAAAAAATCCAGCTGCTTTGTTCGGCGTTCCAACCATCACCACCTGCGGTTGTAAAGAAACACTTTCGAAATGTTTATCTAGGTACTCAATTCAAAATCATTTTAAAACTTTCACTTTCGTTTACACTTCACAACAATGACTGAGTAGAGTTTTTACAAGCGTTACAATAAAATGACAGTTCATGAACAACGTTCACGAAAAGAGGAACAAAATCACACAAATGGATTTAAAAGTTCACGTTATTATGATCGAAGATCATGATTCTCAGTCATTTTTATTGTGTTACGAAATACCAAACAGTCATGAATTGAGTTCACAACATCGTGATTCTTTTCATGGAAACAGGATTTAAGCAATCACGTTTATGAGTAGAAAGTCACATATTTGGAATTGATGTTAGTTCACGATGTCGTGATTTTTTGTTCTGGAATATGAGAACGGATTTTTTTCCGTGCAAAGCAGCTGGATTTTGTATTGTCTTTGGTGGCGCAGAATACAAAGCCGATAATATTCTTCATGCTATATGTTTATGCCTACAAGTATCGTTCGTATTAAGCCTTAAGTATGCACCGGATTGTAAAACAGTCTGGATGTTCATACAATCATATTTATTCGGGATACATGCCTCAATTCTAGAAATGTCAAAGGTGACTCAAGATGTTATCAGAAGCATTTCTTAACTAAACGACCTAATCTAATCGAATGTATAATTCATAAGAATCCAAAATTTAACTTTTCTTGTTTAACGATAATTTTATTCAATGAGTATTCCTTTTTATTTGTTTTTAATTCGTACTTACAATAAAATGTAATACGCATGCATGCGTATAATCGAATACCTTAGGCATTTTTTCTACTCCTCATGCGAAAGTATACTCTCATGTTATTTTATAAATTCGTGAATTTTGTTCTTATATTCATGAACAAAAATTTCGTTCCAAATACAGTCCGTGAACTACGTGGCTGCTTTTGTGGACTGTATCACGATATAATTCCGATTTTGGAAACATTAATCATGAATACGTGAACGAAGGTAAATAAATCATGATTACCAAGAGAAAGTTTTCACGTTTTCATGACAAACATTGCATGCAACTACGTTACTCTAGCGTTATATTAATTTTGCGGAACAAAGTTCACGAATTCATGACTTTTGTTCATGGTGTATTTTCGTAAATGAAATTTTGACTTGTTCTGAAATTCGTGACTCGAGGTTGAACGATTCCGGAACGATTTTTTATCCGTGATCCACAATTTCCCTAAAATTAATCTTACCTCGCTTGGACGGGATATTCTTAGAATTGTGAGAAGACGTAGTTTTCGGTTTTGGCAACCTCTTACGGTTACTGTCATTAGGTAGCGGCGGGTTGGTATAGCCACAGCTAGGAACGGATGCATCAGCTATTACCGGTTTATTCGATTTTTTTAATTGACCCCTGCTACCTCCATTTTTTTGCAAGCTTTTGAAATTGGGTTTAATAAGTTTCCCGGGCCCTCCCGGAGAACTAGTAGGCTTTCTTTTACTGGGGGCGTGTACCTCCGGAAATCCACTCTCATCGGCTTCGTCAGAGTCCAGCTCGTCGGAAGACAAAATCAAAAAAGGATTTTCGTTTTAAGCGGCTGATACAGACGATGCAGACGCTCCGTTTTGCGGCTTAACATTTCTGCATACGTCTGCTTGGAGCGTTCTTGTATGGAACGTCTCACGTTACCAGTGCGCTTCTTGTACACTGTGCAGTTCTGCAAATCCGTGGAGGGGACACTTTTACACAGTAAGCACACTTTTTTGTTGCTTCCTGTTGGCAAGCATCCTCTAGATGCCTTTGGCCGCATTTGTCACAACGGGGCTTGTTGTCGCAAAAAGAAGCCGTATGACCAAACGGTTGGCCACTTGGTACAATTAAATACCCTTGGTACAAAAAGTGCGCACTGAAAAAAAAACTTTATCAATTTCAACAAATTTTGGGGAGCGACAAATTTTGGGAGAATTATATGACAAAAGCGAGAATTTGAGTATTTACTTTTCGAACATCCAAATCCATAGGAATAAAAAGAATAATCTGAGTAAATGCTCACAAAATTTTGAGTCACCTGTACAGCATACTCAGTTGAAATCGAATTAAAAGAATCGTGTGTTGGGCGGAAGGAACAACATAAAATATACGTGGGCGGTTTTACAAATTTATCGTTTCCAATGGTAGTCTAGTTGACGTAAACAGTGTTTATCAAAGCTTTGATCGTTCAGTGAAAGTTAATAAAACATGACGAGAAAGAGACGATGATAACTTCAAGCAACTCTACCGGTTTTTTTTTTCGAGAAAATGTGATTGCACAAATATTTTTAGAAGATGATTCTGAAACTCAAGGAGGAGCATTATCATATAGACAAAGGATGAAGTGTTTTTGGTGATCCCGAAATTCAAGTTACAAATAAATATTTTTGTGGATGTATTTGCATTGTTTGATTTACACCACGAAAATCACAAAATTGTTTAAAGTCTCATCACAACAAAAAAATGCAATTTGAAAAATATTCCTACAACTTACTAAGACCAAACCGCACCAATACGGTAATATCGGTTAATTGTCACCATGTTTGACAACTGGACACCGCACCGGTGGTTGGTAACCAGGTTGGGAAATGACAATGTGCTCGCTCGGTGAGCAGCCGGTTCGTATATTTGACAACCCGACCGAACCGAGCCGAGCGTTGCTATTTGAGGAAAAATAAGCAAAACAAGTTGAAACGTTAAAACCTCTCGTTAACATCTTCATCTAGAAGACTTTTATTTCAATTTGAGTGTTTCCGATTTGTTTTCAAAGTGTTATTTGCTAATTTCACGTTTATTGTGATATGTTGTGAAAAAATGAGTGCATCAAAACCCCGTGGAAGGAATTGGTCGCAACAAGACAACGAAGTGATTTGCAGGGCTTGGCTGGATGTTTACCAAGATCCAATCTTTGGGACAAACCAGAACGTCGAAAACCTGTACGGAAGAGTATTTAAACTATACACTGCACGAAATATTTAGCGAAACGAAACCGGTGCGAGAATAAATTTGAGTATTATTGTGGTACCTTTTTATGAACGACCGGTGCGAAAGTGGGTGGCTATATAAAAATAGGAACGCTCTCTGTCATTAAAATATCAGGGTGGCCACACAATCTTAATTTAAAACTTCCCGCAATTTTCCCGCATTTCTCCCGCATTTTTGCCAAATTTTCCCGACTGTGGGAATTGAGTGAATATAAGTGGATTTTTAGTTATATTTGCAGTTTTTGAGGAAATCGTTTAATCTGGAATGCATCGGACTGGTTTCAATTAGGCAAAATACCCGATTAACCACTGTAAATCGGGCTTCTTGGCGTACTGCAACACCTGTCTCGCATTTTGCAAACGAAATCAATAATCGCTCATATTCTCATACCAAAATAAAACTCTAATTATTTCAAATCGATATTCCAGATTTTATTGATAACCTTACCCATTATATTGCAATATAATACTGATCAACGGCAAAGGGTAAATGCACCCTTCTTTTTGGGGAAATGCTCCTTAAACTTTAAAAAATGCTCCTTAGATACGTTTGCCCGGTATAATGCAATCGGAGGTTTTTACCTTCTGGTTAGTGCTTGCCGGGTGTTTTGACGGGTCTTCAGTTTCTTCAAGAGTGTATAGTTTTAACGGGTTTAAGTTTCTGAAATTAAGACCCGTCAAAACGAAATTAAGACTCTTCAAAATGAAATTAAGACTCGTCAAAATGAAATTTAAACCCGTCAAAACTAACTCGAAGATTGCGGAGCGAAGCCATGTGGTCATTTACTTTCGCCAGCATGTATGACCATACGAAATAATCCAAGGGAGTCAGATCTGGTGAACTGGGAGGCCATTCATTCTTGTCCAAAAAGTCGGTAAAATTTTCTCGGCACCAGCCCTGAACGAAATTTGCAGTATGCGATAACGCTCCGTCCAGCTGAAAAACATAGTGATCATCTCCAAACACCTCTTATACATGTGGCTTGACCAAATTCTTCCAAAACTTCCGTTTTATAATATACGGCATTCACTGTAACGCCTTTTTCGATGAAAACCAGTGGTAATTAGCCTCTCTTGCAAAGTCCTCCCAAAACCATCACTGGCGCAGCACTTTGGAACCGTGGAATATTCCTATCACTCTCTGGAACAGTTCTCGAAGAAAGAGCCCACAATCTGTCGATCTGGACATTGTGGGATTGTTACAAGACGAATAACTTCTCGTCGAAAAAGATAAATTCTTCCCCACCGTGCCGCGACAAAAGCAGACTTGCTCTTTCGAGCCGTTTCTGCTTGGAAGATTCCGAAACTCCGTGAACCTTACGTTTCTTGAAAGCTTAGAATCCGAGGTCATTTTGCAGTATATTGTGCATTTACGATCTTGAAAAACTCAGATTTTCGTGATTTTCGTCTAATCCGTTCCCTGACCACTTGTACAACTCGTGCAGTCCGCACCGTACGAGTACGACCGGATTCTTCCGGTCACCCAAACGAGCAGGTGTCACGGTACCTTCGGATGGTTTGGTACATAAAATCCCGCTTTACTCCGAGGTTTTTCAAATTTCTGAAAATAGCGCCCTGGCGCTCAACTTTCAAAAACTTTTTTGTCACCACAGCACGAAACTCCTTCATCGCTGGTAAAAGATAAACACCGAATGAAAACCATCGGACATAACCTAAAAGCGTTTGTATAAACATAGTGCAAAACTACACCAACACATACATGAAGCATGTTGAGTAGTTGCACGGACACCAATGCAAGGAAAAAGTGTATGAGAATATATTGGACACGGTGTATATAAGTCATTGATCATTCAAGATTCTAGAATCATAAACATCGAACAAGAAAAATAAGGCATTTGCGGTTTTCGCGTACGAAATGATGCAGACTATACTCGGTGTGATATTCAAAACATGACGCAGATACAGGGTGCAAAACTTTTGGTTCATGCATCTACAATGACGAGCTCCACCAAGTTTACAATCGAGTTTAAGCAATTAAAACACGGCAGACCTTTATAGGTTTTCCAGTAAGTCAAAGCACGATTTGTAAAAACCAATATTTGTTGGGTTTTTAAGTAAATTGAGTTTTTATTGCACTTTTATATTCTCTAGAAAGTTCTTCGTCAACGTGACATTTCCGAGATCCATTTATTCGTACGAAAAAGAGCAAACTTTTGATCTATTTAACACTGCTCTTCGCACAGACTGTTTGCCAGTGATTTTTGATCCTTTTTTCCCGACTCTTTCAAAAGTTTTGATGAAATCCGCTGCCTTAACATGTTTGCGCAAATATGCCTTTGTCAGAGCCCAAAAAGTGTCATTTGACGTGCCTGGGAACAGTTATTAGAATATTATGTTATTATGATCATGGGGAGCTGGCGCCGCTCCAAGCATTCTCAAACGTAAACATCAGAAGTTATCGTACCGGTTGTTACAAATAGATTCAAAAGCATTCCACACTCACACTTCCACAAATTGCTTGCCAAACCATGGTTTTTTTTGGCGAATTTTTCGGTTAAAAATAGACATATCGGCAACGTCAATATTTTAACCAGCACAGACCGTGTAGAACTGGTCACGTGGTCTTATAATCAAATTTCACGTCAGATTCATCATCCATAATCATGCCAATTTTCTACACAGCTGTTTATCATATAATTTATGGGCCCTTAGTTTGACAGACGCTGCTTGTTTTTCACTTCGTTTTGGCTACTTCTGCTTGTTGAAAGTCCTTAGTCCATTTCGTGGCTTTGTTCAGTCGACGTTACTCTCTGAAGTTCCCAGCTTTTTAGCCACATATCGAACGGAAGTACCCTTTTGCGAAAGCTTGCGTGATTTTCCGGTCCAGGTTTTGGTCCATACGGCCCGGTTTACGTTCAGATTTTTTCTTGTCCTGAAAGAAAGACTCCTCATCATACATCCAAATCGCGTAACGAACTGCTCCGATGCTCACATCTTCCATTTTCGCAACTGACTCAGCGAAACTTTGGGAAAAGTGCTTCATTTGTGCACGATCTATTTGCGCTTTGCGGGGGAAATGCTTCGCATTTTCATGAAAAGTAAATGCACCGGAACTTGAGACTCACAGATTTAAATTGAAATGTAAACAGTGATACACAATAATGATCAGCTACTCAAACGTCATGTGGAAGCAACAGTGGCGCATCAAAATCGTGCTTAGACTTTTTAGGACACCCTATATGGGCAGGTTATTTAGTGCAAATAGAACAAGAAAAACTGAAACAATCATATTCAGAGGGCGGCGGCTGGTTTGGTGTATTCATTGACTGTTCGTTGTGGAAGGGCACTAAAATTCCTCAATAGGCAGGATAAATAGAGGTTGACGCTGTCTGCCACCTATGTACATTTTTATTCTTGATCAATTTTTAACAAAATCTTAAATAAGCTCTCAAGTTCAATCACAAATACTTATACTTGGAAAGCCGCTGGTCTATTTTGAAGCATTGTATTTATTCGTTAATGCACGCTGCATCCCTCTGGGCATTCTTTCTTTCTGCTTCTCTCTACACTTTTTTTAAATCCTCCTTCACTTTTTTGTACTGTCAGCGACTCGCCGTATTTGGCACTTCGTGATTTCAACGTCGCTGACAGTTCCAGTGTTATGGCCTCGTAGACAATTCTCTGAGTGTCCAAACCCATTTCAGTTTGGTTCACCACCAGACACTTTTTATTCATTCAAAAAAGCCTCGTTCCATTGTGGTATTTCCGTGCGACAGAATCAGCACTTTTTTAACAAATGTTTGGAATACTGATTTGGAACTGGCAGAGGCAACTCAACCCATAAAATAAATTATGCAACTACGTTTGCACTACTTGCAATGTGCTAAACCGGAATCCTTTGGATCTGCGCTAGATCATGGAGTACTGCTCTTCGTATCTTAGAGGGGGAATAAGTTAGCGATCGCGCATTTGTCGTTACCAAAAGTTAAGAGATGCTTGACCAAGTCCATGTCCAAATCATCAATTTGAAAAAGGTGTGAGCATGGTTCCAGCCATAAAACAAAAATTCCCGATGGATTTTAAAATTCCCGACTTTTTCCCGCATATTTCCCGATGATTTTGGATTCCCGCATTTTTCACGCATTTCCCCGATTTTCCCGAGTCTGTGGCCACCCTGAAATATTACCCAGATGCGAACCCACCGGTGGGGATGGTCATCATATATATAATAGCCCTGTTTGTCTGTCCGGTGACTAGCCAACCAGACGCAGCACGCGGGGAAATTCTCACAAAAAATATAATATTTGACACTTCAATTCTTTTTTACTATCAGATGCAGAAAACAAAACCAGTGACAACCTTAGACAACCAGACACAGCATTTGATGAAAAAAATCACAGACAACAGACGTTGCAAATTTTGATTTTTTTTAATGCAGAAAAGAATCTATCACTCAGTTGCTGGAAATAACACAGACAACAATAAAAAACGCCGTCGTTCGACAAGCGGGCCCACATGTCAAATACGACATGAGCGCCGCCGTGGCCTATCGTCAATCTACTGATTTTTAATTCAACCACTAAAATCAGTAAACGATGGAAACTGTATTGAGTGTCATATCTGTTTGTCTGTACCGAGAAGATCGAGCTGACTTGGAGGATGCTTTGTTGTTAAATTTTGACATTTCGTGTCGGTCACCATCCTCATCGCAGCCAACTTCACTCCGATGCTCTTCACACGGAACCATAAATCTACCCAAATTTGAGTTGTTTTCACCCTTTTCACCCACCTCAATGGTTGTAGGCCAATATGAGTAAAGTGAACATCGCGCTGGGTAGTTCACATTTACACCCCGTGAAAAATGTTTACTCTCTCGGTAATAAACTTAACCCAAAACTAAAACAAATTTTGAACGCAATATCGAGAGTGTATAATTTTACTCAAATTTGAGTCATAGCGCCAAACATCCCGGTGGGTTGAGTGCGGCTTGCTCTATTTTTTGTCAACATTTTGTGAAGAAAAGAGAGAAAACTATCCTAAATTTGAGTACAAATTTCAAACGCTTGCTCAATTTTCGGTGTTTATAATTAAAAAAAAATGTATATTTTTCTTCCCATGCGCACATTTTAGGTATTTATAACTCAAAATGTTGGCAATTGTTTTTTCTGTGTAAAACCAACACAACGTGGTAGTTCAACGCAATAACTCATTTTTGAGTAAAATTATATACATTCTGGATTTCGCATTATCACTACTCAATTATCCTCAGCTTTGGGAAAATTTGACAATCGGGTGAGTAAGTATTTTTCACGGCTCTCAAATGTAAACTACCCAGCACGACTATGTTCAACTTCACTCAACTATAGTGGTGGGTGAAAATAGCTCAAATTTGGGTAGAATTATGGTTCCATGTATCGGTTAGCAAAGTTGGCTGGTAATCTTACGAAACGTCAAAATTCAAAAACAAACAGTCCTCAAGTTAGTACCTTTGGTGGTCATTACCGCTTGCAAAAAACGCGTTACTCAGAAGTTAAAGTTTCTGTTTAGTTTTTGTTGAGAAAACACACTTACCACGGGCGCTACTGTGTCCACAAACAAACTCAAATGATTTTCCTTCTTACTTGCTCTCGTTTGATCTAAATGGCGCTGTAGTGTGCGTGCGTTAAACGTCACTAAGCCTAATTAGGCTTAGTGACCTTGAACGACCGCACACTAAAGTCAAAAAGCCTAATAGCCAGGAGAGAAAAAAGAGCAAAATGAACGAACAACAGGCAAAGCTCAGAAATGTGACAGCGCCAGCGGCTCATATTGCTTGAGCCGTTTATGGTTCAAAACTGTTCGTAATGAGCCGCGGTTCGATTTCATAGAGCTGTGGTTCGCTCACTCTTTTTGAAGAGCCGGTTCTAATAAGCGGCTCGTGAGCGTTCGCCCATCTCTAATATGGACTTGTTGTTCTCGTTTGCGGGGGTGCCTCTGTGATATAGACAGAGCACCGGCTGCTGTTCGGCTATGGATAGGGCGATGACCGTCACTGCTGCGATAATGCTGCTGGTGTTACCCTTTTTCCTCCGGGTGTAAAATGAGTGTACCGGCTGGTACTCGGACAGAACATCCGTCAGGCTCGGCCGGGGATGTCTGCTTCCCTTTAAGGAACGCTCGGCTGGGTTTCCTGGCGGTTGAAAAAAATCCAATTATTTTTGCACTAAAAGCAATTACCGCGTGGTTTATTACGGCTTAAAATAAACTTTTTGCTAAAAAGCGAAAACCAAACTCGACCAAAGCACTTCAGCGTTCGATGCGGAAATGATATAATAGTATTATACTACAATACAAAAAGAACAATCCACGCTAATCCATCCTAAACTACGATTGAGGGACCTGGTAAAAATAAGAGTCCGTAGATGCATTTTGTGGCAACTTTGCTTCGATTGATGTCCATGCTCGTCGATTTAGCACCACCCGGGGAGACTTGGTCCTATACCCAATGATTTCATTATCTCCAGTCCGCTCAACCAATCGCTATGTTTTGTGATATAGTGGATGGATTATTATAATTTGAGATAACTCAATGCAGATGATCTTCTAAATTTGGCAGAATCGACAGGCAATCGGTGGGAGACCCACCTGGTAACTCATAGCAAAATGCCTAGAGGCGGACCGGAAGATTTTATGAGCTCCCTCCCCCATATACTGAACCCAATAAATGCTAAGCGACGAAATTCAGTTTCAGTTCTGAACTAATATAGTTTGATGCATATTTCTATAGTGCTTATCTGCTTAGGGTGAGTCTTTCGGTAGTTGTTATTTATTTAATTGAGTCAATGAATAATAAGTTCCGCCGTGTAAAGTATAATTTTATTATACCTTAGTCTTCCATTAAAAAAAATCACAATTCTCTCGATCAGTTTTGACTAAATTTTATAAACACATGATTACGTTTCATAGGATTGCTAGTATTCATAATTACTTTTATTATAAATACATTTTAAATAATATACATTTTAAAAATCACCTACACACTGTCCGAAATGAGAAGTCATATCAACTTCTACACGTTCCGAAAGGCAATTTTTATAATTTAGGTAGTCTAGCAATCTCCGTGGTAATGGTAGTGTTTGAATTAAATCCTTCCTTATTATCGTCTTATGTATGACAAACCTGTTGGTAACAAGAAAAAAAAAAAGTGTGAGATCAGCATAAACATTAAAGTATATTAATAAATCTAGAGTATTATTATTACCTGCAAAGGTGTTGCAAGCTTTGTACGTGTTTGAATCTAGATACAGGCTTCGTCAATTGCACGCGTAGCGGTCCATGTTCCGGTCGTCTGTGTAGAAAAAATAAATATCTACCGCTCCTAGAATGCTCAACGGCATTTTCGATAAATTCCATTATTGTTCGAGATTTGAATTTTGCACACGATCCGAAGGAGAACGCACCTGAGAGATAGTTTAGTAAAATTGGATTGTTTAGTTCGCATTTTGCAATTTGGTATGTATCATTTTTTTAAAACAGTCATACTGCCCATAAATGCATAACAGTCCGATGAACACAGTAAAACGAGCAAAGTGACTTATGCTTTTATGAGACGTAGATTTTTTATGCACCATTTTTTTCCTAAAATTGGTCTACTGTTATACCGTTATTCAAATCTTTTAGAACATCCTTAGCTCAGTCGGTAAAAACGCAACTATACAGCAATACCATGCTGGAGGAGGCTGGGTTCGATTTCTACGAAAGAGCACAAATGATATGGCATCACATGCTCTAAATTAAAAACTGTGGAATTACATATTTAGACTACTAAGTGAAGAGCAAGCAATAAGCTTATTCTGAAAGCAACATGTTTGAAATACTGATAAAAGTCTTTTAGAAAAAAAAAACTCGGTGTCCTCATATAAATTAACAGCCAATGAGTTATATTTCTGCAAAATTATTTATAACAGTGAGAATGTAAAATGCAATTACCTTGATCTTGGTCTATTCTGACATGTCGGACTGAACCATTTAATTTGAATGTTAACGAAAAGATATAATGGTCATCAGAACTATCCCGAACTAGAAAACTTCCATCCGGCTCATTAGAAAGTATTTTTTCCGCACCTTCGGATGATATAGGCCCCCAATACCATCCACACTAAAAAAGGAAGTGAAATGTGTTAAAAACGTCTTTTCGTTTTATATCACGAAACCATGCTTGATTTTTATATTTTTATAAAACGTGTAACTGCAATCAAAAAGATAAATACTTACATCTTTCACCTTATCAATGCTTGCTGTAAAATCCATGATATGCGACGCTTCATCCTGTTTATGTGTTTCGCTTGATTCTTTCGTTCCTTCCAATGTGATGGTTCCTCCGTTTGGAACAGTTGTTTTCTCCGCTGTAAATAGTAGTTGAAAAGTAAGATAAGTATAACAATCCACAAGAAGAATGCCGATCGTTCAGGTCTATTGATCCTTCCCATATGAACTAAACTTCTAGTCGCCAAAACACGAAATATAGAGAATAATTGCAATACTGCCGTGAAACGCATATCAGTCCCATCTTTGCTTGCTTTCCTATTCATATGGGACTGATATGCGTTTCACGGCAGAATACTTGATCCCTACATTTATCTAAGTATGCGGTCAAGAACACACCACAGTTTGTTTATATATGTACCGTATAAGCTCCCCTGAAAGCTTCGTACTTCTGAATGTTTACTTTCTGCAGTCAGTCGCAAAGCCTGGTTGCGAGGAGTTTCCTATAGTGACCATCAAGCGATCAAGCGATCAAGACCAACTGAATCCACTGGCACTACGGAGGACTTGGAAGTGGAAGACGAAGGTCTTCAACAAGGATCAAAGCACTGCGAATATGCCGTACTCCCTCGAATATGAACCCCGACCTAAGAAACGGTAATGCAAAAAAAAATGCCCAAAAACAGACGTCGTCTAGCTTACTAGGGAAACGAGGAACTAAGTGCTTGTAGTCTCACAACTGAAAACCCGTACAAAGACCAAGAACGGAAATAGGCAGTGAGGTAGGCAATGCGGTATTACTGGTAATTAGCATTAAATCGAGCGATAATTCAGCGAAAATCAATTTGTTTCGGAGCCCTAAAACCAATCCCATGCTAAAGATCAGATGTTCAACGTCACTAATTGAAATGTGCATATACAAGCTGATGGTCTTCATTGAAGGACTTCCGCAGAACGAACCAATGATCAGGCCACCTACACGGTAAATCGAGGACATCGGTGACAACGATGAAGACGAAAGAATTGAAAGTTAAGGAAGCCCCCGGACTGGATAGAATCCCCAACGTGGATTCCGCATATGTCAATATTGCTGTATTGAACTTACGTCTCTTTAAGCTGTACGTCTGCTGTAGACGTGTTAGTTTATTCGAGACGGCCGTCAATATTGCGCTATTGCTATTACTCAGTCGTATTTAAATCAAACGCTTTGATGTTTTGAACATGTATCGAGCCTCACATGAACTAATAATGTACGAAAAATCAAGTCGTTTGGATTGCAACTTTCAATAAAACTAGATTCGGTACGATCCAAACAAACAACAAAAACTGTAACAATATTATTGATTACAGTTAAAATTGAACTCCGACAAAAACAGAAAAAGTGTGATAAAAGTGCACGTTTACGACAAATCGTTTCCTGTCTTCAGTGAACTTATACCTTTCAGCATAAAGGATAAGTGCACCGAAGACAACAAAACGATTTGACGTAAACGTGCACTTTTATCAAACTTTAAAATGCGCAAAAAGCACTTCTAGAGTCCAATCACAACTGCAACCAGCAATATCGAATACTTCATCATTTCTCAATAGTTATTGTTTGGGCTAACCGCCCAATGCTGTTGCTTCGTGCAGCAAACCAGTCGTTGTGCATATAGAGAAAAAAAGAACAGTTCAATTCAATCATAAAACGAACAAAACATGTTGTATCCTGTTTTTCTTTCAAAGTAAAAATAAAAAGTTGTAATAATTATTCCGGTCTGAGACGAGTTTTATTACGGTTATCCTTCGCGAAATTCTGTGGTGTTCGCCTATTTTTAGTCCAGGGTCCAACAGTTATGAAATAACTCGGCAAGCTGAACAGCTGAAAAAAATGTCCGATAGAAGTTTGCGGCCATTAACGCAGTAGCTAGAATCATGCCAAACAATTTCGGATCAATCAGTAGTAAGCGGCGTCTTCTGGCTAGTATATTGTCGTCAATACAGAGGTATGGAGGCAGAGCTTTAAAATCTCACATTCAAATCTCAAAATGCACCCTGACTGAGACAATATATTTTTCATCACATGCTGCCTCTAGCGAACATGAAGTAAACACAAATTTGCCTACATGAATCTAGTTTTTTTGCTGCTTTACTTTCATCATTCATTCGTTCCAGAAAGCAGTGAATGTAAATAAGCGCAAACAACTCATTCAATTTCAACGTTCTACCGTGAAGAAGAAAGAATAGTCCTTCATTTGAAGAATCGATGAAGTGACAAAACCAACGTATTTTGCTTGCACGTATTTGCAGCAACTTCTTGAATCGATCCTGCAACTTGCCTTTTCCCGATCTCGAACCACAAACTCTGTAGCGATTTCGACCATAGATCGTTTGCTACAGCTTCGTCTTTTGGATTTCCTTGTCTTCTGTCAGGTATTTATAATTGAAAAAAAAAAGTCCTGTAGCAGACAAATTCACTCACGAACGCGAAAATGAATGACTGGATACCAGAACATTCAGTCAAGCAATCAAAACTTCTTGACGCTTGAATATCCAGATCAGTGCTTTGCTGTGGTGTGAATGAGTTGTGTAGAACACAGGGACAATGGAATGACTGAACACGGCAAAACAAGTCGACAAGCATGTGTTGTTTGACTAATAGAACGAAATGAAGATAGAGAAAATAGTGCACACTGAATATTTTTTTTACTCGTCGTTCACGACGGCAGTCAATTTTTTCGAGCTCTGTATGGAGGTCCAGCTTGGATTGCAACCAGTCTTTATAAAAGTGATGCTCGATAGGCATTAAAGCGCGGATTTTAAGGCAATATAACATTGACTTTCTATAATGTTCCAAGCGATAATCAAAAGGCAAATCTTGGCAACCAATGTAATCAGAAGATTGGAAAATTTACTCTTCAAAATGCGTTGATATCCATTTATGTGAACAGGTGCATTTTCAATATGAATTTCAAAATGTCAGAAATGAAATTCAATAAACAATGAATATCAACCGACCAGTATAGGAAAACGTGCAATCAAGATTCCCATACTGTCGTGAAACGCATATCAGTCCCATGTGAATAGGAAATCAAGCAAAGATGGGACTGATATGCGATTTGCGGCAGTATAGTGCCCACAAATTTGGGCATTAGCCATTAGCACACGCAGTTTACGTAGTTTAACAGTGATTTTTGAAGATACAGTATATTGTTGGCCATCTTCTGGTGGGATCACCAGAATCTGTTTGTACTGGCAGTCATTTATCTCGTTAATAACATCCGAATTAGGATTCAAAATCGATTAATAATAAAATATGTTAGAAAAATCGTCAGATATGTATATTCAGATTTCGTAATAATCATGCTTACCGATTAATAATCAAGACAACAGTGACAGCCGATTTTTGACCCGCGAGCAGACCTTTTTCATTACAGAAAACAAAGTTCATTTCTCATAGAAGTGACAGAGGTTTACTCATTTGTTAAGTTCATCTATGACACGGTAACCATGAATTCCGGATGAGTAAACGTCATCATTACATAAATTCATTTTCATTTCTCATGAATATTTTTTGAAAATCCGAGGCACTGGTTGTAACAATAGAATCGAAGCAGAATCGAGCAAACCTTATTCTGGATTCCATGACCAAGTGACAAAGAGAGTAGTACTTGACAGAGAATGGCACATAATGGTTCTTTCGTTCAGGCAGAGCGGAAAACATGTAGAGGTAATTTTACGTTTAACGCAGTTCATATCTGGTCATGGTCATGGTACTTCAGAAAGTATTTAAATCGTATCGTATTGAGAAACGCTGGTCTAAAACATAAAATTTAAACACTAGAACTTTTGTTCCGCTGAAATCAGATAATGAACCGCTGTGCACTGGCCGACATCTGTTTTATTTTTAATGCTACCCTGACGTGACTTTAAGCCCTTTGGTGGGTTCGTCATGCCAGGGGGACGACTTCCCTAGAAATACGTATCCGTATTAATATTATTAATATTATTATTGAGCCATCAGATGTGCTGCTAGAGTTTGACCCTTTATACGCCAACACAAGGACCGGGACCAGCGGGTTTACCACCCGTCCAAAGTAAGACGTGATCAAGGATTTTACATCTGAAAAATCCCAACGGCACCTACTGGAATAGATACCAGACCCTCTGGGGTCACCAAGTTTCCCCCTAAAAACCAGTGCCCTAAGCAACAACTGTTGGTTAGTACAAGCAAAATAGAAATTGTCTGATGATTTCCAGTGGGAACTTTTGCTTGATATTTCCGTTCCTCGATCGCGACTCACCTGACATGGGCAGTGGTGGTAGTTTCCGTGTTGACACGCTACTCTTCTTATAGTAGTCATCTATCGATCTAGATTTCGTGCTGCAAACGTTGGGTTTAGTGTGACCATCGAGAAACGATTTTTTGCTTCTCAAATATTGTTGATGTTTGCTGATACGGAAAATGTTGCATAACTTTTGCTTCAAGTTGAACGAAAAGTGATTCTTTTTGCTATTGCATTCGCTGACTTTGCTGGATATAGTACGTCTTTTCTGGTCTCTGTCATGTTCTGCTGCATATGCTTGCGATTTCTTATTTATAACCTGCTTTCTGTTGTTAGTTTCTTGCAGTGCAGGTTCTTGCCTCCTTTTTAAATTGAGCTCGTTTTTCTGAAATGGGACTAATCAAAAACATATGTATTTACCGATGATCATCAAGGAATTGAAATTAGACTTTTATCAATGAACATACACTAACTAGAAACATAAATACTAACTATAAATAATATGACATGCATATCGCGTATGTACATGTGCCTTTTAACTGTTTACTTCCTGTGAAGATCGTCTCGATGTTGTTTTTGGATCATACAATGATAGGTATTTTCAGCATTTGTAATTATTATGCATATGAACTTTGTAAGAGAACGACTACTACGAAGAAACACAATCAATATGTGTGAACAATCGAAGAACAAATACAAGCCAGACGTTAACCACGTATCATAATTTTTTTTTTTTTTTTTTTTTATTTTGCGTCGGCCTATTTCCTCACATGGTGACAATCACCGACGCCAGGAAGACGACTCCACCACCTGGACACTACCTAACGACTCATGAATATGAACCGGGACCAACGGCTTTACTTCCCTTCCGAAGGAAGACGTGACCAGTTTTTTCGCCTCAGAAAAACCACCGACGTCGACTGGGATTGAACCCAGACCCACTGGGGTACCAAGTAGCAGTCACGCTTACCACTACACCACCGACGCCGGCTAACGTATCATAATGTAGATACTAATTTTGTAAATCGTTACATTCAAGATCGAACAAACAAAATCAAATTCGTTGCGTTAAACTTAAAATTAACTTTCGCTGTCATCATCTTGCTCACTAACTCAAATAAGGCTCCTAAAATGCGGAATGAGAGTGGAACATCGTTTGCAGCTTATTTATTTAAAGAGCAACTACCAAAAATGTTATCGACCGTTGAATATTAGGATGAGGTCTGGGCCATGTACGCTAAATGGATTTGTTTTTCAACAATCCAGCGAAAACCAAAAAAATTCATAGATCGTCGCATTCTACATGAGCCTGCCATCTGTTAATTGTCAAAGCAAGCGATTTAAATCCCCTAGTACTACACTTCCAGCATCATCGTTATTGCTCGGTTCGAAACGGGTCTGCAAAGGTGGTTTAAAATTTCGATCACAGTAGTCTTCGACTTTAATGGTTCTGTTTCTGCCACATTTTTTAACGCATACGTTGCTTGGATATCATCGAAAGGCCAGTATCGACCTAAAAAGTAAAGAGGTTACGGAATTTTGTTCAATATTACCATGCGGAATTTTGACAATTGATCTGCATGGAACGAAATGTCACCTTCACTGACGGAATAATCGAGCGGAAAATTTTTTCGAAAGTAAAAGTGACAGCTCCTATTAGTTTGCGTGGAAACCTTACAAATTCCAATTTTATTTTTCGTTCTTTTCAGGTCGGTACTGCTGCAGAAATTTCTTTTCGATTCTTTACTTTTCCGTTTCAGTAAACGGAGTTTAACATGGGTTTGGGATAGAAACAGAAATTTCTTTTGATCACGATACCGAACTGAAGGTCGGATTGAAAAGTTGAATGATTTTTTTTTTGCTAGGAATCTTAATATTAATTCTTTAGGCAAATTGTAGTGCACTGTGGAGCATTTTACGAGTGCTCATGGACTCCCTAATTTGATAAATTCTGCCAGCGAATATATGATTTTAACGTTGGGTTGTACGATCTCCTTTGTAACTGGACAGATCCAATCGTTTTAAGGAAACTTCAAAGTTAGCTCAATAACATCGGCCATAACTACAGTTGTACGCATAATTGTACCAAGTTTTATAGGATTTCAATTAACCATTAGACAGTTATACTTATAACGGCACAATATTTGCATCCATCGATGAATATGTTTCTAATTGAAAATTTTGTTAAAGAAATACTACGTTCACAGAATTCCCATAGCATCCAATAATATACACACTGCTATATGTTGATATAGCACATATGTTGATCACCATTATATACGTAATTTAATTTTTTTTTGTCTTTCTGTGTCCTAGATTTTATGATATAGTTTATGACCTAAACTGAAACCTCACAGTCAGCAGTTAAACGTTTTCCACTTTTCTTATTTTGAAAACTTCTTGATCGTTAATCGTTGAGTATTTATTGTTTATTCTGTCGGTTTACTATTTGAAACGAGGATAAAGCTTAGTGAATGCCAATGTTCTATATAAATTTTCTAACAGGTCCAAACTGATTGAAAACCTAGATCCGTGCTAGTAACAATAACGATGAAATCGCTTGGATACATCGATTTTTACAATTATAAGACATGACTCTTTCGTTAGCAAATTTCCTATGGTTTATTGCTAAATACTAATAATTTTGAATAATGCTATAGAATGTAAAATATAAAATGTCCCCAATCAAGTGATGTAAGAATTTCGAAAATCTAACCAACAAAAGTTGACCACGTTTCGTGACGCTCTAAATTTTCGTACTCATAAAGTGTACTCCTATATAGAAAACAAGAAAGTAGCCTACGTCAAAAAAAAATGTAGCAGAACTCAAAACAGAAGCATTAGCAGAAAATTAAATTTCAAATATTCAATCATTTTTATCAAAATATGCTTATGAAAGAAGCATTTTTTTAATATGAAGCACGCAATGTAAATTAAGATTTAATAAATGAAATAGAATAGCCATGGAATTTTAACAAAAATAAATGTAATGAAAACTTTCAAATTTTTAGAGATACGTACCTGCCTTACAAGACTTCGTTTTGTGTAATACTGTTTCAATAGTATACTGATTTGTAATATAGTCTATAGGTGCAGAATATATATCCGAATCAAGAGGAACGTTGTAAAAATCTAATATTTTGTTGTCATCCAGAGCATCATGCGACATAGCTTGAGTAATGAATATTGAATCGTCAACTTTCTTGGTTGTCGAATCACTTAATGAATTATGGGAGCTTGATAATCGCTTGTGCAATGTGCTGGAATTCCGCTGCATCGTAGAGACATTACTTTTGCTGGAGAGACTCCATAACAATTGTTGAGATCCCTTGCCTAAGCTCCATGTATTAGTTTTTATCGAGCATTCTCTTTCGTGGGGAAATGCTTGATCACTTCTATTAGCTGACTGCCTTCCACAGCAGCTAGAATCGCTTCCAGTTGTATGGCTATTCATCTTATTATTTTTAAGTCCGGAGGAGCGAGTTCAAACTAAAAAAAAAGTAGTAGTGTTTCCGTCATAAGTTCCTCGGTATTTTGAGCCCACTCAACATTGTGCACTGCAAGAAAAGAGAATATGTATTACTGCATTACCAATATTTGTGCGTCGACAGTTATATTGAAGAAACACCGTATTGGATAAATCTTTTCATGAGGTTTTTTTTTAAATTTCATGTATTAAAATTTGTTTTAATAATTTCCAAATAAAAAATATTTGAATGAATTTTGCTGAGTAATCTAAAACACTATTCGAATGAAGTTAAAAAAAACCAACATAATCTTCCAACTAATGATTTTAAGTTCTATGCGGATGCGATTCTATATGTTATAGTGTATATGCAACGTAAAATCAATTCAACATTGCTTTGTAATATTCTCCTCTAGCTCAGTCGCAAAAGGCGCAGCTACATAGTAACGCCAAGATAAAGGTGGCTGGGTTCAAAACTCAGTATTTTTAATTATTGTTATTTTACACCCTACGAAAACTCGCGAGTGCACTGAAGTGTGGAATCAAATTGTTCGCAAACCTGTCAACGCATCTTTCGTGCAGCTTACGTAGGTACTCAACGGAATCACGAGGAAGTTTTACGGACATTTATGATTTTATAACTGTAATTGATCTGAAGGCTCTCACGGTATCTTTGAAAAAGATTTCCGAAATCATTCGACCGGTAGTGCTCCACGACCAACGTGCCCTTGATGTCTTTGAACGGAAGGTGCTGCGTACGATAGACGGTGAATTGCAGATGGACGACGGGGCGTGAACGCGAATGACCCGCGAATTGCATGAGGTGCTGGAAGAACATCACCCATCGTCTACACCGCAAAGATCGGTCTACTACGATAAGCGGGACACGTTAAAGGTTGATAAACGATAGCCTAGCGAAAATTATTCTCAAGAAGAGCTACGGGCAAGATGGATCGCTTAAGAGCATTTCTCTGCAAAATGAGCAAATGACTGAACTCGACCCTCTCCGATTTGGATGAAACTTTGCACATGTCTTCGGAATTGGTGACGATAGATTTTCCGCCGGTTAAGGGAATTTTTTGACTCAAGACATTTTTTTCAAAAGGGCGTATGTGTTTTGTCATGCGTATTTTTCAAAAAATCATAACTCGAAAACCGTTGGTTGTAATAAAATTGCGTCTGAGAAGAAGTTGTAGTTAATTAAATTGACTTTATGAAAAAAATATGTACACAGTAAAAAAAAAATTTCTTCAAAAAAAATCAAAAATTAAACTTAAAAATCAATTAGCAAATCTGTCCAACGTACGATTTTTATAAAAAAAAATTCAAAAAGGCTTTGAGTCATAAGAAGAAGAATAGAAGTTGTTTTACGATGAAGCAACTTAAGATAAAAAAGTTCTCTTTTGTTTATTATGTATATTAATGACATGCGACGTGTTTTACGATTTTGTGACATTAATCTGTTTGCAGATGACACTGTGTTATTCATTACAGCTAAAGATTTAAATGAAGCCGTTACCCATTTGAACGAAGATTTGCGTTTTCTAAGTAGATGGTTGAAATGTAAGCAATTGAAATTGAATATAAGTAAAACTAAATTTATGGTAATTTCACAGAATCGAGTAAATGAGAATGTCTCAGTTACGATTGATGGTGAGACAATTGATCGCGTTCGGGAGATTAAATATCTTGGCGAGATTATTGATGACAAGCTAAAGTTCAACGCTCACATTGACAATGTCATCAAGAAAATTGCCAAGAAGTATGGAATTCTATGCCGATTAAAAAACGATTTAACTACTTGCAGTAAAATACAGCTATACAAATCAATCATCTCCCCTCATTTAGAGTTTTGCCCTTCCATTTTATTCTTGGCCAACCAAACACAAATATTGAGGTTACAGCGTTTGCAGAATAAAATAATGCGCTTGATTTTAAGATGTAACAGATTCACTTCCTCGACTTTTATGTTAGACGCTTTACAATGGCTATCAGTGAAGCAAAGAATTGTGTATTTAACTATGGTGTTCATTTTTAAAGTAGTTAATGGTTTGCTTCCTCGATAGTTGTGTGATTGAATTGAAAGAGGAAGTGATTTTCATAGATATAATGCTAGAAACGCGGATGAAATAAGAACACCGAATTTCTTGACATGTGCTTCACAAAACTCATTATATTTTAAAGGAATAAATGTTTTCAATTCGATGCCAAGACACATTAAATGTGCACCAACACTTTCAGAATTTAAAAGACTATGTATTTCACACGTTAAAACTGTATTCTGAGCAGCAAGCGAAATTTTGTTTTTCAAATATTTATGAAGATTGTACCTGACGATGTTTTACTATTATAAAACGGATTATTTTGTGTGGACCATTTCTTGTACATTTATGTTGCTTTTTTTTGTAAAAGAGAAGAATGTATCTGACGAAGTCCTTTACAAACGGATTATAATGAGTTGACTATTTTATTTTTTAAATTTTATTTTTTTCACGTTTACAATACTACAATACTCACTATTTTGTTCGTCACAGTGATGATGATGGAAATTTGTATAATGTTGTGTTAGTTTAAAAAAAAAATAAAGAAAGTAGTCTACAATTGTTTGAGCCTCGCGCGCGGTATACAGATATGATGGACTTCTTTTTGAATTCGTTAAAAAAAAATTGGCCTTTGATGCTTTAGATGGTACTATGAAATAGTAGCGAGTTGTCTGGCTGAATGTCGGGGAATTCTTCGTCAATTCTTTTGTGGTTGAAAGTAAAAGTTTGACTAATGCCGGTCCAGGTTTTTTTTCGGTTTGGAAACATTCTTGACATCCCCATGGTGAGATATGCTTGGCCAGCCCTAAACTAAGCTGGCGGCTCCATTAGTGTTGGAACTGCATCGGCTCTGTAACGGGCAGGATCGGATATTGGCTTGTCTTTTGATAATGTCCTTTTACTGGATTCTGTGATCTGAATTGCAACAGAATGTCCTGATCGCTGGGAATACTTGCGAATTTTTGTGGTTAACATCAAAGCTTTTCACGATTATGTCGCTGTGAAGCAAATGGATACTTTTAAAGAAATTTATATCTGTAGATGAAATCAGTTCGTTTTTTTTTTTTTGCATAGCTGGTTTGAATTGTTACCAAATTAATTATCTTAGAGATAAAATCGTCTAGCTCAAACCATTGGGGGGGAGGGGGGGGACCATCATCATCATCATAAGAAAAAAAAAAAAAATTTTTTTTTTTTTTTTTTTTTTTTTTTTTTTTATAAAAATTTTTTTTTTTTAATTATTTTATTTTTTTTTTTTTTTTTTTTTAAAAAAAATTTGGTGGGGAAATAATATTTTTTTTGTTTTTGTTGTGGATTTTTTAATTTTGTATATAAAAATTTTTTTTGTAATATATTTTTTTGTTGGTTGTTGTGTTTGTTTTCTATTATATTATTTTTTTTGTATGTATGTATGTAAGGTAGCCACCATCCCTTCTAAGACCTTGTCATGTATGCAGCTCCACTTAATAGCAAGATCAAATTGAGTTGCCGGGTTGCATTCACAGTAACGCTGTATGAAGGGCCAAAAACGGTGGGGCGGACCCGTAAGCAGAGACACTTACGCGAAACCCGCGGGAACATGAGATTCTCCTTCCAACGATACGATCCAACAAATCGAATAACCCAATTCGCAATACTTATTAAGCTTTCTACGGGATGGCTTGTTAAGAAGGGCGCGTCACTCTCACTGAAACTGTTGGAGTAGAATTCACAGCATCACAATCGAATCGGTAGGATAAAGAAAATGATACTGTTTGTTCCCTCCTAGACGCCGGTTGTCATACCACTCCATTGTCCAATTCCAGCTTGAGTGATACCCTGATGCTCCCTCCTTTCCCAATATATATTCAGTGTCATATAGTAATATTTAAAATCTTGTGAATATTATAATTATAAAAATATAGTGAATGAATATTATAATGACAAATAATATAGTGAATGAATATAAGAATGATAATAGCACTTCCATTTGTGGACCTGAAAGTTAGACAATGTAGCTGCGAGAAAAAAAAATGATATTAAATTATCTCATAAAACTTGGGATACCTATGAATGATCTGAAATTATATAGCAATAGAAAAGTAAACCTAAAATTTCGATGTGCTGTTCCGTTTCCTTGCAATAATTTATGTAGTGAGTCTCATCGGAAATAGTGATTTTAATGAAATGAATTTAAATGCAATTATGTCACATCATTTAATATCATAACATAAAATAATAAACTGACGTTATAATATAAAATAATAATACCAGCAGGCCAGTAAACTATAGTAGAATACATATATCCGTAATTAAGCTGAACATCCACTCATCGAAAGACTTCCACTTTTGAAGTTTCTATTGGATTAAGATCTACTAAGATTAGAATTTGTTTTCACAATAATAGTCAGAGAACATAATAAACGTAGGTACAAGATGTATCTGACATCTACTGGTATGTTACTGAAAATAAAAATTAGATGTGTATTAATATCATAATGAAAACAGCTAATAATAAGGCAAAATAAATTTCATATGAGTATGAATCCAAAAACTGAATCTTAATAAAACAAACATACAAAAAGATAAAAAAATGAATTTTTCGATAGCTCTTGTTCATCTGGACCCATAAATGATACTTTATGTCTGTGAAATAGGAAATGAATGATTGTAAACTGCTAGGTTGTAAATTAATATATATTTTTGATGAAGAAGGAAAGAGCTTTTTTTAAGTAGAATTTTTCGAATATGATTTTTTCTAAAAAATAAAAAAAAACATCAAAAACCTTTCTATCTTTTCAAATACATAACGTAGGTTAGATGAGCTATAACTGACAAGGATGCATATATGCGAAGCTGAAAATGACTTATAAAAAAGCATACAAAATGTAATGCATGGATGTTATAATATAAAATGATAATAATTTCATTTTTATTTAAATGTCTGCAGATTGTGGTCCTGCTGCAATTGTACCATGAACCTGAAAGCTAAGACAATGTAGCATAGCCACGAGAAAAAAAAATTGATTTAAAATTATTTTACAAAATTATTTTACAATATCCATGGATGATCTGAAATTGTATAGTATATAAGGAATCATGGGATATAAAGCATAAAATGAACCTAAAATTTCGATGTGCTGCTCTGCTAATAAATGTGATATAACCACAAAGGAACTGACTCTTAGCTTCGGGTCTTGATCCCTACTGAGCCCTTGCGGCACGTCAAGCCGGCCAGTTCAGCGCAAGGGCAAAAGTATTCTTTTCAAATTGTACATAAAATTTTCTACAATATACCTTTTATTATAAGGAAAATTGTTTTGGGGGTGGGCCCGGGGGGGGGAAATTTTTTGGGGGGGGGAAGGGGGACAACATCGTCGTTGTGGGAGATTTCAACCTCAGCACGATTTCATGGCATGTTGATACCGACGGCTTCCACTATCCAGATACTTCATGTTCGTCATCCTTGCTTGATGCTTATTCTACCGCAAGACTTCGACAAGTTAACGGCATTCCGAATAACAACAATCGTTTGCTGGATCTATGCTTCATTACTGAAGAACTGGGTCAAAGATGTTCTGTCATTCAAGCTCCAGCACCACTTGTCAAAAGCTGCAGAAACCATTCCCCTCTGCTACTGACGCTGGAATTAAATCCTGAGTACAGCTTCCATGACAACTTCGAAATGTTTATTATGACTTCAACCATGCTGACTACGAGGGAATGAACAACTTTCTCGCCGACGTGGACTGGAACACGACTCTTGCAAACGGGGATGCAAATTTTGCTGCTTCGACTATGTGCTGTATTTTGCTTTACGCCGTCGATCAATTCGTGCCTAAGAAAATCAACCGTAAGCCTCCCAAACCTGCCTGGTCAAACTCTGACCTCAAACACTTGAAACGAGTTAAAAGGGCTGCTTTAAGGAAACACAGCAGATATCGCACCGATTCCACGAGGGCAAACTACATTCGCGCCAACGACGATTACAAATACCTCAATAACAGCTTGTACAACGCCCATCAGTTTCAATTGCAGAGTCGTCTGAAAACGAACCCGAAAAGCTTCTGGCGGTTTGTGAACGAACAACGGAAAGAAACCGGCTTACCCTCTACTATGACTGATGGCACTCTTGAAGCTGACAATATCGTGGATATCGCCAACTTGTTCCGTACGCAGTTCAGCAGTGTCTTCTGCGACGAAATTCTGGATGCCGAGAGCCTCGAATCGGCTACTAGAAATGTTCCCCGCATGTCTGTATTTGGCTCTGCTTTCACTATTCATAGTGATATGGTGATTTCAGCCGGGAAGCAGATGAAAACTTCAACTGGATGCGGTCCTGACGGTTCCTTCAATTGTCCTGAAGCGTTGCCTAAACACGCTTGCTGCGCCCCTAGCTACGGTGTTCAATTTGTCTGTAACTTCCGGCGAGTTTCCTGAATGCTGGAAAGAGTCATTTGTATTCCCAATACACAAGAAGGGATGCAAACGGTCCGTCGCCAACTATCGTGGGATTGCTGCACTATGCTCTGTATCCAAGCTATTTGAACTAATTGTTCTCCAAAGGCTGGTCAATGACTATTCACAGACTATTTCTCCAGACCAACACGGTTTTGTGCCCAAGCGCTCGACGGCGACCAATCTAACCGTATTTACATCGTTCATCATGCGCGAAATGGAACGCGGTCATCAAGTAGACGCCATTTACACAGATCTCTCTGCGGCCTTCGATAAAATGAACCATCAGATTGCCATTTCTAAATACGGCAATATGGGGGTTCACGATCAGTTGTTGAACTGGCTCCGTTCATACCTGACTGGTAGAACTATGTCCGTGAAGATTGCCGATTACGCCTCATCTAGCTTTCCGGTAGCATCCGGCGTTCCTCAAGGTAGCCACCTCGGCCCATTCCTTTTCCTGCTATATATGAACGACGTGAACTTGGTCCTCAAATGCCTGAAATTATCCTACGCGGATGACCTGAAGCTGTACTACGTTATAAAATGTCCGGAAGACGCCCACTTTCTTCAGCAGGAACTGCAAGTGTTCGATAACTGGTGCCGAATCAACAGAATGTCCTTAAATATATCCAAATGCTCAACTATCTCCTTCGGCCGAAAACGTGCGATGTATCTTCACGACTACATCCTTCGAGGTACGCGCTTGAAACGAGAAACAACGGTCAAGGATCTGGGAGTAATGCTGGACTCCAAACTGTCGTTCAAGGTTCACATTTCGTATATTGTTTCCAAGGCCTCTTCGCAGCTAGGATTTATGTTCCGCTTCGCAAAAAAACATCAAGGACGTTTACTGTCTGAAGGCATTATACTGCTCTTTGGTTCGCCCTTTCTTGGAATACTGTGCCATCGTTTGGTCCCCTTTCTACCAAAACGCAGTCCAGAGGATCGAAGCTGTTCAGCGAAGGTTTATACGCTTTGCTTTGCGACATCTTCGCTGGCAAGACCCTCGCAGATTGCCAAGTTATGAAAGTTGGTGCAAGCTCATCAACCTGGAACTGTTGGAAGGTAGGCGTATGGTAGCCAAAGCGTGTTTCATTGGTGATCTGCTTCAAGGAAATGTTGATTGTTCCGTTCTACTGGATCTCTTGACCATCAACACTCGACGACGAAATCTCCGTTTACAACAGTTCTTCGTGTTCCGGCACTCAAGGACCAACTACGGAAAACACGAACCTGTGCAAAGCATGTGCCGCGTTTTCAACAGCTGCTATAATGTGTTTGATTTTAATGTATCCCGTGATGTTAATAAGCGTTGTTTCCGTATATGTCTTTGTTAAGTTTTGTTAATTTTCGTATGTAATTTAATTTTTTAAAGGGTCATTGGGATGAACATTTTTATCTGTTGACGAAAATAAAATAAAATAAAATAAAATATTACCGAGAATACTAGACAAACTGGTTCCTGATATTTACAGTAGGTAACACGACAAAATTTGCTGCTATTACTTACAGTATATTATGAAAACCTAACCCGAAACAAAAATAATTAGTATTCATGTTAGTGTACAAACGTATTTTGTTCAGGTAGAAACATAATGTATTTAATGTTTAACTAATTTAATGTTTATACCAGTAAGAATACAATTGTTACGCCCATTTATACCTATTCATGCATTCCCTTTGGTGTTGACAGAAAATATAATTTACATGCATACCCCTACACATACCAATATTTCAAAAAAGTACCTAAAGTGCGTACCTAGTACGTATAAAAAGGATTACATTACAAAGTCATGACATCAGTTTAACACTGTCTTTCATAAGTAGCGTAAAGTGTAAAACGATTTGAAATGGAACTCGAAACAAAGCATTGTTGTAAACCTTTTCGGGAAATCGGGAGACGGTGTTCGCCTAAACTTAGAAATTTAACTGACAAGTTAATTGAAAAACTTTTATCCATGCAGTGTACGGTCCATTTGGACACGTCATTAAGAATTTGTGATTCATGTCGGTTATATTCGTATCGTCGTAATCCTGTCGAAAGAGTGGAGCAACCAGAAAACGGTGGACATGACGAAGCACCAACCACATCACGGAACGATTTGGAGGAAATACCATCGGCAGCTTCAATTACCTCGGCATCTTCTCAGGACAGTGACCTACCGGATTATTCCAGGATACACAACATTGAGTTATTCAATAATGGAATTGCAGGAATAAATGTGTCTCCGATATCCATTAGAGAATTTAAAAACGATAAATACCGTCGGCAAAAATTTGCCGAAATTGTAGCAGGTATTAGAAAATATCTATTCAGCTTACCACCACAAGAAGAAGTCGAAGAGTTAGCTACATTGAAAACAAAGGTTGTGGAATATGATGAAATTATTTCCAAATTGAAAGAAGAATTCATAGAACCAGATTGTTCGAGAATAGATCAAATACGTATATTAACAGTTTTGCCTAGTTCGTGGACGATTCAGCATATAACGAGCAAATTTGAAACAAACAAATACCTTGCATTACAAGCAAAAGAATTGGCAGCCGAAAATGGAGTATTGGCTACCCCCAACGACAGATCGGGGAATCGTTTGAATCCGGATATAAAAAATCAAGTGATACAATTTTTTGACGAGGACGACATCAGCAGAGTTATGCCGGGAAAAAGAGATTATGTCTCTGTAAACACTAATGGTAAGCGTCAACAAATTCAAAAACGGTTATTACTTTCATCACTTAGAGAAACTTTCACTCGATTTAAAGAAGTCAGTGAACATAAAATTGGATTTAGTACTTTTGCAGCATTACGACCAAAACATTGTAAATTGCTAAATGCTTCAGGTTCTCACAACGTTTGTGTTTGCGCAATTCACGAAAATATTGATTTAATGCTTCACAGTTTAAAAAAATATTCATTCAACACTGATTGTAATCAACATTTTGAGAAGTTATTGTGTAATTCATCATCAAGATCAAAATATTGTTACCTCCGTGAATGCGAAAATTGTCCCACGCTGTCAGAATTTGAGATAAGATTTTTAAAAAACTTGAGAAACATAACTTGTCTGAGATTTCGTTCGAACAATGGATTACAACTGATAGATGTAATTTAGAAACGCTATTAAAACCTGTCGATGAATTTGTTGAATATTTTAGTAAGAAATTAGAAAAACTATTAACTCATGATTATATAAAAACAAAGCAATCTAAATTTTTAAAAGATACAAAGTCTTCATTAAAAGAAGGAGAAGTAGTTATTATTTGCCATTTTGCAGAGAATTATTCATTTGTACTTCAGGATGCTGTTCAATGTCATCATTGGAACAATGATCAGACTACAATTCATCCGTTTGTTATTTATTATATGGAGTCAGGAATGCTTAAAAATTTAAGTTTTGTTGTAATATCAGAAGTTCTAAGACATGATACAATTGCGGTACAAGTAATTATTTCTAAATTACTAACGTATTTAAATCAACTAATGAATATAAAAAAGGCCATTTTTATGTCTGATGGGGCTGCTTCTCAATACAAAAAATAGAAAAAAAATTGCAAGCCTCTGCAAGTTTAAAGAGAAATACAACATTGATTCTGAGTGACATTTTTTCGCAACTTCACATGGTAAGGGACCATGTGATGCACTAGCTGAACCCGGTGCGTGCGCTGCTACGCTTGCAACTAAATGAAGGAAAATTTAATATAACTGGCACGTTTATGGTTTTTTTTTTCAAAATGAGTTTTTTTTTTCTTGAATAAGCAGGGGTTCAAACTTCTATCAAAACATGTTTCTTACCAGAGAAATACACGTGTTTAAGTAACCTGGATAGTTCTCATTTTTGGTAGAAATTTGTGTTTCATTTGTATGGGAGCCCTCCCTTCCAGAGGGGGGTGGTTTCTCAAACCACCATACAATCATTGCCTTCAAAACCCCCCACATGCCAAATTTGGTTCCATTTGCTTGATTTGTTCTCGAGTTATGCAGAAATTCGTGTTTCCTTTGTATGAGAGACCCCTCTTTCAGTGAGCGGAGGAGTCTCAAATCACAATAGAAATATTTCTTGCCTTCGAAAACCTCCACATGCCAAATTTGGTTCCATTAACTTGATAAGTTCTCGAGTTATTCAGAAATTTGTGTTGCATTTGTATGGAAACCCCCCTCCCTCCCCCTTTCAGATGGCGGAGGAGTCTCAAACTTCCATAGAAACATTTCTCTCCTCCAAAAACCTCCACTTGCCAAATTCGGTTCCATATGCTTGATTAATTCTCGAGTTATGCACAAATTTGTGTTTCATTAGTATGAGAGCCCCCCTCTAACAGAGGGCGGAGGGGTCTCGAGTTACCTTAGAAACATTTCTTGCCTTCAAAAACCTCTACATGTCAAATTTGGTTCCATTTACTTGATTAGTTCTAGAGTTCTGCAGAAACTTGTGTTTCATTTGTATGGGAGCCCCCCCCTCCAGAGAGAGAGGAGGGGTCTCAAACTACTGTAGAAACATTTATTGCCTTTAAAATCCCCGCAAGCCAAATTTGGTTCCATTTGCTTTATTAGATCTAGAGTTATGAAGAAATTTCAGTTTCATTTGTATGACAGCACCCCTTCTAGGAGAGGGGAGGGGTCTCAAACCACCATAAAAACATTTTTCGCCACCAGAAAACCCCACATGCCAAATTTGGTTCCATTTGCTTGATTAGTTCTTGAGATATGCAGAAACTTTTGTTTCATTTGTATGGGAGCCTCCCTTTCTAGAAAAGGGAGGGGTCTCAAACTACCATAGAAACATTTCTTGCTTCCAAAAACTTCTGCATGCTAAATTTGGGTTCCTTTGCATGATCAGTTCTCGAGTTATGCAGAAATATGTGTTTCATTTGTATGGGAGCCCCCCTTTTCAGAGGAGGGAGGGGTCTCTTACTGTCTTAAGAACCTTCCCCGGCCCCAAAAAACCCTGCATACAAATTTTCACGCCGATCGGCTCAGCAGTCTCCGAGTTAAATCGTGACAAAGGAAACCCCAACTCATTTTTATTTATATAGATTAAGGAGTGTATCGAATATAAGCTATCCACATACATATTCGTTGTACGCATGTATTTGTGATGGTTTTTTATGCTCTGAACACTGCATGCTGTGCGTTTGACTGTCAGCTTTCTTTTGTTTACTTGTTTGTGCGGTTCAAATTCTGCGTTTTCAAAATGTCGCGTATTGAAAAGGAAGTGAAAATTAAGGTTCTGGACACATGGCTAAGTGAGAAGGGTATTACTATGCGAAAATTGGCGAAGCGGTTTGGAATTCATCATGCGAGTGTTAAAACCATCATTAATAAGTTTGGGGAACACTATTCTTTGGATGAGCTACCAGGAAGAGGCAGAAAACCCGGTTCTTCCAACCCGAAACTGGAGCAGAAAGTGGTATCTCTAATCATGAAGAACAAATCAATGTCAATACGTGATTTGGCCAAAAAAGCTGGAACGAGTGTCGGAATGATCCAGCGTATCAAGAGGCGAAACCACCTGAAGACCTACAAGAAGCAGAAAATCTCGAAACAAAGTGCAGAACAGAAGAAGCGAGCAGCAACAAGGGCCCGGAAATTGTATTCGCGACTTTTGCAGCGTCCGGATGCATGCGTTTTGATGAACGATGAGACCTATGTAAAGGAGGACTCAAACACCCTTCCAGGTCCACAATACTTTACTGCCGTCGTTGGGGAGGATGTGAGCGATGCGGACAGGTCGATTCAAGTGGAGAAATTCGGTCGAAAGGTACTGGTATGGCAAGCAATATGTTCCTGTGGTTTGAAGTCAACCATTTTTTACACTACCGGAACTATAAATGCGGAAATCTATCGATCTGAGTGTCTCCAGAAGAGATTGTTGCCTTTATATAAGAAGCATAGTACACCTCCACTGTTTTGGCCGGATTTAGCGTCGGCTCACTATGCCAAAACCACTCTCAATTGGCTTGCGGAAAAGGGTATAGATTTCGTTGAGAAAAATATCAATCCACCAAATTGCCCTCAGCTTCGACCCATCGAACGTTACTGGGCAATCGTGAAGAGGATCTTCAAGAAGACTGGTAAGGCAGCTGGGAACATGCAGGAGTTCAAAAAATTTGGGCTCAAACGTCAAAAAAATGCGATGCAACACTTGTCCGGAACTTGATGAAGAGCATTCGATCCAAAGTTCGAAAATTCGTGAAGGAATAACTTAAATTTCATCCGGTCTTCATTATGTTCAAGTTTATCCTCGTACAATAAAGGATCAATTTTTTTGTATGAATAAAATATCGGTTTTCAACATAATTTGAAAGAAAGTTTGTGAATAGCTTATTTTCGATACACTCCTTATCGTGTTTGCCACACGATATACAAAATCGTGCATTGGTGTTGGCAAAGAAAGCTCTCAATTAATATCTGTAAAAGTGCTTCTAGAACAGTAAGTTGAGAGCATACGAAAGCTCGTTGAAAAGAGTGTCAAAGCCAGTCAGATGAAAGGACCAAACTAATTTGTACATCGAATTTGCCAAGGTGATAGTTGATGTAATCTTCGAAAATCTAAGGAACTTCAAATATTACGCGTGCACAACTTTTACTTCACAGCAGCATCTCTCCCGCCACTCCGGCATTTTAAATTTTGTGCTTGAAAATATTCGAAATCAAGAAAATAAAATACTGCAACTTTATCGTTTGCCACCCAATCAAAACTAAAAAAAACTGGATCCTCGAACGAATCAAAGGAAAATACTTTTTTTTACGGAAACAATTCGTGACTACTTGTTTCCAGCTGAACGTTTTTTTTTTTTGTCTAGAGATGAAATTTGAAATGTGTGACTTTTTTTCGGCACTCGTGAAAATTCAAAATCCGGCTCCCATTAAAATAACATTGAAATAAAAGAAATACCCTGACCAAAATACCATAGAACAATGAATTTTGTTCTGTTCATATTTTACACTATTCACATAGTTTACCCAGTTTTAGGTAACTTCAGTTTTGCATGGCTTGTGTGTATTGTACCATATTGGTTTTCATTGTGTACAGGGTGGCAACATGAAAGTGATACACTCATTTGTGATCTCCTCGTACAATTTCTACCATTATCGATGAACTCCTTGCGTACGTTTTGAAACAGTGACTTGTTGTCAGTTAATTCGTAAACAACAAACTGAATTTGTGTTCTTTAATTAACGAAAACTCGGTTGACCTTGCACCTTGACGAATTCACAAACATGATAATCAGACGGAAGCTGTCGCATTTGAAGTTGAGCAAACTGTTTGTATACAAGATTATAAAACGTTTCAAGGACGGTGGAAGCTAAATATTTTTTCTTCCGGCTTAATTTTTTTTATTTTTCCTGATTTTTCGTATTAAACGTATTGTTTGCTTTTTTATGAGTGATTGTGATTGTGTATCGATCAGAGTTTCATCGTGGAAACCCGCCGAGGTGCTCAGAAGTCCAAAATCTCAACAACTGAACGGCGTAACAAATTCAACAGCCGCAGACCGAACCCTATCAGTTTGGCAGAAGTGAAAAGAAGGTCAAGCTGAAAATGTCCACCCCAAAGTAAAGTAGGAGTGGACGGATTGAACGGCGATTGGGTCAGAGTCTGGGGATTGGGTGATTGGGATGCGGTGTGTCCGGTGAGATTTTTCCCGAGTCCTAGAGCGATGCCAAAAGTTGAGTTTGGTATACAGGTTCAAGCCGAGGATTGTGCCAAGAATGGCAACGGTGGAGGAAATTTTGACCCAACATTCGGTGGAGGAAATTTTGTGTACATTCGGAGCAGGTGAAGATTCTGAAGAAAACGAAAAAGATAGCGAGGATATTTGATGGGTTGATGGGGTTAAGTTCGAGATACGATGCTCGTTCACCTGCAATGCCATATGGGGCAAAAGCATCTTCTTCTTCTTCTTTTAGCATTTCAAGCTTATTGCTTCCCCTTTTCACAGTTAAGTTAGTGCTTGTTCTCAATTTAGTGTTCTAAATGCACTTCCACAGTTATTAGAATTAAGAGCTTTCGATGCCAAAACCATTTTTGCATTAGTATGATTGTGTAGGCAGAGTACAATCATACGCTATGCCCAGGGAGTCGAGAAATTTTCCTTTACTAGATCAGACCCGGAATCGAACCCAGCCACCTCCAGCATGGTGTTGCTTTCTAGCTGCGCCTTTAACGACTGGGCTAAGGGAGGACCAGGGGGCAAAGCATGGCGGGTTTGGATATGCATAATTTAGATACCTTGGAAGAAGCAGAACGCCAACCAGTCGAACCCACAAAGGATTTTCAGTCAATTGAGAGGTGGTAAGTGCTCTCAAAAACGCGGAGCGAAACAGGTAATTGTTATCCTTTTTGTATCCTGAATTATATGAACTATATTATATGAATCCATCACTTATCAAGGTGAATCCTGATCCATCGAGCCCTACCCTACTAACATAGAAAAACCTCCTTCCTGTGACCTTTTTGTGGGGATGCAGAGGTAAACACGGTCCCTAAACAGCAAAGGTCAGACTAACTTCTCCTTCACTATTCCCACCTGATTGCAAGGACGTGGCCGGCGCCGTTATTGATTATTAAAGAAATTGAGTCACTGAAACGTGTACAGTCAGAATGGTCGGTTGCTCCCAGCCCCATTCGAAGTTGATTCATTGTGCAATTTCACTGATTCTGATCAATCACGGAGTAGCAACCATTGATACGTGCAGTCAGTCAAGCTAAGCTAAGCTAAGCTAAGATTATGAAACTTTTCAAGGATACTGGCACTGTTATTCCTAAGCCGAACCCCGGTAAGAACCCCATTTTCCCCCCCCCCCCGGCGGCAAAGCCAGGGAAGGAGCAAATCGGAAGGAACCTGCCCGGGCGGGAGAGATAACTTACGAAACAAATAATAATCAGCCCCACCAAGCAAAATATATTGAAACGGGGCCTTGGATATGGAAAGCTTTTAAAAAACAGAGGAATCACGGATTGACATGCAAGTGAATATTGCCGACAGAGTTACCAGATCACGGGCGCTGCTTAAACGCACGCTGGTCATACCATAATGTATTCGGATGAAAATTTGTTTACTTTGGAAGTGTCTCTGAGCAAACAAAATGATCGTGTGTATGGAGCAAGTCTTCGTGAAATACCAGTTGACAAACGATGGGGTTGAACGATGCCGATGATGGTTTGAGGTGCCATATCGTCCAAAAGGCAAATTACCCCTGCTGTGTATAGACAGGGCGTACAAATAAACAAAGACTATTATTGAAAATACGTTATCAAAGAGCACCTACTTTCCTGTGCTAAGAAACTTTGTGAAGAGGAAAATTTTTATTTTAAAAAGGATTCAGCTCCAGCGCATAAGGCAGTACACGGAAAAACACGGTTCTTCGTCTCGAATTAAAAAAAAACTCAACAGACTGGTACTTAACCTAGGTTTCTTATTCTATTCTTGAACACACATTTAGAGATATTAAAATCAGTACTCACATTGTTAAACAATCTAACACAGTTATCGAAAGGGTTGTTTTGCCCATACGTAGTTCTATGGAGACTGACTAGAAGTAACTACGGTCACGAAGCAGGCGAGGAGGTGCATAAAAATTGATGTTTTGCAACAGCGCCGGGCAATCTACACCACCTTCGACAATGTCAAAAACAAATAACCTCTGTAGGTTAGTACGTCTGTGCATTAAAGTTTCTAAATCGATCAGTCTACAACGACTCGGATAGTCAGGTAGATTTGTTGGGTCACGGAAGTTGACGAAGAGCATACCGTACAAAATTGCGTTGAACCCTTTCCATCCGGATGATCTGAACTGAGTGATAAGGCGACCACACGCTGACAGCATACTCCATGATGCTACCAATGATCGAACAGTACAGCGCCTTGAGAGCATATATATCGGTGAAAACACTTGTATTGCGACGAATAAATCCCAGTGCTGCAAAAGCCTGTGCGGTAGTTGTGCTAATATGCTCATTGAACCGGAGTTTTGTATCTACAGTAAACTTTAGGTCACGAATTGCTTGAACACGCTCTATAGCTTCTGAGCTGATGGAGTAATCAAATTATGTTCGGGATTGCCGGCGGGTGAACGAAATAACTTTGTACTTTTTGATGTTCAGTTCCATTGCATTCTCAGAACCACCACAACAATCTCCGATGTCAGTCTGAAGAGCGCAACTGTCGAGATGCGATGATATAACCTTGTAGATTTTTAGATCGTCAGCATAGAGGAGAAAGCGTGATTTCAGCCGAAAGCACAAGTCATTCACGAACAATATAGAAATAAGTGGTTTAAGTTAAGTTTAATTTGACGATAGCGCCCCGACCAGATAAGTAAGAGCGCAACCACTTTGTGATCCAATCAGGAAAGCCCAGGTACGTCAGCTTGTCAATTGCAAGGGTGTGAGGAACCTTGTCGAACGCGTTTGAAAAATCGAAGTATATGGCATCAACTTGGTGACGATTCTCAATTTCCGTTGATAGGAAATTTACGGAATACATCAAATTCGTTGTCGTGGATCGCTTCTTAACAAAACCATGTTGAAATTCAGAAATCAGCGGTCAAGATACAGCGTCAAGAGTTTTGTGAACCAATTGTTCAAACAACTTGGCCATACAGCATAAAATCGAAACATATCTGTAATTTTCAACAGCATGTTTGTTACCAGCTTTTGAAAATCGGAGTGATTGAGGCTAACTTCCACGCTTCGGGAAAAGTACCTACATTGAGTGACCTGTTAAAAATAGTCGTCAAAGGCATCAGCAGTGAGTCAGCACATTCTCTTAAAAACAACGGCGGTATCTTGTCTGTGCCCGACCCTTTCGACACATCCAACTTTTCCAAGGGTGACAAAACTTCATGTTGGCTCTCACAACTAGAGCAGGACAATTCAAATTGAAAGCAGGACAGTATTTAAGACTGTCAGCGGAAAAAGTTGGTGACGTTTGAGTGTGTACATTTTCGAATAAATCGGCAAACAGATTAGCTAGCTCGTGAGGTGAATCGGTCGAAGTTTCTTTATAAGTCATGTCAGTAGGCATCCGGTTGGACTGCTTACAGCCTCAAATATACGACCAAAAGGATGACGGGTTCTGCATCGCAGTCTGCTCCAATCGTCTTATATAGCAACGAAAGGCAGCGTCCTAGCAATTGGCGTAATGGATTTTGAGCGTTCACAGTAGTCCGTGATCGAAAATAGCGTTTACGAGCTTTTCGCACAATGTTACGGAGATGCTGTAAATCAGTTGACCACCACGGTTGTTTAAGCGAATGAGGCCTACTTGTTCGACGTGGAACATATTCCTCCATAATGTCGTACAATTGGTCATACAACATACGTACCGTTTCATCCGTATCTTTTGCACGAAACATTTCAGTCCAATCGACGTACATGAGAGTGTTATTCAGTTCCGAAAAGTGGCAACGTCGAAAATCGAAATCAACAAAGATGTTCGAGTCGCTTGCTGGTTGCACGTAGAAGGCATTCACGTCAATGCGAAGAACGAATGGCTTGTGATGGTTGTCAATTCGGAGGAGGCATGACGGAGGTTCGATAAGTTCAACATCGTTTGGTTCGTTAACAAATGCCAAGTCAAGTGTACGACCATTCGAGTTTAGCAGCCTGTTGATCTGATGTAGGCCGGAGGCAATCATTGATTCAACCAAAGCGATTTCCTGTTCGGTCGATGCATTGGACGGCAGCAAGCTGTTGATCTCTTCATCGTAGGACCATACCAACTGAGGTAGGTTGTAATCTCCATCGATGACAATATTATCAGAATCCGACGCACTTTCACAGATTTGCTGGACTGCTGCGGAATGCGCTGAGTACAATTCCGGAGACAAGTTCGGTTGAAGATAGATTCCGCACACAAAGATCGTCGCCTTGTCTAGTTTGATACGCACAGCGATTTGCTCAATACTGCCACAGTCAACAAGGTCTACCGACGTACAGTTGAGGTTTTCTTTAACCGCAATTAAAACTCCACCCCCTCGCTGAAGGTTGCTAGATCCTGCGATCACACCGAAATATCGAGAAGCTGGCAGCAAACTCTGAATTAGCGATATCAAAACGAAGCCACGCCTCAGTGAGTATAATAACTTCGTATTCACAGGCAGAAAGCTCCAGAAAGAGCTCGTTAGTTTTAGTAAGAATGCCTTTTGATAGTATACCGTTAAATATTGCAGGTCAGTTTCATTCGAGAATTCGGGGTAAGTCGAGGTATTGTAAGCAGTTTCGTTCATCGTTATTGATCCATTATGACGTTCGTCTCTGCGTTGGTCGAAATATTTGGGTTGTTGGATCCTGTCTTGGGTAGGACGGCTGGCTTCCAAAAAATAACCTTTCTCGGAATGATCTTTTCCTCAAACTCTCTGAACGAGATCTCACTGGGCCAAGTGGAATCCTGCAAAGCCTTCTCCTTCAGTTGTATAGGCATCCCTACTTTGTATGACACAAAGTTCAAGGAACGTACATCCTTTCCTCTCGGAACCAACTTCACGATTTTTAAATCATTGGAGCCTAATCGTTGTGATACTAACCTGTTACACTGTCATCAGGAGTTTCAACGGATATGTCGGACAGATACAACCAAAACATGCTGTCTATGATTATATTTTCTAAATGTGTCAACACTATTTTACATACGTAGGTTTTTTCTGGCTTGAGCTAGATTTTTTTCCTTTTAAAGAACGTTATCATGATTTAAATTCAATGTTTTAATTTTTGTGGAGCCCCCTTAAAAGGAATCAAATTCCACTGGGATTTACTTTGCATTTTGTTTTTGTAGTTATAATCTCCGCGTTTATTTATTTTTGTTTTGTTTAAGTAATGTTAGTAAGTGTCCATAACCAGAGGGCTCTCTGTGTGAGCTCTTTGGTGTGGGGGTTAGTGGAGGGTTACAAAAAAAAAACATGCCGTCTGCTGTGGCGCAAGTAATTGCAGAATGCCCTGAACAGTCAGTTCCACGACGGAGTTGCGATGTCCTTTTCGGAGTCGGTTCAAATTTTCAGTCGTTCTCACGTTTCCTCTTAGAGGGCCCGAAAAACGTTACACTTGGAACAGAAACTGGATATTTCGGTACAGCCTCGATCAGTTCCCTGGAAATCTGTGCCCAAATTCGTGGACTGCAGTCATGGATTCGAGAACAAGCAAAATACACCGTGAACTGGATCACGTAATCATGAACTAAATAACGTTTAAAGGGAAAAATCCAAAAAACGTTCACGGTCCGTTTTCATTTTCGGGAACGATTTTTGTTCTGTGCAGTTGTTCAGCAGTGGTGTAAGCCCTTGCGCTGAGCTAGCCGGCTTGACGTGCCGCAAGGGCATAGTAGGGATTCTTTGTCAAGACTTGAAGCTAATTTTCATTGAGGTTATATAACATCAATTCGTTTTTCCACTTTAACAGTAGCACATTGAAATTGTAAATATACTATTTTTTATATGGTATACAATTTCAGATCAGCCATGGAGTATGGTAAAATAATTTTAAATATTTTTGACGAAGGACTTCTTTTCTTCTTCTTCACAATCAGCTTATTGCTTGCTCTCAACTTAGTGGTTCTATATGCACTTCCACAATTATTAATTAAGAGCTTTCGATGCCAAGTACCATTTTTGCATTAGTATGATTGTGTGGCAAGTACAATCATACGCTATGCCCAGGGAGTCGAGAAATTTTCCTTTAGGAAAAATGTCAAGACCAGACCGAGAATCAAACCCAGCTACCTCCAGCATGGTGTTGCTTTGTAGTATCTCCTCTCTGGCCCACAGAAATTTTATGATACGTATTTCATTCGAAAGGTAGAACATCAAAGCTGAATTCCTGATGCTTACTTAATTCATTACATTTGTTTAAACTAATTAAAAAGTACTTAAAAGAAAAATGTCAAAACGCACAAAGCTATTGGTCGAAATAGAGATGGGCAAAACGGTTCATTTGAATGAGCGGCTCAGAGCCATGTGTTCATTTGAATGAACCGGCTCATTTGAGCGGCTCAATGGCTCTTAAAAAAATTGATCCACCTACGGTGAGCTCTAACCCTTCTTACACTTCCTTGGGAGTATCCGATCACAAACACAGATGAAGCCAGTTTGATCCTGGGCACTTGATTCTATCACCATTGTAGTTACATTCGAGTTTTCATGTTATTACATGGTATGACCTTGAAGTGCGACGCTCCTAGGATTTATCTCGAGTTTGTCGCACAAAATTGCACCAACTGGGTAGAATAAGTGCGAGCGAGAGATACTGGGAAATCAATTAACCCATTCATCCCAATATGCTAGAGAAAAGAGCAGCCTAGAGCAGCCTAGAAACAAAAAAAAACGTGATTTAATTCAACCAGCAGCATTGGCATTGATTAAGCTCCCAAGTAAAAGTATGGCCGACTGTCCAAAGCTGTTCCAAACGAACCGCCAAAACGCACTGAATAACATGTTTTGTGGTGAGAGTCGTCCATACTTTAACTGTAGGGCTTTAATAAAGAGAGCTTCCCGATGCACAATGTTGATTCATTCAGCTGAGGAGAGGGAACAAGCATAAGTAACCTTGAACGCACGCACACTAAAGCGCCATTTAGATCAAAGGAGTGCAAGTAAGAAGGAAAATCTTTTTGGAGCAAAACAAACCATCATTCCTCTGCATGTGCCAGAAAGGATGAGGTGATTAAACGTCAAAAAGCCTAATAGCCAGGAGAGAAAAAGAGCAAAATGAACGAACAACAGGCAAAGCTCAGAAATGTGACAGCGCAAGCGGCTCATTTTGCTTGAGTCGTTTATGGTTCAAAACCGTTCATAGTGAGCCGCCGTTCAATTTTGAACGCCACGTTCATTTGAGAGCCACGGTTCAATCTCATAGAGCTGTGGCTCGCTCACTCTTTTTGAAGAGCCGGAAGAGCCGGACTTTCTAATAAGCGAGCTCGTGAAGCGGAGCGTATTCGCCCATCTAGATGGAACGAGTGCTCACAATCGCACTGCCACATAAACCATGAAAGGCATTTTGTCGGCCAAAGAGTACGATAGATCGTACAAAAAGCAAAACGGAGTGGTTGAAATTTCATCTAATTTAAAACTCAGGTTACTTAAGCGATATGTACAGCCAGGGGCTGGCAAATGTCATTTTCAATGAAAAATGACCAGCGATTTTTACCGAATTTCGTCTGAAAATTCAAATGGGCGAGAAAACGATGACGAAGATTTTCTTCAAAATCTCATCGATTTTTTTTTCGTCATGACAGCACGTGGAGAGTGTTTTGGTCATCGCTATTTTTTTTTTTTTTTTTTTTTTTTTTTTTTTTTTTTTTTTTTTTTTTTTTTTTTTTTTTTTTTTTTTTTTTTTTTTTTTTTTTTTTTTTTTTTTTTTTTTTTTTTTTTTTTTTTTTTTTTTTTTTTTTTTTTTTTTTTTTTTTTTTTTTTTTTTTTTTTTTTTTTTTTTTTTTTTTTACCAGCACCTTTATTGATATAATTGTAAGTTTCATCCACAAAACTTCAAATAAAATTTCCACTCTATCGATTACATATTATTGCTTGGCTGATTTCAAGTAAGTTAATTAGAAATTTGTGAAACAAAATCGTATGAGAAAAAATCTCATGACTGCATGATGGTATGAGATTGACAAGAAAGCTTATGATAGTTCATTTCGTCTCGTGACAGTGAGCTGGCCTGTTTTTTCATCGTCACATGATGGCCGAGATATTTACCAGCTCTGTGTACAGCTAAATTTATGTAGCTCAAGCCTTTGGAGTTAATTAGTTTGTAGTAGTGAAGTGAAGGTGTTTCCTTAAATTTAGTTGCCTAGAATTTTTCAAAACATCAAATTATTTTGATTTGTTCATATTTAGTGATGGAAAAATGACAAATGATTTAATCATATGTATGAAAGTGAAAGGAAAGTTGACATTTATATATGAAACTTGAAATTGCAATCTCTTTTGCGTTAGATTTTTGTAAATGCGATGTTTACAAAACATTATCTCACCTCTACTCGTTTGTCAGCATCGATATATAACGATTTTCAACATTTTTTTTTTTTTCCAGTGCATTACCTTAAAACCAAAACGAAAACCCTGATACAGATAGGCCACAGACATTTCAATGAGATTGATACAGACTTTTCAAAAAGCGGCGTCACCCGTCGTTCAAGCGATTGACATGAAGTAAGGGTTCGATTCCCGCTCCAGCCTGTGGAACTTTTCACAAAACAAAAATGTTCATACTGGTCCACTGGGTAGTAGGTTAAGATCCATTTACCCCCTGCTTCCATGCGTTGGACATTCATCAAACAAAATATTATTAACAGTTAATTCGACCCGAACTGAAGTTTCTATAAATTTTCGTGGGGAACCAATAGTAAAACCTCGCTCACTAAAAATATAATATAGTAAATATAGTAGAAGTTTATTAATTCGATGAAATAAATTTGTTCACATCAACAGGCAGTCCTACGTCAAATTTGCAGTTATGTCACTGACATAACTCACCTTTTCGTTTTTTTTCTCATGGTGATGATACATTGCAGCAGGACCACAATCTGTAGACATTTAAATACAATTAAAATTTTTATTATCATTTTATATTATAACAGCCCTTCACTATATTATCTATGCTATTTTATATGTCATTTTTCAGCTTCACATATAAAGGGTGTTCCGATCAAAATTTGGTCAAACAGTAATGTGTGTGAGTCAATGAAAGTTTCTATTAATAAGTCAAATTGTTTGTCTTTTTCAAGTTCAGTTAATACAGAATACAGGAGAAATAATCAGCTAAGCGTCCTTTTTACCGAATGCGAATTGCCGGGTCTTTCGTTTAACACCTGCCATAAGATTTTTGTACAGTCTCCTTGTCCACTTCATTCGCCACAGAACGCCAGTTTGCCTTAGACTATTTCTCGCTCACAACAGCTTTTTAAGTCTTCTTAAGGTTTCGCTTGACGATGGCCCAATAATGTTCGATTGGGTGGAGCTCTGGCGTGTTGGGAGGGTTCTTGTCCTTAGGCACCACTTGAACGTTTTTTAATGTATACCACTCCTTGGCCTTTCTTCCGTAATGGCAAGATGCCAAATCCGGCCAAAATAGAACGGAACAATTTTGTCGCTTCAGGAAAAGCGGTAGACGTTTTTGTAGGCACTCGCTCAGATTAAATTTCCTGGTTGACGGTTCCGGTCGCAATGTAAACAATGCTCTTCAAGCCACACGTACAGATGGCTGTCTTCGCGAACTTTGACAGTTTAATGTGCTTGAAAATATTTGCCACCTTTCCCCGTCCGATTGCCTTGTTTCTGTCAGAGAAGCTGTTTAAAGTCTGTCTTGATGTAAGTTTCATCGTCCTTTACCACGCAATCAAACTTCGTCAGCGTCGTCTTGTACGACTTTCACGATCGTGCTTTGGCCGACGTGTTTGAGTTTATCGTCGCGATTTGGGGTCAACACTTTCTTGTAAGTCGACAGTCCAGCTCGTTTTTTAGCTCTATCCACGGTTGAAGGCGCCACTCCCAGCTTCTTTTGCAACATCTCGGGCGGAGAGATTGGGGGTTCCGCTCGAAACAGCGGACAACTCTTTTTGTTGTCGCTGTCGCCTCCGGCTTTCAATTTCCCCCGATCCAGCTTTCCTGGCTGTCGACAAACGTTCACCGAACACTTTTAATACGTTGGTAACAGTTGATTTCGTCAACTTGGCGTGGGAGTAGTTTGGATTTTCGCCATGCACGTGCAAAATTTTGATGCGTTGCTTCTCTTCCTTCGATGACATTTTGATAACTGAAGTGCTAATCTCAAAATCAAAAAATAGAGGCATGATGCTACACGCACACCTTCAAAATGAGGGAAGTGTTAAATTTTTTAATGCCACGATGAAAGAAAACTAACTCTTTATTTGTTCTAAATTTATTAATATTTACATTTCATGTTAATTTAGGTGCTCCAACTTCTACCGTAACGTATCAACCTTAATTGTTAAAATATGTACCTAATTTTGATTGCACCGTTCATGCCTTAGCAGTTCAGTATTTTAAACAGGTTTTTATTCCTGTATGTCAGTATAACAATGATAATCTTAAAACTAAAAACAAGCTTAAATTAAGTTTGACTAAGCATAAAGGGAATTAATCATTGCAAAAGAAGATTGCAACGATTTTTGCCTGAAATTATTAATTATTCTGATAATTTACCTGCAGAGCTCTGTCAGTTAAATAGTTTTGAATTAATTTCATAATATAGAGCGGAAAATTAAAGATTTTCAATTTAGCAATCAAACTTTCTTGCCAAACACTGTCGAATGCTTTTTCTATGTCTAGAAGAGCAACTCCAGTTGAGCAGCCTTCAGATTTGTTTGAACGTTAAAAATTAGTAACTCTTAAGAGTTAATAAGTAGTTGAATGGCCATGGCGAAATACAAATTGCTCATCTGCAAAAATTGAGTTTGTATTGATGTGAAGCTTCATTCTATTCAAGGGCTTCAAATGGTGAGTTGACAACTTCGAAGGAGGGTGCGACCGACCTCTCGTCCTCACAAGTTCCTACCTCACGCCTCCACGAGTCATATGATCACAAAAAGCTGGCAGCTACAACATGGTGGCGCTGGTTGGCGTCGCTTGGGCAATGTTGTCAATCTGACAATAGCGAAGTGAGGGGGTGCGACCGAAGATCTTATACCTTTAAATCATATATCTATATTTTCTATTCTCATTTTACTAATAATTTCAGCACGCTTTGGAATCATCTTTGCATTCCAAAACTATGTAAGAGCCGGGAGCAACATGCCAGGCATCAAAGGCGGAATTTGTATCTCAGCATTTCAGCATACCATTTTATTTAAAATTGCACTTCTGAACTTCAACTATTATATTCATAAAAGGCTGGCATGTGCTTATACGTAATGTAGGATTATATTTTAATGTTGTGTTTGTGGTATTATGGTAAGATAAGCCATTTCTTTCAGAAATTATCCCACCGGACTCTTCGTTCACTCTATCTTTGAAATATTGCTAGAACAGTATAAAGAAAAATATTACAAATATTACTATGTTTTATAAAATAATATCTTTTATTGAAATTTTATCTTTTATATTTCGAATGATCTATTCTGTTTTCAGCTTTCCCAGGACTAGCAGGATATTGATACATAGCTAACTTTTATTTATTTTTCAGTAACAATCCATTCAAGTTTGAAATTTGAATAAATTAGCATTTTTGTCTATAATGGTATCTTAATTTGTTGTGTACAAAATATATTATATATTAAATAACATATAACGGGGAAAGGGAGGGACCATCAGGGCACCCAAGTAAAACGACTTGGATAGGGAGCATGGGACTGCCTCCTCCCTATTGTTAACATTTCGTGGAACGAGGGCGGGCTCTTCGACCCCATCTATTGGGTTTATTCTGTCAATCGAGGGCTCGATTCTAGTGCTGTGAGTGTGAACTTGCTTTTGGAAGGAGATTCTCTTCCCTATATTCGCGGGTTTCGCGTAAGTGTCTCTGCTTACGGGCCCGCCCAAACGTTTTTGGCCCTTCATACAGGAGCTTGATGATCACAAACAATAATAGAATCCTGATCAAATCGTTTTTCAGATTATTCCACTGCTATGGAAAGTTTCCTTGCTGCAATAGATGGTAGTATTACATCATCATCATCATCATCATCATGTGAAGCTTCATTCTATTCAAAATTATCTTTTCAAAAAGTTTACTTATTGAAGGGAGTAAACTTATTGGTCAGTAGCTAGAAACTTCAGCTGGATCTTTCTGGACTGGAACAACTTTGGCATTCTTCCATTTGTCAGGAAAGTATGCCAAATGAAATATTTATTAAATAATTTAACCATGAAAGACAAGGTACTCACTGGGAGTTTTTTGATGAGTATATAGAAAATTCCATCATCACCTGGAGCTTTCATATTTTTGAACTTTTTAGTTATAGCTTCATCCAAATCAGTGCCCCAGGATTCATCTAAAATATTTTCCCGGGAGGAAATATTTAGATAATCACGAGCAACCTGCTTAGCAAGACCAAATTTTGATCGAAACACCCTTTATTCGTAAATGTTAATTATAGCCCACCTAACCTACGTTATGTATTTGAAAAGATAGGAAGGTTTTAAACGTGTTTTTTAGAAGGATCATATACGACAAATTCTACTCAAAAAAGCTTTTTCCTTCTTCACCAAAAATATAAATATAAAAAAAAAAATATATTAATGATTACAAACATTCATTTTTTCCTATTTCACAGGCATTTATGGGTCCAAACCAACAAGAGTTATCGGAAAAATCAATTTTTTGTAGTTTTATTAAGTATCCGTTTTTGGCATTATTCCTACTCATATGAAATTTATTTCGCCTTACTGTTAGCTGTTTTCGACTTTTCCAAGACTATTAGGATATTAATACATATCTTATTTTTAATTTCAGTAACAAACCAGTGGATAACAGATATATATTGTACCTACACTTATTGTGTTTTCCGACTTTAATTGTTAAAACAAATTCTAATCTTAGTAGTTCTTAATTCTATAGAAGCTGCAACAGCGGAAGTCTTTCGATGAGTGGATGACCAGCTAAGTTATAGATATATATTTTTCTGGCTTGCTCGTATTATTATTTTACATTATAACGTCAGTTTATTATTTTATGTTATGATATTAAACGATGTGATATTATTGCATTCAAATTTATTTTATTAAAATCACTGTAGTACCTATGAGACTCAGTTTACTATTCTTTAAATGCTATATAATTTCAGATCATCCATGAATATCCCAAGTTTTGTAAAATAATTTTAAATCAATTTCAACTTTCAGGTTCAAAAATGGAATTTTTTTTTATCATTGTTATATTCATTCATTAAATTATTTTTCATTATAATATTCGTCCACTATATTTTTTATCATTATAATTGTTCCAACGATAGGTCAGGGTCGAGATATTTTCACCGGAATGGAATTGTCACTGAAACTAACGTGTGGGTTTAAACTTTCAAACAACTTTTATTGAATCAAATAATCTTCGCAATTGCTGCTCACTGTCTGTATTCTGCTAATGGACTGATACCTGTCTGCTCCTGACTTTTCTTTTTATAGCTCTCCTATTGAACAGACTGTACACCTTTTCTTCCTTACAACACACTGCAATTCGATCAAGGCGCATATGCAAGTCTACACAAACACTACCTGTTACAAAACTACCTGCGGTATAGCAGATAGACGATCTTCCTGAATAACCTAACATTCACCCGCCATTGAGTCCTCTGGCTCAACAGATGGTAAAAATGCGATCTTCGTAATTGCTCTCTTATAGTCTTATTGCTCTTATAGCCACAATCCGTCCTCGTCTCCACAGAAAGAGGGGGCAGATTTTCGTCAATCGGAAGAACCAGCGCTCCAACATTAATTTGCGTCACTGCGCTGTTCCACTTCTGTAGAGTTTGCCAGTGATGCAAATATTCTATGGACCAACGTGACCAAAAATGTTCAACTGTATATGTTGCCATCTGCTCAGTCGCCCGATCTTTTCGTCCTTGTAAAATAGCTCCGATAATGTCAATCCCAATCGCTCAATAAAAAAATGGAAAGGCGTAAGAACCGACAAATCATTGGGATCATCTGATGCTGGAATTAATGGTCGAGAATTTAATATCGCTTCTGTTTGTACCAGAAACGTTGTAAGCTCTTCAAATGTTAATTTAACTTCACAGACGACTCGTTTGAGGTGGTATTTCATCGATTTTACAACAGCCTCCCAAATGCCTCCAAAATGAGGGCTTCTTGGTGGAATGAAGTGCCAGCATATACCCTTAACTGCACAAAATTCTTGAACCTTCTGACGATGCTGCTGATTCTCGAAAAGTATCTTCAATGTCACAAAGTCGTGACCCACAAATGCTGTTCCGTTGTCTGAATATATATCACTCGGTAAATCTCGTCTTCCTACAAACCGATGTAGAGCAGCGATAAAATTGTCGGTAGTGAGATTGCAGACAACTTCAAAATGAATCGCCTTCACAGCCATGCAAACGAACACTATAACATATGCCTTTTAGAGCTTCGGACTTCTACCTTACTTCAGCATAAATGGGCCAGCGTAACCAATACCAACTTTTGGGAACACTGGGGCTAAATTTACACGAGATTCTGGAATGTTCCCCATAAATTGCGTACTTGAGACTGGTTTGCACTATGGCACTATGAAACAACTTTCTTAATGACAAATTTCACTTTCACCGGCCAGTATTGCTCCCTAACTATAGCCAGTCCAATATGATGATTTTCTTCATGTAATTTTTGAATGAAGATTTCAGTTACATGTTTTTCAGGAAGCAGCACTTGATAATTTCCATCATATGGTATCGCCGAGTACTTTAGACGACCTCCAACACGTATGAGACCATCTTCTCCGATGAATGGAACCAGGTTCGACAAATTGTGTCGCCTTTCTGATTTCAACCGCAACTTCTTCAAAAGATCACTAAAAGCTTCTTGTCGAACTAACTTAAAAATCACTTCTCCGGCTTGAGTCATGTTTTCTGCGGTTACACTAATCACTTTCTTCTCTCTTTTTAGATAAATGAAATGCAAAACATACACCCATGCTCTTTGTAGCTTCCTAAAATCACTGACACGATTGAACGAAATTGGTGGAACCTTGCTGATAACTGCCATACTCCTTGCTAGTTTTACTTCCTGAAGCACTATATCCTTTAAAGTTTCTATTTCCGGACTAGCACAGGCCTGTTACCACAGCATTGATGGACCATTCCACCACATTTCATTATGCATTAAATCGATAGGCATCGAACCTCTCGAAATGACGTCTGCAGGGCTCTCCTCCGATCTCACATAATTCCAACTGAAACCTACGGTGAGGTCCAATATAGTTTCCACTCGATTCGCAACAAACTGATTTAAAGCCGATGGATTTTTCTTCAACCAACATAACACAATTTGCGAACCGCACCATCAATTTACTTCATCAAATTGGACAGCCATTGACGTTATAACCTTTTGCATTAACTCTGCTAGCAATTTGGCACCGCACAATTCCAAACGAGGAATTGTTAACGGTTTCAATGGGGCCACTCTCGATTTACTAGCAATTAGATTTACGTTCACTACGCCAACTGCTGTTTTGCTCCGAATGTAGACTACTGCTCCATACGCACGCTTGGAGGCGTCGCTGAAGCCATGTTATTCAACCCACGTAGCCTTGCTATGAATCACACAACGTCGCTTTTGCTTCTTGTTGACCACAGATAACTCTTCACAAGACTGCTGCCACTGACCCATCAATTCACTCGGAATGCGTTCGTCCCAGTCAAATCTGAGACGCCAAATATCTTGCATGACCATCTTCGCCAAAGATATTATCGGCCCGAGAAACCCTAGCGGATCAAAAAGTTGACCGATATCCGACAACACCTCACGTTTAGTGGTCGATACAATTCCGTTTACGATTGGTTGGATACGAAAGGTGAAGTAATCTTCCAATGGGTTCCATATCAAACCGAGCGTCTTAATAATATTGTTGATTCCCGATTCTTCAAACTGACGGGCTGTTCTTGCAAATCCTTCGGAATCGCCGACAAAATTTCCTGGCTGTACTCCAAGATTCAGCAGCGTAGACAATTCATGTAACATATTAATTACTGTCTCCACTGATTTTCCACCAGTCAGAAAATCGTCTACGTAACTATCCTTCTTGATAACTGCAGATGCCAACGGAAAATTATCGCCTTCATCCGTGACCAACTGCATCAATTCCTTCGTTGCGTGATATGGTGAACTGGCTACGCCGTACGTAAAGGTCTGTAGCTCAAATACTTTCATTTCGTTCTTATCGTCACACCACAATATGCTCTGATATTTACAGTCATCTGAATGCAATTTTACTTGACATTTTCGGAACGTCGGCTGTTAGTACAATTTGATGTCAACAAAAACCCATTATTATCTCTATCAAGTCGCTTTGAACGGTGGGTCCATCCATAACAACGTCATTCAACGATACTCCAGGAGTATTTTTAGCTGAAGCATCAAAAACAACTCTTGTCTTAGTCGTCAAACTGGAGGCTTTGTATACAGCGTGGTGTGGTATATAGTATCCACCTTCTCTTGGGCTATCTACTTGCTTCATTTGGCCAAGAGCAAGGTACTCTGCCATAAACTATTTTCGTTGCTGACCTTTGCGCAATCTAGAATATCATCGACATGAGTATCCAATATCAACCGCTTGTCTTCTTACACGTTTTCGAGAAGCTTCCACGCCTTCTCGTAATCGTTGTTGTTCACAACATCTTGATCGATCTTACTCTTCGCATCGCCTTTGAGGGAATTACGCAATTGGAAAATCTTCATAGCTGGAGTCTCGTATGGGTACTTCGCCATAATGCTTGTGAAGAGGCTTTTGAAGCTGTACCAGTTCTCCGGTGTCCCGTCAAATGTTGCGAACGGAGCCTCTAGTTGCGGGGCTGCAGCTTGCACGACAATCGGCTGCTGGAAACTTGGAATACTTAAACTACTTGACGTACCTGGATTTACGTGACATGCTTCTTGAGCTTGGGCAATTTTTGTTTGCAAATCAACGTAAAGTTTGTTGTGGATATCCTCGAATATCGCATACTCCTGACGTGCTACGGTTCGTTGTTCTTTCGGCAGCAGTGCGGATAAGCCGATATGAACTTTATCGAACTCGTCCGCGCACCGCCGCAGTGTTTCAAGGTGAAGGTTGAGCAAATGTATGCAGATATTTTCTCCTTCCAACGACTCTTTCATTCATATCAGCTTCTTCGTGATCTCGCCGATCCGTCAGCATTTCCATTTTGGACGCCATAGTTTTCTTCTTCTCTAGCTTTTGCTTGGCAATTTTCTGTTCTGCCACCGACGGCACTGGTATTGTTTTTTCACTGTTCGCTCCCGTTAACGCTTCCAGAATATTTTTCTTCGTGATATTCTTCAACACTCCGCGGGGCGTTTCACTATCGTTCATGTTCGAACTTGTTCACTCTAGTTCAACCGAGCTCGTAATGCGTCACGGATACGTGCAAAAATAAATACAAATCATGAAACGGTAACGTTCATAGTTTCTGCTATGGCATCAGCCGAACTACGCACACGGTGCGTTCAAATTAAGTCACTCCTGTGTCACGAGTACAATCAATGTTGAATATAGCCTCGGACCACACAACGCACTCGGTGCGCTAGATTATGCCACATACACTTTCACTTACTGTCTTCGGTCGCGGACCACACTGTACACAGGACAAAGTTTAATATTCGCCACGGGCTATTCAACTGTACTCAATGCAACAAAATTCGAACTTTCTTCTGTTAACGGCCTTACGCACACGGTGCGTTGGATTATGCCACGGACACAATCCCAACCAATCATCGATCACGAATCGGCGCGAAATTCGAACGCAGTGCTTTTTATGCTACGAACATAATCGGATCATGATTTGGCTACGGGCCACACTACTGCACACAATGCAGTCAATTATTCCGAACACGCACTATGCCATGGACATAGTCGCCATTTTTCTTTCGATCACGGATCGCACAACTGTACCCGATGCACGAATTTGTATCGAACACGCACTATGCCATGGCCATAATCGCCATTTTTCTTTGTTCATGAACCGCACTTTTGCACCCGCACGGTCACTTCTGAGAAAACACACAACAACATCCGGTTCGGACGGACCAAAATGTTCCAACGATAGCTCAGGGGTCGAGATATTTTCACCGGAATGGAATTGTCACTGAAACTAACGTGTGGGTTTAAACTTTAAAACAGCTTTTATTGAATCAAATAATCTTCGCAAATGCTGCTCACTGTCTGTATTCTGCTAATCGACTGATACCTGTCTGCTCCTGGCTTTCCTTTTTATAGCTCTCCTATTGAACAGACTGTCGGGTCCTCCCTTAGCTCAGTCGGTAAAGGCACAGCTACAAAGCAACACCATGCTGGAGGTGGCTGGGTTCGATTCCCGGTCTGGTCTAGGAATTTTTCGTTAAGGAAAATTTCTCGACTCCCTGGACATAGGGTATGATTGTACTTGCCACATAATCATACTAATGCAAAAATGGTACTTGGCATCGAAAGCTCTTAATTAATAACTGTGGAAGTGCATTTAGAACACTAAGTTGAGAGCAAGCAATAAGCTAATTGTGAAAGCAATAAGCTTGAAATGCTAAAGAAGAAGAAGATTGAACAGACTGTACACCTTTTCTTCTCCATAACACACCGCAATTCGATCAAGGCGCATGTGCAAGTCTACACAAAAACCACTCGGTACAGAACTTCCTGCTGTCCTGCGGTATAGCTGATAGAAAATCTTTCTGAATAACCTAACAATAATATTCATTCACTATATTTTGTATATTATTATATGACATTGAATATATATATATATAGTGAAGGGAGGGAGCATCAGGGTATCACTCAAGCTGGAATTGGACGATGGAGTGGTATGACAACCGGCGTCTAGGAGGGAACAAACAGTATCATTTTCTTTATCCTACCGATTCGATTGTTGGGTTGCTGCTCGCGTTTATCCAATAAATGCACTCGTTGACCGATAGCTCTTCTCATACAATGTTTTCCGTGACGCGATGTATGACAAAGTGATGGCATTTGGAATTTGCTACAACTTCCATCCATCGCATCACGACAAGCGATTTGTTTTGATATAGATAATCGCGCTTATTCACCACTCACTCGCCGCGATGCATCGCATCGCATCGCCATGAGTAAGTGGTGAATAAGCGCGATTATCTATATCAAGGCGAATCGTGAATTCTATTCCAACAGTTTCAGCGAGAGTGACGCGCCCTTCTTAACAAGCCATCCCGTAGAAAGCTTAATCAGTATTGCGAATTGGGTTATTCGATTTGTTGGTTCATATCGTTGGAAGGAGAATCTTATGTTTCCGCGGGTTTCGCGTAAGTGTCTCTGCTTACGTGTCCGCCCGACCGTTTTTGGCCCTTCATATAGCGTTACTGTGAATACAAACCGGTAACTCAATTTGATCTTGCTATTAAGTGGAGCTGCATACATGACAAGGTCTTAGAAGGGATGGTGGCTACCTTACATACATACATAGTTGTTCATCAGTGATGTAATCAAAATTTACCATGTTCCATCAGTTCCTCTGAATGGTCTGCATCGTCTCCAGATTTGAACCCACTGGACTTAAGGACATGCTAGGAATTTGAGATTTGGGATCAAATGCCGGAGGAGGTGGTGCGTGCGGCTTGCAACAAAAAGCGCCTTCGAACCGTGATAGAATTTAAAGGAGAAATACTTTAATACTTGGCTTGCTATTTTTTTACGATTAGCGCTCGGTTTGGATAGTGAGTGCTTCTCATTTAGTGGTTTTTGGGTTCAATGTTCGTTAATATTTTCCACTGAAAAACTGTACTCCGCGCAAGCTTCTGAGACAGCCTGCAACGTTCCAGTATCTAGCCGAAGGCATTACTTCAAGCGCAATCTCCACCATTCGACGTGGACGTGGCCAAGAAGGTAAATTCTTCCTTCTGCGCCAGGAAGCTGTACCGCGAGTGGTTGGTGCAGCAGAAATGCATCGTAATAGACGACGAGACGTAGATTCAAGCGGACGCCAAGCAGATCCCCCGCCTGGAGTTTTTCGTCGGCAAGTCCCGCCTAGATGTTCCGGAGAAATTCCGGAAGAAGGTCGACAAATTTGCCAAAAAGTACTTGGTGTGGAGGCGATCTATAAGTGCAGCAAATTCAGCAAACCCTACATAACGACCGGCACCATCTACGGCCAAATATATGATGAAGAATGCTTCTAGAAGTGCCTGCTGTTCTTCCTCGGGTCCCACGAAAGTGAGACTCTGTTTTGCCGGATCTGGAATCATGCCATCACGCGACACCGGTGATGGAGTGGTACGAAGCCAACGAGGCAAATCCGCCAAACTAGCTAGAACTTCGCCCAATAGAAAAATTCTGGATGATTATGAAAGGAAAGCTCCGGAAAACAGGGAAGGTCTTCAAAAACGACAAGGATTTGGATTTGAAAGAGTGGATGAGAGTGTGTAAGAAAGATGGCGCAAGTTTGGCACAGGATTTGATAAGTAGCGTTAAGTCCAAGGTGCGGGCATTTAGCCTAGGAGAGGAGGTTGAATCAACCAACTTTGCAAAAATATAGCTAATTTGTGTTTATTTATTCCCTGAGAGTTTCAAAAATATACGACTTGAAATGATTTTTTGGTGATCATTTATGTCTGTTTCCTTTTATTTTTCGAGTACAATCTTTAAGCGTGTCGTTGTGCGTGCCACACTATACGATTTAATGCATTGGAACGGCAAAGAATGTCCTCAATTAAAAACTGCTGAAGTGCATCGACATAACAATAGTTTGAGCGGCAGACAAAGCCCTTACGCTCAAAACAGCCTCTCTTTCATTTGTGCTCAACTTTTGAGTTGATCCACTTTTCACGAAAATTGAGTGATCTTTCCGCGAGAAAAAAAGGGACAGTAACACAAATGAAAGAGAGGCTTTTTTAAGCGTGTCGTAACAGCGTATAAAGAAGAAGAAGATGAATCGGAAGAAGGAACATGTGGAATCAACACGACGATTAATTTGAATTAAATACTCGATACCATATAACCTAAAAACTTTTGACATAAATTAGTTCACAGCTGTTGAATGTGGGAATAATACACGGAACTTTAGAGAAATCCTTTATACTTTAAAGATATTCAGGAATGTTGCATGAAACTCACATTTCTTTTTTGACTTTTGATGAATTCAAGAAGTATCGAAATTTTCAAAGATAATAAAACTTTATTCGGCGATATAGGCTTTTGGCCCTGGCCTGTCACTCAGTGACAACCACAAAAAAAATGATATGAAGTTACAACTATGTAGCCTTATAAGTTAAAACATGATACAAGGGTGTTGTAAAAAGTATCAACATGAAAAACGTAATCAAGATAGCCTTGTATCATGTTACAATTCTGTAGTATGAATAAAGCATTAGATGTAACATGATACAAGGGTATTATAAATTATATCACCAAGGATAATATTATCAAGTTAGGTAGTCTGAACATAACATAATATAAAGAGCTTTTGAGTCCTTTTATTTTCGTTATAATTGCTTATCCTTAGTGAGATTTCAGCGTATTGCGAGAATATCACACTTCACACTTCCACATATTTTTTTTTTTTTTTTCTACTATATTTTTTTTTTTTTTTTTTTCTGCTGTTGTTTTTTTTTTTTTTTTCTCTTTTATGGATATTGGTGTTTTTTTTTTTTTTTTTTTTTTTTTTTTTTTTATTTTTTTTTTTTTTTTTTTTTTTTTCCTTTTTTTTTTTTTTTTTTTTTAATAAAAATAATTTTAAAAAAAAAAATTGAAAAAAAAAAACAAAAAATATGTGCCACATTCTTTTTTGTCTTATTTTTTTTTGTCTCGGGGGGTCTTTCTGCAAAAAAAAATAATTATTAGGTGTATTCTTAGAAAATGTCTTTTTTTTTGCAAATTTGATGCTTTATTGTGAAAAAATGGTTATACATTTATTGTTCAAAGTATTGGCCATCGCTAGCTATAACTTTTTCCCATCTTTGTGGTAGTTGACGGATACCCTCTCGGAAAAATGATGCTGGTTTGGCGGCTATCCACGAATCGATCCATTTTTTGACTTCGTCATAATTACGGAAGTGCTGGTCAGCCAGGCCATGTTGCATCGATCGGAAGAGATGGTAATCGGATGGCGCAATGTCCGGACTATATGGCGGGTGGGGTAGGACATCCCACTTGAGCGTTTCCAAGTATGTTTTCACCGGCTGTGCAACATGTGGCCGAGCATTGTCATGTTGCAAAATGACTTTGTTGTGTTTTTTAGCGTATTGCGGCCGATTTTCACGCAATGCACGGCTCAAACGCATCAGTTGTCGCCGGTAGACTTCGCCCGTGATGGTTTCTTTTGGTTGCAACAGCTCATAGTAGACCACACCCAGCTGGTCCCACCAAATACACAGCATGATTTTCTGGCCATGAATATTGGGATTGGCCGTCGATGTTGTGGCATGACCGGGGTATCCATACGTTGCCTTACGTTTTGGATTGTCGTAATGGATCCACTTTTCGTCACCAGTCACAATTCGATCCAAAAAACCCTTCCGTATGTGCCGTTTAAGCAGCTCTTCGCATGTGAAAAAACGGCGCTCAACGTCTCTCGGCCGCAATTCGTATGGCACCCAATGACCGACCTTTCGAATCATTCCCAATGCTTTCAAACGCTTACTAATGGCTGGTTGGTTAACTCTCAATGCTGCTGCAAGTTCTTTTTGCGTTTGTGAGGGGTCTTGGTCGAGCAAAGTTTCCAATTCGACGTCTTCAAACTTTTTGACCGGGCCGGGGCGTTTCTTGTCTTCAGTGACAAAATCACCACTTTTAAAGCGTGCAAACCAACGTTGACACATTCGAACGTCGATTTTGTAGTCCGGGTATGTTTCGGAGAGCAATTCACATGCTTGAGATGCATTTTTCTTCGAATTAAACAGGAAAATTAAAACTTCCCGCAAATGCTGCTTTGATGGCTCGAATTTCGACATTTTTCGGCTTCACAAAAACTTGTTTACTTTCACTAATGATGCGTAACTTACACTGAAATAACTAGAGAATAGAATGAAGTTTCGGATGTGATAGCTGTCAATGTCAAAATTCATGTCAGAACAATAGATATGAAGTTGTCTGCAAATACGAAATTTTCTAGGAATACCCCTAATATTATAATTTTTTTTTTAACAAGTATATTTATTTGTACAGACTCAATCGAATTAACTTTACAGAGCCAAGTTTTCGTTTTATATTTACATTAAATTAAAAAAAGGTAACTTAAAACTAAGTTAAAGGAATAAACTTGGTAACGAGTAACGATTACTCGCGGTTGTCTCGAGGTTAACTGGATTTACAATATAATGGATAAAAAAAAAAATGAAGAAGCAATTTCCGACAAAGTCAACAATATGATAGTTTTCTGATACATAGAACTTGAACGTTTTCAAATAAAAGAAAAAAAAACAGCCACACACACACACACACACACACACACACACCCCCCCCCCCCACCCACACACACACACACACACACACACACACACACACACACACACACACACATATACACACACGCGTAGGAGCAGCAGGGACTGCGAGGACGCGTCCAGGGGCTTAACGCCCCCTCCCCCTCTTGGAGTTTACGTGGTGGGAGCTCGGATTACCCAGCACCCACCCTACCCAGGAGTGCCAACCGGCACATTAGGATCAAAGCCAGTGAGATCCTAAATTACAGCATACTGGTCATAGCATCGAATAAGGATACGACATGCACCAACGGATTGGACTTGACGTGCAGGGCTGGTAGTCGGGCTATTCTGCTTTCTCAGTATGGAAGAGTGACACCTTCCAGAAATGGCAAGTGGTCTAATGGTGCGGCTGCCCCCGTCCCGGTTAAACCTTGGCAGGCCTCCGGATACGTTCGAAGCTTGTCCCCTTAAGTGGTGGGTATTAGGCTCAGATGTTACATTCCTGACTTACGCCGATCCGGCTCTGAACACGGTCTCCATGAAGGACCGTGTCAACCCTGGCATGGCCTCCCCGATTCAAAGATAACCATGGGATCACGATAGGCGACTATCTACAACGTGTGGAGATAGCGCTTCGGAGGGGGGACCCAACAACATGGAGGACAACGGAGGAAAAAACAAAAAAGATGAAAAAGAAAATAACAAAAAAGATTAGTGGTGGGTTATATCAGGGATATGACCGCAAGGTTCACGTAGGACGGCTTTGCTTTATAGTTATAATGGTATCATCTTAGTTATACGTATCATTACACATATGGTTGGTTAAAATGTTAATTAAATAGATCCATAATTTTGCTATGGACCCGTCTCTTCTCATGAATTTTACTCCATATTGCACTTTCGTGTTCTTCACCTTTCTGGGCCATGCTATTCAACGCTAGTATATAGCACGCAAGATGAACCGAAATGATTCGATAAGGGACGAATGGCCAGTTTTCAGTGGCCCGAAATTTTATCATTGTATTGGGTAGACATGGAAACCGGTAAGTGTCCGATTTGCCGGTCTTGCAAATTCGAACCACTTGCTGTTCTTGCTGTTCGAACTACCAGCTCTCGCGTGCTATATACTAGCGTTGATAGCATAGCTCTGAATGAAGAGAGGCACGAAAATACAATACGAAGTAAAATTCTAAAGAGGGGACGGGCCACAGTTATAAAATCAGACACCGGTAACAAAGCAACATATTTTTGCAGCTGAGGGGTGTGGCTTGTTCTGTATTCATCGTGGAATGAGACAAAATTAAATAAAAAGAAGAAGACAATTTGAACCATTTGTTACCCGTTTTTGAGGACCCGGATAGATAAATACTTATTTTCAACCTGTTCTTACGGAGATTTGTATGGGAGCAAAAGTATGTCATTTTAAAGTGAAAAATCGAACTACTTATACCAAAAGCACTTAATTGTAATTTCAATGCAAAAATTTTGTGAGTTTTTCTGATCAAATGGTGTATGAATGAAGTCATTGCGTTGAGTTGAACGAGAGTTATTAGCATTCAAAAACCTTTCACTTTTGCGTAACGCTCTCATTTTACAAAATTTTGAAATGACACCCGGTATAGAAAAGAGAAACGTAGTCCTACGTTAAAAAATTAAACGACGATGACAAAACGCCAGACAACGGATACGGAGGTGCGATAGTGTTCGCATCTGTGCAGGAAATTTGGGGAGAAGGATCACTTTGCAAAAAACTGCACAAAGCAACCGAGATGCATGCTTTGCAAAAAGGAGGACGGCAACGACCACATGACGGGGGGCTACAGGTGCCCTGTATATAAAAAGGCGACAGCACTTTTCGCAGGGACGGTCATGAATCCATCATCGATGTTACCTTCAGTAGTCCGTCGCTGTTGACAAATATGAACTGGAGAGTGTGTGAGGAGTATACCCATAGCGACCATCTGGCGATCCGGTATAGCATCGGCCAGCGAAATCCTGTCGCAATACGAAGGTCAAATAATTGCGAGCGGAAGTGAAAGACGAAGGTCTTCGACAAGGAACACTTTATTGAGGCACTTCGGTTCGACAACGAACTCTCGAACCGAAACACGGACGAGCTGACGAATACGTTAGTAAAGGTATGCGCCGCAACCATGCCGAGGAAACTGGAACCGAAGAACAAGCGGCGCCCAGCTTACTGGTGGAATGAGTAACTCAGCATCCTTCGCGCTAGTTGTCTCAGAGTCAGAAGGCGTGTCCAGAGAGCTAAAACCGTAGCAGACAGAGAGGTACATAGGGTGGTGCTCCGAGCGGCCAGGACCGTATTAAAACTAGAGATAAGACTGAGCAAGACGAACTGCTACAAGGAGCTGTGCCGAGTCGCTGATGTTGACACCTGGGGCGACGCGTACCGTATTGTCACGGCGAAGATCAAAGGCCCATCAATGGCTGCAGAGATATGTCCAGCAAAACTGAAGGTTATCGTAGATGGACTTTCACCCACGCACGACCCAACGACGTGGCCACGTACACCGTACGGCGAAGAAGAGAGAAGTAATGTTGAGAGCATGCAAGTCTCGAACGAGGAGCTCGTGGCAGTGGCGAAAGGGCTTAAGGGGAGGAAGGCACCCGGACCGGATGGCATCCTTCTGGCTCGTGGCTCTGAAAGTGGCGATTCAGGCATTCACGGAAATGTTCAGGTATGTCCTACAGAAATGTCTAGAGGAAGGCCATTTCCCGGACAGGTGGAAAATACAGAAATTAGTGTTGTTGCTGAAGCCAGGAAAGCCTCCGGGGGATCCAGCATCGTATAGGCCAATATGCCTATTGGATACGCTTGGGAAACTCCTGGAGAGGATCATCATCAACAGGCTGACGAAATTTACTGAGGGCGAGCACGGGGTATCGAGGATGCAATTCGGTTTCCGGAAAGGGAAGTCTACGGCGGATGCCATTCGGACAGTGGTCAAGATAGCCGTGAAGGCGTCCAAACAGAAGCGGAGAGGAGTTCGATATTGCGCTGTTGTAACGATCGACGTTAAGAAGGCCTTCAATTGTGCCAGCTGGGAGGCTATTACCGAGTCGCTGCACAGAATGAGGGTCCCTGATTACATGTGCAGATTTCTGAAGAGTTACTTTCAGAACCAGGTGCTGATCTACGAGACCTCCGTGGGGTGGAAATCGGTGAACATCACGGCGGGAGTTCCGCAAGGTTCCATCCTTGGCTCAACACTTTGGAACGGGATGTACAACGGTTTGCTGACGCTGAAGCTTCCCAAAGGCGTAGTGATCGTTGGCTTTGCAGATGACATCGTATTATCAATGAAAGGCGAAACACTGAAAGAGGTGAAAATGCTGGCGACCAAAGCAATCGGCGTAATTGAAAACTGGATGCAGGGGACGAAGCTGCATATAGCCCACCACAAAACGGAGGTGCTCTTGGTCAGCAACAGCAAAGCGGTACACCGAGCAGAAATCGTCATCGGAGGGCTTTCCATAGCCTCGAAGCGTGTGCTGAAGTATTTGGATGTGATGATCGACGACCGGCTAAATTTCAACGGCCACGTAGATTATGCCTGTGAGAAGACGGCGAAAGCTATCAATGCGGTAACCAGAATCATGCCGAATAGCTACGAACCTAGAAGTAATAAGCGGCGTTAGTGTATCATCATCATCGATACTAAGATACGGAGGTCCAGCCTGGGTCGCAGCGCTGGAAACCAAGCGAAACCGAGCGAAGTTGAACAGTACGTTAAGGCTCATGGCCATGCGAGTCGTGAGTGCGTACCGAACTATTTCATCGGAGGCAGTAACGTTTGCATTAAATAAAAATGGACAAAAATTGCCGATTTTTCATGGGTTTACCTACACCCGCACTGACAAAACTACCCATGCACCATCAATAATAGTAACCCAGGAGTCAGCAGACAAAATTTGACAGCTCTATCAGTCGAACTCTATCCGTGATGGCAAAAACAGTGAAGCAACTCCGTTCAGAAGTGTGCGCGTTCAAAGAACGGCACCCCACCGCGTCGAAAATGGACATCGTGTGGCACATTTTGGACGCCGGATACGCCCGTTGCGGCATCTACAACATCTTGGCACTATTAGACAACAATCAGAGCATCGAAAGAAAACCCGGTTCCGGACGGCCGACGACCCTGAGCGACAAGAAGCTCCAAAGGATGCTGAAGAGGAAGACCGAGGGAAAAGTGGCTACATCGCTGCGTGCTCTTGGCCAGGAGGTGGGTTTAACCGGCCAAACAGTGAAAAAGTACCTGGCGAACATGAACATACATGTCAGGAAGCGGAAGTCACGTCCACTGGTTTCGGAGCTGCAGGCAATTACGCAGGGGCAGCGGCTGAATAAGATGGTCAACTCGATTTTTCCGGTGAATCGCGACGTGGCGGTGGTGATGGACGACGAGACCTATCTCACCCTGGATGGCAACGACTGGCAGGGCACTTCGTATTTTACTTCCCACACGAAGGAAGTGCGCTCCGAGGTGAAGTTCATTTCACACACCAAGTTCCCCAAGAAGGTGCTGCTGTGGCGAGAAGGGGATGTCAAAGCCGCTCCGGACTTCTTTCGCTCCGGACTGGCCGTGAACGGGGAAATTTATAGTACGAAATGCCTGCTGGAAGTTGCGTCAAGTTCATCAAGTTGCGTTCATCAAGAAATACCATAAGGGCGAACACGTGGTGTTCTGGCCGGATCTGGCGTCGGCCCACTACTCGAAGCGATTGTTGGAGTAAATGGAGCGGCTGAATATCGATGTGGTACCCGAACCCGCCCAACGTCCCCCAGCTGCGTCCCATCAAGAATTTCTGGGCCAAACTGAAGCGTAAGATCTACTCCAACAATTTTGTCACGAAAACTGAGGAGGAATTGATAAATAAAACGAAGAAAGAACTCAAAAACATGCCTACACGCATGTTTTCGTCCGCCATGGCGAATGTTCCCGTTAACTGCCGGAAGGCCGCTCGCAAGGACGTAGATTTTTTTTGCAAGTAAGCTTAATTAATTATCTTCCTTGGGAAATTTATCAAAGGCAATTATCGGTCTTATTTTTTTTTTATCACCATCCGAAAAAAGTCCATTTTTTTAATGCAGACGTTATGCGTCGGTCTTAGTTTTTTTTTTATCACCATCCGAAAAAAGTCCATTTTTTTAATGCAGACGAGATGCTTGCCATCAGTGGGGCATGTGTCGTGACGAAAGTTGGAATGCGATCAACGGAGCAATCATGTCGGCTTTACAGCGAAAATGGCGGAAGAAACAAGAAGCGAGTGGTTGAGTGGAGTAGCGGGTTGTCGATCTCTGGTGATGTTGTATGGTAGTTTCGCAGTCGGGATTACTCGAGTCGATTGCGTCAGTATGTGGGAGCTAAATGGCTCACAGACGTTCGCAGTTGAGATCCACAGGCGGGTAATCCTCCGTCGGAAAAGGGTAGGTCCGATGTCGGGGACGACTCACTTTGATGACGTTGAGGGTAGGAGCTGAATGGCTCAACCAAGTAAGTAAATGGTCAAGACCCTCCACGAAGTAATATTATAGGGCATTTCCGTGTGTGGGGGGGGGGGGGGGCTTTCCCGATTGTGTAAAAAGGAAACGGGTTTTAGTGGGATCAGAAGTCGGCCTTTTCTCAAAGGTCGACCCTGACCACACTCTGACACAGTGCACGATGACCAGGTGCAGGCCTGGTCAGTCCATAGAGATTTCCCAAACCTTGTAAAAAAAAAAAAAAAATCGCACGTAGTCCTCAAAAAAAATCCTAAGCATAAAAGTTAATCAAACTACAACCTAAGATTACTGTTAGCCAAAAACACATAAATAAGTTTCATGAACTCCAAATCGCGTGCTGCCAAAATAGGGAATCACAAAGCTCAGATCTGACTCCACGATGTTCAACAAAAAACCAAATAACGTGATCTGCATCCTGGTAACCTTGTTCAAATTCACAGAGATTGCTGTCTCACAGCCCAACACGGACAAATGAGCGTTTAAAGAATAATGATTGGACATGAGGCGTGACATCACACGAATGAAGTCTCGACCCACATCCAACCCCTGAACCAACATTTCTTCGACACCTTGGAAGTGATAGAATGTAGCCATCTCCCTAAATCTCCTTCACTCAATTTTTACTGCCAGCTGACAAGTGACTGTTGAAGAAAAATGGGAAAAAAATCATTGAAGGCGATTTGTCGATCGTCAATATCGCCTTCCATAGCACCTACCCTTGCAAGCGAGTCCGCTTTCTCATTGCCCGGAATCGAACAATGAGATGGGACCCACACAAAGGAGACATTAAAAGAACGTGAAGATAAAGCACTTAGAAGACCTCGTATTTTCATGAGAAAATAAGAGGTGTGCCTTCCCTTATAAAAAATTACTTTAAACGAACTATATCACAAATCCTACAAGCATTTCTTTAATGGTTTGGATGATACCCCAAATAGGTCGTTAAGAAAAATAACTATACGAAAATTATTAGGGTTACCGGCTTCAAGGAGCGAATAGTCTCTAAAGAACTGAGACTATCCGTGAAAATGAAGTAATGATCCGGTGTAAGTGAGGCAACAGTTTCTGAAGAAGAATGTACTGCCGCCAATTCAGCAAAAAAAAACAGAACAAGGAGCTTGAAGTTTTCATGCGGCGCTATAAATTTCATTGTATATACCAAAGCCGGCGGACTCCTCTATCATAGATCCGTCAGTGAAGAACGATTTAGTGGAATTAACTTGGAAAAACTTTGCAGCAAATATCGCCGGAGCAATCATAGGACGATGATGCTCTGGGATTCCATGAATTTCCTGCTTCATGGATAAATCAAAATGAACCGAACTGCCGAAGTCGGAGAAGCAAACACGATTGGGAATATTTGGCGAAGGGCCGACATCCTATGTTATGTACAAATGGTACAAAGCCATGAAGCGAGTTTGAGGATTCAACTCAAGGAGCTTCTCAAAGCTTTTGACCATATGACGGTTCATGACTTCACACCTGGTGAGGATCCGGAAAGATAATTCTGAAACCCCATCCGAAAGGGGGAAAACGCCCGCCCGCCCTCGGGGACCCTGGGGTGGGGTGGGGGGATCCTATCAACCGACGCAAGAAGAACACACTAATATAAACATTGCGTTTTTGTTTTGTGCGGCGGGGCGGCGGCGACAAAAAAAAAAAAAATATTTTATATAATACCAAAAACAGTCGTGGTGTGGTGTGGTGGAAGACGTGGTGGTGGTGGGCATCCGCCGGGCGGGGGGGGTGGGTAGAGAATAGTTTTTTTTTTGGTGTTGCGGTAACTTACACCGAATCCCATCGGAAAGCTCAGGCGGTAAAATCACCGAACCGGTGGTGTAAGAAGACAGACGTCAAGCGGACAGTGGCATGTTGACATGAAGGGAAAAAAGAAGAAAGGAAGAAAGAGTAAGAGAAGGCGATAGTAGAGATAGAAATTCATGCAAAGAGGAAAGCAGCCATAGGACAATAAAGATAATTTCTATAATAGATAGTTCGGAAATTGTTAGTAGATTAGTTGGTGGAGGAAAATAGGAGTAAGGAAAGACCAATGTAAGTACGGAATCATGATATAAACCAAATTTATGCTAACGGTGTTAAATATAGCTTTTAGCGTTCGAAAATTGGACACGGTGTGTTCGCTCAAAAGAATTCCCGATCACTCCCTTCACCCCAACATTCTAAAAGATTGTTCGAGATGCCGAATAGTACGGCAAGTACTCGGGGAAACCATCATTGCAAAGCTTGCAACAATCCCGATTCCGACCAGATGGTGAGTTGTTGCCATTGTGGTACATGGTGGCATTATGCCTGCGTTGGTGTGAACGATAGCATCTCAGAGTCGGATCGAATGTTTACGTGCCCGGAATGCCAAAAATCATCGCTTCAAGTGCAATCAGCCTGTCGTTTGAAAAGCAAGGTGAGTAGCAAAGCTAGCTCTGCTTCATCGACCGTCAGTACGCGAACGCGACAGGCCCGGCTACGACTTGAACAGCTCGAGGCTCAAAAGGCATTAGCCATGAAGCGATTGGAGTTCGAACGCCGGGAACAGGAACGTCAACAAGAGCAGAAGAAGAAGGAAGCGGAGATGTTGTTAGAGCAACAGAAACGGCAAAAGGAAGCGGAATTGGACCAACTGCAACTTCAGCTCGAGCAGACGATGCTGAACGAGTCGTTCCGCCTACGAGAATTGATTGAGCTAGAAGGAGAAGAAAACGATGGCGGAAGTGTTACGTCTGAGCAGAGTTCCTTCAGCAAGGTGAGCAAGTGGAAAGCGGCCAACTCGACGATTTTAGCCTCGACGGGGAAGGCTCCAGATGTTGACCCAAACAGCGAAGATATGATATCGATGGCCAGAGGACAAGCTAGGCAGGAAGGCATACGGCAACCAACTAGCCATATTCGAGAAGTTCTACGGCAGGAGACGTCAGGTATTTCGTTAGGGAACAATGTACTGGAGCAAACGTTAGGAGGCTTAGTCGGACGAACTGAAAGCACCATTATCCCAAATCTTGTTAGGGAACAGCCAGTCTCTTCTGTAGCTCCAGTAGGTACGCAGGGCCCTAGTAATAGCAGTGTTCCTATCCAGAAGTCTCATATTGAAACGTCTTACAACCATACTGTTCCATATCGTTCTGAGGTCCCCCTCTATCAGTCTCTTGTGGTCAATAATGGGATGGGACCGTCAAATAACACACTATCGCTCGAAGGGAATCAAAATAGGGTTGGTCAAAGAAATTGTGCAATGACTTTTAATGAATTACTGGGCAATTCGCGTCAGTTACCACGAGGACAACCGCCGCCGTTGAGACAACAACCACAAGTGCTTCAGTCGCCAGGAATTGACGAACAAATGGATTGGGAACCGACACCGCGGCAACTAGCAGCAAGACACGTAGTGTCTAAAGAGTTGCCGACGTTTTCCGGTAACCCGGAGGACTGGCCACTTTTTATAAGCTCGTACACCAACTCAACCCGAGCATGCGGTTTTTCGCACACGGAAAATTTGGCAAGGCTACAAAAGTGCTTAAAAGGACACGCACTGGAGTCGGTACGAAGTCGGCTACTATTGCCGGCGGGTGTTCCACACGTTCTCGATACACTCCACACGTTGTACGGAAGACCGGAGTTACTTATTCACACGTTGCTGCAGAAGATTCGAACCGTTCCAGCACCGAAACAGGACCGACTCGATACACTCATTGGGTTCGGCATGGCGGTGCAGAACCTTAGCGATCATTTAGAAGCCGGAAGACACGAAGCGCATCTCAACAACCCGATGTTATTGTTCGAGTTGGTAGAGAAGCTTCCGGCCCATTTGAAGCTGGACTGGTCGATTTACAAGCAGCGATGCGTGGAAGCAAACCTTCGTACCTTTTCGCAGTACATAAAGACGTTGGTGCGAGCTGCGACAGATGTGACGCTCAACTACGATCCAAAACAACAGCCGCCGCAGATGTCAGCACGTGGGAACAAGGACAAGAACACGGAAGGCGTCCTTGCAAGTCCCGCAAGCAATGTGAGATAGAAGGATGTCAACGGCGACATCACCCATTTCTACATTCCAGACATGATCAGTCTCACAATATGCAGATCAAGGAAAGTGGCAAATCGGAGAAGAAAGAGAATAAGCAAGGTTCGAGTGAAACGAAGCCGAGTGGAACTAAATCCGTCAACCAACCAACCGTTAGCAACCATCATTGCACTGGGAAGACGACTCTATTTCGTATCATTCCAGTGACGCTGCATGGACACAATTGTTCCGTATATGTGTACGCTTTCTTGGACGATGGCTCCGAGAAAACATTGATCGATGAAGATGTGGTTAAGAAGCTTGGTTTGGTAGGAGAGCCGCAGGCACTGTGTCTCCAATGGACAGCGAATGTGAAAAGGATGGAAGCTAATTCACGACGAGTCACCTTGAAGATTTCTGGCCGTACGACCGCGGATACACATATTTTGTCTGACGTTCGTACTGTGCGCCAGCTAGACCTACCCCGGCAATCGTTGAGGTATGCGGAGTTAGCAAAGACATTCCCCTACCTGAAAGGCTTACCAGTTGAGGAATATGACAATGCGCTTCCTCGTATCCTGATTGGGAATGATAATGCACATGTCACGTCAACGCTGAAGATTCGCGATGGTCGGCCAGGAGAACCGATTGCAGCGAAATCACGATTGGGCTGGACCGTATACGGCTCTAAGCAGGATCGATCGGTGGAGAATGCGCATAACTTTCACGTCTGCGAGTGCCAGGAAACCGATGCGTCTTTGCAAGGACTTGTAGAGCAGTTCTTCTCGGTCGAAAGTCTGGGAATTATGGAGGTGGAGCGTGCGGAGTCAACAGAAGTGCAACGAGCGAACAAGATTCTTGAAGAGACTACCAAAAGAGTCGGTCAGCGATTCGAGACTGGGCTTCTATGGAAGTACGACAGCTTTGAGTTTCCGGACAGTTACCCAATGGCAGTTCGACGTCTTCAGTGTTTGGAACGGCGCATGCAGACTGATCCAGTTATCAGCGAAAGTGTGAAAAGGCAGATATCTGAGTACCAAACGAAGGGGTATATGCACAAAGCCACTCAGGAGGAGCTCAACGATGCTGACCCTAGGCGTACCTGGTATGTACCACTAGGAGTCACCATTAATCCTAAGAAACCATCAAAGATCCGCATTTTTTGCGATGCAGCTGCGAAAGTGGATGGTATTTCTTTGAATACGTTTCTGTTAAAGGGACCAGACCTACTGATTGCTTTGCTGGATGTGTTATTCGGGTTCCGGGAGAAGCGAATCGCCGTCTGTGCGGATTTGAAGGAAATGTTCCATCAACTTCTAATGCGAACACAGGACCGTAACGCGCAACGAGTGCTCATGCGGGAGCATCCTTCACAAGTTCCCGATGTTTATCTGATGGACGTCGTAACATTCGGAGCAACCTGTTCGCCGAGTTCGGCCCAATATGTAAAAAATCGCAATGCTGAAGAACACGCTGAACAGTACCCGGAAGCCACCAATGCAATTATACGGAAACATTACGTGGACGACTACCTGGATAGCATGGACAGTGTCGAGGAGGCAGTAAAATTATCGCTTGAAGTCCGACACGTACACTCACTAGGAGGTTTTCATCTGCGGAACTGGATATCCAACTCGAAAGAGGTTCTCGCACGGGTCGGGGAGAGTGAACCCGTCCTCGAAAAGTGTCTTCTGTTAGATAAGAGCGGTTCCACGGAACGCGTCCTCGGAATGTACTGGAAACCGCAAGAGGACGTCTTCACCTTCTCAGCGACGCTGGCATCAGAAACGGAACATCCAACAAAGCGTCAAGCGCTGAGAATCGTGATGAGCCTTTTCGATCCTCTTGGTTTACTGAGTTTCTTCCTTATCCATGGTAAAGTACTGATCCAGGAGATGTGGAGAGCCAAAACCGAATGGGATCAACCGATTCCGGAGAGGATATTCGACAGGTGGACGCAATGGACGAAAATGTTCCGGCTTTTGGACAAAATAAACATTCCTCGTTGCTACTTCCTTCGAAATTCGGTGAAAAACATCGGGTCTCTACAGCTTCATATATACGTCGACGCGAGTGAGGAAGCATACGCAGCTGTCGCCTACTGGAGAGCGGTGCTGCCAAGCGGCATTCGAGTGACGCTGATTGGTGGAAAGTCTAAGGTGGCGCCGTTGAAGGCTCTCTCTGTTCCACGTTTGGAACTCATGGCAGCGGTGATTGGTGTTCGACTGATGAAGACCATTGTCAAAGGACATTCACTGGTGATCGAGAAAGTGGTGTTTTGGAGTGACTCGAAGACAGTGCTGGCCTGGATTAACTCGGATCATCGAAACTATAGACAGTTCGTCGCTTGCCGTGTGGGCGAGATTTTATCCAAGTCAAAAGCGGAGCAGTGGCGTTGGGTACCTACCAAGAAAAATGTTGCAGATGAGGCAACGAAGTGGGGCAAGGGACCATGCTTGACCCAGAGCGGCCGTTGGTTCCGCGGAGAAGATGATTTGTATCTACCGGAAGATCAGTGGACCGCAAATACACATCCACTTGATAAAACGACCGAAGAACTGAGGGCTTGTATGGTGCATCAGAAGATCGACGTTCCGCAGTTCATTAATTGGGAGCGGTACTCAAAGTGGACACGCTTGACCAGAGCGGTAGCATACGTTCATCGTTATGCGCAGAATTTGCGCCGGACGGTGCACAAGGAAGTACGAGCAACCGGATCATTGATGCAGATGGAGTTGAATCAAGCGGAAATAACGATTCTGCGTTGGGTGCAACATGAACACTTTCCAGACGAAGTAGCGACGTTGACAGCGAAGTATGGGAAGCGACGTCAGGTATCACTAGAGAAAAGTAGCAAGATTCGCAAGCTGTCTCCTTACCTGGATGAAGTGGGCATCATACGTTCGGATAGCCGGATCGCCACAGCAACGTTTGCTTCGTTTGACACAAAATTTCCTACAATCCTGCCGAAGGAACATCGAGTAACTCGATTGCTGGTCGAATGGTACCATCAACGATATCTCCACGCGAATGGCGAAACAGTTGTGAATGAGCTCAGACAGCGATTTCACATCCCGCATATGCGCACGGTCGTACGGCGGGTGGCGAAGGAATGCATGACGTGCAAGTTGAAGAAGGCGATCCCTGAGGTACCTCGAATGGCTCCATTTCCCGAGGCTAGGTTACAGCCGTACGTGCGACCATTTTCCTTCGTGGGAATCGATTACTTCGGGCCGATTGGAGTACGAGTGAATCGAAGTATCGCAAAACGGTGGGTAGCGCTTTTCACGTGCTTGACAACGCGTGCAGTGCACCTCGAGGTTGTACATACACTCACATCGGAGTCCTGTAAGATGGCGATCAGGCGTTTCATTGGACGCAGAGGCGCACCCGTTGAAATCCGAAGCGATAGATGTACGAACTTCGTGGGCTGCAGTAACGAACTGAAGAAGGAGCTGGATAGCATCGATTGTCAGCTGGCTAGGACGTTCACCAACGCGAATACGAAGTGGGTATTCAATCCTCCCGGAGCGCCACACATGGGCGGCGCTTGGGAGCGATTAGTACGGTCGGTTAAAGTGGCGCTAGCAGCCATGGATACTTCGCGTAACCCGAGCGAGGAGACCTTGGCTACAGTACTAGTCGAAGCCGAGAGCGTCGTGAACTCTAGACCGCTGACTTATATACCTCTAGAGACGTCGCAGCAGGAGGCCATTACGCCGAACCACTTTCTCCTCTTAAGCTCGAGCGGTGTGGCACAGTCTCCACGAACAGCAGCAGACCCAAAACAGGCTTGTAGAACCGACTGGAACCTATGCCGACTCATGGTGGACCAATTTTGGCGCCGGTGGGTGCGAGAGTATCTTCCTACGATCGCACGACGCACCAAATGGTTCGAGGACGTTAAACCGGTCGAAGTGGGAGACTTGGTCATGCTCGTGGAAGAGAAGACTCGCAACGGGTGGATTCGAGGACGTGTGACCAACCTGGCCATAGGAAAGGATGGCCGAGTGCGTGACGCAGTAGTGCAGACTGCTAATGGGCTGGTACATCGACCGATGGCAAAGTTGGCGCTATTGGACGTTGGAGATAGTAAAGCCGGACCGGAGCGGAATCCGGACCAACCTTACGGGTCGGGGAACTGTTGCGGTAACTTACACCGAATCCCATCGGAAAGCGCAGGCGGTAAAATCACCGAACCGGTGGTGTAAGAAGACAGACGTCAAGCGGACAGTGGCATGTTGACATGAAGGGAAAAAAGAAGAAAGGAAGAAAGAGTAAGAGAAGGCGATAGTAGAGATAGAAATTCATGCAAAGAGGAAAGCAGCCATAGGACAATAAAGATAATTTCTATAATAGATAGTTCGGAAATTGTTAGTAGATTAGTTGGTGGAGGAAAATAGGAGTAAGGAAAGACCAATGTAAGTACGGAATCATGATATAAACCAAATTTATGCTAACGGTGTTAAATATAGCTTTTAGCGTTCGAAAATTGGACACGGTGTGTTTCTTTTGTCTTCGCTCAAAAGAATTCCCGATCACTCCCTTCACCTCAACAGCTGGCATTTTCGCTTCAGATACTCAATGTGGGATCTCCAGGTGCACTTTGAATCGATCCGGACCTTAAATATTTAAATGACATGGAATGAGTATCGGTGTACCCCAAATTTGAAGCTTCGGTTGTGCTGGGTTGTGCTTCCTAGAAAAAACTACTAACTCAGTTTTCTCCGTAGAGAATTCGATACCTAGAAATAAAGCCCAAGTAGACAAATTGCCTAAGGTATCCTATAAGGGTCCTTGCAGATCTACCCCATTGGGTCCCTTTACAGACACTACGCCGTCATCTGCAAGTTGTCTCAACGTACAGTTGTCACTTAAACAACCGTCAATGTCTTTGACATAAAAATTAAAGGCTGTCCACAGTTAAATTACATCACTTTAAACTCGTCTTCAAAAACAAGTCTCTCAACCGATTGTTATGAAATTTTCAGGGAATTGAATACAATGTATAATCTTGGTTTAGATATTTTTATTTCACTGTATTTCTTTAGCAAATCCAAAAGCCCGACATTTCTTCTTAATACCACACATAAGATTTTGTGCAACGCTTGAACCGACATTTTTTTCCGTTTTCAATCTTGACTTCAACATTTTCTGTTCTGTAGAGACAACTTTAGGATGCTTGCGAAGTTCTTGCTTCATTATAGCCTAATATTTTTCAATTAGCCGCAACTCTGGAGGGGAACTCTGGAGGGGATTAAGATCCTTCGGCACGAAATTGACACCGTTCGTCTTGTAACACTCCAGAACATCCTTGGAGTAGTGAAAAAAGGCTAGGTCCGGCCAAAAAATGTAGGAACGTTGTGTTTTTTGAGAAACGGAAGCAGTCGTTTTGTCGGGCATTCATTCATGTATACTTGACCATTTACAGTTGAAGTTGTCACAAAAGGCTTGCTCCGTTTATCACACGAACAAATCCCCTGCCAAATCATGAATTTTTTGGGGAACTTTGACACTTGCTGTTTCCTGAGAGACTCTGGAACATCGAACTTGTCTTTCGCAGTCACATACTGGTTGCCGGGAATTTGTTTAAAGTCTGCTTTTACGTGTGTTTCATCGTCCATGATGCAGCAGTGTGGTTTCGTCAACATTTGTGTGTACAGCTTACGCGCACGTGTTTTAGCTGTGCTATTTTGTTTTTCATTGCGGTTAGGAGCTTTCTGAACTTTGAATGAACGGAGCCCGGCTCGTTTCTTGGCTTTCTGCACGAAATTTTTGGTCAAGTGCAGCTTTTTCGCGACATCCCAAACGGAACAGTTGGGTTTTCGTTTAAAGGCAGCAACCACTCGCTTGTGATCCTTCACACAGTACGGAACACTTTTTCTACCACTCATCTTCTTCCGATCGACAGCTAAACGTTCCCCGAAACGTTTTATGTCACGAGACACTGTAGACTGGTGAATTTTCAACATCTTTCCGATGGCACGATGCAAAAGAAGTGGGTTGTCGAGGTGCATGTGCAAAATGTTCTCACGCACTTGCTGTTCCTTCGACTCCATTTTCGAAACAACGACATATTTCACAATGAAACTCACGCAGTGTAAACAATACACGCTGAGGTCATTTCACCCAAAATTTCGTTGAAATCAACCCGAAGGGCGAAATGTTATAGCTTATTGAAAGTGATGCAATTTAACTGTAGACACCCTTTATGCAAAAGGGGGCTTAAACATGATCCCTGGGGAGACCCATGTAGCTAAATCGGGAAGCTGTAGAGTTTCCATGAGAAAAGCTCATATGTTTCTCTGACAGCAAATTGTACAAAAAAATGATATTCATGAATACAGAAGCCATTTGCCCTTTTTTTTTTAGCAAAAGCTAACTGAATATCCGTGGAAAGCAACGCGAGACAGTCGTTTGTTCCCTTACCCCTACGGAAACCATATTGAGTATCTGAAAGCAGGTTATTCATCCATTTGTCAAGGTGGAAGAGGATCATTTTCTCCAACAACTTTCGAATACAAGGTAACATCGCGATGGGTCAATAGGAGTTGTGGTCGGACGCGGGTTTACCAGGTTTTTGAATGGCAATAACTCTCATCCGTCTCCAATAATCCGGTACAATGTTGAGTTTCAGAAACTGATTAAACAAATGCAACAAGCGCCTTTTAGCGACGTCTGGGAGGTTTTAAAGAAAGTTGAACTTAATTCTATCAGCCCCTGGAGCCGGAAAGGAATGCGAGAGAGAGTTCTACCATTGAAAAAGGTTGGCTGATCTCATCTATAGAATTCATGGTTTCGCGAGGAATCGTCCGTGCCGGCACAGAATCTGGACAAACTTTACGCGCAAATTTAAGGATCCATTGGTCCGAATACTCCTCGCTCTCGTTGTTCGTAGTTCGGTTACGCAATCTTCGCGCCGTGTTCCAAAGAGTGTTCATCGATGTTTCACGCTATAGCCCGTTCACGAATTGTCGCCAGTATCCGCGTTTCTTGGCCTTGAAGAGGCTCTTAAGTCCTCGTTCGAGAGCCATGTATACTTCGAAGTGCTCAGGTGTTCCACGTCTACGGAAAAATGTTAACGCGTCGGAATTTTACGGTAAACCTCGGTGCATTGCTGATCCCACCTGATTTCCTGCGAAATGACGTTCCTGGAACTAGTCGAGTTTGAGCTTGAAGCGCGCTGTCTCAGATCAGGTTGGAGAGGAAGTTATATTCTTCCATTGGTGGAAACCCTTCTACCGTCATTACGGCTTCATCTATTTCTGTCCTAAACTTTGTCCAATCGATGTAACGTGTTAGATCATGCGCGACGTTTATGGATTCCGACAGATTGAACCCGGTGGTAATCGAAATTTTTATGGGCAAGTGATCACTACCGTGGGGATCTTGAATCACATTCCATGTGCAATCCAACGATAATGTATTCGAACAAAGTGTGATGTCTAATCTACTACCAACGGAGGATGGACCAGCCAAACGTGTTACTTCTCCATTGGAACTGTCAAATTGAAGTTGTCACAGAGATCATATATCAAGGAAGACCGGTTGTCATCGTACAGTTCTCCCCAGCCTGTACCGTGAGAATTAAAATCACCCATGATCAACCGTGGAGCAGGAAGTACCGAACAAATATCTGAATGTTGTTTTCGCTTAATTGAGGCTCTAGGAGGAATATACACAGAAGCAATGCAAAGGCTTTTATTTTTAATAACAGCCTGACATGCGACAACGTCAAACCCGGAATTTGTGGAAAATTTACTCTATAGAAGGAGTAGCACTTTTTGATCCCCAAAAGTACTCCTCCTCCAAGTGAATCCTCACGATCAAGACGAATAATATTGAAATCATGAAACGGAAGATCGATTTCGGAAGAGAGACATGTTTCCCAAAGAACAAATGCATCACAACCGGTATTGTGAGTTAAGAATTTGAAAGATTCCAATTTAGAAATAAGACTTCGACAATTCCACTGCAAAACAGTGGTCAAATCCCCGACCTCTTTAGGAACATTATCCATCGAAGGAAATGATAGCTGCAAGGAGGGGCTACTTTAATATTAATTGCTTCAAAAAAGTTTTCACCGTGGGAAGCATTGCCATAACAATACATTTGAAAGAGTCAGAAATTTCAAGGTACTTCAAGATACCTTTCACAATTTTAACGAAAGGGAACAGCCCAGATAAAGAAGGGGTTTCTGTTCTTAAAATCGGGGCTGTTGGAAACAACACCGCTGGGCACACTGGATGCCCCTGTCGGAGAGCGAAATTCTGAGCGAAACGAAACGTCAACTTGAGAGGAGTCGGAAATAAACCATGACTGGAGTGAAGTGGTAAAAAGAAAAAGAAGTTGAGGAAAGTAGATTGTAAACAGCGTTCCTTTTGCAGCTAAAGTAAAGTTTTGATTTATTAAATAGTGAAGTAAAACGTTTGATACGTGAGTAACATAAATCTTTATTGGTATTGCCTACATTATAAATGTAAAGCTATTATTGTAACTCTACACTACAGATTAAAATCAACATCACCACTAGATTAAAATTGCAACATAAAGGTACAGGTTAAAATCGCCGAATAAAGCATTTCGGAAGGGAGATTTTCTGTACAGGAGGAAGAAAACTAACTGTAAGCGAGGTAAAATGAGACGAATTAATTTAATTAATAAAACTTTCGTTGTAGCTTTGATCTACTCACACCGGAGTTGATCCAAAGGCGGTTTTATTTTCGTAACCCGAACAAAATCAAAGAGTTACGATAACCTTAAAACGGAAGATTCCTATGAGAGGAACTGCTCGCTCTGCGATGAACCTGATACTGTTGACGATATGGTGCAGTGTGGTCAATGTGATCTTTGGGCACATTACCGCTGCGCAGGTGTTAGCGACGACATCAAGAAGAAGCCCTGGAGTTGCCCAAAATGCACAAACCTGCTGCAAATTCCGAAGCCGAAATCGAAATCTAAGTCGAAAGGCGGATCGAAAGGTGATGCTGGGTCGGTGAAAAGTTTGGTTTCGGCCATCGAACAACTGTAAGAGGAGCAGGCCGCTAAGGAAAAAGAGCTGGATGATGAAAGGGAGATTCGCGAGAAACGGATGCTGATGAAAAAGGTTCTAAGGGAGAAACGGATGAAGCTGGAGAAGGAGCTGCGGCAGAAGGAGTTTCGGCAGGAACAAGAGCTACGGGAGCAGCAACTACTGCAAGAGCGGGAAATGCTAGAGCGTCACCTAGTTGCTGAAGAAGAGTTCCTGCGAAAGCAGCATGCGCTACGGGAGAAGTTTCAGATGGCGAAACGAAAGACTGCGAATCACTGGTCGGATGTGGACGGTGCGATGGGTGGAGACCTTGAAGAGAAGCAATCGGAGCTTCAGATCGAGGAAAAGGTGCAGAATTGGTTAGAAGAGCAGAGACCGACGGAAAGAGTTGATTCCCGAGGAGCATTCCCCAAGACCGCACCGACGAGAGACGTTCAGATACCGATCAGGAAGAAGTTGTCCAAAATAGAGAAACTGAGAGCGCTGTTAGAAGAAGAAAGCAGTCCCGAGGAAGAAGATGAAGAAGTAGAGGAGATACCGGTCCAGATTCCACAAAAGCAACCCATGCCGAATCAGAGGGCTCAAAGGCAACACGAGCTGGGGCAGCAGCTGACGCAAAACCAAATTGCTGCTCGTCAGGTGATGTCGAGACAACTTCCCATCTTTAAAGGAGAACCTGAGGTTTGGCCGTTGTTTATTAGCAGCTTTGAAAACACGACCAAAGCTTGCGGGTTCACTAACCTAGACAACCTCAAAAGACTCCAAGACTGCCTACAAGGAGAAGCCCTCGAGGCCGTCAGAAGCCGGCTGATTCTGCCAGAGTCAGTACCGGGAATTCTAAGTGATCTACGGAATTTATTTGGGAAGCCTGAAAAACTTCTCAAGGCTCTTCTCATGAAGGTAAGAAGGGCCCCCTCTCCAAACGTCGAAAAGCTAGAGACGTTTATCCACTTTGGCATAACAGTGAAGCAACTGTGCGATCACTTAGAGGCTGCCGGGTTGATGGATCACCTAAGTAATCCGATGTTGGTTCAGGAACTGGTGGACAAATTACCGCCAAACTATAAGCTGGACTGGGTCCGGTTCAAAAGGTACTCTCACGGTACGCCTCTACGAATGTTCACCGACTTCATAAGCGACGTCGCGTCAGATGTGTTCGAAGTGGCTGAGTTCTCAGCACTGGAGTTGAATGAGTCAGCTTCACCAAGGAACAAGAACGTGAAAAAGAAGGAATTCGTGCATCTGCATACCGCTCCGTCCAAGCCGGAATCGTCACAGGGTGACAAAATTGCCAAGCCCTGTTGGATGTGTAAAAGGACGGACCACAAGGTAAGGTTTTGTGACGAGTTCAAGAAAATGAGCGTCACCGATCGAATGAAGGTAGTCGAAAAGCACAAGCTTTGTGTGCTCTGCTTGAATAGCCACGGGAAGAGTCGCTGCAGTTTCAAGTTGCGCTGCAATGTTGGAAATTGCCAGGAGTATCATCACCCGCTTCTACATCGTGCCAAGGAGATGGTACAGGCGCTGGAAGTGCAATGTAATGCGCACAGCCGTTTGAATCGATCGGTCATTTTTCGTATGATACCGGTCACACTTTCGGTGGGCGATCAATCAGTGGACACCGTGGCATTTTTAGACGAAGGTTCTTCGGTAACACTGGTCGAGGACACCCTCGCTAACCAACTCCAAGCGAAGTGAACTTCTGAACCGTTAATCGTGTCGTGGACCGGCAATATGAAGCGATACGAGGATACATCCAGAAGGGTAAATTTGACACTGTCGGCGAGAGGCTCGGATGAGAAACACCTCCTACTTGGAGCAGGCACAGTTTCTGAACTGGTGCTTCCGAAACAGGAAGTGCGGTTCCACGAGATTACGAAGCGATACACTCACCTGCGAGGTCTACCGGTAGCGGATTTGGATTTCGAAGAACCTAAGATAATGATCGGCCTGGACAACCTTCATGTATTCGCACCGCAGGAGACACGGATCGGTCAGCCCGATGAACCGATTGGCGTGAGAAGCAAGATAGGATGGACGGTTTATGGACCTCAGAAGCAGAACTCGTCGTCGGTGGTGCATGTCAACCTCCATACGACGAAAGGTGTATCGAATCAGGAACTTCACGATATTTTCCGCATTCAGTATGCTCTCGAAGTATTGGGTGTATCCCCAGGGGGCCAGCGTTCCAGAATCAAATGAAGACCAGCGAGCTCGAGAGATACTGCGGACGACAACAATGCGAGTGGGAGATCGTTTCGAGACAGGGTTACTATGGCGAAAAGACGAAAGGAAGTTCCCCGACAGCTACGGGATGGCGAAGCGACGATTGCTGGCGCTAGAACGGCGCTTAGCGAAAAACTCTCAGCTTCGAGATAATGTGCGTCAATAAATCCAGGAATACCAGGTGAAGCATTATGCCCATATAGCGACCGAGGAGGAACTGGCCGAATCCGATCCGACAACCGTATGGTATCTTCCACTCAACGTTGTGGAGAATCCACGCAAACCCGGGAAAGTGCGTCTTGTGTGGGACGCCGCAGCAGCCATCCGGGGTGTATCTCTGAACTCGGAACTTCTGAAAGGGCCAGATATGTTAGTCTCTCTCATGTCGGTCTTCTGTCGCTTTCGGGAGCGGCGGTATGGGTTTGGTGGTGATATTAAAGAAATGTACCATCAACTGAGAATCAGAAAGGAGGACAAGAATGCGCTACGCTTTCTGTTTCGAGACGACCCTGCAGATTCCGTGCCCCAAGTCTACATAATGGATGTTGCTACTTTCGGGGCAACCTGTTCGCCGTGCTCCGCACAGTTTATAAAAAACTTGAATGCGGCTGAATTCGCTAGCCAGTACCCGGAAGCAGCAGACGCGATCACGAATCGGCATTACGTAGATGATTACTATGACAGCGCTGATACTGTGGCGGAGGCGGTCAAACTGGCCAAAGAAGTAAGGTACGTTCACTCAAGAGGTGGGTTCCAAATAAGAAATTGGGTTAGCAACTCAGAGGAATTCATACTGGAGATGGGAGAAAAAACTGCTAGTCCTACTGTTCATTTCAAAGACAAGAGTTCCAATGCTGAGAGAGTCTTGGGGATAACTTGGGATACAAAAAGTGATTCCTTCCTGTTCACAGTTCCTCTAAATATTAATGAAGAGGTTCATCCCACCAAACGAAGTGTTCTCAGCCACATAATGTCCATGTACGATCCGATTGGCTTCTTGTCGCCATTCACAGTGCAAGGCAAAATACTAGTACAGGATTTATGGAGGGCTGGTTGTAATTGGGACGATCCAATCGACGAAGAATCGCTTGACAAGTGGAGCTTCTGGATCAAGGTACTTTTGGAGATCGAGACAGCTAGAATTCCGAGGGCGTACTTCAGAAACGCTTCATCGAATGAGATTGACGATATCCAGCTTCATGTATTCACGGACGCTAGCGAGAAAGCAATTGGATGCGTGGCCTACCTTAGGGTGGTCATCAGAGGAGATGTCCGATGTGCGTTAGTGATGAGTCGAACGAAAGTGGCGCCGCTGAAGCAGCTGACGATTCCACGGCTGGAGCTCCAAGCAGCTGTCATAGGAGCGAGATTGGCAAAGACGGTATGCAGCAACCATAGCATCAAGGTATCACGGGAGTTCTTTTGGACCGATTCTCAAACGGTCCTGTCGTGGATTCGTTCCGATCAACGTCGGTACAAACCGTTCGTAGGGTTCCGCATTGGAGAGATTTTGGACCTCACCAGGTTGACGGACTGGCGGTGGGTGCCAACGAAGCACAATGTGGCTGATAGGCTGACGAAGTGGAACTGGGACCAGAGTTTCGATGCGGAAAGCGTTTGGTTCAGAGGACCGAGCTTCTTGTACCAGAATGAAGCAGACTGGCCACAGCAATCTAAATCGCCAACGAACACTGCCGAGGAGCTTAGAGCGTATTATTTGTTCCACGACGTCACTGTACCGGAGCCTATAGTCGACGTAAAGCGAATCTCAAAGTGGAATGTACTGGTTAGAACGATGGCGTGCCTTCTCCGATTTATTTCGAACTGCAAGAGGAAGGTGAAAGGCTTACCAATTGAAACTCTCAAGGCGACCCCAGCGCAAGCGAAGATGTTGTCGTCGGTACCGATCATAGTGATACGTGTACCCCTGAAGCAAGAAGAATTTGCTAGTTCCGAGTGCTTCCTTATGAAAGCTGTTCAGGCAGAGATGTACGGAGACGAGCTAAAAGTGCTGATAAAAAATCAAGACAGGCCATCGGAACACTGGTACCCTCTAGAAAAGTCCAGCCCACTCTACAAGTTAACCCCGTTGCTGAACAGTGGTGGAATAATCAGGATGGAAGGTCGTAGCGGAGATGCCATGGAACTGCCTTTCGACTTACGCTTTCCTGTCATCCTCTCGAGAAACCACGAAGTTACGAAAAAGATAATCCAGCACTTCCACGAACGATATGGGCACGGTTTTCGCGAAACCGTGAAAAATGAACTGCTTCAGCGGTACTTTATTCCAAACATCAACGCCGCAATAAGAAAGGTGACCGGCAACTGCTTGTGATGTAAAGTTCACCGAAATCATCCGAAAACTCCAAGAATGGCCTCTCTGCCACCGAAAAGGCTCTCACCGTTCCAGCGTCCATTTTGCTATACCGGGATGGATTACTTTGGGCCCGTGGAGGTGTCCTACGGGCGCAGTCATCCGAAGCGTTGGGTAGTTTTATTTACGTGTCTTGTAGCACGAGCGATACATCTTGAAGTCGCCCATGATCTGACAGCAGCGTCGTGTTTGATGGCAATTCGGAGGTTTGTGGGGCACCGAGGAATGCCACTTGAGTTCAGACAACTATTCAGACAATGGAACTAATCTGAAGGCAGCAGGGAAGGAAATAGTGGCAAAAGTCCGTGTCATTGAAGAAGAATGCGCCGATACCTATACCGATGCGCGCACGACGTGGAAGTTCATTCCTCCTGCCAGCCCTCACATGGGGGGCTCGTGGGAACGGCTTGTACGAACGGTAAAAGAATCATTGGTGGTCATTCTCAATGGGAAGAAGCTTACGGACGAAATCCTCCACACGTCAATCATCGAAGCAGAAGACATGGTGAATTCCCGTCCGTTGGTGTACGTAGCTGAAGAATCTTCAAACGCAATCAGCCCTAACCATTTCCTGCGAGGTGTATCCCCGAATGAGCCAGTTCGTGTTCCACCACCTCCTCACTCCGCGGAAGCCCTCCGCAACGCTTACTATCGATCTCAAGAACTAGCTGAGCATCTGTGGCAACGATGGGTAAAGGAATACGTGCCGATGATCAACCAACGAACCAAGTGGTTCAGCGAAACGAAACCGTTGAAAACTGGTGACCTGGTCTTCGTGGTGGATGGAAAGAACAGGAAGTTATGGGTTCGTGGAATCGTCGTGGAGCCGATCGTGTCAAAGGATGGCAGGGTTCGGCAGGCCTGGGTGCGAACCAACAGCGGAGTTTTCAGAAGACCAACTGCTAAGCTTGCGGTGTTGGAAATCAATCATGGTATCGCTGGACCAGACCAAGAGACAGGACCAGGATTACGGGCCGGGGATGTGTTGGAAACAACACCGCTGGGCACACTGGATGCCCCTGTCGGAGAGCGAAATTCGGAGCGAAACGAAACGTCAACTTGAGAGGAGTCGGAAATAAACCATGACTGGAGTGAAGTGGTAAAAAGAAAAAGAAGTTGAGGAAAGTAGATTGTAAACAGCGTTCCTTTTGCAGCTAAAGTAAAGTTTTGATTTATTAAATAGTGAAGTAAAACGTTTGATACGTGAGTAACAGAAATCTTTATTGGTATTGCCTACATTATAAATGTAAAACTATTATTATAACTCTACACTACAGATTAAAATCAACATCACCAATAGATTAAAATTGCAACATAAAGGTACAGGTTAAAATCGCCGAATAAAGCATTTCGGAAGGGAGATTTTCTGTACAGGAGGAAGAAAACTAACTGTAAGCGAGGTAAAATGAGACGAATTAATTTAATTAATAAAACTTTCGTTGTAGCTTTGATCTACTCACACCGGAGTTGATCCAAAGGCGGTTTTATTTTCGTACGGCAGGGTTTTTTATGTCTCCGGGAGGGATGGGTGTCTAGGGGTGGTTGTTATACGAAAAAAGGAGTGATTCGCATTTTCGCTTTCCTCTTTCCACCTTATTTGGACTTAGGCTAGGCGATCTGGGGTTTGTCTTCTCTGTTGCGGGGTGCGTTGCGGCTTCGGGGACGGAGATCCGCGTCAAGTGAAATATGTTTCCTCCCTGGTAAGTCAGATCCCGACCCGTCACGTTATCTAGGAGAAAAGCGATTTGTATTTTAGTGTTATGTTATGGTCTTCTTTTCTTTATCTGTGCAAGAAAGACTTGCTCGTTCGTTGTTTGAACGGTCCAATTTTTTTTTGCCCTGTTTTGTGGTTGGGCCCGACACGAGAGGATGAGGAGGAGGTCACTTCCCTTGCAGAAAGCAGCATTTTTGGTGTGCTGTCTGCACAGGCGCCATCTTCATGTTTCTCCCCGCAATTGGAGCAGCGTGCCTTATTGCCGCAGTGCGAGGCCGTATGTCCCATCTGCTTGCAGTTTTGGCAGATTATCACCCGAGGTACATACAACCGTACAGGTAGCCCAAGTTTACCCAGTTCAATGAAGTGCGGAAGGACAGAACCAGAAAAGGTCACTCGAAACGAGTTTGTGGGGGTAACTTTTTTTTTACCCCTTGATGTATGATACTTTTCCCAATCTTTGCACATCTAGTACCTGTACTGGGGGAAGCAGAGGGTTCTTGCATCGGCCAACCGTCTGCTTCGTCAAAATTTCAGGACACAGACTCGCCTCGGCAACTACTCCTTCTATCTGCACATCACGAGGTGGGATATACACTATATATTCAAATGTTAAATTACCCACACAATACACTTAAACTTAAAATTTTATGAACTTGATTTATTGTTATTCAAAACGCAAGAAAACTGCGACAAACTCAATTTGGAGATAGCTGCATTTTTTTTTCCAATAATATAAAATGGGTCGGAAAACGTCTTTGTCAATTTGCGCTTCGGAAGTTAATTTAAAATTTAATTCGTATTCGAAAATTAATAACCAGTCACGCTAAGCTAAGCTAAGCTGTTTTATCTTGACTGGGATTCGTTGATTTTTAATACAGTGACCATTCGTTCGTTGCAACATATTTACATTGCAATGAGCGAATGGCATTCGAACATTGCAACACTTGACAGCGTCAAATTGACTGTCAAGAACTCGTGAACCCCTTGAGTTAAATGACAGATTACTGCTTGACATTTGCATATGACATTTAATTGCTTTTTAATTGCAACACGTTGCAATTAGTGAGCTTGCAATTAAAAGACGTTGCAATTAGCGAATGGTCACTGTAGTATATTACATAACAGATAAACCAAACATTTTCGAAACTCTTTCTGGCGTTTGAATCGAAACCAGACTTACTGGCAAAATGACTTTTATACAATGTGGTTAAATTTCTTGGTGTTGAAAATGGTAAGCAGGCATTTCATCACCCTTGCCTTGTCGTTTGATTTTACAAATGTAATTATCGATCCACCAACTCTTTACTATTAAAACATAATATACATATTAAACTTACATATTACAGAGCATACTCGGGCATCACTAAGGATCAACGACGAAATAAAAAAAACTCATTTTCATAAATTTTTGTTTTAATGTTTATGAGTAAGTTCAACTCGAAACTGAATAAATTTCAGGATTGAGGGATTTTTTTACTATCGTACAGGTTTGGTCCGAAAAACGCAAATTGAAGTTTTCCGATTTTCAAGAACCTCACTAAATTCAAATATTCATAACTCAAAAATTCTTCATCGTAGAACAATTTGTTTTCCAAACTTCAATAAAATTTTCTCAATAATTAGGAAAATATAATCATAAAAAAAATCCTGCAATATGTTCCACAGTGGAGGAAAATTTCTTGGATAAGGCCAGTATTCAGCTCAAAAGTAATGTGCATTAGCATAGGACAAGTAATGGTCAAGAAATGCTTTTACTGTCGAGATTTCTTCTTTTTGTTGTTGAGGTGAAGAACCACTGCGTCCGCTGAATTGAACTTTTTTAGTAAATGTCTTACTTTGTATACAGTTGAGAAGTAGGGAAAACTGAAGACGGTTTCATAACGTCAGTAACGCCTGCTCATGTAAACTAAATGGAGCTGTCTCTTCTTCTCGTGCAATAATATTCTGTTCAGTAAAAATGGCAAGAATTACTTCTGGTCTTTACTTGTCTGTCAGTTGCATACTGGGCTATAAGTCGAAAAAAAAACAATTTATGAATTATGGAAAACTTTGAAAATAATATTTTCTTGTTCGTTAATTCTTTTAAAGCTTTTTTTAGCAATGCTCGAAAAACAATGGGCCCGACATTCGTTTTCACACACAAAAAAACGGGGATTACTCAAATTGAGTGGTGGCAATGAAACTCAATTCAGGCTACGTTCAGTTTTAACGTTTTTGAGTTAATGTTACTCAAATGTGAGTGAAACCGGATGGCAAACAAACATCCATGTTTGTAATGAGAAACCGCGAAGTTTTCTCTAGATAAAATTAAAGCAACTAGAACTTTAATTTTATCTAATTTTCGGGTTTAAATCGTTGTGGATCTTCCTGAAACAGTGATTCTAGCCAGGCTTAAAGTGAAATCGAACAATATGTTCTAACGATAATCATAATCATAAAAACAAAATTCTTAAGTTTTTGCGTACGCATGCAGATTTCATTAAAGTAATAAAATTGGTCTACTTAAAGTTATATAAAAAAATAAGCTTTTTCATAAAATTATTCAGAAAAAAAGCCTGAATAAGTGTGATACTCGAAATTGGGAAACAAGCATCATCGCGTTTTCGAACACCTCAAATATCAGCGCTAATTTGTCCCAAAAATATTCAGTAATAACGTATTCTGCCAATCAATTTGTATACTTAAGTAACGTACAAGAGTTACTTAATACCTACACGGTGTTCAATAAGTTCGAATACAAGTTTTCATCATTGCGTAGGTATGCGCCATGTACATATTCTGCATTGGTATTGGTGTCAGCTTTAGCTTCATTCATACGCTACCGAATGTGCGCGGTGTTGACATTCTGTTAGTTGTTGTTTGTTTGTTACGCGCGATGAAAGAGTATCGGGACTTCGTAATTAAGCGTTTTTTGAACGGTGAGCGACCCGGCGATATATTCCGGCTGCTGAAATCGCATGGGGTCAAGCGGAACTTTGTCTACACGACCATCAGGCGATACCGGGAGACGTCCTCGACCAATGACCGTGCGAGATCCGGTCGGCCGCGTTCAGCGAGGACGCCACGGGTCATCAAGATCGTGAGGGAGCGAATTCGGCGCAAAAAGAACCGCTCAATCCGGAAAACGGCTGCAGATCTCAACGTTTCCATTGGAACCGCTCACACCATACTCACCAAGGACCTTGGTTTCAGGCCTTACAAAAAACGTAAGGTCCATGGCGTTTCGGAGGCTACCAGCAAAAAGCGGTTGGATCGAGCTAAGAGGATCCTCTCTCGGCACGCTGGTCAGGAGTTTGTTTTTTCGGACGAGAAACTGTTCGTGCTGCAGCAGCCGCACAATGTGCAAAATGACCGGGTGTGGGCGCCATCGAGGGACAGCATTCCTGAATCCAATATAAACATCCCTCGGTTCCAAAGTGCCGCGTCGGTGATGGTTTGGGGGGCAGTATGCAAACGTGGTAAGCTACCCTTGGTGTTTATTGAAAAAAAAACGTCAAAATCAACGCGGCGTACTACAAAACTGAGGTTTTGGAAAAGGTTGTTGCCCCCAGTCTCCGAAGCCTCTACGGCGATGAGCACTACGTGTTCCAGCAGGACGGTGCACCAGCCCATACGGCAAATGTGGTTCAAGCCTGGTGTCGGGACAATTTAACTGACTTTCTGGACAAAACTTTGTGGCCTCCCAGCTCCCCGGACTTGAATCCTCTCGACTTTTTTGTTTGGTCCTATATGATGGCGAAGCTGAACGAATACAAGGTCAGCACTTTGGATCATTTCAAGACGGTAATTCTCAAAATCTGGGACGAAATGCCCATGCAGTCCGTGCGTGCCGCCTGCGACGCGTTCGAGAAACGTTTGAAGCTCGTTAAGGAGTACAAAGGGGGGGTCATTCCAAGAGAAATGTTGTAAACGTTCCTTGTAAACATAGCTTTCAATAACATAAATCCAAAAAATAAAAAAACATGTTTTCATTTTTTTAACAAATTTTGAAAGTGTATCCGAACTTATTGAACACCGTGTACATGCAGAAATTCAAGCAAGAAACATGCGTTTGGCTGGCTTTTGAATCATAACTTCTTAAATTTCATGCATTTCTGAAGACATTTCATAACTTTTTTTTGCTTTTGTCTTTTTCGTACCACTACATAAACATTGTAGCGACTATAATACCTTGTACTTTATATACGTTGGAAACATAAATCACACTGACGTGTCTCTTTGTCAATCTTGACAATTCAAGATGTGTTCAAAAATTACGATACATGCAATGAAAGGGACCGAGGGTCAATCACAAATTACGTTTGCGATTTCTGAAAAGCACACGAGTATGTTATCGTTTATCGTTGCTTAAACTAAACACCAAACAAATAAGGGAAGGTTCATTAATTATGTCACGCAGTAACGGGGGATGGGGGGTTTGGGAAAACGTGACAATCCATACAAAAAAATTGAAGGTCCATACAAAAAACGTGACAAAGGGGGGGTATAAAAAATCACCTTTTGCGTGACATAATTAATGAACGTTCCCTAAGAGGATAAGAGAGAGATAAAGAGAGAGAGCGTGAAAATAAAACTTAACTAATATTACTGATCTACTGCTAATGCTGACGAAACGTATGCGTGGTCGTCGCACTTCTAGGCGAGGAGCCGTACGGTACGTGGGTGCACGGGTGAGTTCGATCGCCTTTGTGTGCACTCACTCAGCGATGTCGGATAACCGTTCTAGATGTAGTTGTGGATATTGAGCTGGTTTGCGTTCCCGCTCGGAGATAAAACGTGTATTGGCCTGTTAATTTGCCATAAAACACTTGATTGTTTTCCTCGGTTTTCATTGAAAAAACTCACTTTCTTCTTTAAAAAACTCACAATCACTCCACAGCAGAAGTGAATCGACTTTGAGAAAAAAAAAAAAGGGATAATTTCGAAAGGCCGAACTACAAAAACTTCCAATATATCGGAGCGTGGGATAGAACATACTTTACTCAAGCACTGAACTGAGCGGAATGGATACGCAATTATAACGGAATTAAAAGTAAACAACAATACCCACTCAAAAGCTTTTCAGAAGGGATTACGTTAAGAGGTTTGGCAAAATTTAAAAATACCACGGTTTAATTGTACGACGTTTGTGTGGGAACCAGTTCTCCAACAATTATTTCCTGAATGTACTAGTTCCCCGAAAACTATTTTTCCGAAAAATGTATTCCCCAAAATGGTCATAGTTCTCAGTTAAACATAAAATATTTGGAAAATATTGGTATTTGAACGAATTTGGTACAAAGAAGGAAAACTTCTTGCAGTAAACGAAATTTTCTCTTATTTGCATCATAACTCCTTCTTGGACGTATTTGTTTCAAGTTTAAGAACAAGCTATGATACAAAGAAGGGAAAATTTAGTTGATACTTTGATAATTTTCCCATCTTTGTATTAAGTGCGCAACTAAATTCTCGCTGATGTTTTTTGATAAAAATGTAACTTTATTATAAGAAAAAAATGATACCAATTAATTATTCAAAGTATTGCCCATCGCTAGACCCGACTTTTTCCCATCTTTCTGGAAGAGCTCAAATACCCTGACGTTAGATGTGTTCGTCTTTTGAGGCTATCCACGATTCAAGCCATTTTCAGATGTCTTCATATGAGTAGAACCGCCACCGAACGGAACAAGTAATAATCGGACGGCGCAATATCTGGAAAATATGGCGGATAAGGTTGGACTTCACATTTGAGCATTCCAAGTAGGTTTTAACAGGCTGGCAACGCGAGGCCGAACGTGGTAAAGCCGCAAAATCACTTTTTCGTGCCTCTGTTCGTATTGTGGCCGTTTTCGCACAGTGCTCAGCTCAATCGCATCAATTGAGTTCGATACCGTTCCCTAGTGATGGTTTTGCTCGGTTTCAACAGCTCATAATGAATAAAACCGACCTGGTCCCACTTAATATACAGCAAAACCTTCACAGCGTAAAAATTCGGCCGAGCCGACGACGATTAAGCATGACCGGGTAGTCCCCAAGGTTTTTTCCTCTTTGGGTTGCTGTAATGTATCCATTTATCATACACCGTCATGATGCGATGACGAAAACCCTTCCTTTTTTGCCACTGGAGCAATTGTTCACAGGCGAAAAAACGACGCTCAATGTTTCTTGGCTTCAAATCATGAGGAACCCAAGTTTCTTGCTTCTGAATCATTTCCAACGCATGCAATCGCTTGGATATGGCTTGATGGGTAGCTCGTAATGCTGAAGCAAGCTCTTCTTGCGTTTGACACGAATCCTTATCGAGCAATGCCTCCAATTCAGCGTCTCCGAAGGTTTTGGGCCTCCCTTCACGCGGACGGTCGTCAACATAAAAATCACCGTCTTTGAAGCGACGGAACCAATCACGACATGTTGTTTCGCTTAAAGCAGCATCTCCGTACACTTTTTGGAGCTCTCGATGCGCTTGAGCTGCCGTTTTCTTGGAATGGAAGAAAAAAAACAACACTTCCGGAAAATGACGATTGTTTGGCACAAAATTAGACATTTTCATACAACCAAAACAAAAACAAAATCACTAATGTGTCAAAGCGGTTTGTTTACCATATGTCTAACCTTGGTTCATGACGTTTTTGGATGTGTCAAAATCGACCAGCTTTTACTGCTAGAGCCATCTACTGACAAACAGCGAGAACCGTACGCCTGCGAAACCTGCTTGGTCAAATTCCGAACTCAAACACGTGATACGACTGAAAAGGTCTGCCCTGGGGAAACATAGCACATATCATACAGCTTGTACGAAGGCTAACTACGAGCTTGCCAATAACAACTACGAACGTCTCAACGACTGCTTGTATAATGCCCATCAGAATCAGCTGCAGGGTCATCTTAAAGCGAATCCTAAAAATTTCTGGCGCCAGGTAAAAGAGTAACGGAAACAAACGGGATCCCCTTCTAATATGACGGACGGTGTTTCAAATGCCAACTTAATCGAAACTATCACCGATTTATTTCGCACGTAATTCAGCAGTGTTTTCTCCAACAAAATTCTTAACGATCAGGATATTGCAGCTGCCACGAGAAATGTTCCAGGTTTCAGCCGGAAAGCAGCCTCATTTGTCTACTGGAACTGGTCCTGATGGCATTCCCTCACTGATCCTGAAACACTGCCCAAATACGCAAGGGATAGCCTTTAGCCAGAATTTTCTATTTGTCATTTTCTTCTGGCGTTTTACACCATATACACCGACCTCTCCGCTGCTTTTGATGAGGTGAACCATGAGATTATCATTGCGAAATACGACACAATGGGCATCCACGATAATCTTATTGTTTGCATTCGTTCCTACCTGACTGGTAGGTCAACGTCTGTAAAGATTGCCAACTTTTCATCACCTTTCCCCGTTACATCTGGAGTTCCTCAAGGAACCCCAGCCCCAGTCACTTGGGGCCATTCCTTTGCTCTATGCGGACGACCCAAAGCTCTGCCATGTAATAAATGGCCGTCATGATGCTCACTTTCTGCAACATGAATTAGAAGCATTCGAGATGGTGCCGGCTCAACAGGGTGGCACTAATTGTGTCCAAGTGCTCAGCCATATCGTTCGGGCGAAAACGGGTGATGCTTTTCTACGACTACACCATAAAAGGGGCGAAATTGAAGCGTGAAACGACAATTAAGGATCTGGGAGTCATGCTCTACTCCAAATTGACGTTCAAGGATCACATTGCCTATATTGTTTCTAATACCTCTTCGCAGCTAGGATTTTTATTTTGTTTTGCTAAAAACTTCAAGGATGTGTACTGCCTCAAGGCATTATTTTGTACCTTGGTTCGCCCAATACTGGAGTATTCCACCGTCGTCTGGTCTCCATTTTACCAAAACGCCACACTGAGGATTGAAGCCGTTCAGCGAAGATTTATTCGTTTTGCTTTGAGGCATCTCGTTGGCGCGAACAACGAAACTTACCAAGCTACGAAAGTCGCTGCAAGCTTATCACTTGGAGCTACTGGAAGCAAGGCAAACGTTGCTAATGCGTGTTTCATCGGCGACCTCCTGCAGGGGCACACTGGTTGCTTCAAGCTAGTTAGTCTCCTTGATATCAACACTCGACGACGCATCGTCCGTTTACATGCTTTCTTCAACAATCGGTGATCGAGGATTATAACATGCTTTCTTCAACAATCGGCGATCGAGGACCAACTATGTGTCGCGTTTTTAATATTTGCTACGTATTTGACTTTAACTCTTCCCGCGGACTAAATAAGTGCAATGTTAAAAGATGTTTATGTTGATTTAAATTTTATTAAGGCATAGTTCATTGTCATTTTATCCGTAGACTAATATAAAAATAAATAACTAAACTCAATTGCACACCTAATCCCACAGCTCGTTCCTAAACGTACTGATTACTTCTAAACAATTAGTTTAAGAAACATAGAACGAAGGTGGGAAAATTATGACAATAAACGAAATGTTTCCTTCTTTGCATTAGCACTACTAATGGGGAAGAATGATTAGTTTGACAATCATTGGTTAGAGACCGTGTTTACCTCTGCGTTTCCACGATTGTCAAGGGAAGGATAGCTTTGTGTTAGTGAAGCAGGTTATTTTTAGATCATGGATTCACTGTGGTAAGTGATGCGATCAATGAAAATGCAGTTGACTGCTTTTTTTTATTTTAAATCTACTGGTGATAGAAAACGCCAAGTGACAAATGGCAAGGAAGAGGACGGGCCTGGGATTGAACTCCCGATCATCTGCTCAGTAAGCAGAACGGGTAACCACTGAGCTACCCAGCCACGTCAAATAATTTATTTAATTATATAGCCTATTTATTTAAAAAAATGTTAAAATCTGACAAAAATACAAAATTTAACGATTCCGTTTTATTATAAATTAATAAATAAAAGGTTAAGGTCTTGATTTTACATTTCCAAACATCTTGATAGGAATTTAGTATTTACCCCAAGCAACACAAAACAGCAATATTTGGTATAGCAACTTGATTGTGACTTATGAAGTAGTGTCAATTTTAGGTTAATAAACTTCTATTGAATAACCGACATACCTTGCACTTCACTACGTTATCCACTCACTACGCGATACTATAGCGCAAGACTAACTATCTGGTGTCTATCAATTTAGAGATTACCAATTAATATCACTAACACTACTATTTTACGGAACATACTTCCGGCCCTTTGTCGTTGCCCGCTACGTCTACCGAACACTCCCCTAGCTGTCTGCACCCTAGCACGTCTCACCTGCCCGGATTTGTCCAGAAAGGTCTACAGAATACGTCCTCGTTCCCAATGATTATTTGCGTTTTCATCCTCGATCACCACTAGACCACCGGGCTCCAGTGGCTTTGCTGCTTCGAACCATTTCGTTCGTCTCGTTAGCATCGGGAGATATTTCCGCACCCATCTGCGCCAGAATTCGCCCCTGATGTGCTGCGCAAGCTTTCAGCTGTCTAGCGGGATGTTCCCGGTCACAGGCTCGGTGGCCGACTGTTTGATGCCGGTCGACCGGTACAGCAGAAAGTGGTTCGGTGTTTTGAAAGAATAAGTTTTTCCATTGGTGTGGACATGTATGGCAAACCACAATGCAATTTATAAAACCTTTGCTTTTATTTATCAACGAGTGCCCTAGGATATCTAAACACAGCCAGTACAACACGCTTCAGGCTGCTCATTCATGACTGGAAAGTCCGACGCTTGTGCACTGCTTTAGTTCGGAGCTATTTTGCTGGTGTAGATTAGGGTGTCCCTAAAAAATCAGTTTTTTTCATTCTACCTTTTTAGTTTCAATTGTTAGGATAAAATAATCTTCAGGCGAAGTGTAGAGAAAAATATGATGCATGTTTTTGCTGAACTTATTGTTTGGGTTTATTTTATAGTTCAAAAGTTAGGGGTAATGCTAACAAAAAACATGTCCGATTTTAAGCAGTCCCCGCTCGTGTGCCCCAGAAGTACCCGGGCTCATTTATGTAGCAATTTGTTCCTTAATACCCATTAAAACAGTAATTTGATGATTTTTTGGCCAATTCTCGCCTTAACAATCATAAGGTCGAAAAGAAAAAACGCATGTTTTTAGTTAAAATTACTCGTCACTTTTGAATTATAAGCTGTACTGAAAATTTTTGTTCTGTAAAATGTGCGCTATAACGTTTTCTATATTTTGTTTGAAGATTACTTTTCCTCAAAATGAGAAACAAAAAAGTTATAATAAAAAAACTGATTTTTCAGAGACACCCTGATTTAAAGCTGAAAAATAACTCTATCATGGTCGAATGAAGAGCTAGAAAAATGGTGTCTTGAGCAAAGCTGCTTGAAATTATATTCCCTACAAACTTGCTATTCACATCACCCTTCTATTGTGTTTCGTTCAAAAGTTAACGACAGCGCTGCCCTAGCGGTAAAGTTTGGAACTACGAAATTATCACCACAAGATGAACAACTTGTTTTAGTACAACTTTGTACAATACACCATGATTCGGAAACGTAAGCCTTAGGAGTTATGAATTTCACCGTGAAAAAAGGCTTTTCCGATCACTGTGCAATGGCTCTCCGGATCGAACGATGGTCCCGAATTCCACTTAGTGGCATCGTCCGCAACGTTGAACTTCGATGGGACGTAGTACCATTCGTCCACGCTGGTGATCTAGAGAATTTCGCCAACACGGAAGGAAACCAACTGATGATATCGGCGGCTGTCAGAGCGAAGCCACGCCAGTACTGTAGCTAAGTCGGTCCAGAGGAAGCGTTTCCGAATCTTGAGGGTGAGTGCCGAACAAATATTTTGCAGTAGACGTGCTCCTATCATGGCAGCCTGAAGCTCCAAGCGGGGGATTGAGAGCGACCGAAGGGGTGCAACCTTTGTTATTGCTGCAACCAGCGAACACCTGCTACGTCCGTTGAACGCCATCCTAAGATAGACTACACACGCACAGCCTGCTACGCTTGCATCCGTGAACACGTGAATCTCAATTTCGTCAACCTCCTGTGGCGGCAGATTTCCGAAAAAGCAACGAGGGATTTTTACCTCAACGATCGTCTCGTACAGTTGGTGCCCGTTCGCCAGATTTTCTGCATCACAATTTTTCCCTGCACCACGAAATGTGCCACGAATCCCAGAGAATCATACAGCTACATCAAGGTTCGTAGAACTTGCCGCTTCGTTGGGACTGCTCTATTGTTGCTCAATACTTCTTCTAACCCCGTTTGATCGAATGTGAAGTGATCCTCTCTAGGAACCCACACCATTCCTAGGACGCGTTCGTAAATGGACTTCTTCTCTAGTTTCAGCGACTTGCTGTGTGGCGATCCAGTCTCACCGAGACGATCTAGCACTACCTGCGAGATGTACAAAACTTTTCCGAATTCGAATCCTGCTGCCGCGTGGATCAGCTGCACCTTTGTTACACGCTGCACTGCTTCTTCCACCGAGTTGACGCTGTCGAGAAAATCATCCACGATCTTGAGGACTGCTCGAGGATACAGTATCGTGTAGTCCAGCGCGTATTTGTTCTTTACGAACTGTACCGTGCACGGAGAGCTAGTGGCCCCGAACATGGCGACGTTGATTGATACACTTGAATTTCATCTTCCGGACTAAAATGCCACAGGAAGCACTGCGACCACTTGTCCGCTTCCCGAATTAGGATACTCAGGAACATTTCACGTATATCGGAGCAGACCACGTACTTGCCTTCCCTGAATCGTTACAGAACTTCTACCAGCGATACAAGTAGGTCCGTTGAGCAACAACATGTCGTTGAAAGAAACTCCCCCAGCTTTCGCAGCAGCATCCCACATCATTCGTATTTTGTTGAGCTTCTCCAGCTCTTTTGGTGATACTTCACGGCTGTACTGCTTCGTTTCGAAGCTCGCGATTTGCTCGTTCACCCTTCTGCGTAGCTCAGGATCTTTCGCCAACCCTTTCTCTAAACCTCTCAATCTGTTGACCACCATGGCATAACTAGCTGGGAAGTTTACGTCGTTCATTCGCCAAAGCAAACCCGTTTCCATACGAGCTCCTTCCCGGACCGTTGTGGCTTCCAAAATATCGCGTGCCCGCTTGTCCTCCTCGGATACGAGCTGCCTCGTCACCACGGCATCCTCAACCGAGAAGAACTTTATCATTGAGCCGTGCAGATCGCTGTTACTAATATTTTTATAGGCATGGACGTGCAGCTGTTCAATGAATCCTTCGTTTCCGGAATTCCTTCCATATACGCACGACCCCAGCCGAGTTTTGGTTGCGACTGGATCGCTGCAACTGCCTTCATGAGTCTTCAAGCTGGTAAGCAGCTTAACGTGCTCCAGACCACCGATCATACCTGGCTTGGCGTTGATGTAGCTGGAAACGGGCAGTCCCTGGAGGTGCGGAAACGTTTTGCCAGCTCGGTGTAGTTCAACGTTTGATTAGGAAACCCAAGCACTGTCCGTACGTTACCCAACTGGAACATCTCCTTCTTACCAGCACCGGATATCTTCACGCTCAGCCGCTTAGAAGTTTTCTCGTGCCTGCTGATCTTCCCTGTCCAACTCAGCAACAGGTTATCTGGTTCTCCTTCAATGTCCAATTGTGCTGCAATCCCTTCTTCGAGCAGAGTCGCTGACGATCCATCGCCCAAAAACACGAAAGTTTCGACTTGCTTCCCGTCGCCGTATAGCGTGACTGGCAGATACCGAAACAGGGAATATGATTTCGTGTGATGGTGATTATTGTGGACGGTCTCGCTAGACTTTGCGCTCATTTCGCGTCATTTTGACTACTGTGCAACAGCATATGATGTCGGACACGGCAACCATCTACTCCGCATTCCTTCTTGAAGCGGCACGGCCATTTACGATGCGGTATCAAGCATGAACGGCATAAATTCTTCTGCCGCATTGCCTTCCAGTGGTCTCCGATGTTCAACGACTTGAAGCTACAACAGTTGAGGATTTGATGACTATTTTTCTCGCAATGAAACTGTTCAAAGTCGCCAAGTTGATGTGTACGAACGCTTGTTTGAATGTTCCCTACTGCATCTTCAGCGAGGTCGATAATTTATCGATCAATTCCTGGAGCAGCATTGGGTTCGATAAATGTGCTTGCTGGTCAGCCAGGATGATATGATCTACAAGATTTTTAATCACCAACCCATAAGTGACAATGGTGTTAAAGTTATCCGCCTTCGGCCTTCTCTCTGAAATCGATGCACTTACACCCGCACACTCAAAGTGCTCCTACGATTCACATGCATCGCAATACACCATATCATCGAAGGAATCGACACGATTGCACTTTTTGCAATGTTTTACATAGCTTCTCGAGACCGTAATATTCTCGTTTGCGTCCGATTTTTCGAGAGCGACCGAACTGAACCTAACTCCTGACTGTAATTATTGCTATTGTAGCTAATACTAATCAAGCTATTTCTATTAGCGAAGCTCGCGACCGATGATGGTTTTATTTTGTCGCACTTAGCTGCCGGTCCACGCTCCTTACAGTACTCAATCCGTTGAAGCTCGAAAAAATTATCTTCAACGGTCGGTCGTCTCGATTATTGTCCTCTTCCAGGTAGGCAACCCGCAATGGAAGTCCGACAGGAAACAAATCATCCAGCTTAGGATGAAAATCTTTACAGAATGTTCCCGAGAGTCGGAACGAACACCGTCCTCTAGTTGTCTCACTTAGCAGCTGTAAAGCTGAAATTTATTTATCAAAGTGTTATTGGGGTATAAAGGCGAGTATAACTGAATCTCTTACATTTTCAGTGTTTTCTTCTGTTTAGGTTCCCGTTTCACCTTGCAATGACGATTGCGCACAAATCTACATCATCAAAGGTAAGTAGTGTCCCTTATTTTAGGTTAATAAACTTCTATTGAATAACCGACATACTTTGCACTTCGCTACGTTATTCACTTACTACGTGGTACTATAGCGCAAGACCAACTATCTGGTATCTATCAATTTAGAGATCACCAATTAGTATCAATAACACTACTATTTTACGGAACTTACTTTTAATGATACAAATAAAATTGACGCTCCGATATAATTCACGCTGTTCAAGTAGAATTCACCACACCAACGTTTGCATTAAAAAAAAATGGACAAAAATCGCCGATTTTTCATGGGTTTACCTACACCCGCACTGACAAAACTACCCATGCAGCATCAATCATAGTAACCCAGGAGTCAGCAGACAAAATTTGACAGCTCTATCAGTCGAACTCTATCCGTGATGGCAAAAACAGTGAAGCAACTCCGTTCAGAAGTGTGCGCGTTCAAAGAACGGCACCCCACCGCATCCAAAACGGACATCGTGCGGCACTTCGTGGAAGCCGGATACGCCCGTTCCGGCATCTACACAGCAAAAAAATTGTAAAACACATGTAAATTAATTGTAAAAAAGTTATTAAAAAATGTTGTAAAAAAAAAAAAAAGGGGAAAAAAAACTCCTCATTGTGTTATTTTTTAGTTGTTTTTTTATTTTAAAAAAAAAAAAATTTTTTTGTGGGTAAATTTAAAAAATACAAAAAAAAAAAATTAAAAATAAAAAAAAAAAAAATCAAAAAAAAGACCCCGAAAAAAATGTTGAATATTAATTGTTTTTGGTGGTTTATTGCATTTGTTTGTTATATAAAAATACCAGTGGTGGCACGGGGACTGGATTTCAACATTTTTTTGGTAACATTTGACACTTTTCATAATGACCAAAGTGAACACAAGGAATAAAAAAATTACTACAATTGAAAATGTCATGACATTCTGCAAAAATAAAATCATCCCGAGCAGAAATTTACACACAAGTGCACCGAACTTTTTCCTTACCGTGAATTTTCAAGGCACAGTACAATCGTATTTCTTCTTCTCGCGTTATATTTTTCGTAACAATTGCATCACGTTCTTTTGCTGGTGTCTTTTCATCACTGCACATTATACAAACCAACACATACATATCACCAAACCACGCTCTGGACGAATGACCGCTGCGTTGAAGTCCAGTGAAAACAACAAACAAAAAGAAGAAGAACTAAACCACGCACATATTCAACCGTTGTTTATCCAACAACAAAAAATACCTTTAACACGTACGACCCCAACCCCTCTGAGAAAGAAAAATATAAATTTAAAATTAATAATACTCCATCGTTAGCCATTGGATTTTGATGCGGTTTTTTGCAATAGATCACAAAATTATCCTTATTTGTGGATCTGCACTGGCTATTCCGAAAATATCCGAAGTTTCGGATTCCAAGGTAAGTAGTACTGGGGTAAGTACCTGTCCAGGGATGGTTGGCAAAATATTTTTAGATGCGAAACATGGCATGCGGCATATCAAACTTCATTATTTTGCAAAACGAGGTAATCAGAAGACATTTTGAGGATTTATGACCATACTGGCCACTAAAAGAGGCCCTACGGGATCCGAGTTCCTCCATAAAAGTGGCCAAATTCAAATATTTTCCAAAACCTAGCTTTCGACACATCAAACTTCATGATTTTGCAAAACTTTGTTTTCGAAGGACATTCTGAGGGTGTTTGACCAAACTAGTTACTTAGGGAGGTCCTGCGGGATCCGAGTTCCTCTGGGAAAGTGACCATATTCAAATCTTTTCTAAAACCTCGCTTGCGACATATCAAACTTAGGAGGATATTCTGTGTGACCATACTGGCCACACCAGGAGGCCCTGCGGAATCAGAGTTCGTCCGGGAAAGCGGCCATATTCAAGTCTTTTCAAAAACATGGCTTGCGACACATCAAACTTTATGATTTTGCAAAAACAGGTCTTCGGAGGACATTCTGAGGATTTCTGACCATACTGGCTACTTAGGGAGGCTCTGCGGGATCCGAGTTCCTCCAGGAAAGTGGCCATATTTAAATCTTTTCCAAAACCTAGCATGCGACATATCAAACTTTATGATTTTGCAAAACTTTATCTTGGGAGGACATTCTGAAGATTCCTGCAGGCCCTCCGGAGTCTGCGTTCCTCCGGAAAAGTGGCCATATTCATATCATTGCCAAAACCTGCCTTGCGACACATCAAACTTCATGATTTTGCAAAACTAGGTCATGAAAAGACGTTTTAAGCATTTCTAACCATACTGGCCACTTAGGGAGACCCTGCAAGATCCAAGTTTCTCCGGAAAGGGGTCATATTCAAATGTTTTCAAAACCTGGCTTGCGATGCATCAAACTTTATGATTTTGCAAAAATAGGTCTGCGGAGGACATTCTGAGGATTCCTGACCATACTGGCCACTCTAGCCCTGCGGAATCCGAGTTCCTCCGAAAAATTGGCCATATTCAAATCGTAACCAAAAGCTGGCTTGCGATATATCAAACTTCATGATTTTGCAAAACTTTGTCTTCAGAGAACAACCAAAGCATTTTCCAGGAAACTTTATCGTACTGCTTATGCTCGTAGGATAGATTGAACAAAGAAGACCTCGCCTCACTTTTGTAATCCATCCGTCCTCTTCATGCTCTTTTTCTGAATATCGTTACGCTTTGATGCACTAAAATGTGCGTTTCTTTACCAGCTCGACAGTATCCTTTTGTAAAAAATGGTTTAGTCGAGGCATGTACCACTAGCCAAGGCAAGCATAGAGCTAATGTCAAAAGATATTTAAGATATTTGAAAAAGGATTTTGGTTTTGGTTTTTGTTTTGTTCTATAGTGTGAATTATGTTTGTGCAAAATGTCGAGTGACTCGAAAACCGATACTTTAAGCATATCGGATCCAGATTCAGCCTGGTTTGAAAAGGATAATGATCCATATTGATCCAAAGACAAAGTTTTGCAAACTCATGCAGTTTGATATGTTACAAGCCAGGTTTTGGTAACGATTTCAATATGACTACTTTCCTGGAGGAACTCGAATCCCGCAGGACCTCCCTGAGTGGCCAGTATGGTCAGACACCCTCAGAATGTCCTCCGAAGACAAAGTTTTGCAAAATCATGAAGTTTGTTGTGCCGCAAGCCAGGTTTTGGAAAAGATTTGGATATGGCCACTTTTTCGGAAAAAAATTGGATCCCGCAGGACCTCCCTAAGTAGCCAGTATGGTCAGGAATCCTCAGGATGTCCTCCGAAGACCTAGTTTTGCTAAATCATAAAGTTTGATTTGTCGCAAGCTAGGGTATGGTAAGAAATTGGTTATGACCACTTTCCCGGAGGAACTCAAAATTTCTCAGGGCCACCCCAAGTGGCCAGTATAGTCAGACACCATAAGAATGTCTTCCAAAGACAAAGTTTTGCAAAATCATGAAGTTTGATGTGTCGCAAGCCAGGTTTTGGTAACGATTTGAATATGGCCCCTTCTCCGGAGGAACTCGGATCTCACAGGGCCTCTTTTAGTGGCCAGTATGGTCAGAAATCCTCAGAATATCCTCCGCAGATCTATTTTTGCAAAATCACGAAGATTGATATGTCGCAAGCCCAGTTTTGGAAAAGATTTGAATATGTCCACTTTTCCAGAGGAACTCGGATCCCGCAGGGCCTCCCTATGGTGCCAGTGTGGTCAGACACTTTCAGAATGTCCTTCGAAGACAAAGTTTTGCAAAATCATGAAATTTGATATGTCGCAAGCCAGGTTTTGGAAAATATTTGAATATGGCCACTATTCCGGTGGAACTCGGATCCCGCAGTGGCCTTTTCTAGTGGCCAGTATGGTCAAGAATCCTAAGAATGTCATCCGTAGACCTATTTTAAAAAAAATATAAAGTTTGATATGATATGTATGGTCAGAAATTATCAAAATGTCTTCTGATGACTTAGCTTAGCTAAATCATAAAGTTTGATATGCTGCATGCCATGTCTCATGTCCATGAGACAATTTTGAGAAAGTGGTTGAGTTCCTTAATCCAAAGTTGCTAAAAGATTTCTAATCGGTTGGATAGTTCCTTAGTAATGGTCATTTTAAATTCCGTGTTAAAAATGTTTTCTGTCGGCCTTTCACGTAATAAAATAAATTAGAAACCCCCCTCCCCCCCCCCCCCTTGCTTTGCACTCATTATTTCCCTCCTACAGAGTTTCAACATCCTTCTTTGAAAACATAATGAAATCTTATGTTTTGTAATCGAAAAAGGCGAATTTGTTCTCTGTTGGACACATAACGGTTAAAAAATAAGCTGTGAAGAGATTTTTCGTTAGCTCCGAGTTGGTTCGTTTGCTAAAAAGAAATGTCTTCTACATTTTCTTTTCTAAATGTCATGACATTTTTTTTACATTAATATAAGCGAGAGAAAGGGGAATATGACCAAAAGGAATCGAAAAAATAAATGTTTTGTCTTTCATACGACACCGCACACACTATCTCATAGCAAAAAGCAAAATAAAAAAGAATACGGGATGTTCGTGCTATTTGCTTTTCGCCTTTTGGTCTCATAACATTACAATTAGCTTGAAGCGGGAGGTGTACGCAACAATTGTTAGCTTTGTCCAGTGACATTTTTTTCAGAAGTAAACCGTTACTGAAAAATGTCAAGGGTTACCACCACTGGCTGAGAACGGAAAGAAAAAGAAGAATGAATCTGTTGAAATAGAAATAAAAGCAACATTTTGTTTTAATTGTAGCTCTTATTTTTCTCATTCAATAATATTTGCAAATTTCATTTACACTATAATTTTTACATTGCTCC